>CM033642.1:236727172-237417878 GCA_019512145.1 Engystomops pustulosus | reverse complement strand
AGTGTTAGCTATATAGAGGGGTCATTGTTAACAGGAGGGGGAGGAGAGGAGAAATAGCTTTGTGATCTCTATTGGTCAGTAGTGATGTAATGAGGGTTCCGGGGATCTATATAGAGGTCCTTTTGTACAGGGAGGAGAAGGAGATAAGCTGTGACGTCATATATTGTCAGTTATGAGTATGATGGGTCGTGTGATTATATCAGAGGTAATTGTACGGGAGGGGAGGGAGGAGAAAGCTGAGTACATTATCTATTGTCAAGTGAGTGAAGTAATGATGGGTCAGTTTTTTATATAGGAGGGTCATTGTACAGGAGGGGGAGGAATGACTTAAAGCTGGGAATATATATTGCGGATAAGCTGTGACATCATCTATTGTCAGTAGTGATGTAATGATGGGTCAGTGTTATCTATATAGAGGTCATTGTACAGGGAGGGGGAGGAGATAAGCTGTAACATCATCTATTGCCAGTAGTGATGTAATGATAGGCCAGTGGTGTTCTCTATATCTCAATATTACTATATTGTTATATGATATCATGCAAAATACATGACATTTTAGTTTATCTCTTCATTTCTATAAATGTTTCATTTTCAGCAGTATGGAATAAAGTATATTTTCCACATACAAATTATATATAGGAATACAAAGTTAGTCAATAAAAATACTATATAAATAACGCAATAATTCTACACTATCCCGCAATATACAGTCTGATTTTTCTATTCATTACACTGGAGTATTATGTCTCTTAGTCTATTTCTAGGATTTATAGATGACTCCAAAGTCAATAGGATGTGCTGCCCCTCTATGGTGTATTTTGGCAAAGGGTGAAGTTTGCTTGAAGTCTAGGGAAATTGTCAGTCTACTAGGAATTCAGAAAGGATTTCTTAGTTATTATTTAATCAGGGGATTACACATAAAAATCCAGTATTTGAAGCATCTGCTACTGGGAACACAGTTGTTATGTTTTGTTCACATCCCATTTAGCCATGTTAGAATATATCAGGAAAGAAATTATAGCTGCTTTCAAACCAAGCTTACAAATATGGACACAGGATCCTAAGACGACTTCCAGGTCACATTGCCGTAATGCAGCTATGTGTTAGGCTACATTCACACTTCCGTATGGGGGATGTACTGTATATACGGCCGACGTATATATACAGTCGATATACGTCTCCATAGATGGAAATGGGCACACGACGCCCAACGGGAGCAGTAAGGTGCAGCCCACGTTCACATGTCCTATCTTTCTCAGGAATACGGCGTCTTGCGCCATATATTGCTATGGAGAGGGGCAGGAGTGAGTGGCGCTTTCCCCTTCCTCTTCTCCCCGTGCTACGGTACGGCGGGCAACGGCAGTGTGAATATAGCCTTACAATGTCACAGTGCTGGCCCCATGACCTGCTGGTCTATCACTGGCCTCACCGCTGACTGCTACAAACACATAACTGACAGTCGGCATGTAATGATGTACTATTAGCAGAAATTGACATAATAAACCACTACCAGTATGTTGTTAAGCAGCTAAACACCTTCCAGATCAGGTTTCTTTCATGAACCAATATGGTGGTATCATCCGGAAAATCAACTATGAAATCAAGGAGGCGGAGATTGTAACACTGAAGTCAAGCTCTCTATTTCTCAGAAACCCCCGTCCCTGTAATGTATGGTCCGGCATCCAGAGACATCACTAGACAGATCTGCTGAAGTCCGATACATGACGTCAATCACAGAGGAGGCATTCAGAGCTCCCGACCTTGACTAAAGTGTTAAAATCTTCTCCTCATTGACTTTATACAACAAGGTCTGAACATTCAGTTTCCCATACTTTTAGTGAACTATTTCAGCATTTGGATAATTCTTTGGTCCTTCCCATATTAATATTTTAACACTAGAGTATTTCCTTGAACAATATAAACACTCTACATGTTTCCTTATTCACACCCCTGCCGTGTTAGCCAGGGTTATTGACCCCTGACCGCATATGTCCGTAAATATCTGTTATACGTTCTTTCTCTTACTAGTCAAGCCATACAATAAAATTATTTTTTATTTTTTCATACAGACTACAATGTGGTTGGACCATTTTTGTTGCACTTGGTTCAGTACCACTGTATGGGGATGAAATAGTTATTATTTTTACCATCCATGTGTCCCTGGCAATCATCTCCTCACCTGCTGCTTTGGGAATCATATGACGAACATTCACCCATACAGTCTGCATGGGTTTAACTTCTGCTACGAAAGAGACTCTTGTATCAAGCTCATCTTCCATGCTCCAGACATCTGACTCAGCAGACTCAATAGCCTACACTGTGCTGCGAGTATAAATTAGCCAGGAGAAGATGTAACCCATCAAGATGTGGAGCTTTGCCGAGAAATGAAAAGCAAAAAAAAAATCACAATAAAAAAATGCAGGATGCGTAGGTGCATGATATTAATGTGTGGCACAGCAGACTGAGCACACAGAAAGACTTGTGCATAGCTCAGCACGTAATAAACAGAAGAAGAAAGATCTATAGAACATCATCCTGGATGTAGTTGAGGGGTTATTACTTCCAAGATGTTCTATACAATCTACTCATTTGTGAATTATCATTTTCTAGTTCATTTCACATCTTGACCCACGTAGATAATGCGGAGGATTTGTTTCAACATAGGAAAATATTCGGCATTTATTTATTTTCTCGTCTCCTCTGCTGCTATAGTCTCAATTTTATTTTCTGATTTAAGATTTTTCTGTTTTCTGTCCATTATTATAGAGGCTGCCGTGTAACCTTAACTTTTCTTCTGCTCTGCTCTTCCTACCTATACAGGGTGGAAGAGATGAGCTGTGACATCATCTATTGTCAGTAATGATGGGTCAGTGTTATCTATATAGAGGTCATTGTACAGGGAGGGGGAGGAAGATAACTGTGACATCATCTATTGTCAGTAGTGATGTAAGATGGGTCAGGTATTATCTAAGGTCATTGTACAGGGAGGGGGAGGAGTAAGCTGCTGTACATCCATCTATTGTCAGTATTGATGTAATGATTGGTCAGTGTTTCTGTATAGAGAATAATTGTACAGGGGGGGGAGGAGATAAGATGGTACATCATCTTTTTGTCAGTGTGATGTATGATGGGTCAGTGTATCTATATAGAGATCATTGTACAGGAGGGAGTGAGATAAGCTGTGACATCATCTGATGTCAGTAGTGATGTAGATTGTCTCTGTTACTACATAGAGCTCATTGTGCAGGGAGGGGGAGAGATAAGCTGTGACATCACCCAAATATTGTCAGTAGTGAGTGTAATGATGACTCTGTTATCTATGTAGATGGTGCATTGTATCAGGGGAGAGAGATAATCTGTGACATCATCTATTGTCGTATGATGTAATGATGGTCCGTGACCAGTCTAATCGAGGTTATGTACAGGGAGGGGGGGAGATAATCTGTGCACATCATCTATTGTCAGTAGTGATGTAATGATGGTCAGTGTTATCTATATAGAGGACATTGTACAGGGAGGGGGAGGAGATAGACTGTGACTCATCTATTGTCAGCATTGATATATGTGGGTCAGGTGTTCTCTTATCAGAGATCATTGTAAAGGGAGGGGAGGAGATAACTGTGACATCATTTAGTGTCGTAGTGATGTAATGATGGTTATTGTTTCTGTATAGAGGATCATTGTACCGGGAGGAGGAGGAGATAAGCTGTGACATCACTATTATCAGTAGTGATGTAATGATGGGTCAGTGTTTCTATATGAGGTCATTGTACAGGAGGTGGGAGGAGATAGCTGTGCACATCATCTATTTCATTAGTGATGTATGAGGGGTCAGTGTTATCTATATAGAGGTCATTGTAAGGGAGGGGAGGAGATAAGCTGTGACATCATCTATAGTCAGCAGTGATGTATATGGTTCAGTGTTTATCTATATAGAGGTCATTGGTACAGGGAGGGGGGGAGAATAGCTTGAATCATCTATCTCAGTAGTGATGTAATGATGGGTCAGTGTTATCTATATAGAGGTCATTGTACAGAGAGGGGGAGAGATAAGCTGTGACATCATCTATTGTCGTTAGTGATGTACATGATGGGTCAGTTTATTAATAGAGTCATTGTACAGGAGGGAGGAGATAAGCGGTGACATCATCTATTGTCAGTATGATGTAATGAGGGGTCAGTATTATCTATATAGAGGTCTTGTACAGGGAGGGGGGGAGATAAGCTGTGACATCATCTTTGTCAGTCAGTGAGTAATGATGGGTCAGTGTTATCTATATAGAGTCATTGTAACAGGGAGGGGGAGGAGATAAGTCTGTGACATCATCTATTGTCATAGTGATGTAATGATGGGTCAGTGTTATCTATATAGAGGTCATTGTACAGGGAGGGGGAGGAGATAGGCTGTGGACATCATCTATGTCAGTAGTGATTGTAATGAGGGGTCAGATATTATCTATATAGAGGTCATTGTACAGGAGGGGGAGGAGATAATCTGTGAATCTTATTGTCAGTTAGTGAAGTACTGATGGTCCAGTGTTATCTATATAGAGGTCATTGTACAGGGAGGGGGAGGAGATAAGCTGTAACATCATCTATTGTCAGTAGTGATGTAATGGTGGGTCAGTGATGTTATCACCACTTTAGCTCAAATGTGGTTACAGACTTGAATTTCTCATTAAACCAGTTGAATACAATATTTCAGCAGGCTAACAGATTGAAGCAATGCATAGTCACACTTAGGCACAGACCCCATATTACTTTGTGATGCAGTATTCAAATAAAATATTATCTTGTGGCCCAGCAAAGAGCAGAGATAAGTAGGGACACATCTTTATATACATGACTATATATTCTGTACTGGCTGGAAATGCTACTTGGCACTAGATGAATTCTGTAAGTAAATACAGTGCGCTGTATAAAAGCTGCAGACAATGAGGATATCTCTTTGAATACGTTTGAATAGGGGTAATAGTATAGCACAGTGAGAGCCTGGAGAATAAAAACAAGCAATCACCTGCTTTCCCGCAGCCACCTGGCACGCAGCGGGTCCATTTCCTTCAGTTTCCTAATGACACGGGGAAGCAGGAGGTCGGCAGCAGACTGGCAGGTAAATATAGCCCGTTGTCCTTCCAGGCTTCGTAAGTGAGCGGGGATTATATAGCAAAACAGTGTATTCTATGCTGCTCATTAAAGGGAGCCCAATATCCGGAGCTAATTTTTCTGGTTCTTCTATGTACCCATAGAGAATAGTGTGCACATTGCTGAGGTGTTTTTCCAATAAAAAGAAAAGATACATTTACCTTTCTCTCTGCAGAGCAGTGTCCCATGGGAGTGGTTCCCCCCTCTACCCACTGTAAAATGCTCCGTCATGCGTCTATGTCAAATAGGAGGGGTTTGGGTGCTTTTTTAATTTGAAGTAGTTGCATGATAGAAGGGTTTCCCAAGGATGAGGGGGCGAGAAAAATGACTCCTGATGACAGGTTCCCTTTAAAGGGAACCTACCACCACAATTCTACCTATAAAGGTAGAACGGTGGTAGGTAGATGTAAGGGGCGTGAGGACAGCCCTTTTTAGAGCTAATCCTGACGACGTCCCTGCTATCTTTTTAAAACTTTATGTAAATTTTCTTGAGCGGCTACTGGGGCATGGAGTAGCCGGACATGAGGCTACAAGGCACGGCTACTCCACGCCCCAGTAGCCTCTTTTCTCCTCCTACGCTGATATCTTCGGCGCACAGCACCTCGTAGCTGCACGTCTCTGTCTGAGAAGCCGCAGTTCTGCGCACGTGCAGTAGCTTTGGCTTGGGAGCAGTGTAGGAGGAGAAAAGAGGCTACTGGGGCATAGAGTAGCCACGACGTGTAAGAAAATTTGCATTTTAGGGTATTAAAGTTTTAAAAAGATAGCGGGGACGTCCGGATTAGCTCTAAAAAGGGCTATCCTCACATCCCCTGCATCCACCTACCACCCGTTGTACTTTTATAGGTGGTAGGTTCCCTCTAAGGAATGTACAACTGATGGTGTATACCAATGATGCATAGTTATGGATGATTTCAAAAACTTCTCTTTTCTCAGGTTACTGGGAAGATAAATGGTCAGTGGCCATCAAAATACTAAATATTTTAGCAATCTAACAATTGGATAATCTGTGTACGATAAGGTCTATAAGAATTGATGAAGATGTGAGGCAGCAACAAAATTTGATTTCAAACTTTTTAAGAAATTAGACAGTCTTAAACAGCACCAGAATTAGTGGCTGATGCTGAATGATAAAATAAGTAAGATTGCCTTCGCTATTTTACACCAATTTACAGTCTTAGCTGAAAACGTGGCAAACTTTTGGTGCAACTCAGACTATGCCCCTTTTCGATCCCTATTTGGAGGATAATAAGGGAGGTCCAAACCCAGGTGTGAACTGGACCAAACTTTAGCATGCGTTAACCATCTACACTGGTAGGTTGTGTTTCTTTAATAGGCTTCCACAAAAGTAATTTCAACCTAAAGCGCATGTTGCATCACACAACTTATAATACTTGTCTTTTCATATAGGGCCTTTTTCTCACTCTCCAAAGTTCTGGTGCAACAGCATCATCCAAACTATAGACTGAACCACAATTTTTTCTATGGTAATTTAATGTGATATTCTACAAAATATATATTGAATTTGCAGCTGGAAGTAGACATGACCCTTACTGATGTAGGTATGAAATCTTATATACTGTAAATGAAAATTCCAATTGAGAATAGGGGTGGAGTATACAGAAACTTCAGCCCAGATGAAATGTGCACACCAAAAACAAAACTAGTGTGTCAGGTTCGCTAGGGAGATTGCTGGGACTTCTGGTTCTTCTGGTGACACTTTTTGGAGGGAGCTCTTCATCCGATAACTGTGCTCACGGATCATAAGAACTTGGTATATTTGGATACTGCTAAGCGCTTGAACTCACGTCAGGCTAGGTGGGCCTTGTTTTTCTCTTGCTTCAATTTTGTGGTCACCTACCGACCTGGGTCAAAAAATGTGAAGGCTGATGTCAGGTTCGCTAGGGAGATTGCTGGGACTTCTGGTTCTTCTGGTGGTACCAGCAGCGTTCTCCGAACCCCGGCGCCTATCCGCGCAAACTCCACCTCTCGTCCTGGGCAGCGGCTGCTAAGATCTCGCGCTGTCTAGGAGTGGCTGGGACTTTGAACCTCTGCTTGGTGCCTGGTTGTTTCTGCACCATGAGGGGTTAATTCCCAGATGCTGTCCAGCACCTATCAGGTTCTGGAGGTGGAGTTCTTGCTGCATAAATTGCAGCTTCACTAGTCACCTGTGCCAGTGTTTGAAAATCCCTTTCTCCACTCGCTGCTCTAGGTTGTATTGCTCAGTATCTTTATCTGTATTGTTGTTTACCTCGGCTAGTTTTTGACTTTGACTCTTTGCTTACTGATTTTGCTATTGACGTACCCTCTCGTTGTGATTCCGGCTTGTTTACCATTCTTTTGTGTTTTATGTTGTCAGTCTGTTTGTGTTTTCCTTCCCACACTTATTCCAGCGTATCTCGAAGTCTTCAAGTAGTCGCCCCACGGTTTAGCGTGGGGGGGCTATAGGAAGGGACAGAGGTTGGGGCAAGCTCAGGGCTCACTATCCCCTGTCTTTTGTGTACCAATCTTAACATAGTGTATACTGTAAAACACCCGCCCATGTTGGCATTGCAATATTTATCTATATGGTATCAGAGGACCCTCAATCTGACACAGGAGAAAATAATACTAATAATTCTTTATTCATATAGTGCACACAGATTACGCAGCGCTGCACAGAGTTTGCCAAATCAGTCCCTGTCCCCAATGGGGCTCACAATCTAATCAACCTACCAGTATGTTTTGGAGTGTGTGAGGAAACCGGAGGACCCAGAGGGAACCCACACAAACACAGAGAGAACATACAAACTCTCTGCAGATGTTGACCTGGATGGAACTTGAACCCATGATCCCAGCTGAAAGGCTGTAGTGGTAACCACTAAGCCTCCATGCTGCAATAAATTTACATTTTCTCACATTACATCACTACAAAACATAGTTAAACAAAATTTTGTGATAAAAAAAAGCGCACAAATAGGTGGCGTAATGTGCAATACTATAGGACTCAAAGAAAGTAGGTTACTCTGACAGGGAAAGGAAGGATTCTGGCAATCCAAGCAGCAGTAACCTTTTCATTAAGCTTGATGAGCCATTATTTTATAAAGACCTCTTCAAATACAGGCCAGAAGACACGCTGGTATTTGGAATACATGAAATGGTAAAAAAAGAAAGGAGTCATGTCGACATTGTGAAAGCGTGTTACTAAAATCTGCCAAAACAAATTAAAATTCAACTAATTAAAAAAGAGTCTGATGACAGAATGTTTCTAGAGCTGTCGCCCTAATTCATTGGTGTCACTGGAAGTCCAACACGATACATTCCCTAAAAAGCAAAAGCACTGCAAGTGTCTAACAGTATTTTTTACATCTGCCTATTTTTCACATACTGCTGTCATCTACTACATACCAGAGCAAATTTAGCCCTGAATGAAGGATAGTCTCCAAATATAAATATGTGAGCTATATATGACATGACTACATGACCACAATGGTAGAAAGCCCTCGTATATTTGCTTTGTCAGGATCCTAGTACAATTACAATTGAGAAATGTGTCATGAAATCTAAAACCTGAGGTTTACATACACTATATAAAAGGACATGAAATCAGGATAAACATTTCCCATTTAGGTCAAGATTACCAAAATTATTTATACATTTCATATGCCAGAATAACGAGAGAGAATTTTTAGGACATAGTTTACATACATTTTATTAGTATTTGTTACTATTGCTCTCAAACTGTATGAGTTGAGTCCAAAGTTCCACAAGGTCCTCACAATAGTTGGCAGGAATTTGGGCCCATTCCTCCTTACAGAAGTGGTGTAATTGAGCAGTGTTTGTTGCACCCAAGGATAAACCAGACTTGTGCAAGTCCACAATTCTCTTTCTGATATCTTGGATGACTTCTTTAGACACCGATTGCAGGTATTAGCTGTGGGTGTTTGCTGCAATATTCAGCAAATCCCACCTCTGTATAAAGAGAGCCTGGACCGTGAGCCCTCTTCATATAGCCTCCCCACCTCTGCACGTGAAGAGGCTAAAATACAGCCATAGGTGTGACTCTAATTAACCTATAAGTTGCCAAAAGAAGCTTCCAATCAGAAATTTCCAAAGACATGACTTCATCATGTGGATGGTCCCAAATTAGTGAAGATAAACGTGTGACTTTCCAGAAAGTCATAAAAATGTCTTACAACATTCTCTCTTTATTATGGCATTTGGCAAATATAAATAATTTTGGTAATTCTAATTGACCTTATTGATTCAGATTTCATGCCAGGTAGTTAGAAAAACCATATGTGTCTTTTTCTAAAGTGTATGTAAAATTTTTTCAACTTTATTTTTTAACTCAATGCCAGGCACCCACTGACTTTAGATGTCAGCTGATGCTGGGCGTGAATCGCTTTCTTTTGTCATTGCTGTGGGGTCGGGTATACAGCAGTCAGAGACAGAGACCCTAGGGAGAAGGTAGAAGCAGTCTGTCAGAGACACAGTCACGGTGCCGGATCTATGAGTAAGTGTCCCTGGTTTATCATGATGGATTTGATGGCAGATTTCCTTTTAGTCATTAGACACTTTATCAGGCTCTGGATAGAAAGCAGATACACGAAAACTGTTGAAATAAAGAAGAAAGGCAGAGGGAAAAGAAGGACACAGGAACAGATTTCTATAATAAAGTTAACTTCTGCACTATTCATATTTTAAAACTTTCTAAAAGTTTAGTTCAACCTTAATGACAGTTCTAATATATTGATATAAGGCTCTGAATACATCTCCCTTAAAACGTCTTGGTGTTTGGAGGGAGGTGGATGATATTCCATCTCCTCCTACAGACCGACTCCAGCTAAAACGGTAGTTTTTATTTTTACACAAAAACTAAAAAGAAAAAATAAATGAAAATGTGACCACATGTAACATACTGGGGCACATTTACTTACCCGGTCTTGTCGCGATCCCCGGTCCGGACGGTCCAACGAAGATGAAGTCCGGCGCGATTCACCAAGATCGTGCGCCCGAGATCCTGCATGTGTCGCTTCCCCGCTCAGGTCCGCCGGAGTTCACCTTCTTCTTCCTGGTGCATGTAAGTGCATTGTCTTGTGACACAATTGAAAAGTTAAATCCCGCACCCAGTCCGAATCCGTCGGATTGTCCGACAACCCGCTCCCCGATTTCTGTCACATGAAAGCCAGCGCCGATGCACCAAAATCTGATCACGTGCCACAATCCCCTTTGAAATGCGGCGCAAAATGGTAATCTTGGAATATCCGACGTTTGTGCGGTCTGCGGACCCTTAGTAAATGAGCCCCAATATTACTGTCTTCTCCACACTTACTATGAATTGAAGCCACTAGTATTGAATACATTGAGCCAGAAACATTACCCTCTTATAAAGCATATACTAATTTATATACATTTTGTTAATATAACTGCATAGAGTATTCATTGTGACTGATGGCTTTAGTCATTTCAATAAAGACTTCATCACGTTTTTACTTATTAGGCTTCAATTGTCCTTCCTTAATGAAGCGCTTCACGTATAATGACATTATTATAAGCCAGTTTCTCTATTGTTCAATACATTATTTCCCTTCTCTCCTCAAAGCCTCAAAATAATCTGCATTATTAACGTAACACAACAGCAATCCCTTCCTTTTTAATATTGCATTGGATACGACCTTCTATTTTGCAGACTGTCCTTCCGACATCTCTGCACATGATTAAACATGCATGTCATTAATAAATATATAATGCGCTCAACATTAGATTAGATCAAATATTCAATAAGCTTTACTAACTATATGGGAATTAGCTGCTTCACAGTAATAATTGGCTGCTGACAGCTTTGCATATCCAGACCTCTAAATTCTCTAGACATTGGTAAAAAGAACATGTTGCCAACCCAGATGTGTCTGTTTAGTAAAATCTTGTGTTTCTCATGAATTAGAAATTTGGAATCGTCTTTTCACATAACTTGTGCTGTTTCTCTAGTATTCTTTCTGAATGTTTATGAATAAATTGACAACTTGGTGTTGCCATATTGCTTGTCAAATGGACATTTCCAAATATATATCAGCAATCATGTTGATGTCAGGAAATGATCTCCTTTATATCGAATCTAAACTAAAAGTGTTACTATGAGCCGAAACAGTATAAAATGTAATCGAAATGTCATGAATTTAAATTGTCCATAAACTTTAATAGAAGGATAAACTGTTGTATGTGTACATGGGGAGAACCATTATTACAGTCCACTGACCGCAGTGTGTATCATAGGGCACCACCCTACTTTACATCTACAGCACTGTGCCACCCTCATTAAAAAGAATCTGCCATTTAAATGAATCCACCCAAAATAAACTACTAATAAGCATTGTCCTTATCCCTAATTGATTCCTTTCCATGGCTGCAATGTTAAAAAATCTGTTTGTAAACTTATGAGTCCCATGATATTAATGGTGCCCTGCCTCCTTGCTCCTGATTGACAGGTATCACTGCTAGGACATACTCCTGTGTGGAATATTGAGAAACAGCTATGTTACATCATTGAGCAATACTTGTCATGTGACCAGTCTGATATCATCTAAGGTCCTTTATATATTAAGATGTGCAATGTCTACCACTTGTATGTATCTGATCACATGAAATCATAGCGTGTCTTCATGGAGGAGTAGATGTCAATGGAGGCATGCTCATATTTCATTTCACCTTGATCACATGACATGTTCAGAAGAGCATTGGACATGGAGAAGAGTAGATTGGAGGGGCCGACTAAGCAGGACATGCCCGCTCTGACGTCAGGTAAGAACACATAAAGATACATTTATTGGGATATAAGGGAAAAATTTTAGGTGAGAGAAGGGTCTCAGTTAGTTAATAGGGCTCTTTGGGAACCTGTCACTGGCTTTATTTGTGAAAATGTGGAGACAGGTTCCAGGTGTTGGCCACTTGCCACTGCAAGTTTTTCTTTAAATTGTGTTTCCCAGCTTCTGCTTTTGAAGCAAGAAAGTGAGACCTTGACTGGTCACTATTCAATTTTTTTTTTCCCTGACTAGCCTAATTTTTGGCAAAACATGCCGTGTAGGGAGCAGCTTGGGTGCATCAATCGTTATAATCAGACACGCTGTCAATAATTACAACTGGGACCTTTCTAACTTAGGTCTGCATTAGGCACGGTATAGATGAGGATCAGTAGAGGAGGAGAGGACTGGGGCTCTGAGTTAAGGATACTGGGGCTTGTCAGATCTTATTTGACAGTTACTGAAATCCCACAATGATTACCCTGAACTCTTGTTGCCTATTACACTATCCTTCACTATTCCAGTCTGTCTATCTGTCCAGCACATCCCTCCTGTCATGGACTACATTCTGCACTTGCAGTCCTACTGGCAGAAACAATCAAGACAGTTTTGACAGAATGGCTGATGTGGAAGGAATCATGACGGGCTTTGCACAATTTACATTGGGCTTTTTCCATTAGACTTTCAGAGCTAGTGACAGTAAGTCCAGACTTGTGCAGATCGATAAGCCTCTTACATAAAGATATACATGTATTACCTTTTTAATATGACCAGGTTGATTCTGCCATCACAATACTAATAATGGTTATTATTGTTTTAATTTTTATAGAATACTATTAAAAGTACAATTTTACATGCACCATTTGTAATATCTTCTTTAGGCTACATTCACGTAAAAATATTTTTGCTACGTCTTTCCATCCTGCTCCCTCCTATTGAGAGACATTTTCGCTGAACAGAAGCCTTTAGAGTATATGGGGTCCCCAGTACTGTTACAATACACATAAGGAAACTGACATCCCTTTGTAACCACCCTGAGAGGAGGAACAGGATGATGCATGTGTATACAATGATTCTCTTTGTAACCATTCTCTAAATTGGAAAAAGGTTGAGAGGACCATATTAAATAAACACTTCCTTTAGAGAGTTGACTCATAAATGGCAATATTTTATAGTCCTGGAAAGAGTTAATAATTAGCCTACTTATCTGTTTGAAATGGACAAATCTCAGAAGGTTTTTAGATACACTGCTCACTGAAGGAGAAAGAAGCAGAAAAAAGGCACAAAGAAGTTGCTTCAAGTGATGAAATATATAACAAAGTTCACTTCTATTGGCTGCTTTATTATTTTCTGAAATAAAATAAAATATTGCTTAGTTTCTCTTTAAGTTAACTTAGCCATGAGGTTCGGTCAAGGAACACAGAAACTTCCTGGTGATGCAGAAGTGCTTGACTGTAAAAACAGAAAACCCTTTTTTAAATTTGGAAGTGATTTCGGAAGGCATCAAGTAATTAAGGCAGCCGTGAAGGATAGTGATGTATTACACATGAGGGAGCACAGCAGACATCAAAAATCTATCTGAGCGATTTTCTGTACATCTTCCTGTTGTCGAGCAGCAGTCTCATTGATTCTTCTTGCATTACTCGTCTCCATCTCACCTATTTAATACGGTATGGCGCACGCTCGTAGTCAGTTCACATGGGGAATCTTGCAACAAGTACATATAGAATGTGAGTCTGGACATCTGAAATAATGACGGTACTGGAAAGTCAATGCCTGAAACAATAACTATGATTATGTCATATTGGAGAGTAAACAATATATTAAGCCAAAATGCAATACTTAGGATCAAAATGGCTGACAATGGTATAAAAAAAAGGAGTGATATCGACTTAACCAATCCTGCTCCCAAGTCCCAATCCTAAGCTTAGAAAGTATGACTTTCTAAGGTAACTCTTGGTTTTAGCTGAGTAAAAAGAGACTGGTGAGGACGAGGAAGCGCTGGTTTAGAAGTTGAAGTTGAATATTATTGTTTTTTTTTTGTAGTTATATGTCATCATGTTCTTTCAGAACCATAGCTGCACCCATGCCGATGCTCCTCTGGCCCCTAATGGCCATTTTATAGCCAAAATTAGTGTGGATTTTGGTTCCGGCATGCGAGTACTGCTTCAGAATTACTAAGAGGTTGGAATCTCTCAGTGATTACACCATGTCCACGCCAGGCACAACAAAGACTAATTTACGACAAAGTATTGTCTAGACCAGTGATGGCGAACCCTTTAGCGGCTGAGTGCCCAAAAACACACCCAAACCCCCCTTATTTATCGCAAGGTGCCAACCAAAAATTAAAGCAGTAACTTACTGCTCCCTGTTCTTCAACAATCATATTGGCCTCCTGAGTACATCAACACAGTAGAAAGATGGAAAATTTGCGTAATTTTAGCTGCTTTCCAGTGACCCTCTGTAGTCCTGTAGGGGCCAACAGTAGGACCTCCAAAGATAATTCGGCCCTGTCTATTCATTCTCCCTCTTCCTACAGTCCCAAGTAGCGAAGTCAGTATCAAAATATGACTGAAAGAGCATTTTCTAAGTTGCTTGGAACTGCAGGAAGATGTGCTGGGGTGATGGACTGAGTGCCCACAGAAAGGGCTCTCTGAGTGCTACCTCTGGCACCCGTGCCATAGGTTCGCCACCACTGGTCTAGAGTGTCTAGAGCCAATGTCTTGAGACAGGTGAACAGACGCTAGGGTTCTGAGTGCAGGGTGTGTATTTATTTTTATTATTTTATTCCGTCATCATATATTTTTGACAAAAGAAAACTCTTCTAGACCTGTCATTAGATTTTACTCCATTAAACTACAAGCCCCCTTAGGCAGGGTATGAAATGTACTTTGTAAATTTCCTCTTTTATATGAAATCTCACCTGTTTACCTATGAAAATAATTCCTGTAAAGATAAGCAGATAAAACTCATAATTTAGAGGTCACAGGGCCTGTCACTTAAGATGCCCCTATCTTCGGTTATATATCATCTTTCTGATTGTTGTTTTAGGAGCTACAGAACTGGAGATGCAGATGCGCTGGAATTGGATCTTTATCTCATGTATTTCAGGCTCTGTAGATCACAGAACCACAATCCTGATGTAATATTAAAGATGTGATTCTTATCTTTAATATGGTATCAAAATGGTTCTAGTTACTATTCCCCTGCAGCCTCAAAACTCATCTCAGGCAAACTCATGAATTTGAAAGAGATTTTTTTTATAACTACACAGGTGAGGTTTAACGTAAATGAGGGAATATTAGAAAGGACATTTCACATCATACTTGAGGGGACTAGTAGTGTAATAGGGAAATATAATATTCTCTTTAATGGCAATCTTTCCCTACGATTTACCCTACTGAGTTATGTAGGACTGTGCCGTAACTTCAGTGTAGAGAAAAGCAAGGGGACAGAGTCATCTGGGACTTTGGAGAACCCTAGTGTGCACTTCCTGGTAAGGACTTTATTTTCATGGTGGTGGCCTGCACCTAACACGTGGCACAATCTATCCTATCAAGGAACAAGGCCACTGGTGTAAAAGATTAAAAAAATGTAAAAATTTGATAAATCTACCGCACTATAAGACATTTTTCTAGAAATCAGGGATGAATGATATGATTTTCTTCGGTAAGTACGGTGTTAATAACGCCTTGGAGCTCGGAGATTCCAAGTCATTTATGTAAACATCTGACTCACATACCTGCAGCCTGTTCACTATGTTAAAGACTATGATATTTTCTTATCTACGCAGTGCAGAGAGGAGGCAGCCCAAACACATCCACCCACGCACTGGCTGATAGGAAAACAGCCCAAACAGTCACCCCCACACACACGTTATTATACAGGGCCAGGGACTGAGGGATCCATAGACCCTAATGCATGCGCCTGGCAAAGAGCAGAACGGCTGTCCCCAGAGATAGCGGCCACCGGGTGACATCAGCAGCAGAGCCCAAAGAAAACAAGTTACCACTTTAGTAAATGCTACATTACACTGTACATTACACCAAAACACATTGCATTTAGCAATTTCTTCACACCGTACAGAATCAGGTGTTGGTTTTAACATATCCAGATGAGTAATTTATAGGCGACATATAGTTCAGAACATTTAGAACAGTGTGTGTGTGAAAAGTGGTGCAAATATTTTTTAAATAAAATTTTTAAGGAGGGATGACATTTATTTTAAAGTGGCAGAACATGGATGTATTGTACTCAATATACTGTATAAGAGGTACGTCATGCAGAATGTTAAAGAACATCTACCATCAACATACCTGATGACTATGATGACTGTTACGTACCTCCCTGTCCCGTCCCTTTATGTCCCAAGCTTTATTTCTTATATCTTTGCATGGTTGCATTTTTGTAAAAAATAAGTTTATAAGGTGGAGCCTAATGGTGCTCTGTAGTGCACTACAGGCTAATTTGCATATCTTATAAACTTATTTTTTGGCAGAAATGTGGCCATGCAAAGATATAAGAAATGAAGCTTTGGACACATGGGCGCTGGGCGGGGAGTTATGTAATCAGGTAATCTGATGGTAGATGTCCTTTAAGGCATTATTTTATAGAAGTTCCATTCTATAAAGTTTGCAGTGCAGAAAAAAAACAAGAACTGCAGAGCACAACTTCCTTCATTAGTTAGATAAACAGCAAAACATAATATGGCCACCTCTAGCTCCACTTCTATGGCCACTTCTAGCGCTGGGCAGGAACTAGCCGATCTGGAGCAGGTTGGGGTGGGGGGCCTCCATCCTCCACCTACTCCAAATTATGCTCTTTTCCAAGGTTTGTCCTGTTGAGTAAATTACATAGATACTGCCCTGTGTACCATATGTACAATGTCCTCTAACATAAATCTGTCCTGGGGGCTACTGGGGCTTCTAGTAGCCTCAGGAAGCTCCGGGGCCGGAGGCTACTCCATGTCCCCAGTAGCCACTTCAGAACCGTCTCCCCGATTGTCCTTGCATTCTTGTTGCGCGTCTCCGGCATCAAGCGAGCTCGGTAGAAGCGCAGGAGCTCCTTTTCCTCTGCCTGAGGAGTTGTGAGCTCTGAGCATGCGCCGTAGTTCATATCCGTCCACAACATAGAAACAGGAGCTACTGCGCTTGCCTGAGACGCAAAACAAGAACGCAAGGACAATCGCAAGGACTGCATATGATCACTACTTATTCTCTTCCATAGTCCTACAGAAAAATCAAACACTTACAAAAGCTTTTATGTACCTGGTATATTGACCGATATATGTTCACTGCTTTGTTATATTTGAAATCATATTTCTTATAGTAGATCTTTCTTTAGTGCCAGCATAAAGTGTCTGAAAGCACAAGTGTCCCTGACCATGCGGACCAGCTTTTCTATGTTCCATTTTTATTTAAAACAAGCATTTCATCATCTATCCACATGCAGTCTCTGCTCTCAGCGTGATCATGTTAGATAAATACTTGCTGAAGATGAACCTGCCTTTTTTGAGAATCTTACATCAAGGGAATTAAACTGTTTAATTTACTTGGAAAATAATGTATGCATGTGAGATGACTGGTTCCGGTAATTTCCTGTTTTCCATTCCCTTAGGCAGCTGGATTGTGGTATAAAAGCGTGAAAACAGCCTTCATATTCCGTGATGTGTTCAAGTATAAGGTACATCATATATTGTCTGTATTTTCTCTTGTACAAATGGACAGCATTTGTTATATGAATTTTTGGTCCAGCAAAATTTAAAGGGAACCTGTCACCCGATTTTATCCCATTCAACTATGAAGGTATGAAATCTCCTTTCTAGAATTCCCTCTCTTATGTGAAACCTCACTCATTTACCTATAAAATAATCTTCTCCAAGGTCATATGCAAATGAGATGAGAAGAGACACATTTGACTGAGATGAGTCAGATTTAGAGGCTAGAATCATGCTTTTGGTGTCATGTTATTGATACAAAACATTTTTCAGATTGCATCAGGCTTGTTCTCTGATATATAGAACCACAGATACCAGTTTAAGACATAGTTGGAAATGTGAACTGCAGAAAAAGATCTAATTCCCACCTTTTTTAAACGGTCTGTATCTCTGGTTCTGTAGCACATAAAACCCCAAGTCTGATGCAATCTGAGAGATGAGATTCCTTAACAAATGCACATTTATCGGTACTAAAGAACCAAAAATAGCGGTGTCCGAAGTGATGTTCACTTGGCAACCTCTAAATTTGACTTATCTCAGGCAAAATACTACTCTTATCTGCTCATTTTCAAATGACTTTTATAATAGTTTAAACGGTCAACATTTCACAAAAAAGCTGGAATTCTATAAAGAACATTTAACACCCTATCTAAGGTGGCTTGTCGTTTAATGGGGTTAAAATTGGTGACAGGTTCACTTTAAATTGTAACTAAACTTTTAACCTGTGTCCTTTTCTACTCATACTTTCTTCTTGTTTTTAACAGTGTGTATAAACCAGATTTCCATTCTATACTTGCTGATAGATAAGAAGCGTCTTAAGAATCTGATGGTAGATCTGATGGTAGATTCCTCCTGCCTCTGCCCTAATCTGTAATTTAATAATCCTGGAACCTAAAAAAGTTAAAATGTTTACTTTAATAATATGTAAATTAACAGCAGAGGCTACTGGGGCGTGTACTAGCCTGGCGGGGCTCTGGTAAATAAGGATAGTACACGCCCCAGTAGCCTCTGCAGTTAATTTACATTAGTAAAATAATTTTTTTTTACCAAAGTGCGGTAACAGGGTATAGTAAATACAGAGTAGTGGCAGAGTAGGAGACTATACCATCAGATCTACCTCTGGTAGTAGATTCCTCATGGTAGGTTTCCTACTGGCACTGCTTTAATCTTTCCCTGTAAAATAAGATTAGTTTTTTCTTAGTATTGTGCAGCTGCACAGTGCATGTGGATCATGACCGCGCATGTGTGAGACTTTGCCAGCTGTATGCACTGTCCGGATTGTAATTGCACAGTGCGGCTGCGCAGGTCAGTGAGGATGACGCCAGGGGAGATAGGAGGGCACATGTAATGAAGGTGGCGTGCATAATTATCTATTGCCGTAGCGCTGGGAGGGAAAGTAGTTATTCCCTAGAGCAGTGTTCCCCAACCACCGGTCCGCGGCCCAAGACCGGGCCTTGGAACACCTAGTACTGGGCCGCGCCTGACAACTGTAAAACAAGAAAAAACCCACCAAATAATGCACTGCTCTATTGACGACAAGCGTCATGATGTCATAACATCATGCTATTAGTGAAGGGAAGGAAGAGAAGACTTTTGCAGGGGAATGAGGAAGGTAAGTATTTTTGTTTTTGACAGAGTTCGGCTGGGAAAGGGGACATTGGAAGCTAATGGTGAGGGAAGCAAAGGAAAGGAGACATGGAGGGAAGACATAATGCAGTAAAGGGGACATGGGAGGGGGAGCATGCTACAGGAAAAAGGACAATACAAGTTGGGGTGCTTCTTCAGGAAATGGAACGATGTAAGCTAAGCACACAGGGAATTATGGTGGAGCATTCAAATATACATTTTTAGCTATGAAACTATGACACCAGACCGCAACCCCCCACCGAACTAGTCCCTGAAGAAAATGTATGTTTACAGCTGGTCCCTGGGCAGAAAAAGGTTGGGGATCACTGCCCTAGAGCACCAGATGCTCATTTGAATATTTTTATAAAACATTTATCTCTCTTTTTCTACAGGCTTTAAGAAAGATAAAAATAATGCCAGCATCATCTTGCAAATAGCTTTGGGTAAGTGAGATCAGCTCAAAACTGATTTTTAAAGGTGGTAGATTTCCTTTAAATCACCTTACCCACAGCAAAATATTAAAGGGAACCTGTGATCAGCAACTGGCCTAATAAACTGATACTGGAATATTGTCAAACATCGTAACGCCTTCTAGTTTTTGTTCTTTTAATGGACCAGTGTGATGAAATTAACCTGAAAACTTTGAAGTGAGATGTAAATTGATTGTATAAAGTCAAGGAGGCGGAGAGCTTAACACTGAAGTCAAGGTGTGGAGCTCTGAACGCCTCCTCCTCTGTGATTGACATCATGCATCGGATGCAGAAGATCTGGTTAGTGGTGTCCCTTGATGTAGGGCCATCAATTTACAGTGTTATAATCTCCAATTTCTGCTGACAGGTTCCCTTTAAATACTAGACAGGTTAGAGGTGACTTTGCAGCAGATTCTGTTACTTAGTGTATGGGCAGAAAATAAGGTAGATACCTATTATGGTTGGTCCCTAGTATTCTGAGCCCTGAATTATCTTTCCCTAACCCTGTAACACTTTCTATCATTATCTACACTTTAACTTATATGATAATTTTCGTCTGGGACTACTGGGGCAGGAAGTAATGAGATTAAAAAATGTATATTGAAATATACACTAAGGAAGTATGGTGTGGTTTTGCTGA
The DNA here is from genome assembly GCA_019512145.1 of Engystomops pustulosus. Taxonomy (NCBI): domain Eukaryota; kingdom Metazoa; phylum Chordata; class Amphibia; order Anura; family Leptodactylidae; genus Engystomops; species Engystomops pustulosus. Next base: position 237,397,508 of record CM033642.1, on the reverse strand, counting down.
AAAAACAAATTATGATAATGAGGCTCAGTCATTCCTGTGGCTGCCCCAGTGCTCTCTTCTTACACTCCTCAGGAGAATGATGTAATCATTGACAGGCAGAACTAATCAATCGCTGCACCATACCCCAGCTGCTGCATATGAGTCATCCAGCTCAGGTTGATTAGTCCTGTCTGGACATTTCTGGAAGCTCTGTGTGTAATATGTTTATGTAGGCACCCAACTTACCCAATGTCCTGAATTTTATAATTTTTTTTTTTTAGCAAAACCACTCAGATCTGAGATCAAACAAGATATGTTCCTGCATCAGTGTAGCTCCAGCATTCTCAAGGTATGTTTGATTCATAATGCATAAAAACAAATGGTAGATTTCCTTTAGGTGTTTACCGTACTTAAAAACAAGCAAAGAAACCATTCAAAATATGCTATTACACATACAAATACCATTGTCTGTAATATACAGCTACCACTACCTTTGGGAGCAACTACAATTTTTTGTCAACAAAAGGTATGCTAAGAAGTGACCAGTGTATATACCAGATCCTCAAATCAAATCTGATTACATGAAGTACAGGATAAAAGCGGCTTCTACAGCTCCCGGGTGACTGTCACATCTGAATTGGAAAATAATGCTCAGCTCTTACAATACTTTGTATCAAATCAGGTCCCAAAAGATTCGGCTGCTACACAGACCTACATCACTGAGCAATTACCGAAAGCAGAACAAGTACACATTTCAATTGTCTGTGCAAAATTAACAAACAATACAACGCCACAAACACCATGTCTTCATTATGCAAATCGACTGAAAATTGCGCAAGTTGCAATCAGCTACTTTTGTGGGAGAGAAAGGACCTGACAGCAAGATCTGCTTTCTCCTGAAACTATAACATGAAATCGCACCCATTACCAACACAAAGCAGAGGCAGCCGTAAGGCCGGATGGAGTAATATTCTTCATATAAATATTATGGAGTCATTATATGTATCAGGAGAAAGGGGGAAGTGCTCATCTACATTCATGTAGGACTAGATACATATAAGAGTTACTATTTCATAGATGCTGTTTGTGATGCAGCTATAACGAAAACCAAATGAGACAAACTAAGAACAGACCCTGATATTTAGATAACTGCTCGTTATACAATGTCTACATTTCGGGAGGCGAATACAGTATATACAGTTACTGGGTTAGGCAGGGTTGTAACTGGGGTATGTGCTACTTTGCCTAATCTAATCTGGGTATTTAAATACAAGGCTAAAACATTGGGGCACATTTACTTATCCGGTCCTGTCGCGATCCCCGCTGTGCGTTGTCCAACGATCATGGACTCCGGCGCGAATCACTAAGATTGTGTGCCCGATATCCTGCATGTGTCGCTTCCCCGCTCAGGTCCACCGGAGTTCACCTTCTTCCTGGTGCATGTAAGTGCATTGTCTTGCGGCACAATTTAAATGTTAAATCGCGCACTAAGTCCGAATCTGTCGGATCGTCCGATTGCCCACCCCCCTATTTCTGTCGAATAAAAGGCAGCGGCAAAATCCGATCGCGTGTGACACAATCCCCTTCTAAATGCCTGTACCGGCGGCGTGATCCCCGAAAAGTTGGAAAACCCGATGGAAATACGGCCGCGGGACCCTTAGTAAATGTGCCCCATTATATTGAATCTTCAACCCAAAAGAGCAAAACCTAATTACAAAAGCTGCTACTCTGGGTTTGCTACGGACAAGTTACTGGAAATCTACCATCAAAGTCAAGAAATCGGGACACGTACTCATAGATCCAGGAACAATCTTCTTATATGTGTTATCCATGGCCTCATTCATTCTAAAATCAACTTTAAAAATGCTAATGAATCAGAAGGTCTCTGGGGGTGTTACTAGAGCCCCTCTATGATGTAGCTACTCATACTGTTGTTACACTATCTCAACCTAGTCTCCTCTGTTCCCTCAGCACTCCCCCTCTCTTTGCTTGATGTAACCATACTGCAGGAAGTTTCAGTTCATAGTTGGAGGGGGGAACTGCTCCTACACAGTGTAACAGCTTGTGAAGCTACAGCATGGAGGAGTTCTGGTAATGTCCACCAGAGTCCTTTCTGGCTAATTAAAATAATTTTAAAAGTTGATGTTAGATGGAAGGAGGCCATGGATAACAAATATAAGAAGAATACCACTGTCACAGTGCCTGGATCTATGAGTATGTGTCTTTAGTTTATCCTGCTCAATCCATTACTTAAATTTAATGGACCTTTGATGGTTTCCATTATTGTCTGTTTGCATTACCTCTGAAAATTTTAAATATTTTTTTTTAAATAAAATTGAGGAAACCAGACAGACCCTTTTTATTAAAAACTTACGTCATACGGGGGTTACATACCAAATTCCAGGACAATTAAAGCAACTTTGGTTCGGACCGAATTGATTCAGATCGAATTTTTAAAAAAATTTAATGAAGCTTCAGCAAAGTGAATATTGAATTATTTGCACACACTGTCCCACATTCATTAAAGCGTTTTTTGACTTTGCACTGAAAAGAAGGTGAAAACTGCTTGCACGTGTATTTATGAAATGTTTGCGCCTGTTCTGTTTCGCGGCTGAACTGTGTCCGCCGCACCACAAAATTCCTCACCTAAAGGGGCATTCTGGTGCCATTTTGGACCGTGTGCCACATTTATTACTGCGACTCGACAGAATTGTGTCACATTCCCCATGTTAATGGTGCACCAAAAAAAAGTTGGTGCACTCTGTCAGAGCAGGGCAGGGAGCGCCATATTCATGAGGAACACGCGCCATTCAATAATCTGGATGTTAGTGGGGCAAACTGCACCTAGTGCACTCGTTTTAATAAATGTGTGCCAATATATTTTGGAAAAGTTGGTAAACCTCCCACTTGAATTGAGATTCGATCAGATCCTATGTTTCTGACAATTGTTTGTCACATGAAAATATCACAAGTGCTACCATGTGCCAGATTTATTACAGCGATTCAATGGCCAAAGCGTCTGTAAATATTTACGGGCACGGATAACGCTTGTGTCTGGCATTTCCCCAGTTGGCTAATTACTTGCTCACAAGAAGCAGAGGCCAACAACAGCTTGTTCCTCAGACAAGTTTCTCTTATTTTCCACTTCCAGACGGCAGTATCTAAGTGCTCTCCCAATTGTTTTAGAGCCGCACGCAGGGATTTTAGCTGGTAAGCCACATGTTGTCTCTGTACGGCTGCAAAATAGATCGCCCTCCTTCCTGTAGACATTAACTAAGTGCTGCCTAGGACCTTAATCTGAACAGGTTGGACCTTCTGTCAGTGCAGCGCTAAAGTTATATGGAAGGAGCACATTTATACAATTACAGTAGTTTTTCAGTATTTAACAATAAGCATATAAGCAGGTGATGATATACCAAAAAATTCAGCCTTTATATACCAGATAAATTAGTTATTGCTAAAGCTCTGGTGGTGCTGTGATTCTATCATATGATCACTGCAGCCAATCACTGATCTCAGTAATAACACCTAATAATAATAATAATTCCTTTATTTATATAGCGCACACAGATTACGCAGCACTGCACAGAGCTTTCCAAATCAGTCCCTGTCCCCAATGGGGCTCACAATCTAATCACCCTACCAGTATGTTTTGGAGTGTGGGAGGAAACCAGAGGACCCGGAGGAAACCCACGCAAACACGGAGAGAACATACAAACTCTTTGCAGATGTCGACCTGGGTGTTAACCACTAAGCCACCTGTAGGTTTGCCACATGACCACTTAGTGTTTGGCTGCAGTGATCATGTAATCGATATTTGTAGAGTTACCTCTTCTATTTAGACCCGTGAGGACTTCTGGATCATCAGTGCTCGTTTGGCAGTAGATAATGTAATGGGTAACTTATGGTTTTTATTGTTGGACAAAATTTCTACCTGCAAGTTTCCCGGGATAACTTATTTCGTATATACATTTTGACCAACCAGAATGGATATAATATTGAGGGCTGAATAAGATAAGATAAGATAATCCTTTATTAGTCCCACAGTGGGGAAATTCACAGCGTTACAGCAGCAGAGAGGGGACAGAGAGTGAAGTACAACAATAATATTAGGGATAAATGAACAAAAAGAAAAGGGGGATAAAAAGACAAAAAAGAGACAGTTTGATGTTTAGTCTGTGGATGGGACCTGCAGGGACTGGTTAGGTGGGGGGCGCAGGTTACTTCTGTTTGGGCCTTGTTTGTTGAACAGCCTGATGGCAGCGGGGAGGAATGACTTACGATAACGCTCCCTCTCACACTTGGGGTGAAGCAGTCGGTCACTGAATGTGCTCCCCAATGCCACCACAGTCTCATGCAAGGAATGGGAGCTATTCTCCAGAATAGACTTCAACTTACACAGAATCAAAGAAATGTAATGTCTATGGGCAGAGACGTAACACTAAAGCTCCTGGACCCCAATCATAAGTAAGTAGAACCACCACTAATATGGCATATGGTGTTTTATAACTTTTCAGGGGCCAAAGATGTTACATTTGCACTTCCTATACCTACGTTAGGTATGTTCATAAATCCTAAATGTAGAAAGGGGAAACAAACATTCTCAGGAGCCTCCGGCAGCAGCTTCAAGGGGTATTCCCATTTCAGCAAATTAATAGCTTTATGATAAAAAGTTATACAATTTTCCAATATACTTTCTGTATCAATTCCTCACGGTATTTTAGATCTCTGCTTGCTGTCCTTCTTTAGAAAGCTTATGCGTTCACTTCCAGTGGACAGAAATCTGACCATGGTCACACAGGTGCACAGCTCGTTATGACACAAAGAGTAATTAGAGCTGTGTGATATAACGAACCGTGCACCTGTGTGACCATGGTCAGATTTCTTTCCAATGGAGGTAAACATTGAAGCTTTCTATAGAATGACAGCAAGCAGAGATCTAGAAAATGAATGAGGAATTGATACAGAAATTAGATTGGAAAGTTGTATCATTTTTATAATACAAACAATAACGTTAATAAATTGTAATGGGAATACCCCTTTAACTTGGATAGGAAAATTGGATTGGTCGTGCTGAAATGAACTGATCAAATTTATTTCCAAAAACAGCTGTGAGACAAAAATTGGGGGATTCTCTATATACACACATGATGGTTCCTGTGTAATTGGTGAGCTTTGACAAAATACATATACAATATACAGCCCAATTTTGGCTTAAGTCAGTATAATGGAGGAGGCCTGAGAATTGTAGCTGCAAAAATGTGGCCATATAATGTCCTTGTGAATATGACCAGTCTCTAAAAAGTTAACTCCAAGCGATGTGAAGGGTGAGAGACTGTGGGTTTTATACAAGTCCCAAATAACTGCACTTGACTATCACCGTGATAGCAGTGAGGCGCAGCTAATAATTCATTGAAATCTCTAAATGCATATTCATAGGAATTCACAAGGGTTTGATACACTCATTGCCAGATCTGTAGTAGAATGAACCCCTGCCGCTCGCCTGAATGCGTGGGCGCTGTGCTCCAGACAGAGCAGAGGTGAGACATGATTAGTATTGATGACTAATGTCTGCGCCAATTAACAAGCTCCACGTCTGATAATTCATGAACTGCCGCTATATAAACGAAACAGAACTAATAATTGTGATTGGCCAATGGAACGGTCCTAAACAATTACATAAGATTTTGTCAGAGCTATAGCACATGATAGATAATCAATGCATAATTCATTCAATCCAGCCGGGGATTATGATCATCTTGTGATATAACACATGGCCATTGGTGAATATGTAAATAATAATTATATAACCCACTCATTCATTCACACGTGTCTGAATTGACATTGAATGAGTTTATTCTCCAAATACATTCTCTCCAGCTCGGTTTACTAATCCCCTTAAGAGCTTTATGTCAAACAACATGCATATAGAACTGCAAGAACGCCAGCTGCTAGTTCTTGTCTGTTCACAAAGCAGTTCTGCAGCAGCTGAGCGGTGTATTAAAATATGTAATGTACCACGTATTATAACTTCTATAATAAGTCTTATTCAGGTACATCCATGAAGAACATATGGGGCTTATTTACTAAGGGTCACGGATCGCACTTTCATCGGACTTTCCATCTTTTTTGGCGATTGCATGGCTTTGACAGGTATTTAACAGGGGTTTGCACTGGGATTGTCAGATTTTGGCACAGCTGCGCTGGCTTCCATACGACACAAACTGGGGGGCGTGCCGGCGGACAATCCGACTGATTCAGATTCAAAGTACACTTACATGCACCGGGAAGAAGAAGGTGAACTCTGTCGGACCTGAGCGGAGAAGCGACACATGCAGGATATCGGGCGCACGATCTTAGTGAATCTCGGCAGAGAGATTTATCATTGGACAAAGCACTTTGGAAGAACTTCGTCAGACAGGTAAGTAAATGTGCCCCATGGTGAGTCCTAGGCATGCTGAGTGGATAGTTAAAACAAGTTATTTAAAGGGATATTCCCATCTGGGCATTTACATTTAATTAAATTCATTTGCCATATGTAAACATTTCTTCAATTGGATGTTATTAAAAAAAATGTTCCTGTGTGAAGATAATTTCTCATAAATGCAGCCATGTCGTCCCTTAGAAACAAGATACTTTCCTCGGATACGACCACGTCATACTCTGGCAGCAGTGGCCAGACTTGCGCTATAGAGTCCTGCCGGACCATCAGGATTCAGCAATCATTACCACAGGACGGCTGTACGACATGTAGTAACTCCCGGACATTTCATATACAATAACCTTTTGTTTCTTTGTGCACTCAATCTATCAGACGTGGCCGTATCCGAGGAAGCTAGCTCGTTTCTAAGGGACAACATGGGTACATTTATTAGAAATTATCTTCACACAGGAACATTTTATTTAATAACATCCAATTGAAGAAATGTTTACATATGGCAGATTAATGAAACTGAATGTAAGTGCCCAGATGAGAATACCCCTTTAAGGCTATTTATTTTATTACTGCATTTTCTGTATTTTGCCATAAAAATAAATTTTCTTAAAGATTTCTATTAAAAAAAAAAGAATTTCCCTTCTGTAGATGCTTCTACCTACACTCACTGCATGCTGCTTTTTCCCTTGATCACCCCACGGACACACCGTTGCAAAAGTTCAGATTTTAAGCAAAGGAAGGAAACTTGCGTTCTGCACCAAATGTTGATTAAAAAATATCTTAGGCTTTATTATAAATCCAACTTAAAAATTCAGATACAGCACATCTTGACCAAAATTGGTAAAATATAGAGACAGTTGGCCTTCGCTTTTCAGGTGTACAAATACGTCCTTACTCATGAGTAAGCAGCCTGATGGGTAGTCACAATCATTGGCCCTCAGAAAAAAAAAAATAGTTGACATCCTGTACCCTTAGAAAGACTAATACTGTTCCAGACCACAAAAGTTTTCTAGAATCAAACTACTACTAGTGATACTGACATTGACTGCCCTAGTCCAGCAGAAACACATGAAAAGTTAAACCACACCAGGGCAAATTTTTGAGATAAGTTACAACTAACGCTACATACTTGAAAGTAGAGACACCAGCGCCAAATCTTGAGATGCGAATCCGATGTGCCTCATCGGACTTACATCTAGATCAGTATGTTGTTGTTTTTTTAATTGAGGTCATGGACAGCCCTCATACAAGTCAATACAGACCTGTAGGTAGTTTAGAGTACCAAATCGACCTGACAGGTTCTCATTAAAGTTTCAGGATACTGGTAATGTCATGCTCTTCCCATACTGTATTTTACAAATTTGATATCCTTTCACAAGGTATTTAATCTACTGTATACACTCGAGTATAAGCCGACCCAAGTATAAGCTGAGGCCCCTAATTTTACCACAAAAACCTGGTAAAACCTATATTTTTTTACTCGAGTATAAGCAGAGTTTGGGTTTTCAGCACATTTTTTTGTACTGAAAAACTAGGCTTATACCCGAGTATATATGGTAGTTGCACACACTGTGTTTGTGTAAGAAAAAGGGAGAAATAAAAATCTGTACCCAACATTTTTTTTTTTTTTAAAAAGAAGCGGTTTGTTAAAATGTTTAGGAGTTTTTCACTCAGGCTTGACATATTCATGGTGACTTTTAACTTCTTGAATAGAACATAATGGCAAATATAATTAGAAAGCCGTAGCAATTGAGAGTAACTGCTATCCATACAGATGTGACCTCTATCATGAGTCACCACGAGAGTCCTGAGCAGCTGTGGTGACACTAACAGAATGGAAATTGCTTTACGATAAAATTCCAATTTATTTTTTATGGAAGAGCTAAAGGGGAAGAAAAAATAAGTTGTAATTATGCTGTTTGCATCTGTAAATAAAGTTATTAAAACCAAAGACTCCCTCATCTCTCGTTGGTGTAACACCTGCAGGAAACTTCAGTTCATTGAAACCTAATCTCTCTGCTGGCAGAATCCTCAGATGTTTAATTCATGGGCACAGTAATAAAGTGACTTATTTAGCCGTGGACTTGATAAACCAACATTTCTCAGCTCCCACACAGACTGCTCTATTCCCCGCAGCTTATTTTCCTATTTACCTAAATCTTTCCTGTCGGCATTGTCAAGATGTTCTTTTCATATCTTCTGACAGGTCGAACCGATTTCAGTGTGTCCGAAACAACCTGAGGGCTACAGGATCATAAAAAAGAAGTCTGTGATGTCCTCCAGGTCTCACTAGTTCCCTTGGCAGCGACCTAAAAGAATCTCATTTTCTATTTCAATGATACCTATGGCAGCCTTGATTTGATAGCGAGCTTGTATACTGATGAAGGGAGTTGAGATTGGGTTGTCTTTTTTTCCCCTTTTCCCAGTTCCTAGGCGTTTTGTTAGTTTCTATCCAGTTGCTTATTCTGTGCTATTTCCCATAAACACCCACTCCATACATCATAGGAGTAATGTACAACCCTCACAGACAGGGCAGGATTATAAGAAGGGCTCCTGGGGTGTGCGCCTCAGGGCCTCCTCCACATTGGAGACAGGGGGCCCCCACCAGAGCAGGTTCGGAATAATCCTGCACAACCTGCCATGGACTTAAAGCGGATATTGTCCCTAATACAGCAAAGCAGAGCAGGATATTACAGTCCACTGTATATATATATATATATATATATATATATATATATATATATAAATATCTATATATTGTTGGGGAGGCTATGTACACTCACCGGCCACTTTATTAGGTACACCATGCTAGTAACGGGTTGGACCCCCTTTTGCCTTCAGAACTGCCTCAATTCTTCGTGGCATAGATTCAACAAGGTGCTGGAAGCTGAACATCTGACAACCTCACCTAAGCCAGTCTCAGATTGGGCCTACAAGTTTATTAGACTTTCCCTGTCCCTCAATTTAATAGTCAATTACAGATTCCACTAGATGTATTAGTTTAAGATCTTGCAGTATTTGCTAATGCACACAATGATCTTTAAACAGAGATGCCAATGGGAAGAAAGAAGGACAAGGGATGTTATGAGGAATATCGGCTATCATAAGACTTTAAAACAATCTGTGTTATATAAGACATGAAAAACCACATGATTTTGCCTGACCCAACAATTAGTAGTCTGTTATCGCAATAGTATGTATATTACGGTCGGTACAATATTATTAAGCAGTCACAAAACAACTTTCAGACCTTAGCTTATGAAAGAAGGTAACACACAGAATCCAGCTGTTGTCGCTACATGTACATCACAGTTTCCTCCACAAATGGTATGGCCCGATAAGGGAGCAGAAGGGTTCAGTTAATCTCCACTGTGTGCATGATTCATATACTGGGTCTAAGCATTGTCCTAGGAAATAGAGAAATTAGATTTGTAACACATTCAATCATCATTCCACACCGCAGGGCTTTTACCAATTACCCGCCAGGCTAAATATTGCAGGTCCTTGCACTATACTTTTTACCGAATTCATCTTCAATCATGGCATTATTCAACCTACCCCAAAGTGATGGGTAATTAAAACATCATCATTTTGCACTGCTAATCTTGCTGCATAGGACATTGTTATAACAGGACTTTTGTTTCAATTTATAAAGTGAACTAACCCCATTCTTTGTTTATGAGCATACATTTTACGATACGGTTTGAAAAAAAAGACACATGTCCATCAAGATTACCAAGGAAGGGAAGGAATTGGCCATGCGAAAGGGTATTAAGGGAAACAAGTAGATATAAATAATGGCAATGTTATTTACATGTAAAAAGTCATCTAGACCCTCCTTGTTAGCTCTCTGCTGCCTACGTGACCGTTGCCTGAGGCCAGTCAGGTTATTTCAAGATTGACAGTTAACCTTGTTTTCTCCAGATGGAGAAGAAGGTGCCCCCCCTTGCTTTGATTTGATTAATCTGTGAACAAACTTTCACATATTTCTTTCTATGGACCATTCATATATTATGTTAATTATAATGTCCCTCTTAGTAATCTCTTGTTCAGACTAAAATAACTTAGTGGTTTTAATTTGCCTCATAAATGATACCTCATATACCCTGATCATTTGTGGAACTTTTTTGTACCCTCTTATAGCTCAAGGGCTTCTATTATGAATGGTTGCCTTAGAACTGGACAGCATATTCAGGGAGGACCGACCCATAACCTCAGCGGTAATGTTACATCCCTATCACGAGAGTCCTAACACTTTTGATCATTGAAGAGATCTTGCTGGCTTTAAGGCGCGATTGCACATGCAATGCGGTTATTGAATCTATGGTTGACTAGCTACAAATGGGTCCTTCTTAGCGAGGGACTCTCCCAGGGTGGATTATTAGCACCAGGTGCAGGGAGTTTACATTTATCCCACTTGAACATTTATCCACTTTTGCCCAGTTATGAGGGAACAGCCGTTCAAATGCCTTTGCAAAGTCCAAGAACACAATAGTCACAGCAGCTGATGTGAGGTGAGGTGCAGCAGGTTAGTAGGGACCAAATCGATTCTCTTGACTCACAATGAGAAAGCAAGCAGGTGGCGACAAAAACCGGGCGGGGTGCACGGTGCCCACACGTGCTATGCCGGGTATTGGGAAAGAACTTTGTTAATCACTTGAGACTTGACATATCTCTAAAGTGAGGGCTTGTTTCTACTGCCCCTTTTGGTCTAAGTGATTTTATGTATGGATAACATACTGCGTTTCCGTTTCCTGGTGTTATGGCGTTTGTAGGATGTGGCGGGGCACTGTGGGTAAACTAAGGGGGTCCAACCGGATAACGACTGAATGTATGATCATTCTTTTTTTTCTTTGGATTGTTAATGGCCAGGATTAATAGTGGCACTCAAATTAGTTGCCTTATCCTCAGCTCCCTACCAGTTTGATGAACTTAATATTAGTAAACCATGCTGGCTGTCACTTATTATACCATGTGATGTCACATACTCGGTAGTAGTTAAGTTTAGGACATTCTATGTTTCACACATATGGAAGTTAAGAGGACAGGCCTGTGTAATGCCTGATGAAGTTCTGAGCCTTTTTAAATATTGGCACAAAATGTGCCTTGCGCCAGTCAATGGAACCAAAACAGACAGTACGGGAACTCTAAAGATTTTGAAAGAAGTCCAGCACAGCAAAAACAGATGAGTTTTTTAGCTGTGGTGTGTAAACCCATCTGGTCCAGGAGCTTGTAACACCATTGCTTATTGAGCTTAGATTGGATCTGTCTACATCAGCCTTCTTAGTATTACATGGGGACGGCGGAAAGGAATTACCTTAATAAATCCGTCCGGGACCGAATCAGCGCAGATGAAACGCCGCCGCTGGCGGATCTGTGAATGGAACGGGGAAGTACATTGACCATGAGTATTGCCTTTACCCGGGTGTGCAAGTTCACTTGAAAAAAACCGTCATTGCAAAGGAGTAAGTATGGTGGTGTACACATGGATCTCTGAATACAGACCCCAAACAGTGCTTGACTCTCTAATATCTTACAAGTCCCTGTATGTAACATTATGAGTCTGATAAATGCTTTTATTATAGAAATACGGCCTGTAAGTCTAGTTCATAATGAACCCCTAAATGCAGGAGATTGATTAGCTTGAGACGAGTTACACTGGTATTTCCTCTATTACATGGTAGACCTCAAATCTTTCTAAGTAAAGTAGGTCCTCTGTGTATGTTAGATTGACAGTGTATGTTAAAGGACAATGTTGTTTATAAGTGGACACTTCTGCTCTATGTAGATATGATATGATTATACTGTGCTAGGAGTTATAGAATATACTGATGGTGGGTCGTGCTATTCTTCTAGGGCGAACGAGTCATTGTGTACAGAGAACATTTTTCATTATCTTATAACGACCTTTAGTTCAGGAAGAAGGTTATCCTAAACCAGGCTTAGATGCTATTCTGGGGTCTTAGACTGAGTGGTGTAGCGGGGAGTTGTAAAGAGTGGGCAGGGAATAGGGATATGTAGCGGTGGTGAAGCAATATAAATGCCCACAAGTATATTACATATACATACTTGGGGATCCTAGAGAAGGCCAGGATTTTGTTGTATTTACTAGTGACTTTATAAAATGGATGTAATTGGTAAAGTATTGTTAGTGTAGACGTGTCTTGCTAGCTCGGGTCGCGCGGGTTGTTACAGGTGTGAAGGCCCTGAGTGTGGATTTCCCGCAAAATTTTTTTTTTGCAATAAAGTTAATTACAGAGCCTCCCATCAGTACAAGATAAATACACAGGCTCACAAAAATACTAGATATATACACTCACCTGCCCACTTTATTAGGTTTTTGGCTACACTCTGTTCCAACTGCTCGTTAACACTTAATTTCTAAACAGCCAATCCATGGCGGCAACTGCGTGCCATTTAGGCATGTAGACATGGGTCAAAGAAATCTCCTGGCAGTTGTACCCATTACAACCAAGGGGTTAGGCCAGATAAGCGCATATCTGACGACTCGTACGTCTAACTTTGAGGCAGATGGGATACAGAAGAAGGAAGACCCACAACGGGCGGTTGCGGTTTGTTGTGCCACTCCTTCAGCTAAGAACAGGGAAATTGAGGGCACAATTGCACCAGCTCATCGAAATTGGACCGTTAGAAGAAGATTGGAAAAACGTTGCATGAGGTTCTGATATTGAGTCTGATTTCTTGCTGCCGATCATTTGGATGGTTAGGGTCAGAATTGGCGTCAACAAAATGAAAGCATGGATCCATCCTGCCTTTGTATCAACGGTTCCAGGAGTGGTGGCTGGGGGTTGGTCGTTTTCTAGGGGTTCGCCTGGGGAAGGCTCTGTCCGGTTCTGCTTTGGGGGGAATGAGGTAGGGGAAATCGGTGGGAAAAGTTGGGCTCCCCCTCCTTTTTTTGGGGGGCGCATACCAAAATGGTAGAAGCTTTTGTGGGACGGCCCCTTGCAACGGCAAAGTTTTCTCTCGTGCCCCTACCTGAGTATTGTGCTGACCATATCTATCCCTTTAGGGACCACAATGTACCCAACATCTGATGGCTAATCACCAGGATTAATGCGCCATGTCATAAGCTGGAATCATCTCGAATGGTTTCTTGAAATGACAATGAGTTCATGTATCAATGCCTCCACAGTCACAGATATCAGATCCAATAGAGCATCTTTGGGATGTGGTTGGAACGGGAGAGATTCCGATCATGGAGGTGAGCGACAAATTGGGCAAAATGTGTGAGTTGCCATCAGTCATATGGACCAAAATCTCTGAGGGAATGCTTCCAGCATCCTTGGAGTGGCACCCGGTGTGGTCTTCTGCTGCTGTAGCCCATCTGCCTCAAAGTTCGACGTACTGTGCGTTCAGAGATGCTCTTCTGCCTACCTTGGTTGTAACGGGTGGCGTTTTGAGTCACTGTTGCCTTTCTATCAGCTCAAACCAGTCTGCCCATTCTCCTCTGACCTCTGGCATCAACAAGGCATTTCCGCCCACAGAACTGCCGCTCACTGGATGTTTTTTCTTTTTCAGACCATTCTCTGTAAATCCTAGAGATGGTTGTGAGTGAAAATCCCAGTAGATCAGCAGTTTCTGAAATACTCAGACCAGCCCTTCTGGCACCAACAACCATGCCACGTTCAAAGGCACTCAAATCCTTTCTTCCCCATACTGATGCTCGGTTTGAACTGCAGGAGATTGTCTTGACCATGTCTACATGCCAAAATGCACTGAGTTGCCGCCATGTGATTGGCTGATTAGAAATTAAGTGTTAGCGAGCAGTTGGACAGGTGTACCTAATAAAGTGGCCGGTGAGTGTATATATCTATGTATTTTTGGTGAGCCTGTGTATATATCTATGTATTGTTGGGGAGTCTGAGTATATATCTATGTATTGTTGAGGAGCCTATGTATATATATATGTACTGATGGGTAGGCTCTGTATATTTACTTTATTGAAAAAAATTGTGGGAAAGCCAACACTCAGGGGTCTTCACCACCCTTAACCCGGACCTGCTCACAGACACTTATAAATAAAAAATCTTTACCATTTACATACATTTGATAAAGTAACTATGTTAAATACAACCAAATCCTGCCTTCTCTTGGATCCCAAGTATTGTTTATGTATATACTTTGGGGGCATTTATTATTGGCTTCACCAGCTTACATATCCCTGCCCACTCTTTACAACTCCAGCCTACGACCACTCAGGATAGACCCCAGGAAGAGCATCTTATGCCTGGTTTAGGATATCTTCTTCCTGAACTAAAGGTCTTTATATTGCTAATGAACAATGTTCTCTGCACACAATGACATCTCCCTCGAAGAATATCACTGAACACCATCAGTATATGCTATATCCATTCGCGCAGTATATCATATCATATCATATCTGATCATAGAGCAGAGTGTCCACTTATAAACAACATTCTCCTTTAACATATACTGTCAATTCTACATACACAGAGGACTACTTAGAAAGATTGAGGTCTACCATGTAATAGAGGAAATACATCATGTAAGCTTCTCAGAGCTATAGCAATCTCCTGGATTTATGGGTTCATTATGAAACTAGTAATATACGCAGTATTTATATAATAAGATTTATAAGACTAATAATGTTACATACAAGGGACTTGTAAGATAATTTGAGACGTCAAGCAACTGTTTGGTCTGTAGTCAGTCCATGTGTACCACAACATACTTACTTACAAGTTGACATTGCACACCCGCGTAAAGGCAATACACAATGGGGCAGATTTACTTACCCGGTCCATTCACGATCCAGCGGCGCGTTCCCTGCGCTGGATTCGGGTCCGGACGGGATTTATTAAGGTAGTTCCTCCGCCGCCCACCATCGGAACGCGCTGGAGGTAAGTGCAAGCTCCGCGACACATTTTATGTTTTAAATGCGGCGGTTTTTCCGAATCCGTTGGGTTTGCGTTCAGCCATGCCCCCCAATTTCCGTCGCGTGCATGTCAGTGCCGATGTGCTACAATCCAATCGCGTGCGCCAAAATCCTGGGGCAATTCAGGGGAAATCGGCGCAAATCGGAAATATTCGGGTAACACGTCGGGAAAACGCAAATCGTGCCCTTAGTAAATGACTCCCAATGTCACCACCGAGCTGCTGTATGGGGGCTGGCAGTTTGGAAGACGTCACGCTGGACCGAAAAGCCGGAGAGAGCTAAGATTGGTGTTTTCACCACACCCAGAGCCAATAAAAAATGTTACCATCCCATAAAGCTCTTCAAAGCTGTAGAAAAGCTGTGATCCTGACCTTTTACCAGAAACTTGATTGGCCTTCTGCTTTTCAATTCATACCTTACCTCCATCTTGATTTTTACTGGGTTTGCTAGACTTTTCCTTGTTGTCTGTCTTGTGTCTATTTGTCTTTCTGTATTGTCCACCTATTCCAGGTAGAGACTGTCACTTAGTTGTTGTCTGTGCTTTAGTGCAAGGCTGGAAAATAGTCAGGGACAAAGGTTGTGGGAAACTCGGTTATCACACTTCTTCCCTGTCTCAAAATCATGGAGAATAAATCTGTGCTGAACCCTGTCCTGAATACTAGCCATGGGCCATGACTAAATGAATATTTAAGCTTCTAGTTGTAAAAATTCAAAAATTTTATATTTTTCACAACAAAGAAGAAAGAACATCTGGCGTGGGTGGTGCCAATGCAGGTTATGCATCCGTTAATATACTAGAATGGCTGAATGTAGACATGATCCAATCTAAGCTCAATAAAATCAATGTGTACAAGGCTCCTGGACCAGATGGGTTACACACCACAGTTCTAAAAGAACTCAGTTCTGTTATTGCTGTGCTGCTGTTCAAAATCTTTAGAGATTCCGTAATGTCTGGTGTGGTGCCAAGTGACTGGCGCAAGGCAAATGTGGTGCCAATATTTAAAAAAGGCTCTAGAACTTCATCAGGCAATTAGAGGCCTGTAAGCTTAACTTCCATTGTGGGAAAAATATTAGAAGGGTTACTAAAATACTACATACAGGAGTATGTGACATCACATGGTATAATAAGTGACAGCCAGCATGGGTTTACTAAGAATAGAAGTTTCATCAAACTGGTAGGGGAGCTGAGGATAAGGGCAACTAATTTGAGTGCCACTATTAAATCCTGTGCCCCATTAATATCAAATCCAAACAAAAAAAGAATGATCACTACATTCAAAAACATTTCTTATGAATCAAATAGATTTTATTAATTAGTTCTTCACAAAAAGATAATCATAAACATACGAGAAAAGGTAGTTATAAAGTGGGAACACTTAGTTAAAAACAGTGCACAGCCACAAAAGACAAAAGCAGAACACCAAGGAAAAGGAAACTCAGTATGGCATCCATAATAAAATCACTTAGACCAAAGAGCAGTAGAATACAAGCCTCAGCTTTAGAATATGCAATCTCAGTGAGTACCAAAGGTCGTTACCATACCGGGATAAGCGGTGTGCACAGTGCAACCCTGACACGTGTTTCGCCAACTGGCTTTCTCAAGGGGAGTTAAGAGAATAGAAGTTGTCAGACTAACCTGATGCACCTCACCTCACAGCAGCTGCTGTGAATATTGTGTTCTTGGACTTTGCAAAGGCATTTAACGCTGTCTCTCATAGACTTGGCAAATGTGGATAAATGTTCAATGTGGATAAATGTAAACTCCTGCACCTGGGGGCTAATAATCCACCTGGGAGAGTCCCTCGCTAAGAAGGACCTGGAGGTACTAGTAAACCATAGATTAAATAACAGCATGCAATGTCAATCAGCTGCCTTTAAAGCCAGCAAGTATCAAAAGTGGTATGGACTCTCGTGATAGGGATGTAACATTACCACTGAAGGAATTGGTTCAGCCTCACCTGGAATATGCTGTCCAGTTCTAGGCACCAGTTCATAAATAGGATGTCCTGGAGCTATAGAGGGTACCACAAAGTTCCACAAAATGATAAGGGATATAGAGGGTCTCAGTTATGAGGCAAGATTAAAACAACTAGATTTATTTAGTCTGCAAAAAGAGATTACTAAGAGGGGACATGATTAATTAATATAAATATATGAATGGTTCATAAAGAAAATATGGTGGTAAGTTGTTTCAGATTAACTCAAATCAAAAGGCAAGGGGGCACTGTCTCCATCTGGAGAAAACAAGGTTTAACTGTCAATCTGTGGAATAGCCTGCCTCAGGCACTGGTCACAGTAGGGACAGCAGAGAGCTTCAAGAAGGGTCTAGATGCCTTTTTACATGTAAATAACATTGACAGTTATGTTATAATATACAGTTGTTTCCCTTATATCCCTTTCTCATCCAATTCCTTCCCTTCCTTGGTAATCTTGATGGACATGTGTCTTTTTTCAACCGTATACGTAAAATGTATGCTCAGTAAACAAAGAATGGGTTAGTTCACCTTTATAAATTGAAACAAATTAATTCCTGTTATACAATGTCTATGCAGCAAGATTAGCAGTGCAAAAATGATGAATGTTTTAATTACCCATCACTTTGGGGTAGGTTGGAATAATGCCATGATTGAAGATGAATTCGGTAAAAATTATCAGTGCAGGACCTGCAGTATTTAGCATGCTGGGTAAATGGTAAAAAGCCCTGCGGTGTGGAAGGATTGATTGAATTGTGTGTACAAATCTAATTTCTAATATTTCTCTAGGACAATGTTTAGAACATTATATGAATCATGGACACAGTGGAGATTATAATGAACCTGCTGCTCCTTATCAGTCCACACCATTTGGAGGAAACTGTGATGTACATGTTGAGACAAAAGCTGGATTCAGTGTGTTAGCCACTTCTTTCATAGCTTAAGGTCTGAAAGTTGTTTTGGTGACTTCTAAATAATATTGTACCGAGCTCATAATATACTATACTATTGATCAGAATGCTAATTGTTGGGTCAGCCACACAATCATTTGTTTTTAATGTCTTATGATAAAAAGATTGTCTTCTTTCTTCCCATTGGCATATATAAAGATCCTTGTGTGCATTAGAGAAATACTGCAGATCTTAAACTTAATATCATCATATTGAATACTGTAATTGAGCTATTAAATTGAGGGACAGGGAAAGTCTAATAAACTTGGTAGGCCCAGTCTGTGACTGGCTAGGGTGAGGTGTCAGATGTTACAATATCAGCAGATATCCACCTTCGGGACAATCTAAAAAATCTACTTCTTTACTTATTCCTTGTTTGCTTAGCTTGGCTGGACAGTCGGGTCGAATAAGATTTGTGGTTGTTCCATTTAAGGATTATGGAGGCCACTGTGCTCTTAGGAACCATGAGTGCTGCAGAAATTCTTTTTTAACCTTGGTCAGATCTGTTGCTTGCCACAATTCTGTCTATGAGGTTCCTTAGACCTCATTATTCTCATGTGCTCTGACATGCACTGTGAGCTTTGAGGTCTTATATAGACAAGTCCAATCAAGTCCAATCAGTTTGATTAAACACAAGATCGGAAGGAAATGGACAGCATGTGAATTAAATATGAGTGTCACAGCAAAGGCTCTGAATACTTATTATGACCATGTGATATTTCAGTTTTTCATGTTTAATAATTAGAAAAAATATCTACAGTTTAGATGAGGTGCAGAGTGTACATGAATGAGAAAAAAAAAGAACTTTTTTGATCTTATCATTTGGCTGCAATGAAACAAAGAGTGAAAAATCTAAAGGGGTCTTTTTAATTTCTGTACCAACTGTAGGGAATCCAGACATAAAAATACAGATAGACTCTTTATTTCTAGAAGTTGTTACTAAGGTTCACAAAATGGGAGACGTATCATTTCAATAGTAGCAACCATGCAAAACCTGACTTCACGTATAGCAGTCGCCCAGGGACTAATGCTGTCTCCTGGTTCTCTAGTGGGAAAAACAGCATGCAAAGAGGTTGTCCAGATAACATGACCCTATTAAAGATATGTATCACCATTTTTTGAAAGTACAACATTTCACTTTTGTTAGTCGGTGTTTGACTCTTGATTAGGAGTTAATTTTTATCTTTTGTCTATGATTATTGGACACTTAACCACCCACAGGTCTTTATGAACCAGTGGTTTAGTGTGATAAATAGCCCTTTAACAAGTTCCTCAGTGGACGCTATTGAAAAAAAAAACTTTATACTTACCTAGAGATGTGTCTGATGAGACATGCTCCTTGCGCCTGCGCAGTACTTTACTGATGCCTGTACCACCAGGAGCCAGTATTCCAGCTTCACTGTGGGAATGCACAGGTTTGGGGATCATAGAAACAAGGTGAGTATTAAGATTTTTCATTTTACAAGCAGGCACAAAGGGATTTGCTAAAAGGTGATTTGGGACACTAAACCACCGTTTCATAGTGACCTGTGAGTGGTTTAGTGTCCCAAAATGCCCTGACAGATCCTCTTTAAGTATAGCTTAGTGTTCTGCACTGATATCTACTTTCAAACACTGTATATGTTTATGGACTGTTGTTCTATACAAGAATGCAGTTCAATTCTTCATGTCTACGTCCCTGACTTCACACCTATCAAACATCACACACAATAAAAATACTTCATGTGCTAATATACTCCGTATGTATTTATAAACTAAGAAAAACCCTCACATCCTAGTCGTTCACAATCCAACCATTAAGTGTCTAGACTGCTTTACTCCATTGTTTTAGTTACTCTACTGTGCACACAAAAATATTTTTTTCTGCCAAAACTTGGTAGCGTGAACCAAGCCCAATAAAAAAAATTGACGAGTTGAAAAAACACAAAAACACCTAGAAATACTCACCTCCGCTTCTCTTCATATTGATCCCAGTGCTGTCCTCCACTAGTCTTGACACCTAGAATAGAAACTTATAATTAGCAGCACGGAGTGCAGGGACAAGATGTCCGGTGCTCGGGACTGCTAATTATGCACGGCATTCTGGGTTGAGTTTGGCCGTGCAGCCTAGACATATTGGGGCAGATTTATCAAGCTGTCTGAAAGTCAGAACATTTCTAGTTGCCCATGGCAACCCATCACAGATCGGCTTTCATTTTACCAGTGCTCATGAATATTTTAAAGGGGAGCTGTGATTGGTTGCCATGGACAACTAGAAATATTCTGATTTTCAGACACTTGATAAATCTGCCCCATTGTTGGATTGGCGGCCAATAGACAACTAGCTATGACTATGATTGGCCAAAACCCGATTGCGAACCACCGGTCCAATCATCTCTAACCTAGAGCAATTCAGTGGAAGTGGGAAAACCACTGAAAATGTTAACCTACTCTCTCAAGCCAGCATTGCAAACAGGGAGTGTGACAGTATGCTGGTGACTTCTCTAACTATACCCATCCTTCTTGAATTTTGGTCCCTTCAATTTCAGAGAATAATTATCTTTTCCAGTGAGCTGGAACTTACAGTATTTCAACAATAACAAGAAACTCCAGTTTGGCCATTTGTGCTTGGGATAGAATAATAGGCTTGATTTGTTTTTCCCCATATCTGGCTGTTCCAATAATGAGAAGCATATGGACGTGTTTCAATTTCGTAAGATAAAATCTCAAAATTAGGAGACTGCAAATTAGGATAAATGACGCAATACAGAATTGAACAGCAATTGTACTCTCCAGAATAATCATTATCCTCGAAGCTACTTGTTCCTGATTATCGTGTATTTGCTGTACTTCTAGGGACTTGATTCATTTTAAAACAAACAAAACATTAACTCTCCACTCATCGATGGGGAATACGCCGTACCCCTTCAAAATGATCACAATGGAATATAATGTTATTATTCTTCATGTTGTTTTCTTCCTTTTTCGCTTCGGGAACAGCAGTTTGTAGTTTATTGCAGTTCAGCTGAGGATTTTGCACACAAATTCCCCAATCTTCCCTTTGTATTGCACATTAATGGTGCTAAAACTAAATTATTTCTGCTGTGGAATGTAACACATTCCCATAAAATGTGTATTACCGTGGAGGCAGTCGATCTGCGGATCCAGGCGCTGTATTGCTCTTTTGTAATGTAAATATATTCAATAAAGTTTTTGTTTTCTTTTTACTGGCAGCTCATTTAGTCTCCGTATTGGGTATAAATAAAAAGTATATACTGTAAATATTTTCCTAAATTGCATGGTAAGTTATTATTATGCTTAACTTATGTATATGCTGTATATTAGTTATAGTGTTATTCAATGTACAAAGGAGAGACACACAAATTGCAAAGGAGAGACGGACAAGCTCAGTTATGAGGAAAAACTAAAAGATCTAGATTTATTCAGTCTTCAAAAGATATACATAATTTATATGAATATATTAATGGCCTGTACAAAAAAAAAACTTGGTGAAAAGGTATTTTATGTTAAATCAACTAAAAAGACAAGAGGTCACTCTGGAAGAAAAAAAAAGATTTAATCTCCAGAATTGACAAGAAGTGTAAATTTGTATAATGGCAGAGCTTGGGAGCAAGTCACAGCAGAGACAGCAGACAGCTTCAGAAAAGGGCACAGACACTTTCTTACAGAAAAATACCATTGATGTTTATGTATTTATATAGCATTGTGTTCCCTTACATTCCTACCCAGAGCCCTTGTCCCATGCCTTTCTTGATGGACATATGTATATTTTCAACTATACTATTTATTGGGCAGATTTATCAGGACTTGTACATCAGTAAAGACTAGTACGCCATAAATAATCGCAATTACTACTGAGCTGGAGCGACGGAAGCTTCATCATAGGCTGGCAATAAGAACTATTACTCATTTAACCAATTCAATCCAATTTTACTGCCATGGCTGAATGGGATATATCAGGCAGCAAGCCTACAGCTCTTGAGATCCTTGTTTAAGAAGCAAAAAAATTATCAGGATCTGAGAAATTTGACAATAGATTGGCCACTGGCCACTGCTTATAGATTGAGCATTGGATCCAAGAGTAGCCACGGTGGTTGCTGCACCATTGAGTGTTTGGCATTGGTCACTGCTTATAGATTAAGCATTGGATCCAAGAGTAGCCACGGTGGTTGCTGCACCATGGGGAAGATTTAACATAAAGCTGGTGCTCTTTGCGCCCCCGTATGACAAAGCCCTGCCCCCGGCTGTCTTGGCGGATACATCCGGAGGCTTAGACCTCATGATGTATCTGTCAGTCGTGTTGCACTGGTCAGACCAGGCATAGTTATGCGTAAAAACCTGCAGATATTCAGCAGTGAATGTTTGGAGGTTCTTTATCTCCAATCTACCAACCATCCATTTTACCATGGCCATGCCAACAGCTGCCCTATGCGCTCACATGGCGTTGAGGTGGCGTAGTTGCATAATTAATCACAATTTTTTGCAGTGTGCAAGAATTTACAATTTTTACAGTGTGTCTACACTGATAAATCTCCCCCAATGTGTCCATATTCTTAAAAGAAACAAAGTGGCAATTCTGTGCTGATGCACGTGGATCATTGCTGCTTATGTTACATATTAATAGAAGAGATAAAAGCAATAATGGGCAGGTACAGACCCTCTGAGGGCACATCCCCTATATAACACCCGGGAGAGGAATGCACTGTATGTTCACGGTTCTTCAGAAGTCCATAACTTTGAGCATGAAAGTAAACAGACCACAGCAGGAGCCGTTATTTTATCTCCCTATCAAAGATTCTTATTATTTTTCTACTTATAAAAACACACAGACTGAAGAACAGAAACATTAATACTTTCATTTGGTTCGTTGTAGCTGCCAGTGCAGATCTCCGTTCACACTGCAGTGGATGAATGGTAGACACCAAGTTGGGCGCAGATGAAGAAGTGACAGAAGTAATTCTATGTATTTTGCATAATGTAGATGAAAATTGAAACAATTTCTAGGGATTCTTAGGGATAATTGCGTTCCTGTCTTTTTTCAGAATACAGACTGACAAACCGTGGCCATTAAATTCTGTTCATGAAAATGTTGGGTTTGCAACTTTTCAGGTCTGTGTTAAAGTGCACTTTTGGGTTAGATTTATATTGATAATTGGATGCAAAATGGGTGTGAATCCATATGGTATCTTTTTCTTATGGATTCTTATAGACAATAGTCTATAGCTACAAAATTGCTTACTTTCGCCTTGATAATGCTCCTCCTTATTCGGCAAAAATAAAAAAAACTCCATGCCATAAGAGACATCTGACCTGATGAAAACAATCTGATTCTTCAAAATTCTTTTTTTTGCAATCTATTTTTGATTGTGGAGAAGATAAAAAAACAACAAATCTGATTCTCCAAAGTTATTTTTGGAATCCATAATCATTCATGGAGATGTTGAAAAGATTAAAGGGGTTGTCCAATTTCAGCAAATAATTGATATTATTTGTGTAATGAAAAGTTATACAATTTTCCAATATACTTTCTGTATCAATCCCGAATGATTTGCTTTCTATAGAAAGCTTCTAGGTTTTATTCCACTGGAAAGAAATCTGTCCATGGACACGTGACGGATATACAGGTTATTATGACATGTCTCTGATTACTCTCTATGATAATAACGGTTCGTGCACCTGCGTGTCTATCACATGACCATGGACAGATTTCTATCCAGTGGAAGTAAACATAGAAACTTTTTATAGAAGGACAGAAAGCAAATCATAAGGAATTGATACAGAAAGTATATTGGAAAATTGTATAACCTTTACTTACACAAACCATATCAATTATTTGCTGAAAGTTGACAACCCCTTTAAGTGGTCTTTACACATGTAGATCACCTTTGTAGATCATTTTTTTTTACCCTGCATTCCATGTTTTATAACATAAAAGTAAAAATCTCATAAACTTGGATTACCTGCAACCTTTAACTGAACAAATTTTCAAGCTGTGATGAAATATGCTGTGTATGACGGCTGAGCCCGTATATATTTGCCCAGCTGTCTTGTAAAGCTTCCTTTGTAGAACAAATCAAATAAACAACTGCGAGGGGAGTTTGCGAGAGATAGTTGGTGATATTTACAGAGTTCTATGGTAGAAGCGAATCAGAGTTTTGGTATTTGACAATATGGCCTGTTATTATGGATATAAAGGTGGTAATATATGACATAAGATATGGTATAACTCTAATGATCCCTGGTGGGCCAGCTGCTGGGTTCTCCGCTGATTACCGTATTTTTTGGACTATAAGGCGCACAAACAATCCTTTGATTTTCTCAGAAATCAAAGGTGCGCCTTATAGTCCAGTGCACCTTAGATATGAACCGTACTTACAGACAACAGCTGCCTTGAACTGTGCACAGGTCTGCCACCTGCTGGTCATTCATCCTTATAATCAGGTGCGCCTTATAATCCGGTGCGCCTTATATATGAACCTAGACGTTTTAGCAGGCATTTATTGATGTGCCTTATAATCCGGTGCTCCGGTACTCCAATGTGACTATTTACATGTGTTGTAGACAAAATGCTCAAGGAGCCTCATCCTTTATTTTTGTGAGGGTCTCTGCCGTCAGCATATACTAACCATATGCTATCACTTGCTACTTCTGGAATACATCTTTAAAGAGGACCAAGTGCAAAATACTAGACAACTCATTTAATTGAAGATGTGCCCCCGATCATTTCTACAGTCATTTTTTACATTTTTTTCTACCCATTCAAAAGATTTGGCCCCGGAAATATTATATGTGAGTTAGCTCATATTAGACAAGGTGAGGGAGAAGAGAAGCAATCATGGATTAGTTACATTTTCCAAAAATGTTAATGGTTAATAGGTAGTAATGGCATGACACTAGTTAGAGGATGGGTTGTGTAGAGTCGGTGATGACCCCATAAGATTGCTGGGTCACAGTTGCCACAAAGGCCTGGATCGCCAGTATTGGTTTCCTTCCCCTTGTCTAGTAAAATAGAGAAGTGAATCAATGGGATTGGGGCACATAAATAGTCAGAAAATACAGTAGGATGGATTAAGCAGACTTTATTGGTGTCTCATGACACAATGCATTTCGGGGCTTAGGCAGCCTCTTTCTGAATTCTACAAGACTGATGCTAAGGTTATATTTGAGGACTAAGCCACGTTAGCATTTACGTCACCAAAAATACCCTAAACAACATTTTCATCAACTTTCAAAGCCCCAAAACATGTTGTGACCTTGAGGAACCAACAATGTCTTCTTACTCCATCTTTGCCTGCCAATCCCATCTCCTCACTCTTCCATATTAGACAAGGGAGAGGTGACCATTGAATGTTCTCAGTGGGTTTGTCTTGGAGTTTATAGTTTAGTTTATACGGTTGAAAAAAGACACTTGTCCATCAAGTTCAACCAAGAACAGATATATTTATTTACATATACATCTTAGGGGGTTATATTTGTAGAACTCAACAAAAGAAAATACATGTTAAATTGATCGATTTGATTCCAAATTTGAATAAAAATAAACTTTAATAAACATTAATAAACAATTAATGCTAAATATCTCTTCCCCTTATATAGTCCTGAAAGTGGCTCCAAGGAGATGCCACCAATAAATTATTCTTTGCCTACAACATGCCCGAGCTTTGACTATAAAGCTTTATACTTTTTTATTTCAAATGGCAAGAATCCCCAGTGTATTTATTTATCCGAAAAAAGTATTAAGGTGCATAGATAAAAGAGTGATCTGCTACTTGTAATTCACAAACAGCAGGTGATCCACGGGTTGCTTATCTCGACATAAAAGTATAACACAGTCTCGGAGCACAATACGTGAATCATATTTTAAACATCTTCTAAACGGCAAATTCACAAGAATAATGTGAGAGCAAATAACACGGGTGTGAAACATCTGCTACAGCTCAGTAATTAACGTACAACGCTCTAGGTAAAAATACACAGATCTCATTTCTCATTTTCAGTTAGGAAATAATATGTTCATTACCCACCATTGGTTTGACAAGCTCTTTAAATGTCAGATTTGTATCTACCGTATGTCAGCTGTAGCTTCTGTGCACAGAACGTTCCATTCAAGTCTGCAATGTTTTACTTTTCTTACTCGTCCCAATCCCTTCCCTTCTATTAAACTTCAGATCAGACCTGTTTCTGGCTGTAAGGCAACTAGCTGCAGCAGGAGTCCTCCCCTGCTGTTTTGTCTTCATTACAAGATCAAACATGCCATGTCCAATCCTTTGGTACATACACACACCTTGAAGCTGTCTGTCTAAAATCTGGAAGGAATTGGAACTCTGGGAAACTGACAAACATTGTGGCTAGGTTTTCCTTCCAATGACTTGTATTATACATTTTTAGATTTCTTTGATATTCTAAATTTCTATATTCCTAACACAGTTATAGAACTTTGCCTCCCGGGTTGTAGAACCTCTCTGCCGGGTCGAAGATGCACCCGTGAGCCTCCCTGTGCCCTCTCTTCCCTGCTGCAGCCTCACTCACCTGTCCACACTTCACCAGCAGTGTTCTCGCTCCAGCGTTTGTTCCTTGCCCCCTAGGGTGCGCGTGCACACGCGTTCTGAGACTTAAAGGTCCAGCGCGCCAATAATTGGCACTGACCAGCTGCCGATTCTGTTAAATTTCCTGCCCATTCCTGTGTCCCCTGCCGAATCTTTGTGCTTCCGTGTCTCAGAGAGATACCCTGTGCGCTTATCATGATTTCCCGTTGTGACCTTGGTTCTGCTCCTGACCTTGCTTCTCCGCTTCCTGCCCTGACCTTCTGCTCTGCTACTGACTACGATCCGGTGCTGCCTGTCCTGACCTCCGGCCTGTCCTCGACTACGATTCTGCTTTACAACTCTGTACCTGTTGGTACCATACTGCAGCAAGTCCAACCCGCTTTGCGGCGGGCTCTGGTGAAAACCAGGTGCCATTAAGACTCCGTTCCCGCTTATGTCATCGTCTGCAGTAGTACAGTGGGTCCACTACCCCGGATTCAGACAAAAAGCAGAGAGTCCCATTGTGAAATATACCTTTAAGGGACTGAACTTGAAACCATCAACCTTGATGGTTGAAACCATCAACCATCAGTATTGCATGAAATACCACCCCAGAAACTGCAAAAACCAGTGTGTACAATGCCAAATATTTTACAGTTCAGAACAAAAAACCACCCCACAAAAAACTGAAAGATAATCCAGATCCAACACCAAACAGAAACTCATTTTGCACAGATTCTCTAATAAATGAAATAAATGTCTTGAACAGTGTTGAGGTGTTACTAAGATCT
The DNA here is from genome assembly GCA_019512145.1 of Engystomops pustulosus. NCBI lineage: Eukaryota > Metazoa > Chordata > Amphibia > Anura > Leptodactylidae > Engystomops > Engystomops pustulosus. The sequence continues at coordinate 237,369,937 of CM033642.1, read as the reverse complement.
AAAAGAGAGTAAAGTTATTAATGATCTATCCATAGGCTAGGTCAGTGATATTGATCGCCGGGGGTCCAGCACTAGCTGTTTGTAGCTTTGTGGCCTCTCTGTGGAGTGGCTGGAAGGCTGCTTAGCTCTCATTCACTTGGTCAATCACTTAATCATTCAATTATTTTGCCCAATGTTGAAAAAATGGATTTATTAGATTCCAATTCTATGACTTTTAACTACATTGCTCATAATAGTATAATAAATGCATTCGAAAATTTCACCAGGCTCAAGAATTAAAAATCTCCCAATCATTACGTTTCGTTAACAGATTTGGCAAAATTTAAAGAGCAAAATCTCAAAATTATCAGCTGTAGATGCAAACAATGGTGGCGCAGCATTTGGTCACTTGTTTGGAGGTTTAGGGCTCTTTCATACTGGTGTTTTTCACATTTGTTGTTCAGTGATGCCTCACAAATCCATTGATTTCTATGGGTGTTTTGACATTGGCTTGCATTTTCACTGATCTATTGTCCGCGGAAAAAATTATGAAACATGTCCTATTTTTTTACTGATGCGGATCACGGAAAGCAATAGAAGTCTATGGGTCCGCAAAAAATAACTGATGAAACATCTTTTTTTTTTCACTTATGAGGCTGAAAAGCAATGTCAAACCTTCAGTTTTTTTGTGGACACTGACACAAAACGGAGACACAATGGAGTTCAGCAACTGAAGTTGAACATCAACGCCAATGTGAAAGAGCCCTTAGGGACAACTTTCTAGCTACCAACTTTTGGCATTTCTTTGTACCAAACGTAGCAAATTCTGCAAATCACAGAAAAACTTATAATGGATTATTATAATTAAGCCATTATGTGTCTATTCTCAGAACATTTTCAAATTAGAACAGAATAGGAAGAAGATCACTAAAAGCCACAAAGATTATTGCATTAATATCAAGCAAGGGAGGAATTTTATATGGGAATACAGATTACTTTTGAAAGACATTACATGCCATATTTCTCTTGGAAAAAAAAAAAAGCCAAACTTGCTTCACACAACAGAGTAATGTACAATGTCATATTATTAGTTATTTACTAAAGTAATGAAGTAACAAAGACCTGCCAAGTACATACCGGTTTAGGGCAATGCACATATCTTGCCAGGCTGATTATCAGGTCATGGGTAATTGGATCCACCAAGTTTCGGAAACTTGCGTATCGGTAAAGAACATCATCCAACGATGTTGACTCCATGCCCAGATCCTACATGAAGAAAACAAACAGAGATAAAATATGGATACAAAAGATAGAATATGAGTTCAACAACTTGTTTCTATTTTCATATCTTTTGAACATAGAACATGCTCACACATCTCTGTTAGAGTATCCTCACAAGCGCCGCTCAAGAATACGTTGCATATATTTGCAGCAGTATCAGGAAGTAACAGTTCTCCTTACGGAGACTTTTACTATGCCAATTAAGGCCACCTTGTAGGCGTGTGGAAACTTTTGATGCTCTACTAGGGGATTCTGGGAAATATGTGCATATGTTTTCCAGGATGGGACAAGGAAAACAATGCCTCATTTTGCTACCTTGAAAAGGAAGCCCCCTTAACAGGACTTTAAAAAAGCCATGACATGATTTGGGATTAAAGCCAAACCAATATATCTAAACAGCCTACCAGTATGTTTTGTAGTGTGGGAGGAAACCGGAGGACCTGGAGGAAACCCACACAAACACAGAGAGAACATACAAACTTTTTGCAGATGTTGACCTGGGTGGGACTCGAACCCAGGACACCAGAACTGCAAGACAGAAGTGCTACCCACTCAGCCACCATGCTGAGTTTGCCGACGTGTCCAAAAGCAGAAGCATGGTTTTGAAGAAAGGGGGTAAGGCCTTGTGGCTAATAACCTGTGCGCCAGAAAATGTAATATTGTGGTGTAGTAAACCAGATCAACTAATAGGAGGTGAATAGTACCGCTCACCATTCTTCTACTGCAACAATCTGGCACAGCAGGGAACTGTCTAGTTCTACTCTGCACTGGTCTAAAGCCTGACACATTCATACATTTCCTCCAGTATGGGATTCTGCCACATCGGTTTGCCCACTAAGGAGCTTTTATGGCTTTAACTTTTAACATAGCGCTCATAGGGACAAACATGGAGCCATAGATAAAGGCAAGCTCCCAATAACAGGCTTCTTACTGTTAGCAAAAAATGATAGAATACAAGATTATAGGACACATTACTACCACACAGCAACATAAATTTCACACTGCATATTTTGATTCACATCCCATTTTCTGAATATATATGTATATGCCAGGATAGCTCCCGACGGATACGCTGATCGTATCCATAGACATATTTTAGCATCCTTTTTTCTTATGTCTGATCGTCGTATGCTTTTGGAAATACAGGATGGAAAGAAGCAGAAAGCTGCATCTTTCCATCCGTGTCTCCTACAGAGGGACATATATGCCCAGTGGAGGCCTTTGGAGCCTATTGGGGACAGATGCAATAAAATCCATATAGTCCCCGGCCTCCACTGAGACTACCCTGGGAACCATCCTGAAAATCAGCAGCCAACCACTGACTGCTGATGATTTTTGTTTCTCTTTTCACTTTCAGGGGGGAGAGGGGAACAACAGGACAACATGTGCATAAAGTGGGACACATCTTAGCACTCTGTTGTAAGGACACGTTATAAGAGGAATAACGTTTGAACCCAGCCTGAAGTTAAGAAATATACACTGACCTAATAACTGAAAAAGCATTAGGTTAAGTATATGTCCTACTTCTCCTTTCAATACTATGGACACAACACTCGTATATCTCCAGAACATTCATAGAAAGTGAATTCGGAGTACCAGAGATACCTGAGCACTGTGCTCAGCAATTTCCCTTAGTATTGAATGGTCCGGCAAGACTCACACTCGACCTTCTTCTTCATCAATTTGTGAGAACTGGACCTCAGTTTTCCTAATAGGTGTGAGTCCCACCATCATATTGTTATCCCTTATCCTGTGCATTGAGAATAACAAACTGGATACAACCCCTTTAAGCTATTAAAAGTTCTATATTTCTTCCCAACACCCCACCTCCAAGATTATAAGCAAGAAAGAAAGCACAGCACCGAGAGGTACAATTTCAAAGCTGTCAGCAGGTAAAGTATGAGTGATCATAGCCTTGTGGCACTTGGTTTGGAGAAGGTGGTAAACATTGTTCTAGGAAGCAGGTCCCTACTAGCAAACAGTAAATGCAGTAATATACATATATACAGATGCACATGGCTGTATAACTTTATGTTATATACTGGGTAAAGATAAGAATTCAGGCACAGGAAGCAGCTGAGCTCCATACACTGTTATACTAATGGTGTCATCATCATTTTTCTTTTTGTCATTTAGTTTCCATTTATTTGCTGGCATATGCCAACATCACAGCTGTAATGAAGAAACGAGCCCCTGGAAAGTCTTGTGCACCAACACGAGCCTCAATAAATAACCACACACCTTCACGAGCATCAGGTTTCTGAGAGATTTGTGCCTGGCAGATAACAGCCGCCTAACCTTTGGAAATGTCATGTTGTTAAGTCTGCCAGGCATGACACAAAGTAAGAGGCATTTATAACGAAAAATCCAAGTTCTTCCCTTCTGAGCATATTGCATGTTCGGGGATTGAAAGAATCCAACTTTATATAGAACATTTAGAGCCCCTTCTCATATCCGCCCCTTTATTCTAGAATAGGCACAGGAAAGCTATAGTTGTGCCAGATCCTTCCTATGATGGCCACCGACAGTGGCCAATGACCCCATGGACTATAACGGTGAGTTTTTAATTTTTGATCCTGTAGCTTTTCTATGAATTTTCATGAAATCTGGGACTCCTATACATAAGAGCGCACCTTTACGATTGCCAAATACCTGATACTTTATTAGGTACACCATGCTAGTAACGGGTTGGACCCCCTTTTGCGTTCAGAACCGCCTCAATTCTTGGTGGCATAGATTCAACAAGGTGCTGGAAGCATTCCACAGAGATTTTGGTCCATATTGACATGATGGCATCACACAGTTGCCGCTGGCATAGATTCAACAAGGTGCTGGAAGCATTCCTCAGAGATTTTGGTCCATATTGACATGATGGCATCACACAGTTGCCGCAGATTTGTCGGCTGCACATCCATGATGCGAATCTCCCGTTCCACCACATCCCAAAGATGCTCTATTGGATTGAGATCTGGTGACTGTGGAGGCCATTTGAGTACAGTGAACTAATTGTCATGTTCAAGAAACCAGTCTGAGATGATTCCAGCTTTATGACATGGCGCATTATCCTGCTGAAAGTAGCCATCAGATGTTGGGTACATTGTGGTCATAAAGGGATGGACATGGTCAGCAACAATACTCAGGTAGGCTGCGGCGTTGCAACAATGCTCAATTGGTACTAAGGGGCCCAAAGAGTGCCAAGAAAATATTCCCCACACCATGACACCACCACCACCAGCCTGAACCGTTGATACAAGGCAGGATGGATCCATGCTTTCATGTTGTTAACGCCAAATTCTGACCCTACCATCCGAATGTCGCAGCAGAAATCGGGACTCATCAGACCAGGCAACGTTTTTCCAATCTTCTACTGTCCAATTTCGATGAGCTTGTGCAAATTGTAGCCTCAGTTTCCTGTTCTTAGCTGAAAGGAGTGGCACCCGGTGTGGTCTTCTGCTGCTGTAGCCCATCTGCCTCAAAGTTCGACGTACTGTGTGTTCAGAGATGCTCTTCTGCCTACCTTGGTTGTAACGGGTGGCGATTTGAGTCACTGTTGCCTTTCTATCAGCTTGAACCAGTTTGCCCATTCTCCTCTGACCTCTGGCATTAACAAGGCATTTCCGCCCACAGAACTGCCGCTCACTGGATGTTTTTTCTTTTTCGGACCATTCTCTGTAAACCCTAGAGATGGTTGTGCTTGAAAATCCCAGTAGATCAGCAGTTTCTGAAATACTCAGACCAGCCCTTCTGGCACCAACAACCATGCCACGTTCAAAGGAACTCAAATCACCTTTCTTCCCCATACTGATGCTTGGCTTGAACTGCAGGAGATTGTCTTGACCAGGTCTACATGCCTAAGTTGCCGCCATGTGATTGGCTGATTAGAAATTAAGTGTTAACGAGCAGTTGGACAGGTGTACCTAATAAAGTGGCCGGTGAGTGTATATGCCCAGTGGAGGCCTTTGGAGCCTATTGGGGACAGATGCAATAAAATCCATATAGTCCCCGGCCTCCACTGAGACTACCCTGGGAACCATCCTGAAAATCAGCAGCCAACCACTGACTGCTGATGATTTTTGTTTCTCTTTTCACTTTCAGAGGGGAATAACAGGACAACATGTGCATACAGTGGGACACATCTTAGCCCTCTATTGTAAGGACACGTCATAAGAGCAATAACGTTTGAACCCAGCCTGAAGTTAAAAATACACACTGACCTTATAACTGAAAAAGCATTAGGTTAAGTATATGTCCTACTTCCCCTTTCAATACCATGGACACAACACTCGTATATCTCCAGAACATTCATAGAAAGTGAATTCGGAGTACCAGAGATACCTGAGCACTGCGCTCAGCACTTTCCAAAAATGCCTTAGTATTTAATGGTTCGGCAAGACTCACACTTGATCTTCTTCTCCATCAATTAGTGAGAACTGGACCCCAGTTTTCCTAATAGGCGTGAGTCCCACCATCATATTGTTATCGCTTATCCTGTGCATTGAGAATAACAAACTTGATAGCCCTTTAAGCTATTAAAAGTTCTATATTTCTTCCCAACACCCCACCTCCAAGATCATAAGCAAGAAAGAAAGCACAGCACCGAGAGGTACAATTTCAAAGCTGTCAGCAGGTAAAGTATGAGTGATCATAGCCTTGTGGCACTTGGTTTGGAGAAGGTGGTAAATAGAGATGAGCGAACATGCTCGTCCGAGCTTGATGCTCGGTCGAGCATTAGGGTACTCGAAACTGCTCGTTGCTCGGACGAATACTTCGCCCGCTCGAGAAAATGGCAGCTCCCGCCGTTTTGCTTTTTGGCGGCCAGAAACAGAGCCAATCACAAGCCAGGAGACTCTGCACTCCACCCAGCATGACGTGGTACCCTTACACGTCGATAGCAGTGGTTGGCTGGCCAGATCAGGTGACCCTGGGATAGACTAGCCGCTGGCCGCGCTGCTCGGATCATTCTGTCTCTGGATGCCGCTAGGGAGAGAGCTGCTGCTGCTCAGGGAAAGCGTTAGGGTGTTCTATTAGCTTACTGTTAGGCAGGAGTGATTCTCAAAGAACCCAACAGCCCTTCTTAGGGCTACAATAACGTTCTACTTTTTTTATTTTAATTTGCATATTTTACCATTTTGTGAGGAATTAGCAGGGGGACTTGCTACCGTTGTGTTTAGCTCTTAGTGGCACACATATCCACAGCAAAGACCGAAGTGGGAAAATTCAGTAGGGGTTGGATTCTTTAGGCAATAACTCAGTGTCATCTCATCTGGCATAGTACTGTGCGTTCCTTTGATACTTGGCTAGAAAATAGCCATAGGAGAATACAAACCGCTTCTGAAGCCTACAGTGCGTTTATAATTTGATTTCTGTGATCTGCTGGTGGCTGTAGTTTCGGCAGTGCATGTGTACGTGCCAATCTGAGCAATTTAGTGGACTTTGACGACCGCTGTGTTCTGCGCTTGAGTGGCGCACAATCCATAGCAAAGAGCTGAAGTGGCAAATTCGTAGGGGTTGGATTTCTATTAGCCAAAACTCGTGTCAATCTCATCTGGCATTAGTACTGTGCTTCCTTTGATACTGGCTAGAAAATAGCCATAGGAGAATACAACAGCTTCTTGAAGCCTACAGTAGCGTTCTTATATTTGATTCTGGTTGATCTGCTGGGCTGTGTTTCTGCAGTGCATGTACCTGCCAATCTGAGCAATTTGTAGTGAGCTTGCGACCGCTGTGTTTCTGCGCTTAGTGGCGCACATATCCATAGCAAAGGCTGAAGTGGCAAAATTCAGTAGGGTGGATTTCTATTAGGCAATAAATCAGTGTCATCTCATCTGGATAGTACGTGTCTCTTTGATATGTGGCTAGAAAATAGCCATAGGAGAATACAAACAGCTCTTGAAGCCTCCATAGTAGCGTCTCTATATTGATTTCATGTTGATATGCTGGTGGCTTTGTAGTTTCTGCAGTGCAGTACTTGCCAATTTGAGCATTGAGTGAGACTGCGACCGCTGTGGTTCTGGCTTAGTGGCGCACATATCCATAGCAAAGGCTGAAGTGGCAAAAATTCAGTAGGGGTTGGGATTTCTATTAGGAATAACCAGTGTCATCTATCCGCATAGTACTGTGCTTCTTTGATATTGGTAGAAAATAGCCATAGGAGAATACAAAACAGTCTCTGACTTGAAGCCTACAGTAGCGTTCTATATTTGATTTCTGGTTGATCTGCTGGTGGCTGTAGTTTCTGCAGTTGCATGTACTTGCCAATTCTGAGCCAATTTGTAGTGGGACTTGCGACCGCTGTGTTTCTGCGCTTAGTGGCGCACATATCCATGCAAAGGCCGAAGTGGCAAAATTCAGTAGGGGTTGGATTTCTATTAGGCAAACTCAGTGTCATCTCATCCGGCATAGTACTGTGTTCCTTTGATACTTGGCTAGAAATAGCCATAGGAGAATACAAACAGCTTGCTTGAAGCCTACATAGCGTTCTATATATTGATTTCTGGTTGATATGCTGGTGGCGTTAGTTTCTGCAGTGCATGTACTTGCCAATTCTGAGCAATTGTAGTGAGACTTGCGACGCGCTGTGTTCTGGCGCTTAGTGGCGCACATATCCATAGCAAAGGCCTGAGTGGCAAAATTCAGTAGGGGTTGGATTTCTATTAGGCATAATCAGTGTCATCTCATCCGGCATAGTACTGTGCTTCCTTGATTCACTGGCTAGAAAATAGCCATAGGAGAACAAACAGCTCTGATCTGAGCCTACAGTAGCGTTCTATATTATTTGATTTTGGTTGATCTGCTGGTGGCTGTAGTTTCTGCCAGTGCATGTACTTGCCAATTCTGAGCAATTGTAGTGTGGACTTGCGACCGCTGTGTTCTGCGCTTAGTGGCGCCACATATCCATAGCAAAGGCCGAAGTGGCAAAATCAGTAGGGTTGGATTTCTATTAGGCAATAACTCAGTGTCATCTCATCCGGCATAGTACTGTGCTTCCTTTGATACTTGGCTAGAAAATAGCCATAGGAGAATCACAACAGTTCTTGATCTTGAAGCCTACAGAGCGTTCTATATATTTGATTCTGGTGATCTGATGGTGGCTGTAGTTTTGCAGTGCATGTACTGCCAATTCTGAGCAATGTAGTGGGACTTGCGACCGCTGTGTTTCTGCGCTTAGTGGCGCATATCCATAGCAAAGGCCGAAGTGGCAAAATCAGTGGGGTTGGATTTCTATTAGGAATAACTCAGTGTCATCTCATCCGGCATAGTACTGTGCTTCCTTGATACTTGGCTAGAAAATAGCCATAGGAGAATACAAAAAGCTCTTGATCTTGAAGCCTACAGTAGCGGTCTATATATTTTATCTGGGGATCTGCTGGTGCGTAGTTTCTGCAGTGCATGTACTTGCAATTCTGAGCAATTTGTAGTGGAATTGCGACCGCTGTGTTCTGCGTTTGGTGCACATATCCATAGCAAAGGCTGAAGTGGCAAAATTCAGTAGGGGTTGGATTCTATTAGGCAATAACGCAGTGTCATCTCATCCGCATAGTACTGTGCTTCCTTTGATACTTGGCTAGAAAAATAGCCATAGGAGAATACAAACAGCTTCTGATCTTGAAGCCTACAGTAGCGTTCTATATATTTGATTTCTGGTTGATCTGCGGTGCTGTAGTTTCTGCAGTGCATGTACTTGCCAATTCTGAGCAATTTGTAGTGGGACTTGCGACCGCTGTGTCTGCGCTTAGTGGCGCACATATCCATAGCAAAGGCCGAAGTGGCAAAATTCAGTAGTAGGGGTTGGATTCTATTAGGCAATAACTCAGTGTCATCTCATCCGATAGTACTGTGTTCCTTTGATACTTGGCTAGAAAATAGCCATAGGAGAATACAAACAGCTCTTGATCTGAGCCTACACGTATAGCGTTCTATATATTGATTCTGGTTGATCTGCTGGTGGCTGTAGTTTCTGCAGTGACATGTACTGCCAATTCTGAGCAATTTGTAGTGAGACTTGCGACCGCTGTGTCTGCGCTTAGTGGCGCACATATCCATAGCAAGGCTGAAGTGGCAAAATCAGTAGGGGTGGATTTCTATTAGGAATAACCAGGTGTCATCTCACCGGCATAGTACTGTGCTTCCTTTGATACTGGCTAGAAAATAGCCATAGGAGAATAAAACAGCTTCTTGATCTTGAAGCCTACAGTAGCGTTCTATATAGTTTGATTTTGGTTGATCTGCTGGTGGCTGTAGTTTCTGCAGTGCAATGTACTGCCAATTCTGAGCAATTGTAGTGGGACTTGCGACCGCTGTGTTCTGCGCTTAGTGGCGCACATATCCATAGCAAGGGCCGAAGTGGCAAAATTCAGTAGGGGTTGGATTTCTATTAGGCAATAAACAGTGTCATCTCATCTGGCATAGTACTGTGCTTCCTTTGATATTGGCTAGAAATAGCCATAGGAGAATACAAACAGCTTCTTGAAGCTACAGTAGTCGTTCTATATATTGATTCGGTTGATCTGCTGGTGGCTGTAGTTTCTGCAGTGCATGTTACTGCCAATCTGAGCAATTTGTAGTGAGACTTGCGACCGCTGGTTCTGCGCTTAGTGGCGCACATATCCAAGCAAAGGCTGAAGTGGCAAAATTCATGTGGGGGTTGGATTTCTATTAGGCAATAACTCAGTGTCATCTCATCGGATAGTACTGTGCTTCCTTTGATACTTGGCTAGAAAATAGCCATAGGAGAATACAAACAGCTTCTTGAAGCCTACAGTAGCGTTCTATATATTTGATTTGTTTGATCGGCTGGTGGCTGTAGTTTCTGCAGTGCATGTACTTGCAATTCTGAGCAATTTGTAGTGAGACTTGCGACCGCGGTGTCTGCGCTTAGTGGCGCACATATCCATAGCAAAGGACTGAATGGCAAAATTCAGTAGGGGTGGATTTCTATTAGGCAATAACTCAGTGTCATCTCATCCGGCATAGTTACTGTGCTCCTTTGATACTTGGCTAGAAAATAGCCATAGGAGAATACAAACAGCTTCTTGATCTTGAAGCTACAGTAGCGTTCTATATATTTGATTTCTGGTTGATCTGCTGGTGGCTGTAGTTTTCGCAGGGGCATGTACTTGCCAATTTGAGCAATTTGTGGGATGGACTTGCGAGCTGTGTTCGCGCTTAGTGGCGCACATATCAATAGCAAAGGCCGACGTGGCAAATTCAGAGTAGGGGTTGGAGTCTATTAGGCAAAACTCAGTGTCATCTCATCCGGCTAGTATGTGCTTCCTTTGATACTTGGCTAGAAAATAGCCATAGGAGAATACAAACAGTCTTATTTGAAGCCTACAGTAGCGTTAATATATTTGATCTGGTTGATCTGTGTGGCTGTAGTTTGCAGTGCATGTACTTGCCAATTCTGAAGCAATTTGTTAGTGAGACTTGCGACCGCTGTGTTCTGCCTTAGTGGCGCACATATCCATAGCAAAGGTGAAGTGGCAAAATTCAGTAGGGGTTGGATTTCTATTAGGCAAAAATCAGTGTCATCTCATCCGGCATGTACTGTGCTTCCTTTGATACTGGCTAGAAAATAGCCTAGGAGAATACAAACAGTTCTTGATCTTGAAGCCTACAGTGCGTTCATATATATTTGATTTCTGGTGATCTGGGTGGCTCTTGTAGTTTCTGCAGTGCATTGTACTGCAATTCTGAGCAATTTGTAGTGGGGACTTGCGACCGCGTGGGTTCTGGCGATAGTGGGCGACAATCCCTAGCAAAGGCCGAAGTGGCAAAATTCAGTAGGGGTTTGGATTTCTATTAGGCCAATAACTCAGTGTCATCTCATCGCCATAGTAACTGTGCTCCTTTGATATGGGCTAGAAATAAGCCATAGGAGAATGAATACAAACAGCTTCTTGATCTGAAGCATACATAGCGTTCTATATATGATTTTGGTTGATCTGCTGGTGGCTTGTAGTTCTGCAGTGCATGTATTGCATTCTGAGAATTTGGTAGTGGCGACTTGCGACGCTGGTTGCTGCGCTTAGTGGCGCACATATCCATAGCAAAGGCCGAAGTGGCAAAATTCAGTAGGGGTGGATTTCTATTAGGCTAATAACTCAGGGCATCTCATCCGGCATAGTATGTGCTTCCTTTGATACTTGGCTAGAAATAGCCATAGGAGAATACAAACAGCTCTGATCTGAAGCCTACAGTAGCGTCTATAATATTTGATTCTGGTTGATCTGCTGGTGGCTGTAGTTTCTGCAGTGCATGGACTGCCCATTATGAGCAATTGTAGTGGAGACTTGGACCGCTGTGTCTGCGCTTAGTGGCACATATCCATAGCAAAGGCTGAAGTGGCAAAATTCAGTAGGGGTTGGATTTCTATTAGCAATAACTCAGTTGTCATCTCATCCGGCATAGTACGTGCTTCTTTGATACTGGATGGCTAAATAGCCATAGGAGAATACAAACAGTCTTGTCTTGAAGGCTACATAGCGTTCTATATATTTGATTCTGTCGTTGATTGCTGGTGGCCTGTAGGTTTCTGCGTGCAGTACTTGCCAATTTAGCAATTGTAGTGGGAACTTGCGACAGCGTTGTCTGCGCTAGTGGCGGCAACATCACAGCCAAAGGCCGAGTGGCAAACTCAGAGGGGTTGGATTTCTATTAGGCAATAACTCCAGTGTCATCTCATCCGGCATAGTACTGTGCTTCCTTTGATAACTTGGGATAGAAAATAGCCATAGGAGAATACAAACAGCTCTGATCTTGAAGCCTACAGTAGCGTCATATATTTGATTCTGGTTGATCTGATGGTGGCTGTAGTTTCGGCAGTGCATTGTACTTGCCAATCTGAGCAATTTGTATGGAGACTTGCGACCGCTGTGTTCTGCGCTTAGTGGCGCAACATAATCATAGAAAGGCTGAAGTGATGAAGTGCAAATTAATAGGGGTTGGATTTCTATTAGGCAATAACTCAGTGTCATCTCATCCGGCATAGTACTGTGCTTCCTTTGATACTTGGCTAGAAAATAGCCAAGGAGAATACAAACAGCTTCTGATCTTGAAGCCTACAGTAGCGTTCTATATATTTGATTCTGGTTGATCTGCTGGTGGCTGTAGTGTAGTTTCTGCAGTGCATGTACTGCCAATTGAGCAATTTGTAGTGGACTTGCGACGCTGTGTTCTGCGTTAGTGGCGGCACCATATCCATAGCAAGGCCGAGTGGCAAAATTTCAGTGCGGTTTGGATTTCTATTAGGCAATAACTCAAGTGTCCATTATCCGGCATAGTACTCTGGCTCCTTTGATACTTGGTAGAACAATAGGCCACTAGGAAGATACAAACAAGTCTTGATCTGTGAAGCCTACAGTAGACGTTCTATTAGGTTTTAGATTTCCTTTCTGTTGAATCTGCTGGGCGGCTTAGTTCTGCAGTGCATGTACTTGCCATTCTGAGCGCAATTTGTAGTGGACTTTGAGACGCGTGTTCGCGCTTAGTGGGCGTCACATATCCATAGCAAAGGCCGAAGTGGCAAAAAGTCAGTAGGGGTCCTGTAGGATTCTATTAGCCAATACGCAGTGTCATCTATCTGGCATAGTACTGTGCTTCCTTATGCGCTAGAAAATGCCTAGCAAATAGGATGCATTGTTTGGTTTTAAAAAACTCAAAAAAAACAAAAAAACACCAAACAAAAAAAACACAAAAAAAACAAAAAAAGAGTAAAAAAAAAAATTAAAGTTAGTATAACTCTCATTTTTAAAATGTTTAACCCGAGGGCTAGGGTAGAGGGACGAGGGCGGGGACGTGGCTCCAACTACTGCATGGGTCAGGAGGCCTGGTCACTGGGCGGGTGGAGCACACCATGCTGATGAGGGGAGAGGCGAACGCCGCAGAGCTACACCTCCCTAGGTTCATGTCTGAAGTTACGGGCTCGTGGTCAGAGACTGTGACCGCAGAACAGGTGCGAACAGGTGATGTCGTGGAATTGCGACAAGCTTCGAACAATTTGTCCACCACCCGTCATCTTTCCACGCAGTCCACCATGTCAACCGAAACTCGCCACTCCTCCAGCTCCTGCAACCTCAGTCCTCCTTCCGGCCCCCCCAGTCTGCCCCTTCCCAGGAAATTTGGCATTGGACTCGGCATCTCTGAGGAACTGTTTTCTGGACCTTCCCACATCACAAACACTTGTCCGGTTGCTGCGAGCAATTTTCGATTGCCCCAGGTTTTCACCAGTCACAGTCGTGGGTGATGATGGACCTTCTTGACGTAGTGGAAGTGTGTAAAAGAGGGTCCGACGATGAGGAGACACGGTTGTCAGACAGTGGGGAAGTTGTTTGTCCGGGCCGAAGTCCGAGGGGGGAGCAACTCAGGGATTCGGAGGATGAATGAGTGCAGTACCCAACTGGGGTTTGACGAGGCGGTTGAACACATGTTTCTGAGCAGGAGAGAGGTCTCGACACTGAAAGGTTGGAAGAGAGCTGTGGGGCCAGACGTGAGAGGCGGGCCAGAGCTGTGCAGTCAGCGCCACTGTCAATAGTGAGCTCCCGTGGTGAGGGTCTCTATGTCAGAGGTCGGGACCGGCTGTACAGATGCTGCTTATACGGGCTGTACGCGGCAGGCATGCTTACTTTTTGAATGTGAAACAACGCGACTGTACTGCCAGGGATCTGGATCGTGCGGCTATCGACCCACGGTGCGAGACCAGGTCGGAGCGGACTTGGTTGCAACATGCCAAACCAGGCTCAGCGGGGGTTCCACCACTACTAGTTAACTACCAACCAGTATGCGCAGCATAGAATGATAAGCACCCCACTCATTGGACAAAAAAGCCCGTTCCCCTCCGCAAACGTGCACACACTGCTTCATTCCCCTGTGTCAGCTGCTTTAGTCAGCCCCACTGCCCAGACCCTGGCACAAAAACCCCATCGTTCGCCTCCAACGATCCTCCACATCCACCAGCGTTCAGCTCTCCATTAACCCCACGAAGCTGGGGAAACGCAAATTAGTCAACCCAACCCCACGCCCAAGCCTTAATGTCACATCTCCAGATTGTTAGCCTGGAGATGCTGCCCTATGGCTAGTAGAGACCGGGCCTTTCGTCACATCATGGCGGCGCCGCCCCTCGGTTATTCGGCTCCCCAGCCGCCACTACTTTTTCCCAGATGTGCCGTCCCAGCACTGCACACTAGCACGTGGTCAGACAACATCATCCGTGCCCGACCAACGCCGTTTCTGACAAGGTCCAACCTGACCACGGACACGTGGCACGAGTGCTGCCCGGGCAGGGCCACTATATATGGCTGACGGCACATGGGTTAACTTTGTGGAGGCTGGGAACCGAGTCTGACCCTGGGGCTTGCTCATATACTGCCGACGCCGAGGATTGCGGGGCACTACTCGGTCCAGGTGTTAGGCCTACTATGCCCTACTCTCTCCTCCTCCGCACCCCCTCCACGCCCCCCACCTCCTCCTCCGATACTACCCATCCGTGGGCACGGCGCCTCAGTCTGGTAGCTTAAGGCACAGCAGCAGTGCCGTCGCTAAAGCGACAGCAGCGGTGCTCAACTGCTAGGTCCTAGGACGACCAAAAGGACCACACCGCCAAGAGCCTATCAGGGCATCCGGCGCAGATATGATCTGGGGCTGGCACCGCTGAACCCTCAAAGGGAATGTTTGTGTTGAACAACGGCCGTAACTGGGGCGGCTCTGCAACTCGGCAGACTAGCACATGTGGCCATCCTGGCCATGTGTGGTAAAAATCTGGATAGTTGACGACGTTTACTCCAAGACTACCCAAATACTGTCTGATTGCTCACGAAGGTGGCCCGCATCTGTGCTCATTTCGGAAGTCAGCCCAGATGTCTGGCCGCTCCTCAGGGTCAGTCGCAAGCGCCCTCCAACTGCCCGTCTCACCGACTGTGTGCGACCGTGCCCACGAGGTGGAATTCACACTGACCACTGTTATCCAGAGTTTACCCGATCAGCGCAAGACGATGGTAGACTATGCCACGATGTCAACTTCCCAGAACTATAGGATAGTCAAGCTGCTTCAGTTCAGTCTCTTCCTCAAGTCTACAAGGAGGAGTGGAAACGTGGATGTCTGATAATCTGTAGGTGCTGAGTACTTTGAGAGTACAACACAGATGGGTCCAGTGGCGATTGCGCCTGCCGCACATCATCAGCCCTCACCATACACCATCCGCTGCTGGGCCATGTTGAAAAACTCTCTACAGCATAAGTTCGTAAGCTTTGCGCTGTCACAAGAGACGGGGGAAGAATATTCCCTGTTGATACTCCAAATCACCCTGAGGTCTGTTTTCACGCATATCGGGGAGGGGAGTGGAGGTTGGGTAGGAGGATGAGGAGGAGGGAGGAGAATGTTGGCGTAGGACACAAGAGGGGACCATTGTGAGTCCTTTTCACTGGTCACGTTGTATGGCAGAAGAGAGGAGTGGAGGAGTTGGAGGAGGAGGAAATGGACAGTCAGGCCAAGTGAGGGAGTGAAATCTTACGCGTGTTGGTACTACTGGCGCTTATGTGAGATTTCTGCTAGGCTGCCTATCCCGTTACCCTCGCGTTCAAAGCATTTATTTCCAGCACCGATTACTGGGTTGTCACTCTCCTGGACCCAGGTACAAAGCAAAATCTTCCACCTCATCCCTGGAGAGGAGAGGAAAAGGAGGGTGAGAATGAATGAATACAGCAGGCCCGGGTGCACAAGCTGAAAACAGGATTTCCCTTCTGACAGCGCTAGCGGCCAAGACTTGAGTAGTTGGCGGGGACAAGTAGCGAGGGAGAGTAGGCGAGCAGGCAGCTTGTCCAGCACTGGGCAAGGAGTACGCTTTACAGGCTTTGCCAGCTTTAGTCACCCCAGCAAGACACTGTCACCTGTCCCAGTCTCGGCCAGAAGTAGGGCGGATTTACAGAAAGATGGTGAGGGAAGTACGTAGCGGACCATACCATCGTCCCCTAAATGATTCAAAAAGCTCCCTACAACTAGGGGGTTCAAAGATGTGGACATTGGCCCGAACTGGCGCTGTACGCCTTGAGGTTCTTGCTGCCTGCCGCTAGCGTCTTGTCCGAAGCGGGTTTTTCGTGCAGCTGGTGGCATTTCATCACCGATAAGCGTACACGGCCTGCGACGACAGACTGACAGGCTGGCTGACGCTATTGAAAATGAATCAAGGCGGACTTCTAGGAATTTCCAATTCCACAGGTGAAGGAAGCTCAAATGAAATAATGATCCCAATCCTCCTCCTCCTCCTCATTTTGCTCTTCTCATCCTATTTGTACAGTAAAGAAGAAGGAAAAGGGATGAGGCGTGGGAAAGAGGTCAGCAATCTTCTATCCTCTTTATTTTCCTTCACCTTACCTTAACCTTACTTTTCTTCTCCTATCGATTCCTCCCACTTCGTTTATGTCGTCTCTATTTCACCCACTGGCTCTTGCTATAGTACTTCATGCATTAATTTTCTGGAGGGCCACCTACCCGGTCCTCGTTTGAAACAATTTTTGTGAGTAGCCACAACAGCAATCAATTATTCAATTTTCTGGAGGCAACCTTACCCGGTCATCTGTTTTAAAAAAATTTTGGGACTGCCACATACAGACTCAATCTATCAATTGTACTGCAGGGCCACCTACCTGCTCCTATGGTATGAACAAATTTTGTGGGAATGCCAACATACAGGCATCAACTGATTCCATTTTACTGGAGGGCCACCTACCTGCTCCTCTGCTGTTAAACATTTTTGGACTGCCACATACGGCACTCAATTCATCATTTTACTGCAGGGACACACCTACAATGCTACCTCTGGTTGAACAATTTTGGGACTGCCACAAAGTACAGGCACTCAATCTCTTCCATTTACGGAGGGACCCGACCTGCTCTCTGGTTTGAAACCTATTTTTGGGGACTGCCACATAAGGCACTCAATCTATTCCTTTATGCAGGGCCACCTACCTGCTCCATCTGGTTTGAACAATATTTTTGGGACTGGCCAATACAGGCACTTAATCTATTCCATTTTATGAGGGCCCCTACCTGCTCCTATGGTTGTGAAAAACATTTTTGTGGGACTGCCCAGACAGCATCAATGCTTTCCATTATTTACTGAGGGCCACCTACCTGCTCCTCTGGTTTGAACGAATTTTTGGTGACTGCCACATACAGGATCACTCCAAATCATTCCATTACGCAGGGCCATCCTACCTGTACTCCTGTTGAACAATGTTGGGCGGAATGCCACACACAGGCCACTCAATCTATTCCATTTTCTGCAGGGCCACTACATCGGCTCCTTGGTTTGAACAATTTTTTGGGACTGCCACAAAGGCACTCAATCTATTCATTTTCGCAGGCCACTACCTGATACTTGGTTTGAACAATTTTTGGGCGGCCAACATACAGAGACCAATCTATTCCATTTTAATGGAGGGCCACCTCTGCTCCTCTGGTTTGATGAAACATTTTGGGACTGCCAATACAGGCACAAAATTACATCCCATATTTACTGGAGGGGGCCACCCTACCTGACTCCTTGGTTTGAAAAATGTTTGGGACTGCACATACAGGCCAGCTATCCAAAATTAAATTGTCTCCATTAGCAGCATCCAAACGTTTGTCTCCATTGCTTACCCAAAAGTCGTCCTAAGATGCCTCCCATACATAGTCCCTTTATCAACCGAGGGTGTCAGGGCAGAAATTTGGTTGTTTTCATGGATTACACATCAAAGTGTTAACTTTGTCACCACCACTGTGTGTAATCCCAAAACATTACTGGCAAACTTTCCATTTCGGGATATATTGCGCTTTTGCGCATTTGTTTACATCCTCACCCGGCATATCCTTAAACTTATAAGAACGGCTACTACCTTGATCTTATACAAAACGCGTTCTTAGAAGTGCTGTTGGGGAGTAGGAGCCTACGAGACAGGGGCTTGGATGGGCGAAAGACTAGCCTGGCAGCGGAACGCCAGCTCCACTAGCGATCATGCGGATTTTCTGCGCATCTGTTTTACATCCCCTCACCGCCATATCCCAATCGTAAGAGAACGCTACTCTAACAACTTGGTGCAGGCTGGGGCGGTCTGACCCTGGGGATGGTCATATACTGCGACGCGAGAATGCTGGCGGGGCATACTCGGTCCAGGTACTCAAACGGCCACTATACCTCCTCCCACCTTCTCACTCAGCCTTCCTCGCTATCGATTACCATGTGGGCATGGCGCCATCAGTCGGTGAGGTCTAGGCACAGCAAGCATGTGCCGTCGCCTAAGGAAGCGGCGGTGCTGAAAACAATGCTGAAGCCAGGCGATAAAAGGCACACGCCCAAGAAGCTATTACAGGGCCTTACACATCAACGTTTTACTTTGTCGCCACCTGCCTGTGTAATCCCCAAAAATATACTTGCAAAACTTTTACCATTTCGGGATATTATTTCGCGCTTCTTGCGCATCTGTTCTTACAGTCCCTCAACCCGGCATTAGCCTAAACTTATAAGAACGCTACTACACTTGATCTTATACAAAAGGTTCTTAGAAGTGCTGTTTGGGGAGTAGCCTAGAGACAGGGGCTTGGATTGGCGAAAGCTCGCCTGGCAGCGGAGCGCCAGCTCCATACCAAGATCCAACTAACATAGTTTTAACTGCAGCACCTTTAATCTACTACTAGTTCACTGCCTCCAAACATGGTCCCCTTATCAAACGAGCTGTGTCAGGCAGAATTTTGGGTTGTTTTCATGGCTTCCATGTTAACTTTGTCGCCACCCTGCTGTGTAATCCACAAAATATACTGGCAAACTTTTATCATGTACCGATATTATTTGAGCGCTTCTTGCTCACCTCCTTTGGTTCCTCTCTGCCACCCATTGGTTTGAAGCCTGAGTCCATTTAGGGTATGTCGCCATGCCACTCTCTAGCCTGCTGCCGCTGCCTCTGCATGCCTGCATCCCCTATAGTGAAGGGTCAATTTATTGGATGTTGTAGATTGCTATCTAGCTTAATTCTGTCACTCTGTCATGGCCTGCTGTGCCAATAATTTTGGATAATGGTGCGATTATGCAGCTCAGAGGCATCATGCATGTGCCCTGCTGTTTCCTGTCCATTTCCGTGGTTGTGCATCCTTTTGACGGTGTCCCAGGTGTTTGGCCAAGCTTCCCCTGGCAGAGCTTGGTCCCCTGAAAATGCTCGATGTCTCCCATTGACTTCAATGGGGTTTGTTATTCGAGAGAGCACATCGAGCAATCGGGAAAAGTTTCGTCTCGAATAAACGAGAAACCGGAGCATTTAGTGTTCGCATTCTATGGTAAACTTGTTTAGGAAGCAGGGGGTCCGACATAGCAAACCGTAAAATGCAGTAATATACATATATACAGATGCACATGGCGTATATTCTTTATGTTGATGATAGTGGTGAAGATAAGATTCAGCGCATGGAAGCAGCTGAGCCCATACACTGTTATACTAAATGGTTCATAATTTTTCTGTTTGTCATTTAGTTTCCATTTATTCGCTTGGCATATGCCAACATCCACAGCTGTAATGAAGTAACGAGCCCCTGGAAGTCTTGTGCCACCAAATGAGCCTCATTAAATAACCCACACACCTCCACGAGCATCAGGTTTCTGACGAGATTGTGCCTGGCACGATGACACAGCCGCCTAACCTTTGGACATGTCTTGTTAAGTTGCCAGGAATGCACAAGCTAAGAGGCATTTATCAAACGCAAAAATCCAAGTTTTCCCTCTGAGCAATTGCATGTGTCGGGCGATTGAAAAGAATTCAACTTAATAGCAACATTTAGTGAGCCTTCTCATACCGCCACTTTATTCTAGAATAGGAACAGGAAAGCATAGTAGTGGCCCGATCCCCCTACTGATCCACGACAGTGGCCAATGACTCCGTGGCTATAACGGTGAGTTTTTAATTTTTGATCCGTAGCTTTTCTGATGAATTTTCATGAAAATCTGGGACAGAGACTCCTATACATAAGAGGCACCTTTACGAGTGCCAAATACCTGATATATAGTTACTAGTATTTATGGTGAAAAAAAGACAATGTCCCATCAAGTCAACAAGGAGGGATTGGTGGGAAGGGAGTTAAGGGGAAACATAACCATCATGTTATTTAGGTGATAAAAAGTCATTAGACCTTTTTGAAGCTCTCTGCTCTCCTGCTGTGACAACGCCTGAGTCTCGGCTACCACAGATCGACGTTTTATAGTCAAAAAAGCCTGTCCACTTGGTATTAAACCTGTTTCCACTTTTATCAGAGTAATAAAAAAACCAAATGTTTTTACCATTTCTCAACGTTGACTCGCGTTAAGCAACGTATTAGGAGCCCAACTGTTAACTCTAATTACATTGAGGTAAAATATAAAGCAGAAGCATATTTGAGACTGGAAGTAAAAGCCCCATAAAAATGGAGAGAATGCCCTGTGCATTGCTTGGGTAGACGGGAACGCTGTCCATTTATTTTATTTCAGTTTATTTTTTTCAACTTAGTTTTGTTTTACAAAACATCAAAGACCTAACAGACCCCTTGTCCACAAAAAAACAAAGCTGCGATATCTCAACCCCCCAAAACGTTAAAGACATTGTTAAGCAGACATTATCGAACGATGTCTGTCACAGTAAAGTTTCAGCGCAGAAATAAGGGATTGATTTATTAGGGTAGCGATTAAAACCACCATGTGCCATAGTTATTCTCCTTGGAAATCATGGACTGCAGAGGGCTGTCGGAGATTTGATCTCGGCGCACAGTGTGAGGATGGGACCAAAGCTTCATAGTGATATATGATACCAGGCCCCTGCTTCTCGCTGTGAGACATATAATGCTGTGCTACAGAGAAGCAGGTACTACTTCTATCACTATCACCGGATGATCATTAGAGTCCACCTTATTGCCACTGCCTACGTCATGAAATCTGCAACTGCCTGGCCATGTTATCTGTTGGAAGACCCGTGGCCATTTGTATGTGAGGTGCCCCAGGCTTGACAACAAGGTTAAACAATTTGGTAAAAGGCGAGGGTAGGTGAAACTAGGTTGCCTTCTAGTTAGTTTAAGCCGTAATAACGGTGTTTAGGGAGATTAGAAATATTGCTCCAATGTAAATGACCACATAGAAAATCATCTATAACTAACGAAAAATAAAATCTAGGAAAATGATTTAGTTATTACAATAATACTTATGGAGAAAGGTTACAGTACAAATGTACTAGTAATTCTGTATGCATGCGTCGTAAACGAAGGATATTCACTCTCCCTAGGCCAAATAAGTATATTCAGCTAGGAATCAGGTGATGAAGTTGAATTCAATAGGGAAATAGTGTAAGACCTCATGTTTCCAAGTCTTGTTTTGGATGGGATTTAGGAAGGAGTGGGGTGCCGTACCAGCTGGTCCCAGCGATTGTTCCAAACCAAGTAATGATCCCTTGTGGTAAATCCTAAAAACAGCTCGGCAGGTCATGTGCTATTCATGCTATCATGGTTCTAAACTTATTCTTTCTACACAAGACACCTGTGAAGTGACTGGAATAACTAAGTCATTCACTTGAATGAAAATCAGCATTGTCAAGATTGTATATTATATTATGTTAGCATGGGCTGTGCCTGGAGGTAACCGGGGAGCCATAAAACGAGCCAATAAATCATATATCATTATGATTTGTTAAATTAGTTAAAGGGACTGTCATAAGTTTTACTACTTAGTCTCCTCATTCGTAGAGTATAGAGTTATCTTGAGATATTTTTAATTTATATCGGTTCGTGGTTCTGGATTAGATGCAGAACCTAGAGGGGACACTACATCAGGGCTGTCCATGCCGCACAGGTGGGCGTTTTTCAAAAGTCCTAAAATATCTGACGCAAAAGCTAGTAGTAGATAGTTACGACTTGGGATATTTTCCCTATCAGGCGCCTTCACGCCAATGGGGTAAGGAGAGGCCTGATGGGGGATGCCATATGGCATATTTTTCATGTGAATATTCGGACAGCTGTCCGAAGCTCTTGATGAGTATCCGGGCCTGCCACCAGAGAACAGCGGGGCCTTTCTATGCCGATGCTCATAAATAACCCCATAGTACTGAAATTGAGTGCTAGATGTACAGACCCTAGTTCAAACTATGCTTTCTCATGCGTGGTCGGACTGTCCCCATCGCCCACCGCCGAGCATAATAGAACCGTTAGTACCCTCCGATTCAGGATGTGGAAGTGATGAATGAAACTATGTGCTCAAGCTCATTGTTCGGGCAAACTTGAGATGTGGGTGAACCGACATCTCTCATGGTATTTAGACATATCCTTTGTAAATAAAAAATATAAACTACCCCTGTAAGTTGACCCCTACATTAGTTTTTTGCTGTCTCAGTTCTAGGCATAGTTTTTTTGTTGTAACTGACATTCATTCTTCTCGCTTACCTGACCTTTTCAGTGAGGTTTGCATTTATCTTATTATCTAGATAGAAAGGGCTGTCTACTGATGGAATATTGCAGTGTTTATGTACTTCTTTTATAACTGTTCCTCCCCATTACATCATAGTCTTCACCTATGTCTTGTTTTCATCTTCTGGCTCTTCCTGCTGGGCCACCTATAGGGGCTCATTACTTACCGGTCCCTGGTGCGTCCGAATGTCGTCGCTGACTATAAGGCCTCTGCCACAAATTCAATTGAGAGTCGTGCGCCCGATTTCTGCAGGGTTGATTCCTTCTTGTACGTGAAGTCATGCGACACATATTGTAAAGTTATATCAAACCCGCGGCGAGGTCAGTACGAATCCTTAGGATCGTTTCTCGGACAGGCACCAGAAATGAGGGGGCCTTTCTGCCATGAAGCCGGTGTGATTGTGCACCTCGGTACGTGAAATACTGTCCCGCCGGCGAAACTCCGGAAGAACGTCCGGCCTCGTCCGCACTACCGTGCTTAAAGACCCTTGCACCTCCTGCCCGCCTAGTCTACCTCTTGAGCACCTTCGCGCCCACTGGGCCAGTATTCCGTTATCAGAAGGGCCAATTCACCGGCAGCCGACCTGCTCAATCCCCATCGTACCAATAGCTGTAAAGCCGCTACCCCTCCTCAGATCTGTTCTTTTGGGGCCTCTGAGCTGGGGGCACCCTCTGGGAAGTGAGATTCTAAATCGTTTCTGCCGTCGTGGGTTGGAGCGTTACGCCATGAAGTTCCGCTCTCCCTCCTGTCTATTGAACCTTCTGGATCAGATTCAGCCGCTGGCGTGCTGCTCCGTGCCCTTTGGCCCTCCCCTACGCCCAAGTGGGCTTGGTCCCCTTGAAAAATGCTCGAGTCTCCCATTGACTTCAATGGGGTTCGTTATTCGAGACGAGCACTCGAGCATCGGGAAAAGTTCGTCTCGAATAACGAGTACCCGAGCATTTTAGTGTTCGCTCATCTCTAGTGGTAAACATTGTTCTAGGAAGCAGGTCCCTACTAGCAAACAGTAAATGCAGTAATATACATATATACAGATGCACATGGCTGTATATTCTTTATGTTATATACTGGGTGAAGATAAGAATTCAGGCGCAGGAAGCAGCTGAGCTCCATACACTGTTATACTAATGGTGTCATCATCATTTTTCTTTTTGTCATTTAGTTTCCATTTATTCGCTGGCATATGCCAACATCACAGCTGTAATGAAGTAACGAGCCCCTGGAAAGTCTTGTGCACCAACATGAGCCTCAATAAATAACCACACACCTCCACGAGCATCAGGTTTCTGAGAGATTTGTGCCTGGCAGATAACAGCCGCCTAACCTTTGGAAATGTCATGTTGTTAAGTCTGCCAGGCATGACACAAAGTAAGAGGCATTTATAACGAAAAATCCAAGTTCTTCCCTTCTGAGCATATTGCATGTTCGGGGATTGAAAGAATTCAACTTTATATAGAACATTTAGAGCCCCTTCTCATATCCGCCCCTTTATTCTAGAATAGGCACAGGAAAGCTATAGTTGTGCCAGATCCTCCCTATGATGGCCACCGACAGTGGCCAATGACTCCGTGGACTATAACGGTGAGTTTTTAATTTTTGATCCTGTAGCTTTTCTATGAATTTTCATGAAATCTGGGACAGAGACTCCTATACATAAGAGCGCACCTTTACGATTGCCAAATACCTGATATATAGTTACATAGTTTATATGGTTGAAAAAAGACACATGTCCATCAAGTTCAACCAAGGAAGGGATTGGATGAGGAAGGGATTTAAGGGAAACATAACCATCAATGTTATTTAGGTGTAAAAAGTCATCTAGACCTTTCTTGAAGCTCTCTGCTGTCCCTGCTGTGACCAGCGCCTGAGGCAGGCTATTCCACAGATCGACAGTTCCTATAGTAAAAAAGCCCTGTCACCTCTGGTGATTAAACCTTGTTTTCTCCACTTTTATCCAGATAAATAAAAAACAAAATGTTTTTACCATATGTCTCAAGTTGACTCAGCGTTAAGCAAGTATTATGGAGCCAACTGTTTAAGCTCTAATTACATTGTGTAAAATAAAGCAGAAGTATAATTTGGACTGGACAGTAAAAGACATAAAATGGAAGCCCATGATGCATTGGGGTAACTGCGTCCATTTTATTTTATTTCAGTATTTTTCAACTTAGTTTTTTTTTACAACATCCAAGTACACTAAAAGCACACCTTGTCCCACAAAAAACAAGCCTGCATATCTCAACCCCCCAAAAAAGTTAAAGACATTGTAAAGCAGCAATTACTAAACAGAAATTCAAAAAGTAAAGTTTCAGCAGCAATAAGGGATTGATTTTATAGGCTTAGGGATAAAACACATGGCCATAGTTATTCCCTTTGAATCATGGACTGCAGGCTGTCGGATTTTACTGACTGCCCACAGTGCTGAGGATGGGACTCCAAGCTTCATAGTGATATATTATACAAGGAGCCCCTGCTTCTCTGCTGTGTGCATAATAACTGCTGTGCTACAGGGAAGCAGGTACTCCTTCTATCACTTATCACTATGATCATTGGAGTCCCACCTTCTGCACTGCCTAAGTCCATGAAATCTGGCAACTGCCTGGCCATGTTATTCTGTTGGAATGACCCGTGGCCATTTTGTATGTGAGGTGCCCCTAGCCTATGACAACCAGGTTAAACATTTTGGTAATAAGGCGAGGTAGGCTGAAAACTGAGTTGCCTTCTAGTTAGTTTACATGCCTGTAAAAGGTGTATGAGTATCTCAGAAATATCTGCTCCAAATGTAAAATGACCACATAGGAAAATCATCTATACACTAAAAAAATATCTAGGAAAATGATTTAGTTATTACAATAATACTATGGAGAAAGGTACAATGTACAATGTACTAGTATTCTGTATGCATCGTCAGTAAACGCAGGATATTCACCTCTCCCTAGGCAACATAAGTAATTCAGTAGGAATCAGGCTGATGAAGTGACATCTCAATAGGGAATAGGTAAACCTCATGTTTCCAAGTCTATTTTTCTGGAGGGAATTTAGGAAGGAGTGGGTGCAGTAACCCTGCTGTCCCCAGCAGATTGTTCCAACCAAAAGTAATGATCCCTTGTGTAATCCTAAAAACAGCTCGGCAGGTCTGTGCTATTCATGCCTCTCCATATAACTTCATTCTTTCTCACAGACACCTGTGAAGTGACTGGAATAACTAAGTCATTCACTTGGAATGAAATCCCAGATGCTCAAGATTGTATATATATATATGTTAGCATAGCTGTGCCTAGAGTAACCGGGAGCCATAACCAGGAGCCATTAATCATATATCATTATATTATGTTAAAATTAGTTAAAGGGACTATCATAAGATTTTACTACTAGTCTCCTCAGTTAGAGTATGAAATGTTATTTCTAGAATTCTTTAATTCTATATCAGGTTCGTGGTTCTGTTAGATGCAGAACCATAGAGGGGACACTCATCAGGGCTTCTATGCCGCATCAGTGGCGTAAAAGTCCTAAAATAATGGCAAAAGCTAGTATATAGTTAGCACTTGGGATCATTTTCCCCTATCAGGCACCTTCACGCCAATGGGGTAAGGAGAGGCCTGATGAGGGCGGCTGCATATGGCAATTTTTTCTATGTGAATATTCGACAGCTGCCGAAGCCTCTTGATGTATCCGGCTGCACCAGAGCAACAGCGGGGCTTTCATATGCCGATGCTCAATAAATAACCCCCATAGTTTGAAATTTGAGCTGCAGATAAAGACCCAGTTCCGACCTATCTCTTTCTCAGGCGGCTCGACTGTCCCCATCCCCACGGCCGAGCCAAATAGAGTCACCCTCCATTCAGGTGTGTGGAAGTGATGAAACTATATGCTCAGCCTTTTTCGGCGCTTCAGATGTGGGTGAACCGCATCTCTCATGTATTTATGACATATCCTTTGAAAATATAAAAAATATAAATACCCCTTTAAGTTTGACCCTACATTAGTTTTTTTTGCTGGTCTCAGTTCTAGGCTAGTTGTTCATTTGTAACCTGAATTATTCTTCTCCTGTTACCTGGACTTTCTTCAGTGAGGTTTGCATTTATCTGCTATTTATCTAGCTAGAAAGTGGCTTGTCTACTGATGTGAACTCTGCAGTTTATGTACTTCCATTTTCATCTGTTCCTCCCCAATTTAATCTATTCTTCACCTAGTTCTTTGTTTCATCTTCTTGCCTTTTCCTGCTTGGGCACCTATAGGGGCTCATTTACTTACCGGTCCCTGGTGCGTTCCAGAATGTCCGACTATAATGCACTCTGCCACAATTCACTTAGATCGTGCGCCCGATTTCCTGCAGGTGTTGATTTCCTTCTTCTGTAAGTGCAAGTCATGCGACACAATTTTAAAGTTAAATCCCGCGCTCAGTACGAATCCTTAGGATCGTCTGACAGGCACCAGAAATGAGGGGGCATTTCTGCCACATGAAAGCCGGCGTGATTGTGCCAAAATCCGGTACTGAATACCTGTCCCAGCCGTGCGAAACCCGAAAACGTCAGAATATCCGACTAAAGTGCTTAAAGACCCTTAGAAAATAAGCCCCATAGTCTTACATCTTGAGCCTTAGCGCCAACCTGGGCCCTTTACAGTTAAAGGGAACCGGTCAGCAGACATTGATAATAAACCAGTACCAATATAATGTAAAGCAGATAAACTCCCTCCAGATCTTGTTTCTTTTGTGGCCCAACATGGTGGCAACATCTGGAAAGTGAGATATAAATTAGTTTTATGAAGTCGTGGAGTTGGAGAGTTAAGCACTGAAGTCAAGCTCTCCATCATGTATCATCTGACATCATGTATCAGATTTCAGAAGATGACCGTGATGATCCGTGACATTTTGGCATCAAATACAGCAAAGTGGGCGTACTAATGGGCGAAGAGCTTTGACCCTCTTTCAAGTCGTTGCATCCATAACGTTATACAACCAATTTACATCTCCATTCAAAGTTGAATTTTGGGATGATGCCACCACACTGGGCCATGAAGAAACATGATCTGGAAGCTGTTTAGCTGCTGGACAACATACTGATAATGGTTTAATAGGTCAAAGTCCAACCCCTTTTTGCAAGAGTTAATGATGAATACCACAGGAGAACCTAAGATATAACCTCTCAGGGAATCACTTATGTAGAAATTCCATTACAGAATGACACCTGGACCCTTCGTTTGTACAACCTATGTGTCTTGCAAAAGATTATATGTGGTCCTGATTGCCTTTATCCTCTGGGTATAAGGAAGTTTATAGCGGATTATTTTATTTGATGTCTCCTCTTGACCTTCTATCATATCAATTCTAGGCAGAGGTGTAACTTGAAGCTTCCTGGCTGTAGAGGAAAATGAATAAAAAAAATGTATGTCTCTATTTGAGTGGTTAGTGGGAGTCAAACCCAGGTCGATAGCACATGATTAACTACACGGTCGATATAGTGATTCTAGTGTTAATTTATTTAGCTCCTTGTCATAGACTGTAAGCTCTTGTGTCACCCACTCATCCTCATAGACTGTAAGCTCTTGTGTCACCCCCTCATCCTCATAGACTGTAAGCTCTGGTTGTCAACCCCTTCACCTCATAGCTGTAAGGATCTTGTGTCACCCCTTCATCCTATAGACTGTAAGCTCTTGTGTCACCCTATCCCATAGAACGTAAGCTCTTGTGTCACCCCCTCACCTCATCACGTAAGCTCTTGTTTACTCCCCATCTCCTCATAGACGTAAGCTCTTGTTACACCCCCTTCATCCTCATGCTGTAAGCTCTTTGTCCCTCATCCGCGATCTACTCTGTATCACTCGTTATTCGCATAGACTGTAAACTTCTGTGTTCCCCTTCATCCTCATAACTGTAAGACTTTGTGTTACCTCTATCTCATAGAAACTGTAGTCCTCTTGGTCCACCCCCACTACAGCTCTCATAGACTGTAATCTTTGGATGTCTCATCCCCCCAAAGTAAGGTGTACCCTATCCTCAAGGACGTAAGCTCATTGTGTACTACTTGGGATTCCTTGTATCCCCCCACATCCTCATAGACTTACTCTTGTGTCACCCCCCTCATCCTCATAGGGATGTAAGGCTCTTGGTGCACACCCTCATCTCATAGACTGTAAGCTCTTGGGTCACCCCCTCATCCTATAGACCTGTAAGCTCTTGTGTCACCCCTCATCCTCATAGACGTAAGCTCTGTGGTCACCCCCTCATCCTCATAGACTGTAAGCTCTTGTGTCACCCATCATCCTCATAGACTGTAAGACTTGGTCACCCCTCAGCCTCATAGACTGTAAACTCTTGTGTCACCCCTCATCCTCATAGACTGTAACTCTGTGTGCACCCCTCATCCTCATAGACTGTAAACTCTTGGGTCTACCCCTCATCCGCATAGACTGTAAGCTTTGGGTCACCCCTCATCTCAAGCTTAAGCTCTTGTCCCTATCCTCATAGACTGTAAGCTCTTGTGTCACCCCTCATCCTCATAGACTGTAAGCTGCTGTGGGGACCCCCTCATCCTCGTAACTGAAGCTCGGTGGTCAACCCCTCATCCTATAGACTTGTATAAGCTCTGTGTCACAACCCTCACCTCACAGACGGAAGCTCGTGTTCACCTCACCTGTCTACAACGAAGCCGGGACACGTCAATCCTGGGAGACTAACCATCCGCAGCGGCTACCGCTGCGACCAGGGCGCTCTATGAGATTAGAGTGTGACCTGATATAATGTATCACGGTATGAGGGCCCCTATATGTCCCTAGAATGGAGGCGAAATGAAATCAAGATTGTCTGGCGAAATCCTCCTCAGTTGGTGTTGGTGAATCGCACGTGGACTTTAAGCCAAGTGTTGTGGAGGATCTCCTTTTAGGAAGGTTTAGAAACTAGGGACCAGTAGAGGCGATGGGGCTGAAGAACAGTCAAAGAATGGGGGCCATGCCTCTGCAATTACAGTGCAAGCCACAAAGCGAGAACGAAGGAGCAGCTAATGATGCTCGGTGCACACTGAAGACTGACGCGTAGGTGAAGGCAGGTGATGAACACATACTGAGGCCTATCCTTGTACACCTGTAAAGGTTTCCAAAGTATCATGATTCAAGTTCAAGAGCAAAAAGTTGTTAACGATCTTCACTTAATGGGGCTCTTTACCAAGGGTTTCCCGAAATTACCGGTTTGCACTGAATTGCCCCGGGTTTTTTGGTGCAGCGCGATCAGATCGGATGTTGTTCTCATCGCGCCGGGTTTCAATTGACGACAGAAATCGGGAGGGGGCCTTACCTGTGGGGCCCCCACCAGTGATCAGTACTGATGTCATGTTATGTCCCTAACCACAAACAAGCAAAACCTGCTGCCCAGAGAAGAAGCTGAATGGAGTGGAAACTTGAGTCTATGCACACTCTGCCATCAGCTTTATAGGCTTTGTGGAAGCGAAAAATGACTGCAGCATTGCAGCAGTTTGGACCCCAGCAAAACAAGTTATTAAATTTATAGATTTAGATAGAGAAAACTTTTCTACGTGTGTGGTATACGTACCACAATGCAGCAATCTTTTCTATATGTATTCATGGCCTCCGTCTTCTAAAACACACCATTTAAAATTAGATCCGAATGAAAGTTCTGCAGGAGGTGTTTCCAAGGCCTCGCGCTGAGGCCATGGAGAACAATATACGAAGATTACCTGGATCCGGGTGTCGTATGTTTTTATAATCATGTTATATCCCGGATACCATGTAAGGAGGCTGATTACAAAGTTTACTATAATACCTGATTTATTTCTGAAAAGGTTTTTTAGTTACAATCTCAAATGTGTCAATTGAAAAAATAAAAAAAATTTTTCAGTAAGGGAACCTGTGCGGTTACACTAACCCACACTAACCTAACATTCTTGAACACTTTGTATACAGCAGTAAAATACCCTCATAGTCTCCTCCAGCACTAACATTCTACTGTCCATACCTAAGTTTACCCCAATCTTAGACAAATGACCCCATGGGAGTCCATCAGTCCTTCTGCCTTAGCACCGTGCCTTACCCCAATTCTCTCAGCATAAGAGATTCTGGTCATGTGTGGAATCATTGAGAGAATTCCTGCGAGAGGGGTGAATGATGAGTTCTCTCTGTAGCAAGTCAGTCACACACAGCCTGGATCTCTTGCTACCTTACAGGGGTATAATGTTAATTACACTTGTAATTGTATCCGATTAGGTTACAGTGAACATTATTTTACAGCACTTGGACTCCACATATGATGATAATCAGGGGCCGTAAGTGAGGGGCGCAGAGGGGCGTCACACCCAGACCCAGAGGTTGAGGGGGCCCTTATGGTGTCACTTTCCATATGGATGGGACTCTAACTTAAACCATACGTATCGTCGGGGGGCCGGCACAGGACGATGCCAATGTGACCAATCAGCTTCTGTTACGCTACGATGATAAAATTGCTTTTAAATGATAATCCCTGTTTTTCCAGCATACTAAATGCAGAATAGAATGCCAAAGAGTCGAAGGCGGGAGAAACCGATGTCAGACCTTGGGTACACACTGTCCCTTGCAATTCAGAGGCATCAGTCTTTCGTGCTTGTAGTTCTGGAGAGCTGCGAGGCAGCCTGGAGGTTTTCGATTACATGAACTCTAGAGAGTTGTCAGACGCTCAGTGCGGGGCGCAGCATAAAGGTCCTGCCATATTTTGCTCATTGGCATTCTGAGTGGCACAATCACACGCTGGTTTAATTTCTGACCGTATTTTCTTTTATTATATCAGTAGATGGAAAATATAATACAAGAAATTCTCATAGAACCGAAGGAAGATTGCAGTGACATCTCCAAATACACTCCTCAAGCTGAAAGCTTCCTTAATAAGAGGAAATCTTTCCAGATCACATCCTAACAGCGCAGCAGTATGCGTTCCCAAGACGCCACACTCCACATAGGAGGAACCCATCACAAATACTGCTATGGTGATGTTACCTGATGGACCCTGATCCATTGCTGACACACTGACATCTGATCATGAAGAATTATTATTACATTATTGTGCAGAGGAATGTGCACAGACTGACATCTTATATGTTCTCCCCACCGCGCTGACCCTCGACATAGGAGACGGTGATAAATGCAGGAAGGGAAAGCTATTAACCTGTCTGAATACGCGTCTACGTTGTCACTGATAAAGAATTTTAAAACTTTAGCACCTGCGCCCTACTTCCAACCCCATCAATCTGTAGTCATCCGTGACATTTACCATTGTTATGTATGAAGATGTGGACTTAAGGGATGAAATGAGAAAAATTAACTCCTTAGAATAACAATTTAGAATTATTCTTTTATAGGATTCAGTTCACTACTCACTTTCAGATTCTCTTTGTATGTAAGATAGATAAATCTAAGCACACATATAGTAAAACTTGCATTGCGAAGCGATGTAAAGAATTATCAGCTCATCAGTGTCATCAGACCCATAGACTAGTTAACATTCGGAAATACATGAAAGTGAGAAGAGGTCTGAACAGAACCTAAAAACACGACAGGAAACAGCAAATCATGAACATGCCAGGAGATGTCACCTCCTTGAAACAGGAACACTCAGCACCTCCAACAACTCCAACCTTAAAAGGAAATCAGGTACTGTGACTGTGGTAATTGTCTTATATTTGTTATCCATGGCCTCCTTCCTTCCAAAGTAAATGTTTAAAAATGTGCTAATAAACCTGAAGGGCTCTAGTGGGTGTTTAGAGAGAGTGCTGCAGATTTACAGGCTGTTTCATGGGTGCCCCCACGATCCATGTCACGGATTGGGGCACACCCATGCCCCTCTTTGTGGCGCCGCTCCCCCCGGCCTGTACTTACCTCTCCATGATCCTGCTCCCGTCCAGGCTAGGCCATGGGCGCATCCCTGCTCCCTAGGATGAGCGTGCACCCCGGCACTCAAAGGGGCCAGCACACCGCTGATTGGCGCTGGCACTTCCAGGTTTCCATAAAGGCCGGCTGTTCCCATGATTCCCCATTGGATCTTTGAGCTACCTTGCCTTAGTGAAAGTCTCCCTGCACTGTTCCCGTGTTCCTGTGTTCCCATTCTCATCCCCATCTGCCATTCCCATCTGCCTTGAACTCCTGTTGTGACTTCGGACCTGAACTCTCACATCTGCATCCCTGCCACCTGCCCTGACTACCTGCCACCATGGGCTTGTCGCGCCTGTGGAACGACCTGGTGTTACCCTGCTGCAGCAAGTCCATCCTGCTTTACGGTGAAGACCAGGTGCTACTTAGACTCTGGTCCCAGATGTCGGCTAGTACCATCTCCCGCGGTGGTCCAGGGGGTTCACTGACCCTGAACCCTGACAGGCTGTTTACAATAAGCAGAACATGTCCCCCTCCCCTTGCTCTCTCCTCCCTAATCTAGTGCAAGGGATAGACCAGCTCTGCTCATTGTAACAACCAGTGAAATGACATCACTG
This sequence comes from Engystomops pustulosus, assembly GCA_019512145.1. NCBI lineage: Eukaryota > Metazoa > Chordata > Amphibia > Anura > Leptodactylidae > Engystomops > Engystomops pustulosus. Next base: position 237,336,768 of record CM033642.1, on the reverse strand, counting down.
AGGGGCTCTGGAAACACCCACAAGTGCCTTTCAGGCTCATTAGCATAATTTTAAAAGCTGATTTTAGAAGGAAGGATAACAAATATAAGATTACCAGTCATGGTGCCTGTATCTATGCGTAAGTTTTCTTAGTTTATGGGTCAGACTCTCATTAACATATTTGGCGTTCAACATTGATGGATCAGATTGCTATAGGGTCCTAGAATGAATGGACACAAATCAAGCAACTATTAAAGGACGCAAAGAGTTTGAGTTGGTCTCTGATTTTAGGCTTCTAGATTTCTTCTGTCTTGTAGATAAATGTAAATTTTCCAGTACGATAGAGCACACTAAGAATCATCATGACATAAATAGAAGAACATTATACACTATATATAAGGATTAAGACCTCAATTGAATATTTTGCCTACGGGTCTCCACAAATATTGATTGGGATCAGCCTGAAAATATACCTTTGCTTGGAATATCCAGTACAATAATGACAATCCATTCATAGATTGCCAGGAATCTCATCTGATTTCTATTTCAATCCGGCAAATATTATCTCACTTTACAGATACAACCTATAATCTAGACATAGATATAACACTGGGGTGAATACTCTCATTCCGGCAGCTCCTAGCAGTAGCAATGGAAGTTTACTACAATGCATGAATACCCCGTGCTATGTTCTCCTCAATCAGAGGAACGTCTACAGTAGTAAAAATAAAAGCCTGGGTGCAGCGCATTGCTTGTGTATAGAAAGCTGAACTCCGCTAGGCGTGGGAATTTGGGGGCCTTCCTGAGTTCATAGCTGATGGCTTACAGCCAATAAAACAAGGTCAGTGACCCCCCCGATTTCTTGCTCCATAATCCAGCCAAGCAGTCAGTCAGAATTTGCAATTCAGTGGCTTCTCTGTAATGGTAACCGGGTCTGGGACTGCATTGTAAATGAGTTTCTAAAAAAAAAAACATGACTTTTAATTCTATGCTGAGAGAAAGTCAACATCACCAACATCTCTAGAATTTATGAAAAGTTGTGCTAAAATATCTGCTGCAAGAGACAACTTACCATACCCACCTAACAATCTCAGACATATAGATTGTCATCTGAGATTTTCATGTAGTACTACTAGGTCTTAAAGGGGCTGTCCATCTGGATCATAAGTTTTATGGTCTTACTACATGCAATGTAAAAAATAGACGTTTTCTTAAGAAGATCTGTCACAATGTACAAAATGCTGAATAATTTAACACACTAGGGCTCATTTACTAAGGGTTCGAATCGCGCAATTACGTTGGGTGTCCCGACGACTTCCGATTTGCACCGAATTCTGCCAGAATTTTGGCGCGCATGAACGGATTTCGGCGCAATCGCACCAGGTTGCATGCAACGGAAACCGGGGGCGTGGCCATCGGAAAACCCGATGGATTCGGAAAAACGCTGTATTTTTTTTAAGTGTCTCTTGACACGCACTTACCTGCACCAATAGAAAGTGAACTCCAGTGAACTCCAACGGACTTCGGCGCAGCAGTGACACCTAGTGGACATCGGGCACACGGACATTAGTGAATACCGGCCAGACCCGAATCAGTGCCGGAGAACCCACCGCTGGACCGCGACTGGACCGGGTAAGTAAATGTGCCCCACTGTCTCTGATATGGTGTTTGTTTCCACCCATTAAAGATATGGCGCCCTCAATTTATATGTGAATTGGCTTAAACTAACGCAAAGAGATTTTTTTTGTGTGAGGGGAGATTTATCAAGCTGCCTAAGAGTAAGAATGTTCTTAGTTGCCCATGGCAACCAATTACAGCTCAGTTTTCATTTTAATGGGCAACTATGCACATTCTTACTCTAAGACAGCTTGATAAATATCCCCCTATGTCTTTATGTCTTTTAGAAAATAAAAGGTTACCGCCCTCTTGACTACTATGAGCTAAATCATTTATAACCTTCCAGGGGCCAGATCTACTATATGTAATGGATTTTCTGATTAAAATATAAAAACACTGTGTGGGACGGCACATTGTTTTGGAGTGGCCATCACAAAGTCTTGATCTCACTCCTATTTAAAATTTAGGGGCAAATCTGAAAAGACAAGAAAGGTTTATTCTGATTTCATGCCAAGTAGTGATAAAAACATCCATATGTGTCTTTTTGATATGCAAACTTCTGGCTTCAACTGTATGTGGAGCCAATAGAGAAGAGAGTAAGTGAACATTATACTGTGTCGGATTACTAGAGAGTGGGGTAAGGGGCTGGGCAAATGTTGCCTTATGTTCCTCTTTGTCCATCTGAAAAGTGGGGAGATGTGGTTACAGATGAAGACCAGGGGTCTCCTTAAAATCCCCACTTCAGACTTCAGTCTAAACAACTAAGAGAATCCCCATCCTCAGTACATGATCATAGTTGTCACAATGTCCCACAATGATTAAAAGGGATTAAACGGGGTTTCCCACTTTCAGCAAATAATGGATATGGATTGTGTAATGAAAAGTTCTGCCATTTTCCAATAATTCCTAATGTTCTCTAGATCTCTGCTTGCTGTCCTGCTATAGAAAGTGGGGCTCATTTACTAAGGGTGCGCGGACTGCACAAACGTTACATATTCCGACGAATGCAACTTTGCGTCACATTTAAAAGTGGATTGTGGTGCACGCGATGGGATCTTGGCGCATTGGCGCCTGCTTTTACGTGACACAAATCAAGGGTGCAGGCCGTCAGACGATCCGACAGAAAATGCGCAGGATTTAACATTCAAAATTGTGTGCACCGGGAAGAAGAAGGTGAACTCCGGCGGACCTCAGTGGGGAAGTGACACATGCAGGAAATTGGATGCACAATCTTATTGAATCGCGGCAGCTCCGAATCCTCGCCGGACAACGTACCTCTGGGATCGCGACGGGACGGGTAAGTAAATGTGCCCCAGTGTGTCCATCACCTGCATGTCCATCACAAGACCATGGACAGATTTCAATCCACCTAAGGTAAACATAGAAGCTTTCTATAGCAGCACAGCAAGCAGAGATCTAGAAAACCATGAGGAATATATATAGAAAGTATATTGGAAAATTGTATAACTTTTACTTACACAAACAATATAAAATATTTGCTGAATGTGGACAACCCCTTTAACTTTTGTCTGAAACTGATCCTGAGGCCAAACGTTTCGGTAATGTAAAAAAAATAGTATATGGTGGCTCTATACAGCAGATGCCTCCCATCACTAAAGTAAGTTTTAACATGTAGCACTGTAATTGTTTATTTCTATCACTACCCCGAGCGCCTCCAGGTTAAGAAACTGAATTTTACTCAAAAATAGAAGTAAAATACTGAGAAAGTACAAAACATATAAACATGCAAGGAGTCGATGAAATTCTTGGAATACAAATTCAAGTCAACTATAATTCATAGCAAGAGAAATATGCATCATGGGACATCATGTCAAAGAGGAGTTTTCATCTCATCCAATACAATTCAACTTTGTGAAAGCAAATCCATAAGAACTTTCAGAATTCCCAAGAAGACAACATTAAAGTCGTGTGGGAACTAGGGATTTCTTGAGCGATAATTAATGTGACAATTACAATTATCATCAAGGTTGTGATCAGACTCCAATTCTGACATCACAGATTCCCAACTTTAATGATTTGACTGTATATAGTTTATGACATTTTTTTATCCTGATACAATAAAGGATTAGGATTAGTCCTAGGGTGGATGACAAACACAATCATTGGGAAGGACATGTGAGTTTCTGGCTGCCAATTGTACAACCTTGCTTTAAATTTTCCATGATTTAATTGTCCTAAAACTACTATTCGTGTATCTTTCAAGGTTTTTTTCATTGCTATAAAGACACCCAGCTGTGAAATGCTGCTGACAAGCCAAGCAAAAAAGACAAATGTGGTTTGTGAAAGGAAGTCTGTTTTATATTGAAATGTGAGAATTCCTTCTCAAAGGATAATCCCAACTTTGACAACTTAAAAAACTCTGTAAGAAACTTGTCTCAATTTCTCACTTCGGTAAACAATTGGGTTCCTCAAACCCCCAACCTAAATGTCAAAGTAGCTATCAAAGTATATGGACCATGTGAATACATAATGCAGTATTCCTACTTTTCTAAATGTTGCCAACTTAAAGATCCTTTATCCTACTGCAGGTGAAAAATATATTTTTATAGACAAATTTTTACTAAATAAAGGCCCTCCATATTGTTTTATCTGCCCATGTTATTGCTCTGTAATGTCTCATATTGCCAGTTTATGAGCCTCAAGATCTAAATTTCTCTGCACAATATGATGGTGCTATTTAAATAAAGATTTATTATCATTAACAATATTATTGCTGTAAACAAAAATGAAATATTGAATTATGGAGCACATTTATTAAGGGTCCGTCGGACACATTTCCGTCGGGTTTCGCGATTTTGTGGCGCATCAGAGCTGGCTTGCATGCTACACAAATTGGGGGAGGTCGGACAACCCGACTGATTTGGACAAACCGTGGAATTTAAAAACCAAATTGTGTCGCAAGATCAGCACTCACATACAACGGGAAGAAGAAGGTGAACTCCGGCGGACCTCAGCAGGGGAAGTGGCACATGCAGGAAATTGGACGCACGATCTTAGTGAATCGCGGCAGCTCCAAATCATCGTTGGACATTCCGGATGGGCAGTGTCAACGGGACGGGTAAGTAAATGTGCCCCTGTGTCTAATTCAGGACCTACATGTATCACACATAATACTGAATAACATAAATACACCTGCTAAGGAGCATGAAGAGGTATAGCTCTTACCTGGTTTGTCCTATTAACTTGTTAATAGGTGACACAAACCGTATTGTGCTGTATTGCATAGGCAACTGAATTCACAAAGGTCCCAAGATCATGGAAAGGAATGGACCCTTCTGCCCTGAGTGGCAAATTCTTACATACTAATAGAAAATCCTTACATACCAATATATTCTATTCTTTTAGTCAAATCCCCATGAATTATAACTTGTCTATGATGTAGCGAGGAAATGGCTAAAATGGACTAAGAGGACAGACTAAATCTACTTCCCAGCTATGCCTACCTAATTGTTCAACCTAACCTAAGCAGTAGGTGACAACTGGTGGATATTCCCTTCCTGTGACAAAATGCAAACACAGAGACAAAGACTGGACACCACAAAAAGAGAAGAGTACTTGATAGATGTGGGTCAGTACCAAGTGAACAATGCACTACAGAATTAATGGATGGTCAGGAAACAGACAAACGAATAAGGAATCGAAAATACAGAAGTCAAGGTAAGCTCAAGCACGCTCCAAATAAGAATTATCGCAAGCACAGATTAAATGGCAGCCAAACCTTATATGAGATGTCAGTTCTGGTCCAGAAAGTTATATATATCAGCACGGAGCACGGGACAAAATGTCTGCTGCTCTGGGTTCCTAATTATGCACGCCCCCGCAGCTCCCTCTCCCATTCTCCTAGAATTTTGTCCCGCGCTCCGTGCTGCCAATTATAACTTTCTTTTCTAGGTGATCCGGCGGGATCAAGATGAAGAGGATCGGGGTGAGTTTTTCTATCATTTTTTTTTTTTAAGTGGTTGATTTCCTTTAACCCCTTAGCACTCAGCGCCGTACTAGTATTGGGACCCCTGGACTGTCTGCAGGCAGTGCCTCTAAGATGGCATCTAATACATCAGTATTGCAGAGTATTATCATGAACAAGCAATCAGATGATTGCTTGTTCATGTCCCAAAGTGAAATAAATAAAAAAAGTAAAAAAAAAAATGTTATTCAATAAAAAATAATAATAAATTAATAAAAATGCCCCAAATCCCCATTAACAAATGAAATTACATACAATGAGCAAAGGGTCAAAATTATTACACAATCCCCACACATATAGTATCACTGAGTCCCTAACAACCCGTAGAATAAAAAGTGTTCAAAACTTAAAACCATATAAGCGTCGTATGTCAGAATACAAAAGATGGGGCGGAGCCTTAAGCTATAAACTTGCTACATCCTTAAGGGTTAAGGTTGGGACTTAAGTCCAAACCGGCACAGATGTTGCATTGCCCCAAGAAACTGTTCTGAAAAGTAGATTTCTTTTACTCACGGCAGGGGTGTTTGTAGGTTTATCTTCAACTCCAAATCCTTTGAAAATACTTTTTGTATAATTATTAGTTATTACATATTAACTTTATTACAACAGCTTAACATAAACTTCTCATCATCCCACTATAGAGTAAATTAATGATACAGTCACTATTAATATGAATTAGTAATATTGATGAAATAATTTCATCAATATCAATCAGTGATATATAATATTCTATACTTTCAGTGTTGGAGCTGACCTCTACCCAAACCAAACCAGTCTCTGACTTTACTACATCGACTTTACTTTTCCGTTAATAAAAACCACAAATGAAATTTACAGCCCATGAAAACTTACTGCTTCAGTTGACTCTTAAAATCTGAGCTAGAGATAAAGTAGAAGGCAAAAAAACCATCATCTGTGAGCTCTAAATACAATTTTTTGTCAGAAAGTCATTTGTCTCTGGAAAATTCTATTTGTTTACTTTGACATCCTATTTTTAGCCAAGATTATAAATTCCCCAGGGAAAAATATCTTGTTTTTCTTAATTTCTTGTTGGCCAAGCTGCTTTACAGTAATGTAGCCACTATGCAGTTGTCTAGTACGGTCACTTCTGTCATTAATATTGTGTTAACAGCTTGTAGAAATTGTGTAAGACTAAAGATAAATTATTAAGATTAAGATTAATTAGAATAAATTCTTTAAATAGTATCAATATGCCATTATTTTACCATAAATATACATTTAGTATGGAAATATTGAGCAGGCATAGTATATAGTATATATTGAGCAGGCATTTATTGATGGTGCTACGACTAAGGACCAGAGAAGTCCGAAACGCGTCAGACTTGCCATGCCATAAGACGTCTTATATGTTTTTAAAGTATTTTTTCTAATAAAAGTGGAGTTTTAACCATGGATTAACGATGAACTTTTCTTCAATTCCGATGCTGGACTAACTTTTTCTATTGATATTTATTGATGGTGCGCCTTATAATCCGGCGCGCCTTATAGTCTGAAAAATACAGTACTTTACATTATACTTAAAGAAGACCACTACCTGAATGTATATCACACTTTAGTGTAGTGTCAAATACTATACGTATACAGTCGGGGAAGCTGAGTTGTGAGCTCTGTGGGGCAGATTTACTTACCCGTTCCATTCGCGATCCAGCGGTGCGTTCTCTGCGCTGGATTCGGGTCCGGCCGGTATTCATTAAGGTAGTTCCTCCGCCGTCCACCAGGTGGCGCTGCTGCACTGAAAAGCATCGTAATGCGCCGGAGTTCACCGAGCCGGGCTGAATGAAGGTAAGTGCAAGCTCCGCAACAGATTTTTTTTTTAAATGCGGCGGTTTTTCCGAATCCGTCGGGTTTTCTTTCGGCCATGCCCCCCGATTTCCGTCACGTGCATGCCAGCGCCGATGCGCCACAATCCGATCGCACGCGCCAAAATCCCGGGGCAATTCAGGGGAAATCGCGCAAATCGGAAATATTCGGGTAACACGTCGGGAAACGCGAATCGGGCCCTTAGTAAATGACCCCCATTGTCTTGCCTCTTTAGTAACAAAATATGAAGTTTGTAAAAGTGCTGGAGGTGCTTAGGTTGACGGCGCCCAAACTCCTCTTGGCTTACCCAGACTTTAATTTATGCACGCCCTTCTCCCGGCCAGGGAATTACTATACGGCTAGTGACGTCAGAGGGCAGGGCGTGGAGAGAGCGGGAAAGTGCTCTCTCCTAATTCCCCGGCCGACAGCAGGAGGAGGCTTGCAGCCGGAGCGTGCATAAATTAAAGTCTGGGTAAGCCAAGAGGAGCTTGGACATTGTCAGCCTGAGCGCCTCCGACACTTTTACAAAGTTCAGATTTCGTTAATAAAGAGGCCAGATAACATCTTAAAAACAGTCCCCCCAACCCCTAGACCGATCGAGCAGTTTAATTAGGACACTATCACCAGTAAGATGTCCTTTAATGTTGCGATGGGTCATTTCTTCTATGTACATGGTAAGTCACATAAGGTATATACTACTACAAGATACTGTGCCACCTTCCCACCGGATATTGCTAATTGAAATTATTTTTAAAATTTTTCTTTTTACTGTAATGTCACATTAAGAACTGTGTTAATTGTAACAGTACTGGGACAGACTTTAAAGTTTTTGTTTTACTTTAGACCACGTGTACACGTGACAAGGGAGCAGTGATGTCAGAGCTTTTGGAAACATACACCATACAAACTTTCTAGAATACAGATGGGGGGGCATCTGAAAGCCCTTGCATCAGGACGCTCCATGGCATTTCAGTGCCTCACTGCCACTGAGGGTGGTCAAATCCAAGGACTGCTGTCTCATTTCTAAGAGAGCCCGTGGCTACATTTATGGGAAATGAATTATAGGATAACAAACATGCAAAACACTAAACAAATAAAGTCAGCATTAGGTAGGCCACAGCAGTAGGCCGCTGCATGTGCTGCAGCTCATTTACATGAAATAAAAAATGGCACTTTTTTTGAAAATGACAAATCACTAGGAAACAGGAAAGGTAGTCTGGACTTATAAAGTACCAAAGTATACTAATTTCACATGTAGGCTGATTTGGGATCTGATGAGACTCCCTTTAAAGGCGTTGGCCACTTTTCCGTATGTGTTTTGTAATGTGTGTGTAAGTGTGGGGAGCTGAAACGTTGCATCTTACCCTTGGGTGAATAAATCTTCAGGACTGCCGCTTCCCTGTGTGTTCTTTGCAGTTAATTTATAAATATACAGCTATTAATAGTTCTTATAGTCATTTGATCTCTATCTGTCCATGAACAATAGCCCTCCAGGACCTTATGATAGTATTCATGAATATAAGATCAAGGTCCTGGCAGGGCAATTGTTCTTGGACAGTTAGGCTACATTCACACTGCTGTTGCCCGCCTTTCCGTAGCACGGCGGGTACAGGGTGGCGCGCGGGGAGAGGAGGAAGAGGTAAGCCCCACTCAACCCCTCTCCATAGGAATATATGGCATATAATACAAGGCGCCATATTCCGGAGACATATAGGACATGTCCTATCTTTCTATGGGTACAGAGCCATATGGTGCCGCCCGTTGGGTGCTGTGCGCCCATTGCGATGTATGGGAGACATATATCGGCGGTATATACGTTGGCCGTATATACATCCCCCATTTTGTGGTGAGGAATGTCAGGCTGCTGAGGTAAAAGATTCAGGAGCCTTCACTTTACATATCAAGAAAGAAGGGCAAAACTATTAATGAGCAAATAGTTACAGCAGCCGATAAGTAGTAGTTCCCCATGGGAAATAATTGTTAAAAACTTTCTTTATTGAAAATCCATTTAAAATGTTTTGGCATGCCAAAGAAAAAAGGACCAGGACATATGGCCCTTAATCATAGCATGAATAGCACATGGCCCTTAATCACAGCTAATAGGTCTATGCACCATCCTGTTTTTCAACTCTATCTGTGCCCTATCCAGGCACCGGGGAGCGGCGATCCGTCACCATGGTAGCCACGGGTCTTCCGAAGACCCGAGGCTACTTCGTTTTAACTCATATCAGCACATTGTTATTAATGAGGAGTAAAATCCACATATACTGCCATACTGTAGTATGGCAGTATATAATTGGATCGTACAGACAAAAACATTCCCAGTACACGGCATGGAATATTAAATACCGTCACTTTGAAGTGCAATTTGTTATGCAAAAAATACGCCATCACACAGCTCTTTATGTGGAAAAGTAAAAAAGTTATAGATTTTTGAAGGTGGGGAGTGAAAAGTGAAAAATCTAAAAAGGGCGAAGTCGTTAAGGGGTTAAGATATGAAACCAAACAATTAACGTTGGAAATAGTCCACAATGTTCAAATGTATTTGACTGAACGGACTAAACATTTGGCATTTTCTATTGGGAGAAGGATTTTAGATGCAAATAGTGTGTACATTTAACTTTCGCTAACCACAGAGGAAAATCTACATAATAGTTCACCTTGGATATCGTCCTGCTTAGTCTATGTCGGGCAGGAGACCACTTTGATCTATAAAACCAGCAACAGTGACCTGTCAGCATACATTTCTTTCTGTATATGCTAAACAAGCAAGCACCAGAGCCAAGAACTAACCCTTCCAAAGCTGCACTGGATCTGGCCAGATCTACCCAAAATAGCTGCTTGGGTAATAATACTGATAAAAATAGCAAATAATCTGCAAACACACAGAAGAAAAGGTAAATTGGCAGTGTAGATGCAAGGGCTATCATTACAATCACTGAAAGGGATTGTGCATTTTGTGTCCAAAATTATACAATATCATTACTTAAAAATAAAACCAAGGACAATAATATTTAAAAATATAACATCTCAAATTAGTCCCACCTAGTTTATATTTATTCCTGATATTCCACAAACAAAAGCATTGCTGGGGGTTACCTAGCTGTGGCCAGAAATTTGATGATGAGGCTCTTCACCCTATGGATTATGAGAAGCAGGACAGCAGCAAGGTTTGAGGGAGTTTTGGAAAGATCGGAGAGAGGTGAGAATATAATTTTCTGTATTTTTTTGTTCCATGGTTCCCTTGAATCTTTAAATTTCACTGGAAATCCATGTTTGGGCTCCCTCTAGTGGAGGCAGGCCGCTGGGATTTTACAATTTAAAGAACTTTGCAAGCTTTTTTAGCACTAGTGTCACCTATTGTGACAGTCACACATTCTTATATCAATATATTGTCTGCACCATGTTTCTCGCTGATCATGTGATCCAAAATTTGTCCGCTCCCTATCTTCATTGTTTAGTGTTTTTTACCACAGTTCAGTCAACATGCTCCCTATCAAAATTTTGCCTTATGTGCCCTGTACCTATTCTCTTCTCACTTTCCCATTTTCTTCCACTCCGTCAGAGTCAATTTCATGGAAGAGTCAATGTTGCAAAGTGTTGATTTTGCAGGTATCAAAGAGAGTGAAGAAAGATGGAAATTCCAATATTCTGCATTGAAGCATAACTATATTGTGGGGGGTGGAGGCTGTTGTGAACACTTTTACGGTACATTTTTCTAATATACTTCATTAAGAAATTCTAAGTGCCCCTTAGTTACAATGTTACTTCTACGTTGTTATGTGTTAACCCTTCCTGCTCTATATATTAGCATTATATTCAAAAATCAATCTGAAAGTAAAGGGGTTAATCCTCACTGCACAACTGTTTAAACACACACTTGGAGATTAGATATGCACTCATGCAGACCCCATAGACACACTCTATATAGGCTAGAATACGGATCTCTATGGGAAATTTATAATAAATGTGGGCATTTGCTTTGGAAAAGAATTTGCAGCTCTTTATTAGAATTTAATGATGAGGGCGAAGGGGTCATGCCCCTAACAGTCAGGCACTTATCCATGTAATTCATGGGAAAACTCCTTTAAAGGGGAATTCCCAGGAAGACAAGTTTCTTAAATGTACTCAGGATAACAGAATAACACAATCTCTAATTCACTGTTATTAACAAAAATACAGCCTTTCACAGATATAATTCCAACCTGTCTCTATCAGTCCTGCTATACACAATTTTGGTTGCCCCTAGACCCGACCCTGTATCTTCTGAGTTTAGTGTCGGGGCAGCCATCTTGCTCTTCTGCCTGCACTGAGCTCCTCTCTGTTCTCTCCGTGTAGCCCCCAGCCTTACATTCCAGGAGGAACTCACACAGACTCACAGAGGAGCGATGGGAATTAGGCTCCACTCATTAAGAAGAGCCGTCTCTTCAGGCTCCTGAACGACTTCCAATTAAATATATAATAGGAAGGCGCAGGCCAGTCAATCACCCCACCGCACTCCACTTTTAACCCGATTGAGGGGAGCCGTCTCCCTTGTTCACGAACAAGAGCTGGCTCTTAGAGCCGAACAACGCATCACTACCACACTGACTTCCTGCTGGCAGCTCGTGAGGAGAGTAAAGCTACAGACAGATAAGATCCAGGGGAGGGACAGCAGATCTGACAGTATGTGTTATAGGTGAGTTGCTGTGCTGTGAATGTTATGGCTGCGATAGTAGTCATGTGTAATATGCACCTCATGGATCTCATCATCTCTCATCTCTGATCCGGAACTGTATATAAACCTGTACCCTAATAATCTAACCACATTGTCAGCTCAAAGCAGTAGAGGAATCATAATTTGTCTGCTTAAAAAGTCCCCGCCGGCACTTCCATCACAGAGTGAAAGGAGCTAAAACAGCAATAAAACTGAGTAAAATTGCAAAGTAAGAGGTTAAAAATGATATTTATTGTGTAAACATCACTAGGGGAAACCCCTTTAAAGGGAACCTGTCACAATTTTTAGCACTCCCCCAGTCCCCACAGAGCATAATTCATACACTGCCAAAGTGTTTTTGTATAAAAAATTGGTTTTACAGAAAAAAAGATATGTTATATTGTACATTTCATTAGCATCTGCTGTGTGACTAGGCAGTTGCCAAAGGGGAGGGGCTGGAAAGGAACAGTTTCCCCCCCACCCTTGGGAAACATGTGACCTTTTCAAATATATGAATAACTCCCCACACTCGGGATTGGCTGTAGAGGAGCAGGGGGCGTCGCTAAGCCCAGTGTTTTCATATATTTGAAAAGGTCACATGGAGAAGCTGTTCCCCAAGGGTGGGGGGGAAACTGCACAGCAGATGCTAATGAAAGGTACAATGTAACATATCTTTTTTTCTACAAAACCAATTTTTTATACAAAAACACTTTGGCAGTGTATGTACTATGCTCTGTGGGGACTGGGGGAGTGCTAAAAATGGGTCTCCTGGTGACAGGTTCCCTTTAAGCAATGTAATCAGCCCAAAATGTTGGAACTGTCAACTTAGCCTGGCACCGGTTCCGTTCTGTCCCATAACAGCGACAGCGAAGACTTCATGACTTTGTAGATTTAATAATCATACACCTTTAACAAGGCAGGAATTGTGTCTAAATCTTCATCTAGAATATTGATCTAAGAATAACCTACTTCTGAAATCCCAGTTTCTTACGCTGCTGTTTCAGCAAAACAAACAGTTGTGTTCCTCTGAAATAAATGCAGTAATTTTAGCTTCACATCCCTGACACCCGTCGTAAACTTGGATCAAGTTCTTTTTGTTTATTCCGTATCCATTCTTCTAACTAGAAAATATGCAGTTGTAGCGCATTTTGTGAAAGCTGCAGAGTTCAGTTCAAAATTTCCATCTTGCATTTTTAGTGTTACACAAAATAAATCACAGCACAAATTTTCCTGTGCTACACCTTGATATGTATTCATGAGAAAAAGAAAGTACATACTTTTACGTAATTTTTATGTCATTTTATACATAATTTTATGTTGGATAACTAAGTACAAGCGGTCCCCTACTTAAGGAAACCCGACTTACAGACAACCTCTGGTGAACTTTCTGAATGCTTTACTATAGTCCCAGACTGCACTGATCAGCTGTAATGTGCCTGTAATGAAGTTTTATTGATAATCCTTGTTCCCGTTACAGCAAAAAATGTTTAAACTCCAATTGTCACTGGGGACAAAAAATTTTTGTCCGGATCTACAGTTATAAAATATACAGTTTTGTCTTACATTCAAATTCTTAAGAACAAACCTCCGGACCCTATCTTGTACGTAACCCGGGGACTGCCTGTATACTATTAATGCTTACATAGGAATTAATAGGGTAAGTATCAGTTTAAGGCTACATTCACACGATGTATGCCCGCCGTACCGTAGCGCTGCTCACCCCCGCCCCTCTCCATAGGAAGATACAGCGCACGGCGCACGTGTGCTGCACCGTACCGCTCCCGTACAGGGCCGTGAGCCCATAGGAGTGTATGGGGGACGTATATCGGCCGTATATACGTCCCCCATACATGTGTGTGAATGTAGCCTAAGGGTGGTTTCACATTCGCATGTGGGCTCCACTTCTGTTGCGCATCTGTTGTGTTTTGTCTCCATTGTGATGTTTTGCTTCCGTTTTTTAAAAAAAAAAACATAACATCTGTTTTCTCAGCCGCATCAGAGAAAAACAACGGACTTGCCATCAGTTATTTTTCCATGGACCCTTAATTTTCTATTGCTCTCCGTGATCTGCACCAGTGAAATTCAACAGACAGTTTTCCAAACTTTTTCTGCAGACAACGGATCAGTGAAAATAAAAGGCATTGTGAAAACAACTGCAACATCCCCCACCGGGGCCTAGCCCTTTGCGGTGAGGCCTGGAGTCAGCCGGGGCCCGCGGTACCGGAGTGGCTGGCGGTTGCGGCCTAAGCACGCTATTGTCACGGTGCTTGGTACGGGGGAACCGGAGGGCTGTCCTACAGCCTGGCAGGTCTCCAGCAGGGTGGTGTTGGCAAGAAAAGATGAGGGAGCGGCTGCTATAGCGGATCTCCCTGGGGCAACCCCTTAATGTCCCGAGTGTGAGTCTCTGGGTGATGGACAGGGTGCCGGTGATGATGGTAGCCGTATTAGCAGGGACCAGACGGAGACAGAAGTTGAAGAAAACAACTTACAGTTCTTTATTTGAACCGCAGGAACCGCAGCAAACGTGCCTTTAACAGGTAGGTAGGGTGCCGAGATGTGAGTTGGAGGGAGCCTCAGGAGATAGTTCACCAGCCTGGAAGTAGAGGGCAGGCTGGGAGGCAGCTGTGTCCTGGTAGGAAGCTTCAGCTTGTCCTGTAGGGCTTCAGGTATCACCTTTAAAGGTAAGATGATACCCCTTTTCCTCACTACACTAACTCTAGTCTGATACTCCACTCTTCAGAGGCAGGGGCTAGGCTCTTCCTGCTCTGGTATGGGCTAGACAGAGATTTCTCACTCACTCACTGATTCTCCTAGGATTCCACACTAGAATAATCATCCAGAACATTCCTGGCCAGAGGTTTTATTACCTCCCTTTGGTCAGGTGGTGGCTGCTCCTCCAATCACATCTCAGCTTACAGAGCACAGGATGTAACACATATCATTGGATAACAGCATCTGGCATTATACAAAATACTTAACCTCTGCCTTGCCAGGCAGGATTCACCACTGCAATATCCCTATGTCCTATCAGAACCATGTAGTGTAATGGGATTACATGCAGGTGGGACATATTCGCAAACCCTACCTCGCCATTGCATCGGCGAGGGTGTTGCACAACCATAGAAATCAACGGCTCAGTGATGCATCCATGAAAATCACTCAACCATGTATGTGAAAAACAACGCCCTTAGCTTGGTGCTGATAATGCAATGGTGGGGAAATTAACCACTGGAACGTGGTGTCCCAAATCACCCTTTAGCAGGTCCCTCCGTGGCATACTCAACAAAAATAACTTTATACTTACCAGTGGCTTAACTTGAAGTTGACGGGCCCCAGTGCAAAGTCTGTACCAGGCCCCGACTATAATCTGTGGTTTATAATACTAGTCTCCTCATATACCTTATGGGCCCCTTGAGCCTCTTGGGCCGGTTGCGACCGCACCCTCAAGTTACGCCCCTGATACTTACCTAAAGATGAGTCCGCTGAGGCGCATCAGACTTCTCTCTTACACTCCCCTTTCCTGCTCGGTACTTTAATGGAGCCGAAGCGATACACCCCTGTTTCACTGCACAAGCACCATAACCACATGCGCAATGAATCTGGGGTGTAGTACTCCGGCTTCACTGTGAGACTGCACAGGAACAAGGTAAGTATAAAGGTTTTTTATTTTACTAGTGCGCCCATAGGGACTTGCTAAAGGGCGATTTGGGACATTAAATGACCTGGACATAAGGAACTGTGGTGGTTTAGTATCCCAAATAACCCTGACAGGTCCTCTTTAAAGAATAGACCAAATAATAATCATTTTTATTTATATAGCGCCATCAAATTCCGTAGCGCTTTACAAATCACACCCAATTCTCTGGTCTGCAAAATAAAGAAATATTGTAATTTTTCTATTGTACATTAATGTCATCACCAGTTAATTGAAATACATTCACTTACAGCTAATTGAAGACAAGGCAATTATTCACTTTAACCTTGTTTTAAACAAAGGACAGAAATTATTTTATATAAATGTGTTAGTATTTTAATGTAAAGCTCCATGCACATGTCCGTAAATTGGGATCCATAGAGATGCATTGGATGCATGTATCACAGTTTGGTCTCTCTGAGGTGAATTTTAGAGACATTTGGCGGCTCTTTTTTGCACCTTATGCGTGATCCTGTCTTTTTACTTGTAATACAAGTTCAGTTTTTCCTATCCTGGCAGGTGCAAATTTTGGCTTCTTTTTGAGACTTTTTGGTGCAAATGTCTCAAATCCACATTAACACAAACCACGTGAGAGGGTTATATGCAGGAGTGGACACAAGCCACGTGAGGGGGTTATATACAGGAGATGACACTACTGTTAATTTGAGGCCGTGTCCTGCATTTTTAAGCAATCTAGTCCAGGGAGATGATGACATATGAGGCTGTGGTCACACATGGTGCTAAGGGTGCGGTCACACGTTGCGTTTTGATACCTATTAAAACAGCTGAGGAGAGGTGATTTCCTTAATTACATTACTGTTAACATTTGAATTTACAAAACGCATAGTAACCGTAATGTAAACACATATGTTAACGTTGGGTTTTTATATATTGCGTTTTGTAAACGCAAATATTAACAGCAATGTAATTAGGCAAATCACCTCCTCAGCTGTTGTTATAGGTTTCAAAATGCAATTGCAGCGCAATTAAAACGCTACGTGTGACATCACCCTTAGAAGTAAGCAATACATTTAAAAAAATGTAAATGCAAACATTTCTGAATTAAAAAAAAACAGGTTACTGTGCAAAATTTTAAACATTTAAAGTGTGTGAAATAATTCAAATTTACATTGGAATCTGGACCAGGTGCAGATTTGCACCTAAAAAGTAGCAAAAATAAGCCAAAAAAGTGATATATTTTTGCCAAACAACCAACATTCCACAAAAGAAAAACCTGATGACAGGTCTTTTTTTTTGTCCAGCGATGCTGGGGAACCAGGTGTCATGTTTTCCAACCAACGTTAAAACCTCAGAATTTTTTTGCTCATATGTTTAAAAAGGAGATCAACGGAAGCATAACAGAAGTGCGAAAAAACGGATGCAAAGACAAAACAGAAACATTTCAAGGATGTAGAACGGACACGCAACACACACACACCGGTCCGGGAATCCCCCGTAACACTGGATGATCAAGCAGAGTGCTGATAATGATCTTTGCTCAAACATAGTGGCGGATTTATTTAAGCCGCTTTTCTCTATACGCACCCTACGTTAAGTTTTATGAACAGTAAAGGGAGTCAACAGGAACCTGAACAAGAAGTGAGAAAATGGACACACTTTTTTTCACGTAGTATAAAAAGGAAAAGGGGCACTGAAAAAACGTTACCAGATCCACTCCGTAGGGCAAATTCACAGGCTGTTACACTGTCTCACCATCCCCCTGCTTCCCCAGCACTTCCTCCTCTTTCTGCCTGACGACATCTCACACCGTGAGAGGACGAAGTGCTCCTAGCACGGTGTAACAGCCTTGGAATCTTCAGCATGAAGGTGATCTGGTAACAACCACCGAGTCATTCATTTAGATGGTTGCCCCTGGTGTATCATGCTTGATTTCGATGGTAGATTTCCTTTAATGAGAATGTAGCTGCTCCCAAATCAACAAGCAGCATTGTGCAGTACAACCCATGGCCACACCCCTGTTGTACAGAGAGGCTCATTTGCATCAAGACAAATAGGAAAAATTGTTGTGAAACAGGAAACATGAAACTAAATCAACTACCTCTTGTTATTTGGGAATGTTTGGACTTGCTGTATCCCTGTGTACAAACTATTTTCCAGCGCCCCTTAATAATAGACAATAATATAATGAAAACCATAATCCAGCACACACATAACCCTGTCTGAATGTCACCTTAACCTCCATCAGTCCAACCAAATTGTGAGAAATAACTGTTCTGTGAGCAAAGCTGCATTATAGGAAACTATTATCACATTATGTGCACGGGAAAAGAAATCAATCTAGAATTAGCTAAAGAGGCCAAAGCAAAGTGATCAGTGGTGGGGACTGGAGAAAAGTCATTACCATAAAGCCATTATGAGCATTTCTATGGCGTTACAATGGATTGCGGTAGAGCATTGTATTCTGTTCAACAGGTTTTTAAAGTATCTTCCAGTGTGAAAGTAACAGAGCTGCAATGTCTATACAAGTTATCCCAATTTTGTTCAGCTCCATCCGTGAAGCTGAACAGTAATGTCAAAAGCTAAATATTGCAAGAACTTCATGTATTCAGTGACACCTAAGTGGACTGCAAAAAAGTTTTTTAGCACAAAGGTCATAAAAGGGAATTTGCCATCTCCGTGGACTTGTCTGGTGCAATAAATTCCATGTCATATAACAATTTTGGAGCATTGGGGCACATGTTTCTTTAAGTTTAGCTTATGGTAGAGTAGTCCTACTATGCTCATAGGGCTTCTTTTGTTATAACTTTATATTCCACGATTATAAAAATTATGCTAATCAGGCTGGGGGGCTCCGGTTATGTCACTGGAGAGGCTCGGAGCGAATTGTCCTATAATTAATTCACTCCCCCCTCAAGATACAAGTACCGTCTGGTCCCGCCTGTCCACAGTACAAAGAGCAGCTGACGTGTGGGACCAGGAAGGACTTGTATTGTTACAGGGGAGTAAATAAATTCTAAGACTGGTCGCTCTGAGACGCTCCTGTGAGGTAGTAATGTAAACTAGAGTTTGCACACTTAAAAGAAGTCATAACGCTTTTCTGCATGTTGCCATCTCTTCTAGCGGCTGATCAGTAGGTCCAGTCTCAAACATCCCCACCCAACCGATATTGGGGCTCATTTACTAAGGGTCTGCGGACCGCACTATCGTAGGAATATCCAACACTTTGCGATGTGCACCGCATTTAGAAGGTTTTTTGTCGCACACAATCGGCTTTCATGCGACACAAAATGGGGTGCGTGCCATCAGACGATCCGATGGATTCGGATTAAGCGCGGGATTTAACATTCAAATTTGTGTTGCAAGCCAAGCACTTACATGCACCGGGAAGAAGAAGGTGAACTCCGGCGGACCTGAGTGGGGAGCGACACATGCAGGATCTACGTGGATTGCGGCACAGTGCAGGATCGTCGGGGAACGCACCTCGGGGATCGTGACTCGGACAGGTAAGTAAAGGTGCACCATAATCTCCATCCCCCTGTAACTAACTACTGAAGCCCAGTGTCTTCTCCAAACTTCTGCAAAAGTGTTTGTGTCAGGATTTTCCAATTTTGCTAAAGACTAGTAAATCAGACAACTATATAAAGAGTTTGTATGTTCTCTCTGTGTTTGCGTGGGTTTCCTCCAGGTCCTCCGGTTTTTCTCCCACACTCCAAAAACATACCAGTAGATTGATTAGATTGTGAGCCCCATGGGGACAGGGACTGATATGGTGAACTCCGTGGAGCGTTGCATAATCTGTATGCACTATATAAATAATAATTATATATTTTGTTTACTTCCTTTAGTGCTCCCTAATCATTGTCTCGTCATTTGTCCAGTCCTCCTGATGACATACAATTCATCGGAAGGTTTTAATCGTACACTTGAGAATGACACCATTGGCCAATTATAGGCTACATTCCTTCCAAATCACTGGACGGTTTGTATCTTTTTGTTATTCTAGGCAGTGAGATGGAGATATAAGGTAAACAATGAGAACACGCGAGCATCTCTGGCATCTATATACAAAGCTCTGGCTATAATTGTAAGCAGGCTCTGTTATTTTCTGGGGCTGGAAATGTATCTCCTGAGCAGTGGGGAACATGTATCACGTCAATGCCGTTCTCTTATTTTGCTTCTTAGAAGTCTTCCTTGGCTTCTGAGTCAGTAAATTTAGGGAAACACATAAGAAATCAATCAATAGTAATCTTATTAAGGTGTAGTTACTAGATCTTGGAAAACTGTTTGGACGCTACATCTCCTCATACATATTCTAAGTTACAGACCAAGAACTAATGCAATGGGCTTAATATTTTAACAGCATTTTTAGGGTACCTGCAATGAGACTGTATAAAAAATAATATTACAATATAGTGCATTATTGCTATACTACCATGGTATATCAAACTAGACAGTGGTGTAACAAGACACCAGTGGGCCCCTATGGATCAGACCCCATACACTTGAGAATACATATATATGCTACACAGACATATGCTCACAGCACCATACTGATTTACCATATATACTGCCCAGCAGCAGCCTGCCCTTAATAAAATGTCGGGCAGCAGCCTCCACGCAATATAATGTCCAGCAGCACCGTCCTCTCAATAAAATGTCCAGCAGCACCCTCCTCTCAATAAAAAGTCCAGCAACAACCTCCTCTCAATAAAATGTCCGACACTAGCCTCCACTCAATAAAATGTCCGGCAGCAGCCTCCACTCAGACATGGGGCCCCTCATCATGCATTAAAAAATACTCAATACCTACCCCCCGCTCTGGCATCCTCTTCTCCCCACAGCGTCCATGCACACTTTATAATGGCATCAGGCAGCACCACCGCCGCATCATACAGTGTGCGCAGGCCGAAAGCACAGACATGTCTCTGCCTGTGCCCTCTGGTAATCAATTGTTTGTGTGTCTTACATGCATACAATTATCTTCCATTTCCAAACCCCAGGATCAGTAGCTAGACTTAGTTGTCCCCTGATTTTTACAAATGAAAAGTTGGTTGTATGCTATCTCACCTAAAACTGGAAATGTGAATCCTCATTACTTGATAAAATAAAAAAAGTCCGCCACAAATTAATGTCTGGAAAAAGTAGATAGGTCTATCGGAGAAGAACAGCTGCTCAGACAGTGAGAAAGGAAGAATTTGTAGCTGGATTGACCTACAGAATGTGCAGGCCATAAAGCTAGTTGAAATATTTATATCTGTTGTGCGCTACTAAACCTAAATTGTACTTGACTCCCAACATGATCAAATCTAAAATAAAGTTGTGTGAATTGTTGTTGAGACTTGTTATGACTTAAATGGCTACTCGATGAATCAGACGGGAAGTGTTTACAGGGTTATTTGTGAACAAGCCAATCTATATAATCCAACCATAAATCAGGATTTGGATTACACTGGATTAAACCTGCCCGTTTGGTCATCCAGATATGCAGGATGACTATCTACTTTGAATGGCAGACTCAGTGCTTTGATAAGATATAAGAAACCAGTTAAAAACTGGAAGATGCAAACAGGACCATAAAGAAAGACACTTGGCCATATGGTGGGGAAAAACAAGCTTTTTGGGGGTTTTTCCCTGAAACTATAGAAAACGTGGGATATTGTCCTATATGAATTGAATGGCCTCTGGTTTATATTTACAATATTGACTAGTTAATCTTACCATTAAAGAGGCTGTCTCATAGACAAAAAGCTCTGTTATGGGGATCTGTCTTCTCCCCAGATTCCAGATGGATCCCGAATATTTGGCAGGGCAATAAAAATACATGTCTAAAAGCCTAACAGGGGTTGCAAGATAAATAAAAAGGTGCAAGCGCTGAAATCAACCATTACCTCTGTCGCTGTCCATTTGCCAGGCCCTGCACTAAGCCCAGGTGACCAATAGTCAACCTCCCCTATGGTGAGAATGCGCTCAAAACAGATGACTAATAAACAGAGAGAGATAAAAAGATAAACAGACACACAGAAGTCAAAACAAAAATGACAGCGAGGTACAGAATCATAAGGCAAAGTGTAGCAAGGGTCGTAGTACACTACAATATTGCAATAACAGAAGAAGTACAAATGCAGGAATACCAGTATAACCAACACCTTAGTTTAGTCAGCAGCAGGTTTATGTGGAGTTCCTGGACGCTTCCCCAGCCACTGATTGGTTAGGCCATCATGCAATTCACACATGACATGTACTAGGCTGCAAGCTGAAACCCCTCATCTTCCCCAAAGCACAAAACCAGCTCAGCCAAGGCCACTAAACATCACAATCTGTCAATCACATCCATAAACAGAGCAGCCGTGGGAGTGGTTGACAGGGGCGTAATTTGAGGGGGTGCAGAGCTTGCGATCGCCCCCGGGCCCAAGAGGTTTAGGGGGCCCTTATGGTGTCACTTTCTCATATGAGAAGACTATTACTATAAACCATACATTATAGTCGGGGGCCTGGCACAGACTTTGCACTGGGGCCCATCAGCTTCTAGTTACACCACTAGTGGTTGACAATCTCAAAACACTGCAACAAGAACCCATTCTGAGAGGTCTGACAAGGGGTTTTTTGACCTAGTATTTTACATGGATATCCCAGTGAAAAGAATGATTATAACCATAGATCACTGACAACTGACAATGTGTAAATGCAGGAAATTCATTATGAATCATAATCCATGACACTGGAAAGAGGAAATAAATATCAAGCAGACAGTAAACTGAGGGAAGATAGCAAAGCCATTACTGTACAGTGATCCCAGCTATGCTTATGAGCGGACATCCGACAGCTGGGCCCTAAGTGTGGTTCTGGCTCATTTTACTAACTGTAGCCCTCAATCTCCATCCGAAATTCAGGCTGCAGCTGAGTAACCTCTTGCAAGCACAGTACGGAAGGAAATCTCCTCAGCACAGGCTGGAAAATAACTTTTAGATGCAGGCAAGGCCCCTGAGTATTGGGCTCAGGAGAGTTAATGGAATTGTTTGTTTGCTGTGGATAAAGCCGTCTATACCTGGTCCCTCAGTGTCTGCAAAGTGCTCAGACGAGAAAGATGCAATGCAATACAACTATACTAGTAGGGGTTAACAACACAGCGGCACAAAGTGTTAACCCAGACCTTTTAATTACTGCCTTTTTTTCCAACCACCAAAAGTCACATTAAAGAAAATTTAATATTAAAATCCATCATGATAAAGCAGAGACGCTTACTAATAGATCCAGACACAGTGACTGTGGTAATCTTTGTTATCCTTCCTTGTAAAATCAACTTTTAAAATTATGCTAACGAGCCAGAAGGGCTCTGGGCCGTAACCAGAGCCCCTCTGTGCTGTAGCTCCACAGGCTGCTCCCACTGCATTTTCCCTCTACTTGATGTAATCTCACATAGTCGGAGGGGGAAGTGCTCCCTCACAGAGTAACAGAATGTGAAGCTGCAGCTCTGGTAATGCCATGGATAACAAATATAATAAGATTACCACAGTCCGTGGATCTATGAGTAAGTGCCCCTGGTTTATCATACTTGATTTTGATGGTAGATTTCCTTCAGGTATTCTTTAATGGATCCTACACCAGGGACTCACGCCTTTCTTAATAACATAGTCTTGTTCAGAATGACTAAGGCCCCTGATCATTTTATTGAAGGGGGAACATGGTGACACAATCCCCTAAGATGGCTCTCAAGGGTTCATTAACAAGAGAAATCATATGGTGGCATTGGATCACATTCTGTGGTGATTTTATGATTTGTGTTTCCCTCTTTTTCCGTGAGGTAATTTTCTGCACTTTTCTGTCAGATGCTGCTTTCTGATTCGCTGAAGGTGAAGATCAGCTGCCATTGGTAAACAGCTGTTACCAGGCAAAGTATTGTAGGTGGTCAGTTGATTGGCAGCTGGCCGCAGCAACTTACCCATATATTGAGCTGTCAGCAGGGTGTCTGGGCCAGTCTGAAGAAGAATCCCGTTCCAAGGCCGGCCCATCCCACCCAAATGTATTATTTCTCCTGTCCGTCGCAGTGCTTATTAGTGGGGGTTGTGTCTCCCAGCTCATGCTGGGGAGACTAAGTTAATAATATTGTTATAATGTCAATCTGTATTTTTGAATTATTCTGTTTATTTATTTAATAAAATTGATAGATTTAATTATTTTATTTTGGTTGACCCAATAATAAAGCATTGCGGACAATTTTTAATCCAACATGGTTTATTATGTTTTTATTTAATGTGGAATAATTGGGGCACATCTACTTACCCGGTCCCTGTGCGATCCCTGATCCGGACTGTATGACGCTCTGCCGCCATTCGTGAAGATCGTGCGCCCGATATCCTGCATGTGTCGCTTCCCCGATCGGGTCCGCCGGAGTTCACCTTCTTCTTCCTAGTGCATACAAGTGCTTGGCTTGCGACACAAATTAAAATGTTAAATCCTGCACATAGTCTAAATCCGTCGGATTGTCCGACAGCCCACCCTCTGATTTGTGTCGCGTGAAAGCCAGCGCGATTGCGACACAAAACGATCGAGTGCGACGCAAAGTAAATAAGCCCCATTAAGCTTATCGTATATGTGGGATTTGTGTTACCATGGAAAGTTTGCCATTCATTTGTGCCATTCTCCATATGGTCTATGGTAGAGCTCATATAGCATATAGCATTTTCAAATTGGGGAAACTGACATGTAATGAAAAGAAATGGTTGAGAAGGTAAAACCATATAAAACCACTAGACCCCCCATATTTAATGTTATATGACATGCCCCATCTGTGGGCTCTTATTCTTAGAGGATGGATTCTAATTGCTATGATTTATTTCTCTATCTCTCTCCATAACAACATGGAGGACATTATACAGCAATACTAAGCAGTGTAGCTTTGCATCCAGCTGTAGTGAGATTCTACACCATCTATATGAGTGTATTTTCCTCGGGTTACGTGCAAGATCGGTTCAGTAGGTTTGTTCTTAAGTTGAATTTTTATGCAATTCGGAACTGTATACTTTATAATTGTAGCTCCAGACAATTTTTTTTTTGGTCTCTGTGACATTTGGATTTAAAAAATGTGGGATTGTCATAAGAACCAGGATTAACAATAAAACTTAATTACAGACACCTTTAATAACTGTTATAGCTGTTTATTGTATCCTAGGGATAAAGTAGGGTAAATTACCAATAACCAGAGGTCCGTTTGTAACTACTGTAGTCTGTAAGTCTATTGTTCTTAAGTAGGGGACCACATGTACTTGCTTCTCCTCTTCTCCCAATTTTTAGCATCCTATGGACTGCATGTAATCTGATCACTCACTAAACTGAAAAATCAACTAAATCTGATCTGAATTCCAACATGAAACTCATAACCTAGTTTTAGGATTGCCATATACCTAATCTGGACCAACCCATTAACACCCACCACAGCACCTCATTATTCTTGTTAAAAAACATCAATATATAAAATAATAAAGTAACCTGTAGAATCAACTGAAGGTTACTTGAAGTCTTTGTTGAAAGCCAAAACCTTTGTCAGGAAAGACATTGTAAATCTTTATTTTACAAAATCTCACCATAAACGATGACTCATTCATCAGTGTCTCCTCTATGATTTACAAATAGCCATGGAGTTGAAGGGGATTATACGCTATGAGATATCATTGACAAATGACCTTCCTAATGGCTAAACATTTCTGGCCTGTTCTATTTTACAGACTAAAATAAAAAACACCTGTATGTTCTTAGTGAATGCGGCATATCTTATAGATCACCCCAGGGGGCCGAGGTAAGAAAAAAGAACGCATACTTACCCTGCTCCGTCTCCTGGATCATTCCAGTTTTGAGCCTTGTTCCCAATAGTGATGGGTCGTTTGTGAATGACCACACAGTGAATGACAGGAGCCGGTTCCTGCCTGAGAGCTGAGCCGGTGACCTGTTTGTTTGAGATTACACTCAAAGAGGGGTGGGTGAACAAGGAGGACAGGACATGTGACCTTTACCCTTAACCCTCCCTCTATATATTTATCATTAAATCATAATTAAATAGTCGGTTCCCAGTACTGAAACAATGTCTCTGTTAACCACGTCCCTTGAGCACTGACTCCACCCCTGGACTAAAACTCCCCATAATATATTTAATTGGGAGCCCTTCAGGAACCAGAACAGCCACATCGTTTTAGTGAGCTGAGCCTAAAGATCAAGCTTACAAAGAAGAGTGGGACAGCCCATCACTAGATGTGGGACCTGCTTCATATAATAAGTGGCCTCCTCAAAAACAACAAAGACAGTGAAGACCTCTGCAAAGCAGGAGTCACATCCTGTGTCCAAGTAATTAGATTAAGCAGATCCAATGACACCTTGAAACTGCCACCTGGATGGAGGCAGAAAACAGAAGGTGCATGAGAGATGTGGTAAATGGGAGGTGAGGCGGGGAAAGGAAGTCTTTTTAACTTAGTACTGTTAAAAAAAGAAAAAAACACAATAGTCACTGAAATAATTTGACCACCCCCCTTTAAAGATAAACTATAACCAAGTACAAGCAGCTGGGGGTCGGTGCAGCGATTGATTACTTCTGTCTGTCAGGGACAACACAGTGATTACATCATTCTCTGAAGCACTGCATAATTAGGGTAAGAGGAGAAGGCCAAGGCAGCCACAGGAACAACAGAGCCTCATTATCATCATTTTATAATTGTTTTTTCAGCAAAACCACTCAATTCAGAAATTAAACACGATATGTTTCTGCATTAGTGTAGCTACAGCATTCTCAAGTTATGTTTGGTTCATAATACATAAAAGCAAATGGTAGATTACTCCTATTATTTTCAGTCACTGCACATTTTACTCAATTGTCATGACTAGAATGACAAAGTGTTAGAGACACTCCTTTCACTGCAGTTCATCTTCTTCGATGTGATGGCGTTATCTTTAAATTTCTCTTTTCTGTGCTTTGCTATCAATCCCATGGTGCTTCAGTGCAGCATGACAGTGTAATTATATTTATCTCTACATTCACCAAAAACCATATAAAGTCATTCATGGAGGCTACATGATCATCTTCTTCTGTGAAACAGAATTCTGTCTAATCATCAATAACTGTGATAACAGATCGTGTCCCTCTGTGGGGAGCATGTGTGATACAGTCTATGTAGTTTCATCATACAGAAAAGCTTAGATGATGGAGCCCTTAGAAGAAAAGAGAAATTAGAGATCACATTACCCAACATGAGAGAAGGATTTCATATATTTTCAGACAGAATTAGACAACTCAATAATGTAATACCCACTAAAATAGATTGGGTACGGAATGTATTCAGACCCCTTTCATATTTTTCACTCTTTGTTTCACTGCAGCCATTTGGTAACTTCAAGTTCTTTTATTTGCTCATTAATGTACACTCTGCACCCCACCTTGACAGAAAAAACAAAAATGTACTATACATTTACAGTTTAGTGGTTACATTTATACAGCATAACCACTACAATCAGTCATTTCAGGGCAAACAGAAAGCTGAGCATATTGTTATATTACCTGAGACACCTCCATGGGAACTATGTGCCCCCATAAAAGCCAATAGTCAGAGTGCCATCACACAGTAACCAGCATCCAAAGTGCCCCCACACGTTAGCTAATAGTCAGAGTGGCCCCACACAGAAGCCAATAGTCAGAGTACCCCCACACAGTAGATAGAGTGCTCCCCACACAGTAACCAGAATTCCCCCAGACAGAAGCCCCCAGACAGAAGTGTGAGCGCTGCCCCTCACACATCAGGAATACCGAATTTTATGAACAATGCAGAGGGAATATCAAGAGGATTTCATATTAACTATGCCCTAGTATTTAGACATGTTAAAATAGCATAAGCAGCTCTTTAGAATTTCCCAAAGCAATATAGTACCTATTGTATTGTATTGGGAACGATTCAAAAAGGTATAATGAACAATCTTTATTTTTACTCAATTCATAAAAACCGCATAACAGCAGGTGGTGTAACACAGACAGAAAGTTACACCAAAGACATAATAGGGCTGACTAAATTTTTGAAAAAAAAATACAGTAGTGCATAAGTATAAAGGGGGGTCACAATGCTCTTCACTATGATCTAAACCTCACACATAAGTCAGAGTGCCCCCCGCACACATCACACACAAGCCAGCAGCCCCTGCCCCTCTCCTGATGTGTATATGACTGTAGTAAAAAGTCATTGACTCACCTTTCCCTGCTCCCCCGCCTACAGCGGTCTTCTTCTTTCTCCTGTGTGTAGCCAGCAGATGTCGTGACATCATCACAGCCCCCACACACAGGAGAAAGAAGAATACCGCTGTAGCTGCGGGGTAGGGGGGAAAGGTAAGTATCTGAGTACCCTTCCCTTAGGCTGCGCTCCTGACTAGCGAAGCATAGGATATGGGAGTCAGAGTCAGGCTGGATAACACAAGGACACCTGTGGATTAGGTGAATCCCTGGAGTCTCTGACTAACATTAGTAAATCGTGTGAATCACTGTTTATGTAGCTATTATTTCTTTGATTACTCAGACCTAAGTCTTAGGTCCATTTATGACACATTATTATTGACTGTTCTAAAAGTGCAGGGAATATACTTATCATTGCTTTCGAGGCTGTTATCATTTGAGTGCTGAGGCAGATGGCACTTAGACCATTGCAGCAGCATGTCTTTTTCTAATCTCTCCCACTACACGTGTGGTTTTGCAGCCTTGATTATTCACTTTTTGTATTTTACCAAGTTTAACCATTCTGTTTCTTTTATGTATAAAACTAGTTTCTCTCTGGTAAAATGAACATTAGTTTCGGGGCACAATAGACCCTTCTGCATTAGTCCTAAATATGTTCTTTCTGAAGTCCCCTGGGTCCTTGCGAAATTGCTGTTTTATCATCTGGATATTGCTTTAGAATTTCAAGGAAGGAAATGTACCAAATAGGAAATGTCATACGTTGTTCCAATACTATTTTGTACTGTGTCTTTCAGAATTACTTGCACAAAAGAACATGACTGATGCATAACACTGTGGGCATAATCTGTGAGGGTGCAGGGAAGACCAGTGGTATAAGCATTACACTATAGTTGGGGGTCTGGCTCCGTAACAACAAAGGGTATAAGATTATAGGGAATGTTTGAGATATATATATATTGAATATGAAGGAGGATAGGTGCTTAAAATACAATTATTGTGTATGTGGGGGGGGAGGTCTAGCACCCCAATTGATCAGCTGCCCTTCATGCAGGGGGTAGTATTCTCATTACAAAATGCATGACCTCTCCATGATAACCACTCAAACGTCACTAATTGCAGCATTGAAAACGGCAGCCGTTGGGTTACATGTAGTTATTAACAAACTCGGAACTCAATTAAAATTTCGTTTTTTGCGGATCCATTCCTGGACTTCAGTCAGAGGTTTGGGTCACCCCCCTCCCTCACTAGTAGCACCTGTGATGCGGGCAAAGGCAACCGTGGCATGTAATTGCTGGAGCCACCATCTTGGCAGCGATCTTGTCACGAGGAACTACGATCGCAGACAATTTCCTGAGACCCGCTGTTCCCTGTCACGTCCTGGGGAACTACAAGATTACTGGCAAAATGGTGGCTTTGCCTGTGACATGTAAAAAATAACAACCGTGACCAGTGCCAGCACCAATCTTAGGTGTTCGCATCTGGTTTCACAAACTCAAACTTTTGTTTCAGGTTCAGCCAAACACTCCAGACCCAAATGTTGATGGGTCCGCTCATCACAAGTTACTTGTCCTGCATCTCCAAAAAGCAGAAGGGGAAAGTTTACCAGGATAATATGGATGACCTAATCCGGGTACACCTGGTGCTGGCGCCTGCCCTGACTACACTACTCTTCAGGGGCAATACCAAAAACTGTCTGCATCTTCGTATGGTCAAAGCTGCTGATGGACTCTTCTTAAACATTAAGAATAAGAAAAGGATAATTTTACACCTGTGCCAGCCTCCTATGTACCTGCCGATAACAAAACCCCATACAGATGAATGAAATTGATTTACAGTTGCCGAAACTTCTGCAACAAAATCTGCCACCGGTAAAAGTCTGCAGCTGTTAGGCCGTGTATCCCTAGCAACCAGCCTATCGCACATGACTCAGCTGCTCAGGTCAAGAGTGGATTGGTGCTGACACAAGGGAAGAGCAGATTGGCATCAGTCCCACTATGCCGTTCCACATCTCCGGCCTGTTACAAGATACATATCAATGCATCCACTGTATACAATACATTATCTGTTTTTTTTTCTAAACACTATATAATGATTTTAAATGGATGCATGTAATATAACTTGCAGCTTAAGTTTTATTAGCAGATTTTCTGTGATGTTCTCGTAGTATAAATGTAGCAGAGCTCAGTTGTTCATTAGCTTCCCCGGATACTTCCCCGGATACGACCACCTCACATTTTGGCAGCGGTGGCCACACATGTGCTGCCTGACCACCTGGATTCAGTGATCATTATCATAGGACGGCTGTAGGACCTGCAGTAACTCCTGGACAATTCATATACAAAAACTTTTTGTTTCCTTGTGCAATCCCTCCAGCAGAGGTGGCCGTATCTAGGGACACAGTCTTGTTTCTAAGGGACCATATGACTACATTTATGAGAAATTATCTTCACCCAGGTACATTTTTTTTTAATAACATCTAATTGAAGAAAAAAGAAATGTTTATATATGGCAGATTAATTAATCTGGATGTAAATGCCCATACGAGAATACCCCTTTAACATCATATTCTCTCTTGACTTGCCTTTAAGACTGTATGTTTCTTACAATAACAAGGTCCATTGTTGATGAACAATGCAACTAATAAAAGGTAAAAAAAAAGTGAAACCTACCAATCACTGTTGTTTGATTAAATGTTGACAAGAAAACCCTACATGGTTTCTAGAAAAAAAATTTACTAAAATGGAAAAATGATCATTTTTTTTGTAATAAGTCATTGCACGTGGCCAAGGTTGATCCAACAAATTTGGTTGGTGGCGGCCAGAGCTTCCAGCCCTAAGCATAAAATTTTAAACCATAAAAATTAAACCATGTGTATAAAAATAACAAAATAATTGTGTCACAAACTCAACTTATAAAAAAGGGGGTTATTTATAATTAGACCAGCTCCTTGGGACAGTTCTATGTCTATTTATGGAGTTCCACTGGCCATCAGATTCTTTAAAGTGGCATTTTTCAAAAAGTCCCCAAAAAAGTCTCAAAAGTGGCATTGGCCCTTTAATAAATGTTCTTAGGGTCTATTTTCTGTCTGGGATTTTTTTTTTCAAAAAGTCCCAAAAAAGTCTCAAAATGCATACACCAGCAGGGGACTGGACTATGAGACTTTGTAAAAGTCGTGAATCTGGCTTTGCATGGTATCACATAAGCAAAGGTTCTATGTTTACACCAGATTAATGAAGAGGTACAAACAGTCCTGCGAGACATTTAGCACTGAGAATTTTCAAATAACCTCAATGCGACTATGACACCATTTTACTCCCCATTAATTACCCTATGAGGGAGCTTATTGGTGCAAGGTTATACTTACAAAAGGTGCATAAGTATAATAGGATAAAACAATGAATGTATTTCCAGCAACTAGAGATCCATAAAATTCCTGATTTTTTTTTAGATAATTAAACACATAAAAAGGAATCACACACGGAGCAGTAGCCTCCCCATGTACATTTTTCGGACAGCAGCGTCCTTACTCGTGGCTAGAAAGTAGTCAGAGCAGCGGAGATGGGGGCAACGTTATTGGTCTTTTTGCGGTGTGTTGTAGTTCATTATTTCAGCATATCAGGCCATGGTTCAGAAGACCTAATAAGGTCTCTGCTATTATTCTTGTCACCTGTCCTACCAGCAGCGGGGGAGCTCCTTTGTTTCCGTGCTGCTGCTTGGTCTACAGGAAAGAAGAATAACGTAAGTAAATTCCATCCTTTGTGCCTAGAATAGAAAAATATCTAACTTTGTTTATCTTGGACAAACAGGCCAGACCGCGGAGACCTGCTGCAGTCACTGCACACATGTTGTGTCATGTGATCTTATGACGGCAACAAACAGACCGACAATGTAAGAAGCAGTAAGTAGAGACTAGCAGCAGTATTGATACATGACTCAGAGTCAGAGAACAAATTACTCACAAATCAGGGTCAGAAACTAGAAGGCCCAAAAAAGTCCATCTTCTTACCACTGTGCCACACTACTTATTTTTACGCATAAAGGGGTTGTCCATTTTCAGCAAATAATTGATATTGTTTGTGTTATGAGAAGTTATACAATTTTCCAATATACTTTCTCTATCGATTCCTCACTGTTTTCTAGATCTCTGCTTGCTGCCCTGCTATAGGGAGCTTCATTGTTTACTTCCAGTGGATAGAAATCTGTCCGATGTCCCACAGGTGTGTTATAACGAGCCGTGCACCTGTGTGACATCACATGACCAGGGAGCGGTTTATATCCACTGAAAGTAAACCAGGAGGGCTAGGTATTCCATGGATTTTTGGGTATTTTATTGTGGTACAGTTAAGGTTCCTGATTAGTATAAGGAACTGTAGCGCTTTTTTAAGATTAATTAGGCTAAACTCTGGAAGAAGATACACTATTCTATATTATTAGAGAGTGGTGAATTGTCACAAGGTCTATATAAAGGTTTTGCGTAAGCAGCTTTACTAGTGTGGAGGGCTTTAACCCCTTACAGAGTAGTGCTACTACTACCACATAATGCGTCGGCTGTGGGTGATTGGAGAGAGTTCACGAGCTGAGCTCTCTCCATAGCCGGTGAGTGTTTGCTGCATATTGCTAGCACCGATCGCAGGTGTTATTCCATCAATCTCCACCGGCAAAGCTCAGATCGTCGCTCCCCGTAACGTCATCGGGGAGAGGCGATCTATTGCTATGACAGTACAGTGTAATATAATGTGCAATTTGCCGCATCCCAAAATGTCCGATCTGTCAAAATAAAATGGTTATTCCCACCGTTTAACCCCGTAAAGGAAAATAGTGCCCAAAGTTGAAAATACCACTTTTTTGCCAATTAGCAAAATATAAAAAATCCTTTACAAAGTGATCAAAAGGTCGGACAGTCCTAAAAAATGGTAGCATTGAAAACATCATCAAAAGTCGCAAAAAACATGCCGCCACCCACAGCTCTGTACACCGAAGTATGAAAAAGTTATTGGCGTCAGAAGATGGCAAAATGAAGAATTTCTTTTGTACAGGAGGTTTTAATTTTTTTAAATATATGAAAACATTATAAAACCTATATAAATTTGGCATCACCATGATCGTACCAACCCAAAAAATGGAGTAGACATGTCATTTGGGACACACCATGAAAGCTGTAAAATCCAAGCCCACAAGAATATGGCAAAAATGCATTTTTTCACCAATTTCCCTACATCTCGAATTTTTTACCACTTCCCAGTACACGGCATGGAATATTAAATACCATTACTATGAAGTGCAATTTGTTACTCAGAGCCGGCACACAGCTCCCTATATGGAAAAATTAAAAATGAATGGATTTTTGAAGGTAGTGACAGAGAAATTAGTCCCAAAAGGTGGGAGGTACCCTCATAGTGGGTATTGGATTCAGAAGGGAGTTGTGTTCTTGTCACAAATTTTTTTGGATACACAGTTTTTGAGTTTGGAAGAGCTGTGCTTGCAGTATGGTTGTAGGGATCTGGGGTTCTTTTTTTAGATTTTTTTTCAGCTATTTCATGCTTATGCCTAAACAGTTGATACGACTGGGCTTCGGGTTGTGTCAAATCAATGTATTGAATACTTGAGATGCACTATTCCTCCTAGAAAAGCAATTTCACAAATTTCGAATTGTATTATAAAGGCTCAGGCTGAAAAAGATGTTTTGTCTTCATGCCTAAAATGGGAAAGGGATATTGGAATAGTTTCTAAAGATTTTTGGATTAGTTGTTATGGAGGTATCACTCATTCGTCTATGTCTTGGAATAACAGAATGGTTCAATTTCATTTTGTGCAGCAGTGTTATTATTCTTCTAGCTTATTATATAATATGAGGGCAAGGGAAAGCTCCGCTTGTTGCTGGTGCTTAGGAGAGGGTGCAGATTTTGTGCATGTGGCCTAGTCTTGCCCGGAGTTAGATATATGCTGGAGAAAAATCTTTCAGTTTATTGAGGATGCGCTACTTATGTCTTTATTAGGATCAATACAGGTGGCCTTGCTGGGTTTTATTTGATCTAAGAAACAGCGAGCAAAAGTGCACGTCAAGTATTCAATATATTTATTTGACACAACCCGAAACCTAGTATTATAAACTGTTTGGGCATTAGCAGGAAACAGCTTAAAAAATCTTTGGTTTGGATGCATATAAAAATTAACACGTGACTTTCTGTGTTGGTCACTCCTCAGCTCTTGGCCCCCACCTTTGTGCTCCTGAAAAGCTCCTCCCTCCCCCACTGATGTCAGTTCACCAGGTTGTGAGCTCTGTGAATGAGCAGGAGGGAGAAGCTACACAGGAGCACAAAGGTGGGGTCTAGGAACTGAAGAGTTTGCAGCACAGACAAGACATGTGTTATTATTTGAAATGCATCCAACCCCCAACACTACTCAGAGGATTTTGTCAGGGTGCAAGGTACATTATAAAACACAATTATATTGTAGCTCAAATGCTTAGAGAAAGCAGAAAGAGATATTGCAGGTGTGATGGGCTTTTACAACTTGTCTTTAGTGAAAATGAGGTCCATGGTGACAGGTTCCCTTTAAAATAAATCTAGCATCAAAATCAAGCGTGATAAACCTCATAGATCCTGGCACAGTGACTTTGGTAATCTTCTTATATTTGTTATCCATGGTCTCCTTCCTTCTAAAATAAACACATAAAATCATGATTAATCGCTAGAAGGGCTCTAGGGGGCGTTTCTTGACCTGTAGCTGTTACAAAGTCTTCCCCTCCCTGTACTTTTCCCCCTACCTCTGTCTGATGTAATCTCACTGTAGCAGAGGAATTTTCTGCACATAGTGGGATGCACAGTGTAACAGCCTGGGAAGCTGCTGCATGGAGGGGCTCTGGTAACACACCCCAGAACCCTTTTGGCTCATAAACATAATTTTAAAAGTCTTTAAAAAGACTTTAGAAGCAAGAAGGCCATGTATAACAGATAAATTACCACAGTCATGATGCCTGGATCTATGAGTAAGTGCCCCTTGTTGTTTATCATGATGGATTTTAATGGCAGTTTTATTTAATAGATATAGAATAGCCCCAGGAGTTTATAAAAAAAAACTCTACACACTCTATGTTTTTTCACCCCGTGGACAATGGCAGAGGTGGTACAGGTACAGTATCCAATGTGGGTGTTAACTTTTTTAGTGAGAGGGTTTCCATTGCAAAAAGATCAGCAGTGGAGTTTCCCAAATTCTTCCAGGGCAAATGATGGGTGGATATTATGGTATAACACAAGGGATATTTGCTATGAGTTTTCATTAGAAAGGTTGAAAGTTCTGTTGAAAACCCAAATTGCAGAAACCTTATTATCTATTTTTTGTAAGATTTGTTCCGACCTCTTCCACTTTGCTGATACTCTGTACCTCTGCAATATCCCCTGTGAGTCCGTCCCATGTAGACATATACATCGTTTTTTGCCAAACTGAAGTTTTACATTATCTAAATTGCACTATGACTATTTCTTTGATGCTCAGGATTATTGAAACACTGTTTAGCACAAGGAAACAATATTTACAATATCTACTGTGATAATTCTGACACAGGAATTCTGGGGAAATTCAAGTATCCACATCAGCCTTGAGTAACACTAGCAGCATAATAAGGTTAGTAAGCTGGAAGCTGATAAGCCAGTTGTAACATTTAATACATATGTCATGTAATGTGGTTATGATAAGCAGATGGGTTCATGTTGCCTAATAACACTTATTTTATCAGCAGACATCTCAGTAAATAAGGATGACACTGCAACAGAGACCTGAAAGAGAAGGCAGCTACATAGACAAACAGTAATAATAATACACATGACTGCCGATCACTGGCCTCACAGGCTACATGTCCAGTGCCATATGGTTGAGGCCAGTGATTGTCCGTACAGCTTACACTCATGTACTACATGTTAACTAAATACACTAGAGTAGCAACAGGTGAGTAATAGTTATTAAAATCCCTTTTATTGGACCAAGATAACAATTTACCAGAATATCCTACAATGTTGGAAAATTTTGCAATAATCTCAAACCTCATTTTCCCATAAAATGCTCTAAGTGCACATGGTATTGTGTAATCGCAATGTTATGTAATACTGCAAAGAGATTTTTTTTGTTTTGCTCAATGGAGGCTCCTCGTAAAAGTGAATCATTGCATGTGACTTTCTGAAATGTGATATCAAATAACATGTTAAAGTCACATTTACGTCCACAGTACAATCTCATGTGATAGGTCACTGGAGATTATTTTTAATATAAAATGTACTTTTTTTTCTGTGCTCCGCCATCCATGCTGCTGCCTTCTTTTACTGTCTAGTTTCAGGTATCTGTAAATGTATGCCTGTTGGATTTACTTGAGCGGTAAAATCACAGCCAATCAACAAACAGCCCAAATCAGCTGGTTTCCAGAGTGCACACTGCCACGATTTTGCCACGGCTGGTGAGGGGAAAACATTGCCATGCAAAGGTTGATTTTCATGTGGGGATACGCAGCAATTAAGTGACATGTAGTTCTTTTTTTTTTTTTACTACAGATCCATGTCCATGGGATTGTCATCAATCACATACACCACAATGCTAATAATAATTTCTTTATTTATATAGCGCACACAGATTATGCAGCGCTGCACAGAGCTTGCCAAATCTGTCTCTGTCCCCAATGAGGCTCACAATATAATCAACCTACCAGTATGTTTTGGAGTGTGGGAGGAAAGCGGAGGACCCAGAGAAAACCCACGCAAACACGGAGAGAACATACAAACTCTTTGCAGATGTTGACCTGGTGCACTTGAACCCAGGTCCCCAGCACTGCAAGGCTGTAGTGCTAACCACTGAGCCCCCCTATATTACAGTACTACGCTACTGACTGGCAAATCTGCATAAAATATGTAAAATTTGCAGTTACCCTAATGGAGATATTGTGCTGGTTGTGGTTGCATGTGGTTATATTATTATGGTAGCTGTGTCCCAGATGATCCCAGTATTATTTCTCTCTGTTGGTTTCATTCCTGGTTTTAGCTTAGAGAGGAATACTGAAGAGGAATATTTCTGTGTGATAGTGTCCACTGGGGTGCAGTACACAGGGGTACAACATAGTGGGGAGTAGCATACTGGGGTCTGGCCTACAGTTACTAAAGCTACCAGATCTATCACACACTATTGGATAGATTTGTCCCAATCTTTACTGTACACATTTCCTTTCTCTGACACTTTGGGATGACATCATTTAGATCAGTATTTTGCTGTAAAAGACTAGTGCACAGACACAAGTAACCCTTCTGCTACCTTGTACAGCTTAATACAGACTATTCATTGCACTCTCTTAAAAAACAAAGTGTAAACAACTGTAGTTTGGGGTGTAAGTCAATAGGAAATATTTTGCATAAAAGTCGAAAACAACTGACTTTAATACATATAATGAAACAGTAGAACCAGGAATATAATAATATTAATTATACTAATAATAAACATAATAACAATAAATTTGTAACAATATTTTGTAGTTGTTGATGCTAGAATGAAAATAGTAAATTGTGTATAGAGAGAAATTCTGTTTTAATCTGAGTTAATTTACTATAACTCTAGGTATTTAACTTTTACACCTCCATTTCTATATGACAGTTTGTTGCCCCCGATATAACCCTGAAGTGTGTGGCATCACCCTGTGCAGTATATATGACATTCCACATGATTAGGGTGGCAGGGCTGTCACCACTCACCTGTCTCAGGTGTCTCAGCAGCTCAGTGGCTTCCTCCTGCTTTCCCTGTTTGACCAGCAGCATCATGTCCTGGATCATCTTGATCCTCCTATGATAAGGCGGTAGATTTGAAGATCCGCTTTTTCCAAATTTATCCCCAGACTTCACCCCAAAAGACCAAAAGTCCCCTCTCTCCCTTGCAGGGGTGCTCCTCCGGGATCCCAGGGGGTGCTGCTGAGGGCTTTCCCCTCCAGCACTGGAAGCCTGGCAGACCTTGGTCTGCTTGGTGCCCATGATGGTAATAATGATCCCTCAGGAGAGGCATCCGAAATGATCCCGGTGAGGGGGGGTCACACAGCAGGGCAAACGTGTAGATGCGTGAAGGACCTCTTCAGAAGAGGAAGCAACAGGTCAGAGATCCACAAAACAATGGCATCACCAGGAGACTATAGATGAAGATCCTGCAGACATCGTCACAGCTGACACAGCCGGAGATTCCAAAATTGCAACATTGTTTCCAACAGCAGCAACAGGAGCCGGGGCTACAGGAGCAGGGGCAGGAGCCGGGGCTACAGGAGCAGGAGCCGGGGCTACAGGAGCCGGGACAGGAGTAACGGCATCAGGAGCAGGATCTGGAGTCCCCTGCTACTGTTTAGGAAACTGCTCCCACCTCCCAAGACCCCTCCAGACTACAGAACTTTCTACCGTACATCCAGAAGAAGAAGAACCAAGCTAGCAGGACCCAAGTCCAAGTCCCAGCTCCTCACTAAACTGTTGCACGTCTCTCTGGAGCAGAATCCTTCCTAATGACAGGGGAGGAGGGGGAAGCACAGACACATCATTTGACACGCAAAAGTCTCAGCCTCTCAGCACAGACTCCCTGGCACTGGGGAGCAATCCGATTAAAGTCTCAGGAGCAGGGCAGGGGCAGGGCAGGGGCAGGGGGCTCCTCTGGCTGCAGCAGGCAGGTAGCACTGGGGGGTCCAGCAGCCTCTCCTGTAGCAGCATCGCTTCCCATAGACACAGGGAGAGGAGGCTGTGTCTGATGTGAGGGGGAAGGCGTTTCCAGTGTGTGGCGCTGGCCACTCTCAGCCCTGGAAGAGGTCTGCTGGGCATGTGCCAGGAAAGCCCCTGTACATCCATCACTGCTGGAACTGATGAGATCAGGGACACCCTGCCTAAAGCAGCCCCATACTACAAAGCATCTCCCATATACATGTGTCAGTGTTACTGGAGGTTACTAAGAACTAGACACATGTGACATCAAGTCCGGATTATTGTGAAAGCCAGCAGTCAGGATGAAATGGTTGATAACAGAGAGAAATACCTTAATAATACAAATTATTTATTTATATAGCACACAGGTTATACAGCGCTGCACAGAGCTTTCCAAATTGGTCCCTGTCCCCAAGGGGCTCACAATATAATCATCCCACTAGTATGTTTTGGAGTGTGAGAGGAAACTGGAGGACGTGGAGGAAACACGTGCAAACTCGGAGAGAACATACAAGCTCTTTGCAGATGTTGACCCTGGGACTTGAACCCAGGTCCCCAGGGCTGCAAGGCTGTAATTCTAACCACTGAGCCACCATGCTGCCTTGCATTCACCTGATATGTGACCTCTCCTGACTTGTCTGTGTATGGTAAATAATCGCAAAAGTATCAGTAATAACAATTCACTATGTTCTACAATGAATTGCAGCTTTTCTCTCTTATTCCTCCTGGATGTTTATAGATAAACTTATAACAGGGTGTTACCATTGCTAAAGGAGCATATAGAATATTGAGGCAGTATTCTGGTATTACGAGCAATAGCCACGGGGTAGGGAAGTCACAGAAGTTGATTAGTGGGGGCTCAGTTGTGTGATTAGTGGGGGTTCAACATCTGGGACTTTCACTGTTCACGAGAATCATATGTGACAAAAGCCAAGCACAGCATTTGTATCTCTTCAGTGGTCAGTCTCTCACTGATCCCGTAGTAGTAGTAATGTGATGTGATAAAAAGGAAAAACAATATTTTATTACTTCAAAGTTCACTTTATTAAAGAAAATCTACCATCATTATAACAATTGTAAATTAAGCAAACTATCATACTGGTGTGTTCCCCCTCTGGCAGGATCTGCTCTTCTTATAGCTTTTTATGTCATGTTTTTTTTAAAGGCTTTCAAAATTAGGCAAATGAGCCTGAGGGGTTCGGTGCTCCATAGGTGTTAATGGAGCCTGGAGCCCCTCAGGCTCATTTCAATAGTTTTAAAGCCTTTTTCTTAAAAACAAGGGTATTGGAAGCAATTAGAAGAGTAGATCCTGCCAGAGGGGGCACACACCAGTATGTCAGTTCACTTGGTTTACAATCCTTCATCCTGGTGGTAGATTTCCTTTAATAGTACTCTGATGGACCCTACTTGTCTCTGCCTAATGAACCTACCTATATCTAGGTAGGTTCATCTGCCTAATGAACCTACCTCTGTGTCTGCCAACAGAGGGATCATAAAAAATATAAAAGGCACTCACCTCTTCCCGATTCACTTTTTCTCCCTTTATTTACTTCCCCCAATGTAGACATGTCCCGGCTGCAGCCAGTCATGGACCTTAGTGGTGACCTTAGCATATGTGGCCCAAATGGACTGGCCAGCAGTGGAGGAGGGAGTTGGGAAAATATAAATATGTTTTATGGGATAGTATACCAACTTTTTATGGGATAAGTTGGGCATCTTAGTTAAAAACTTAAATTTCTCATTTTATCTTCAGTGGTCAGTCTTACACTGATCACATAGAGGTGATGTAAAGTAAAAAGAAACAAAAAGTCCTGTAATCGCTACTTCACTGTTTACCCCATTAGCAGTACCCTGATAGACCCTACTTGTCTCTGCTTACTGTACATACCAATATGCCAATTTGCATCCTATCTAGTAAGTCTTGACAGCCTGCAATTTACAACATGACCACTAAGTGGCCACACTTTGCAGACACCACATAGGGACATAAGATAGCATGAGAAAATCATGTTGTCTTGAGAAGCTCATCTTCTTATGACATATGTCTGGATATGTAGAGCCAGGAAGGAAGCCTACATGTGTGCATGCTACCACTGTTACTGCCAGACTATAGGGTCAGTGGTTATATGCCATACATGATGACATCATTACTAAGACCAGTGTTTGACCTTTAAGGAATTCTACTTCATCCCATTACCTTCTATTGGTAGGAAAACCCTTTTATTTCAATGCTGTATGCCTGCTATGGGACCAAATTGTGTATGTGATTTTGTGGTGGCAAAGTGGTTAGCCTTGCAGCGCTGACCTAGGTTCAAGTTCCAGGGTCAACATCTGCAAAGAGTTTGTAGGTTCCCTCTGTGTTTGTGTGGGTTTCCTTCAGGTCCTCCAGTTTCCTCCCACACTCCAAAACATACTGATAGGTTCATTAGACTGTGAGCCCCATTAGGACAGGGACTGATTTGGCAAGCTCTGTGCAGCGCTGCGTAATCGGTGTGTGCTATAAATATATATATAAGGAATTATTAATTATTATCTCATATCCCATTACTTTGAAGGTAGCAGAACTCCCATAATCATAGTCACTGCCTCCCCATGATATTGTGGTCCTGTACTGTAATCATGTTTTTAGTATAGTACAGTCCTCCCTCAGGGAGGACTATGGGTTACAGCGTCATATATGACCAGGGGCGGTTAAGACTGCCATGGGCCTGGGCTGTGTGAATATTATTGCCCCTACAAGTCTGGAATCACTTCCAACATATAGTACTAGAATCAAGCTTCTTGGGGAATGGTGGATGCGTCCCTCCTGCCTACTTCTAATCAGTGATTTCAGGACCTTTGGAGGACCTTCAAAGGTCTCGAAATGCATCATGTGTATTGAGAGCAGAAACAGATGTATAAGGATTCAAAAGGTGAAAGTCCATCCCAGCAAAAAATTAGTTTGTGGGCCCCATAGAAGGCTTAGGCCCTGGGCTACCGCTCAAATCGCCTATTTTCTAATCCACTTCTCTATGTTATGAGACCAGATCCCAGAGCAGTGTTCTGTTCATTGACCATGTTTCAAGTAATACAATATGTAACATGCGTTACCGTACAGACTCTGTGCACATGGCTCTTCCGTCTCTGCCCCGAAGGCCACACAGGCAGATGTGACATGTGATTCTGTTCGGATTAGGACACTGGGATTTTCAACCAAAAAATAATAACTACGATTGGCAAAAATAATCCACCCTATAACCTTATCTCGAACTCCGTGACGGGGGAAGAGCAGAGTTTATTTCAGGACATCAGTCTGATTAGAAAAAATATCCTGATGTATAAACCCAGCCTTATGCTGCAAGTAAAATGGAACGACACTTTCATCTCCTGCCTCGCAGAGGGAAGCGACTGCTGCTGCCACCTTTGACATATAAACACACGGTGATGTGCCAGTCACACTTTCTCCAAGCAAACCATAAGTGACACCTCCTTAGGCCGTTAGCACAGCACGGGGGATGGGCGGTGTGCAGTAAAAGGCAATTGCTTTTACTTTTATTACCTTGTGTTGTACTCAGGTTCACTTTTTTATATTTCTGAATCATTCATAGCCACAGCATATTCAGTAGCACAGTACACACAGAGTGGAAGTTCATTAGTTTCTAGGTATGAATAAGGACCCTATTTTTTGGGTCCGAAACGCGTAACCCCTCCTTTTTCTTTCAGTGATCACTTTTTAATGTGTTTTTTTCAATAAAATATTGTTACCTCTTACTTATTGCCTGTTGCTGATGGTATCTCTCTTTTTGCGCCTCATCAGTTTCTATGTTGTCCTTGGGAATCACTATTTAATGGGTGGGGTCCGGAGTTGTCATTTGAGTCCTCATTATCTCTCATAGGACAAACATCATTGGCTTTGTCTCTCAATGAACAGACCTGTCTTTCTATGAAATTGTAGACAGATGCATCATAACAATGTAGACATACAACACCCAGGCGTCCCGGGAGTGACCGTCAAGGACAAAACAGCGACCTTGGATCGGTAAAGAAAAAATAGTTCAACAGAAACCAACAATCCATTCTCCCTCCCATCCACATTTCTATCCAGCCTCCACTTGACCCAGAAAAAATAGGACAAGCACAGCTGACATTTGTCACTATAAAGTATCCGCAGCTCAGTAATAACTCTAACAGAGGTCATGTCCTGTTTTATGGTGGTGTACAATGAAATGATTACTGCGTTTCTTATGTCCCACTTTTGGTTTATTAAATTTAGCCCAAAGGTGGAACTTACATCAATAGTGGTTTAGGGTTATAAAGGGGTTAAAGGAAATCTACCGTCAAAATCAAACATGGATAAACCAGAGACACTTACCCATAGAATCGGGCACCGTGACTGTGGTAATCTTCTTATATTTGTTGTCCTTCATTCCAAAATCAACTTTTAAAGTTATGGTAAATAGCTTGAAGGGCGTTACCAGAGCCCCCCAGTGCTGATGCTTTATATCTCACAGCTGGCTCTTCTGGCTGTGAATGGCTCCCTATAATAGCGAGTCTCAGTTCAGCCAGTCCCCCCGACTCCACACCACTTTCAACCCATTATTATCAGGTTAAGGCTGGCGTATTGAGCTGATTAGGGGTGGAGTTAAGTGAGCCATCG
Source organism: Engystomops pustulosus (assembly GCA_019512145.1). Taxonomy (NCBI): domain Eukaryota; kingdom Metazoa; phylum Chordata; class Amphibia; order Anura; family Leptodactylidae; genus Engystomops; species Engystomops pustulosus. The sequence goes on along the minus strand of CM033642.1, from coordinate 237,293,480 downwards.
GCTCACAGAGGGCAGCCGACCCCCGTTGTTCACCAACGATCCATCTAATACTGGCAGGTACATCTTTCCATCCTGATCCCTCCTGCTAAGTGACTTTTATGCTCAATAGAGGCCACAGAGGCCAAAGTATTAGTGTACACTCAGGGAGGATCCAGTGATGTAACCGTCCATATAAGGACATCACTGGACTCAGACTCCAAACATCCTCTGCTTTTAAGGGCAGGGGAGAAACAGGAAGACATATACTAATCTATGTGCATACACTATACGATATGTTCCTTTGTTGTTCCTCGAGCCCTCTGTAGAAATCCCCCAATGTATCCTTACAACTAAGGAAAAAAACATGGTGTAAACCCAGCCTTATTATTACGCCCCTGGTTGTCTCCAGTAAGGAAAGGGATTAAGGGTAGCAAAAAAATAAAAAATAAAAATTTAACCCCTTAACAACCTGGCCCTATTTAGTTTTTTTACTTCCCACCTTCAAAAATCTTTTTTATTTTTCCATGTAAAGAGCTGTGTTATGGCTTGTTTTCTGCGTAACAAATTGCACTTGATAGTGACGGTATTTAATTCTCCATGTCGTGTACTGGGAAGCGGAAAAAAATTTCAAATACTGTGAAAATGGTGAAAAAACGCATTGGCGCTGTTTTCCTGTGGCCTTGGATTTTACAGCTTTCACTGTCCACCCTAAATGACATGTCTACTTTATTCTTTGGGTCCGTACGATCATAGGATACCAAATTTGTATAGGTTTTATAATGTTTTAATACATTTACAAAAATTAAAACCTCCTGTACAAAATGTTTTTTTTTATTTTGTCATCTTCTGGTGCTAATAACTTTCATACTTCGGTTTACGGAACTGTGAGTGGTGTCATTTTTTGTGACTTTTGATGACGTTTTCAATGCTGCCATTTTTAGGACTGTACAACCTTTTGATCACTTTTTAATATTTTTTAAAACAGCAAAAAAGCGCCATTTTCGTTACAGGTTTAAACGCTGTGAAAAAACTTTATTATATTTTGATAGATACTTTATGTGTTTATGATTGTAACAGTTTATTTATATTTATATCAGTTCTAGGGAAAGGGGGGTGATTAGAATTTTTAGGTTTTTTATCTTTTTTTTTTTACTTTTTTTATTTTTATTTTTACCCTAAGGTACTTAAACCCTAGGTTGTCTTATTGATCCTATCATATACTGCCTGATAGCACATTGTAATGAAAGGGTTAAAACGAGGCTGTCATGGAGATGGATCGCTGCTCCTCGATGACTTCATGGGAAGCGACGATGCGCTGCAACATGGTGGTCTGCGCTGCCATCTTTTTGAAGCCGCCGGCAGCGTTGCTGGTGGCGAGCGACGACATAGCACCCGCGATCGGTGCTAGCACCAATCACGGGTGTTACCGGTTAATCATTCAGACCCCAGTGGGGTATCGTTGCAAAGCAGCTAAAGCTTTATCCAGACCCAACTGCACCACATAAAATATGATCGCTGAATGACCCTATATCTATATTATGGGTCTAGCACCCGCATTGATCACAAGGGTGTGTCCTTTCTTCTTAAACTGGCTTCACAATAGTTGAGTTTGGGTCTGGTAACCACAAACCATCCCCGGGACCCAATTCACTCCCGGGTATGGGACTCTGAGCACCACAATGATGTACAATGCACAGAGTTCCTGCTTCTCAGTCTAGCAGAAAAACAGGAACTCCATGTATCATATATCAGTATGTTCTGTCCCCATGAGTGGTTTTCGGTTTATAAAGTGAGAGTGTGACGTGGCCGACTAACAGGTGGAGCATGCGTTCTGCCACTCCATTCATTCTTTATGGGGCTTTATGGGAGTAATGGAAAAAAAAGCCAAGCATAGACCCCGGTTTTCATAATCCGTAGAGGTCCCGATAGGGATAGAGAATAGTGCAGCAACCGCATTGAGCCACAGCGCTTTGAGGGGCCATTGGTTACTATGGGTGGGCATAGGTTGCCACATCACCATCCTGTGTTTTTATACACAAGTCAGCTGTTTCTTGAATTGCGGTAAAGTTTAATAAGCTGTAACTAATGGTTGACCCTTAGACTCAGTGTGGTCAGTATGTGAACCACAATACTATGGACAAGAAAATCACATCAATGTGTGCTGCAATGTATAGCTGTGCCATGACTCACAATAAGCACTTATGGAAGAAGTTAATTCTAAAGTGATAGAATTAACAAGACATGGCCTGTTGGAATTCTTTGGGGACGTGTCAAGTGAATAGGTAGAGAATGCAGGAGGGGAGCAGAGAAATGTGTGCGGACAGAGGGCCGGGATCAGTGAGTACAGGGACTGCGCTGCCATATAAGGGAAATATCCACTTTTCCAGATCTTCATGTGCAGCTTAACCAAACTAATAGATAACTTAACCAGAATTCAGAAAATGTTTTTATTTTTTTCAGAAAAATGGTAGTGGGATGGTGAATGCACCAGAAATTTTATAACGTATGTGATGCTACGTTATAAATAATAGTGGACCTATTCCATATGTTCTACAGTACAGTAATCACAGATATCAGAGGTCACATAATTGTTTATTTTGACCATATTTGACACCTGAATTATCACACCTGAGGCCACGTTCACACTCAGCATTTGTGTAGTGTTTTGATTTCAAATGTGTTTCCAATAAAAACATATTTAACCAATTGCGATCGGGAACAGGCTCCAAGTGTTTTGTCATATATACAGTGCAAAACCTGTGGTGCTTGTTACTGATCACAAGTGTTTCAGTAGAAATGCATCTTCGATTGGAATATTCCACAGAAAAGGCCACAAACAATGTCATTTACTAAGTAATAAACCCAATGGGGCATATTTATCAGGACCTCTGCGCACCGCCACTGGCACAGAGGCCCTGAAATAATCGCAAATGCTAGCTTATTGCTAGCTTTTGCGATTATTTTCCCCAATCCGCCACCTTCACGCCAGTGGGGCGTGAAGGGGAGGGGGGGGCACAGCCGGCCGAGCAGGGGGCACGGCCGGACAGGAGTGGGGCGGCGCGGGGTGTTACTGTCCCCGCGCCTGCGCACTCGCTGCTGCCGGCGACTTTTCATACATGAAAAGTGGCCGGCTGCGTTTTTTTCTACGGGCCAGGCGTAGGTTAGCGGCGGGGCTTTCATACGCTGGCGCCAGCGTATGATAAATATCCCCCAATCTGTATATCTGCAGCTGAATCTGTACAAAACCTGTACTACATAAGGATACACTGCAGATTTCTTTCCAGATTTAGGGGGAACATTTATCATACACATGGGTGGCGGTGTATGATAGTGGCCGCACCCCCACCCACCTCCAGTTCCTTCCAGATACATAGAGAGACGTAATCCTGGAATAGTTTTGGATAAACACCTGCAAACAAAAGTTCACAGGTTTTTCAAACCACTACACTAGTTACCACGCCCCTCTACGCCCCATCCATGCAAGCATAGAAGCATTGATAAATAAGTTAGCTTCTGGTGTGGAGTCTAATAGCAATCTTCTGTAAGCTTACATTCAAGACATAGGGGGTTATTTATCATTGGTTTACTTTTTTTGCATTAAAAGTCAAAGTAGTTGCATTGAGGTTTTTTGAGACCTTGCACTGCTAAGAAATCTCAGAGGACTATATACACCTCTGCATGAATCTTGCCTTAACATAGAACTACTGCTAGTGCAACACCGGGCAACATTGTGCAGATTCATGACTTTTGCAAAAAGTCTCATAAAAAGTCTCACAGTTACTCCAGTCCCCTGTTAGTATATGTGCTGGGACTTTTTATGCATTTTGAGACTTTTTTGGGACTTTTTGAGAAAAAAAATCCCAGACAGAATTTCGCTCAATTTAGGCACAGCTCTTCAATCCCCACACTTTTCATGCACCTCTACTCCTGGCACTGTTTCTGGCACATAATTAGATATCTTTAATTTGAAGACATTAGGGGTGATCCATCATTGGCATGGAAAAGTGACATATTCTGATCCACGCCGTGTAAATTGTGACTTTTTGTTGCCTTTGTTCTGCATTCCTCCAGGAGGTATGACTGGGAGTACAACGGGCCTGGGAAAGACCATGCACTCCCTGTGAATCTACCATAGGCCAGGACATACAAGTTGGAAAGTCCAACAGACGGGCTACAGAGCAATCTTTGGTGTTTGAGCCATGATTTTACTGCAAATATTTTACCCACTCTCTTCTACCCTGTTGTATCTGTATAGATTGGAAAGTTGCTGACATATTTTTAATAAAACAATTTATTGTAATTAATTGCACATGTCATTGTGATCATCTGCTAATCTGCGATCCTCATGATTTCTGAAGTGCACTGATCACTTTCAGATATCTCTGAAATGAGCCTTTTAAAAAACTCCTCTCCCATGGGTCCCAAAGCTTTATGAGTTATCCCATAACCTGCACAAGCAAAGGTTAATAGGATCACAAGTGACTTGGCGTCTTCTAAGGAATATTGCAGTGCTGAGATTTGTGATGAGCCTTTTTTATTAAAGGCAATCCTCAAAGCGGTTATCTCTTGTATAGCTGTATTGACGTGAGACATCAGAACTACAAAAGATGCAGACTGTCCCTTATATACTTACCATACCAAGTATAAGGCCAGAGACAAGTAACCATACATACCTACTTTTTGAAGAAGAATAGAGGGATAAAAATTGCCGATATATTCTAAGTCCCACCCTCTAGTGTCCACACACTGTCCCCCTAAAATCCTCAGTGACAAGTGTGGCCTCCTCCAGATCCATAGAAGGTCATGTAGGCCCAGTTTTGCATGGTGATTCATTCACAGGAAGGTTTCAGGTAGATTTTGGCCCCCCATACAATGGGGAACCAACAGAGAGTTGCTGACCCTTTGATAGGATGTAAGAGATTTCTTACTCTGCAAACCAAAAATTTGCACAGCATGAATGAACATCAGTTGTATTACAGTGTATTACTCATCCGCCATGTATGGTTCAGTCTGTGAGTCCTCCACTAACACACTTAAAGGCAACCTACATTAAGGTAGATCTGACAATAGCTTACTGGTAACGTGCTAAACCCTCATCGATTACCAACTCCATATAGTTTAACTTTTCATACTTTGGTGTATAGAACTGTGTACATATAGGGAGATTTATAGTCATTATCAGGTGACTGAACAGTTGGTGTTGTGCGGTTGACCTATACCTTGGTCACTGTCCTGTATTGCTTGTACATTATATATCTTTAATGTATGTCTTTATCTTTGGCCTGCCTCTAGATAAAATTGATGATTTTTGTTTACAAAAAAAGAATTGGTGAGCCATTTCTTGTATTTCTTTACTTCTTCTATTAGAACTGTGAACAGTGTCATTTTGTGCAGGATGAGCTGACATTGTGCAACATTTTGATCCCTTTTTATTCAGCTTAAAGGGAACCTGTAATCAGGGACCTCATTTTCACTAAAGACAGATTGCAGAAGCCAATTACAGCTGCAATGCAAAGATGCCTTTCTGCCTTCTCTAAGCATTTGCATGTGTGTTTTAACCTGCCTGCCTTCCTGACAGAATTCTCTGGTGAGTCCCAGGGGTTGTTTTGGTTTGGAAGTATTTATAAAAAGAACAAGTGACTTGTCTGTGCTGCTCACTTCTCAGCTCTCAGCCCCCACCTTTGTGATCCCGTACAACTCCTGCCTCCTGCTTCTTCACTCACACAGGGACAGAGCTCACAACCTGGTGAGCTGACATCAGTGACGGAGGGAGGAGCTGTACAGGAGCACAAAGGTGGGGGCTGAGAGCTGAGTACTGAGCAGCACAGACAAGTAACATATACCCTGGGATTCACCAGATTTTGTCAGGAAGCCAAGTAGGTCAAAACACACAATTATATTGTAATGCAAATACTTAGAAAAGGCAAACAGACATCTTTGCACTGCAGGTGTGATGTGCTTCTACAACCCTTTGATCGGTTCCCTTCATGCATCCTTATTGACGCAATGGAGAGGCATTGGCCAGTGATACGTAAACCTGCCACTGCCACATCTGCTCATGTGAGGACAGGACTAGGCGAATCACCGATTGTTAACAAAGCCCTGATTGTCCTCTGCTTCCACCTTGCATTCATCCAGAGCGGCATTAACAGTCCAAGGACATGTTTCTTCTTCTCTTCTAATCAAATTCATACAAATGATATCAGAGCTGACTGCTTCGGGCACACATCAATCTGTGCATATTTTTAAGTTGGCAATTTTATTGGCGCTATATAAATAAAGATATGCACAGCAGTACTTCTCCCACATGCTGTCACAATTCTTCAATATTTTAAGCAATTTTAGGGATAATGTTCCAAAAAAAAGAAAAAAATCTAAATTGTTTGATGAGAACATTTATGGCGATGTTAATATGACTTAAGGCAAATCTGGTTTTACTTACAGGGCAAGTCCTTTACAGGTTCTTTTGTTCCGATGCATCTAGACAACTTTGTCGATTTCTGCTATTTTACATCTACAGCTTGTAGGCACAGCTAGGTATCAGAGCATGGACCAAGCAGCTAATGCCTTGATGTAATATCATCCTGCAGTAACAATAAGTTCCCTGCTTCCTATAAAGTTTTACTGGGAATTAGCAAACAGGTGGAAGCTGTGTCAGACTGGGGTATATGGGCCCACCAGAGGTCAAGGGTCTAGTCTTCAGTCAATGAGATCCATGATATTAATGAATTACCCAATACAAAATAGCCCCTAGTGTCACCTCCACATGGATTTGTCTTCTGATGGACCTTGGGTGCACAATATTATGTATCAGAGCATGGACCAAGCAGCTAATGCTTTGGTACTCTTGTGGGCCTCTTCATCCCTTCGATGGGAGGGTGTATGACTGTGGGATTTTGTAGAATAGAGACCTATACAATTATAATATGACCAGCTCACTGTTGGAACAAATCTGCTTGTGTAATGGAACACAAATATTCTAAAACAAAAAAAGTCCTAGAATCAGCAGCGTACAGAAGATAAAACACAGGAGGAATTTACTACGACGGATGTTTCATTTGTCTGTCTCATTTAAAATGACTACATAGTAACATATAACAGGCACAGAACACCCAGTATATTTGTTCTATCTTTTGTCTCTCCATGCACCAGAAAATTAAATCCAATGCCAATTATGAGCAAGTAAAGATTTGTGTTATGATTTACATTTATTAAAATGAAAGTATATCTAAAGGAATGCTGGAGGCCACACCCCCTCCTGCTAGGCACTGCCCACGTTTAGGTAGAAGGTTGAAAAAAATTCCAAACATCAGGAAGTTTAGCAAAAATGAGATAAAATGTGGGATTTTAGTAATATGGTTTTGTGGCTTCAAATCATTGATAAATTCCTCAAACATTCTTAAAGCCAAGTCAGAGCACAGACAGCATCACTTTTAGGCAGCCATTCTCTGTGTCTGGAATTTAAGACACTGTAAAATAATAACGATCACGTTTTATCTTTCAAATCCTGGTTGGTGGAAGCTAAATTTAGATTGTTCTGAAACCTAATCTTTGCAGTAAATCATATTGGCGTAACAGCTGAGATGTGTATAAATATTAATTCCTTTATTTATTTATATAGCGCACACAGATTACGCAGCGCTGCACAGAGCTTGCCAAATCAGTCCCTGTCCCCAATGGGGATCACATCTAATGAACCTACCAGTATGTTTTGGACTGTGGAAGGAAACCGGAGGACCTGGAGGAAACCCACGCAAACACAGAGAGAACATACAAACTCTTTGCAGATTTTGACCCTGGGGCGTAAACCCAGGACTCCAGTACTGCAAGGCTGTAATGCTAACCAACAAGCCACCATGCTGCCCTATATAATGTATTCACTAAGGTTTTGGACTTTGGACCAATGTGCATCATAATATTTCTGGACTTCCTGCAATACAGTTCTATTGCAGGAAATGTCTAGCTACAGGAGCTCTGATTTGCAATCAGACCATGAGATGAATGAACATGATATCACCGGGCTGTCGGTTCCAGAAGTGGCCTAGCGGTGGGGGTGAATGATGATTCGAAACTGATGATCCGTCCAAAGGATAAGTGGCAGCATGTCGCAAGGTCCATGTCTCTTGATGTATCCACCGGGACAGGGGGGTGAAGGGGGTATGGCCTTTATTATATGCCAAAGTGGTGGCCCATTATTGCTAGCCATTTTTTTCCCGGATGTCATTTGCTTCTTTCATCTTGTCTCCACACTCCACAGCATAATGTCCCTAGGATAAAAATTATTTCTTACGCTATGTTAAGTAATACATAATCCTCACAACTGATCATGTTGTGTATCCCACATGTACCATATAATACACTGATCCCTCAATACTACATTCCCTGAATAAATTATTATACAGCATCCTTGTTTCATTAAATAACAGCACCGCTCAATTATATCTAGCACAACAGACCCCCTCATTAATATCTAGCACAGCAGCCCTCCCAGGCCCGGCGCCAGCACCTGGCTAACCCGGGCAAGTGCCGGGGCCCCGGGGTACTGTAGGGGCCCACTCAGGCCCCCGGATCTCCCCGGGTCAGCATGACATCTGCCCCGCTGCCCGGGAGATTTCTTCCCTCTCTCATCACAATCTGTGTCCTCCGGACACAGATTGCGATGAGAATATTTGCACTCACTGCTTTCCCACAGGCTGAAGGACCTGCGATGATGTCATGGTCACATGACCTGCCGGGAAAAGCAGTGACCACACAGAGAGACCTGAATCGGTGAGGTGAGGGGGAGACCTGACAGGGGCCAAGGGGGAGAACATGGGGGGCTGTGTGTGGGCACATTGCTTACTGGGGGGGGGGGGAAGTGTGTATACAGGGGGGGGGGGGCTGAGTGTATACAGGGGGAGGAGGGGGGGCAGTATGTATACAGGGGGTGGGGGCAGTGTGTGATACAGGGAGAGGAGGCCATTGTGTATACAGGAGGAGGGGGGCAGTGTGTACAGGGAGAGGATGGGGGCCAGGTTTATACAGGAGGGGGGGGGGCAGTGTGTATACAGGTGGATAATGATAGGTGGCAAGTGTGTATACGGGGGAGGAGGGGGGGCCTGTGTGTCTACAGGAGAGGGGGGTGGGCAGTGTGTATATCAGGGAGAGGATGGGGGCCATTGGGTATACAGGGAGGAGTGGGGCCAGTTGTTCTACAAGGGGAGGAGGATGAGGGGCAGATGTGTATACAGGGAGAGGAGGGGGGGGCAGTGTGTATACAGGGAGAGGATGGGGGCCAGTGTGTATACAGGAGGAGGGGGGGCCAGTGTGTATACACGGGGGAGGATTAGGAGGTGGCCCAGTGGTATACAGTGATAGGATGGTGGGGGGGGTCAGTGTGTATACAGGGGGAGGAGGGGGAAGTGTGTATACAGGGGGAGGGGAGGGAGTGTGTATACAGGAGGAGGGGGGACAGTGTGTATACAGGGGGAGGAGGGGGGACAGTGTGTATACAGGGGAAGGGGGGGCAGAGTGTATACAGGAGGAGTGGGGACAGTGTGTATACAGGGGGAGGAGGGGGGCAGTGTGTATACAGGAGGAGGAGGGGGGACAGTGTGTATACAGGGGGAGGGGGCAGTGTGTATACAGGGAGAGGATGGGGGTCAGTGTGTATACAGGGGGAGGAGGGGGGGCGGTGTGTATACAGGGGGAGGGGAGGCAGTGTGTATGCGGGGGAGGGGGGGCAGTGTGACTATTGGAGGGCGGCCCATAAAGGGGCCCACTAGGGCTCTGTCGCCCAGGGGCCCACTAAAACCTGGAGCTGACCCTTAGCCCTCCCATATTAATATCCAACAACACAGCACTGCTGCATTATTATCTAGTACAGCACCCCCCCCCCCCCCCCCCCCATTAACGGTAGCACTCCCTCTTTAATATAATGTGGTTTCTTATTATGTTTGGGCTTAGGCAAAAGAAACAGGTGGCGTGATTATGTCATTACACTGCTTGCATACTAGATACACAAAAATTGGTTATTTTATGAGGGTCTGACTGAAGAAAAGAACGTTAAAAAACACACTTTACTGATTAAATTTAAAACTGGGCCTCATATACCCAAATATAATTGGTCAAAAAGCAGGCTTATTGTGCACCTTATCCAATGTAGCTCCAGTGTGCACAACACTAAATAGGGGAGGAGATGACATTTGTTACTCTTGACTGAGTGTTGACTCCTATAGCACATTAAACACCCTGCCAATGCTTAGAAGTAATTGTTGTTGACTGAACAGTATTCACACCGTAACAGTCACATACACGCCTATCCTCCCTGCCTGACGCATTTCTACATGGACTTGGTTTCTTAGCCCATGCGTCATCAGAGGCTATAAGAGTTCATATTAGGCTTAGACAAAAGTGCAAACACAGACAGTTGGCTTTTAACATTGGTGCGCCAAACTGTCCGTGTCTGCCATTCCGGCACTGTGGCGGCCAGTTTGGGTTATATACCAATTTCTAGGACAATTAGAGCAACATCAGTTTGGTCCGATATGATCCAGATCTGAATCAAATCTTTTGAGAAAAAAAGGCGAAGCTTCTGCGATTTGACAACAGCCTCTAACAACAGATAAGCAATCTAAGTCCTGGTCCACACTGGTCCAGGCTCTTCTGAGCAGCTCTGTATTCTCTTTTTGAAGTATTGCTTCTAGGGCACACTACCTCTAATATAGCAAAGGAAAATGCTGCAAGATATTTTTTTCTTTTTAGGAGGTTTTGTATGAAACCCATAAAAATGCTGCATAAAAGTTTGGGCACAATTTGGATACAGCTATAGCCAAGGGTTTAATAGTATAAAGTGTTAGACCTGAGTTGTAATTGATTAAATACATTATTAAATGTTCCATAGTCAGGATATAGTGAATTAGGGCAGAAAATTGGTGCCAGTCACTAACCCTATCCCTAATCTCCCCTTAGCGCTACTGTAAAATTTATTGGCTCCATTCAAGAATTCTTGGAACATCTGCTTGGAGTTAAGGTGTCTGAATGATCAAAGGCAGCTGGTACAGTGCTGTAATATGTGTGATGACAGCCATGTTTAGATAGAAGCCAGATGGCAATGCTGTCACAAGAAGGTCCTATGGAATAAAAGATCATCCGTGACAAATGAGGACACCATAGAAAGGATCCTTCTCAATGGGATCTGTCTATTTTATCAAAATAAAATTCTGATTTGGTTCATGTGACCACATTAGCCAACAGCTATTTTACATGAACATGTATTCCAAAATAGAGGAAAATAAGCTTCTGCTAGATACCTCTCACTCCAGGTTATTTCAATTGGGGACAAAGGATCATGCATATTCAAATTCAATATTTGCATATATGATATACATTTTTAGGGGCTCAGTTACCAGCTTTTATATCATATAAAAAATCTATTAAAAAAAAGACATTTTTAGAGGGTCCTATCGTACCTAGGAACGTGCAGTTGTTGTCGTTGTTTGCTTGTGGTACTATGACTTGAACATAGAAGCAGTTAAAGGGAACCTGTCATCACGAATAGGCACAATAGGTGTGCCTAACAGAAAGGTGCGGTAAAGGCGTCCCAGCTTAAATCTGCCTCCTCCAACCAGTAAAATCATTTCCCAAACTTTTTCTGCCTGTGTCTATACTGGCTCCGCCCACTGCCATTGGCTTTATCCATCACATGGTGCATGAAATGGTGACAAGATCTTCCCACACACTGCGCTCACTGCTAAATTCACCAAGCAGTGAGAGGGACAGCATTCTGGTCATGAATGGAAAGGGAGTGGACTTCATGGCTGCTCAGGCTTTGAAGAGAGACTGAGCTATCAATCAAAAGAAGAAGGCGGGGCTCAGTGGCAGCCTGGAGCAAACATGACTTTGGGTCAGAAATTGACTCTTGTCTACTCATTTGCATATCAGAAAACAATCACAATTTTACTCAGCTTTATGGCTGTTTTAGCTCCTGATGGTCAGTGCAAAATTCCAGGGTGTGGGCGGGGCCTGTCTAAGCAGACACATTGGGGCAGATTTATCAAGCAGTCTGAAAGTCAGAATATTTCCAGTTGGAACTGTCGGAGCTGTAGCAGGATCAGATTATGCAGGAACATGTTCCAATGCAGCTGGAGTGTCAACCTGTGAAACAGAAGCTCTCACTGTCTGGAGGTCATCCCCTGCCATGATTGTCTCAGCAGGAATAATGGTGGGGTCTGGGACTGCTGAAAAGGGACACCCACAAGCTGGAGCTGGAATAGTCTGAGGCTCACCTGCAACAGAAGGCATCGCAGCAAAGAAAGAAGGCCGGCACTTCTCTAACCGACCTTCGGTAACTGGGCGGCACTGGGCATCCCCTGATAATGACCACAGGAGCTTTAGGTTTTCCACCAATCCTGACAGGTGGAGTGTAGATTTTCTCCAGTTGTCCTGCTGCACTTGGGGGTACTGTAGAGCTTGCGGTGACAACCTCTGTAGCTGGCAGGGTGTTCTCGCCGATCAGCGCAGGCTTCATAGCAGGAACATCAGAAGCCCTAGTGGGCTTTGGAACAGCCGGGAGGTGACATCTAGAGTCTGTAGTTGGAACTGAAAAAGCAGCTGCAGAGTCATATGTAGGTCCGACAGAGGTCACAGGAACAGAAGATGGAGACAGGCTCTTCTCTGATTGGCCTTCAGCAGTCGGTGGCACTGTGGAGCCCACAGAGGTGATCAGAGGAGTGGGGGTATTAGCCCTAGTTATTGTAGGCATGATGTTGCCAGATGTGTTCACCAGAGATTTAATGGAAGATGCAGACAGGCAGAGGCTTTACCACAGGCAATGGTCCTATTGATGGGGGTAGAACCAGAGCCACAGGCAGATGTGTGAGACCTCCACTTCATGTGCAGGAGCAGAACTTGTCATATCCGAGTATGATGAGGGAAATCTCTTCATGGCATCGCGGATGGGGCGGCTGCAGGAGGAGGTAGGCGATGCTCATCACAGGTCGCAGAACACTTGGAAAGTGAAAGCAGAAAGGAGTGCTTTGACTTTAAAACAGAGCGATAAGTCCAGCAATGTCTGGACATTGGAATAATCAGAGGATTATTCTTTGTTGGGATCCTCCACAGGAACAACAGCAACCTGGATGTCTTCATCGGCAGAAGGCTGGAAACTGAAGACTGGGGTATGTTTGTCTCCAAAAGAGCAGGTGGCTAAAAAAACACCAAGTAGCGGAAGCAGGTACTGTAGGCACAGTCGGATGTCTTCTGGCGCAGCTGTAGCAGGAATACGGGTTGCATCAGCTGGAGCATCACCTGCAGTGGCTGGCATCGGAGGGGGAGTGGGAACAGATGTCCCTGGAACCCAGGTTGGAGCAGGTGTGATCACCAATGTGGTCACCAATGGTAACTCGAACAACAGCAGTCAGGTGATATGCTGGAACCGTGGTGATGGTGACTACAGCTGAAGACTGTACTCCAGCAATGGTGATAGGGGACTCAATGTTCCGGTCGCAGATTGTGCAACATGTCCAGCAGTTCAAATCTTTTCACTGAGCGGCGCAACATGAACACTTCCCAGCCAGTACCATCTTTGAGGATGAAGCCGAATCCGTGGTATTTGTAAAAAAAAGTTAGGATGCTGGAGGAGCGGTTCGTCATCACCCAGCTACTAGTAATTGACTTGCCGGCGAGAAACTCTCCCTTGCTGCTCCTGTATGCCGCCACATCAGGTTCTAAAGCTGCCTGAGATGGAAGGGTGGCTGTGATGGGGGACAGTGAGAGCACCCTCGGGGTCCATGATGGACGGGCTCTGGTCAGCCCGTGGTGTGCCAGGAGGATTGAGGCGACTCTGGTGCCACCATCCGGAGGTTGGGTAGTTGGTTCCAACTGGACTCCAGGACCTAAACTGGGTATCGGTCCGCCATGCAAAAGTAGCTGCCTCCATGGCCACGAGGTGCTGGAAACTTCTCACTATACTGAGGTAGCATGGGAGAGCTTTGCCCCGGTAGTGCTCGGCTTGAGTCCTTCCTGCCAGGATTCGTGCCGTTCGTGCAGAGGGGAGCTCAGCACGTGTAGACTGGTTTCTCCTATTAGTAGATTTTGGAGGGCTGGGAATTTCTGCTGTGTGGCAGCTTTTTTGCAGAGGTTAACACTTTCAATGCTTCAGCACCGCTCCCACGGCACGGCACAGCAAGGCAACACATGTGCACCACCCCTGCCAATGCAAAGGCAGGCCGGTAGTTGCAAATTGCACCCTCTCCAGGTCAGGAGCTGCTAGGGGGAGTCATGAACCCTCTAAGATGTTTCTAGAACTCGGATGTTATGTAATTGCAGCTGTAGATACTGCCGGGCAACAGTTAATTGTGATATGTAGTTATCCAATGATGTTCTTGCAATGCAAACTGAAAGGTGATTGGAGAGGTGCTACCATCTGACCAGGGGAGTATATAGACCCCTGCTGGGCAGAAGCACATGGTTCAGTCTTAGTGGTCTGTTCTTCAGTGAGAACATAAGAGTCTTCAGACAGAACCAGACCTCAAGGTCTGTCTGCCACAGCCAGGATCCTATCCCAGGAACTTCTAGTGCCTCAGGCCTTATTCTGCCACAGATATATGCAACATCCCCCACCGGGGCCCGGCCTTTTCTTGGTGCCTGGAGTCAGCCGGGACCCGCAATACCTGAGTGGCTGGCGGTTGCGGCATAGGCACGCTATTGTCACGGTGCTTGGTATGGGGAACCGGAGGGCTGTCCTACAGCCTTGCAGGTCTCCAGCAGGTGGTGTTGGCAAGAAATGATGAGGGAGAGGCTGCTATAGCGGTTCTCCCTGGGGCAACCCTTTGGGGTCTTATGTATGAGTCCCAGTGTAGTGGACAGGGTGCCCGTGATGGTGACAGCTGTAGTAGCAGGGACCAGACGGAGGTAGACGTTGAACAAAAATAACTTACAGTTCTTTATTGGAACTGACAGGAACAGTAGCAATGTGCCTTGACAGAATGGTAGAATGCTGGAGATGTAGTTGGAGGGAGCCACAGGATGTAGGTCATCAGCCTGGATGCAGAGGGCAGCCTGGGAGATAGCTGTATCCTACCGTAGTAGGATGCTTCAGCTTGTCCTGGATTGCTTCAGATATCACCCTTGAAGGTAGGATGATACCCCTTTCCTCTCACTAACTAGCTATTAGCTCCACTCCTCAGGCAGGGAGCTGGGCTCACCTGCTCTGGTCTGGTGTGCTAGCTGCACTGACTCCTCTGAGTCTCTAATCTGAGAGAGTGAACTCTCTCCTCACACTGCACTCTCTTCTGAGAGAGAACTGACTTCTAGAAGTTTCCTGACCAGAGGTTTTGTTACTCCCACTGGTCAGGTGGTGGCTACTCCTCCAATTACATCTCAGCTCACAGAAACAGAGTGTAACACATGTGATTGGCTGACACATATGACATCACACAATACAATTAACTCCTGCCTTACCAGGCAGGTTCTACCACTGCAGTGCTCATCTGTGTTATCTAGTGTTATGTAGTGACATGCTGTGGGGCTGGTCAGACCCTACACAGGCTGCAAGCAACATGGTGGGACGTATTAGCAACCACTCCTCTGCCTTGCATCGGCAAGGGTGTTGCATATACGTTGGAGAAGACCCTGATAGGTTGTGAGTGCAGTCTCCATATAAACTGGATGGTAGATAGTAGAACTCACTGACATTCATTCCACAGCGTTGCCATTTGCATGAAGGGAGGATGCAATGGATGTGCTTTAGGTTCAGTTTAATAGCTTTACCTTAGAAATGACATGCCATGCGGTCAAAACACATTGCTGCTGCACAGTGAGGAGGAATATCAGGCTGTGTGTAACCTTCCTGCGGACCGGCTCTCCGTGGCTCTTCCAGCTTAAGGATCTGCTGTTTTATCATTTTGGCCGTTGCCTGCTGTTCAATAAAGAACTGTAAGTTGATTTGCACACCGTTGCCTCCGTCTGATCCCTGGATACGGCTGTTACCACCACTGGCTCCCCATCCATTACCCAGGGACCTATCTTACAGACACTCAGGGGCTGCCCCAGGGACAACCAGTACATCAGCCTCTCCCTCCATATTTCTTACACACACCACCTGCTGGAGACCTGCCAGGTTGTAGGACAGCCCTCCGGTCTCCATAACAAGCACCGTGACAATAGCGTGCCCAGGCCACAACCACCAGCCACTCCGGTATTCTGGGCCTGCTGCCTCCAGGCCCCAAGGAGAGAGGCCCGGTGGAGGATGTTGCACATGGCTTGATTAAAGTTAACACTGAAGGGTCAGAGCAGCGCAGAGCAGAGCAACGGCACAGCACATCATAGCAAGTCTTTGCTGGGGTTAACACTATAGGTACTGGAGCAGCGCTCCCACAGCACAACACAGCAGAGTAACACAGTCTGAATACAGTTCAATCACAGTAGGCAGTAATCCGATTAGCAGCAGGGTTGGGCAACACAGTTCAATAAAACACAGTTATTTTATGTCAGTATAAGGCACAGAAGTAAATATCCTGTTTGTGAAGACACTTGCAACATCCCCCACCGGGGCCTAGCCTTTTTGGGCATGTGGACAGCTAGATCCCTTGGTGCCTGAAAGGCTGGCTGAATGTGGCCTAGAACGCGGTCACTGAGTACGTCGGGTAGGTATCCAGCAGGAAGATTGTAAGAAAAGAGAAGGAGATGCTGCGGATGGAGGATAGTTCTCCTGATGTACTGTAGGTGTAGGGATCCCTGGGTGGGTGCTACATGGGGCGCCCTTGTTGTTAGCAGCTTGCGGCAGGGATCACACAGGGATAAGGGATTTCAACCATAAACTCACAGCTCCTTTATTCCAGAACACAGCAACAGCAGAAGACAACAACTTAACTGGTCCAAGGTCAGTGGTTGGATGGTGGTCGGCGCAGGTTGCTCACAGCCCGATAGAGGTAGCTTCAGGCTGGAGATAAATGGCTGCTATAGCATCAGGATTTTAGGCAGGTTCTGGTAGGTGGGTCAGAGCCCTGCAGAGGCCTGATGGTGGCAGGCCATGTGGTGAGGAGTGCTGTGGTGTCAGACCACACTAAGACGTTCTTTCTAGACTGGCCTCAGGAGATACACTGACTAGAACTTTCCAACCCAAGGGTTTAGGTAAACTTCTCTTTGGAGTGGTCAGCGCAGGGGTTATCCAACCAGCACCGTTGTAACATTTCTTCTCAGGGAGATATTATATATCTGCAATTACCATCAATAGACTGTAGATGGCGCACATAGGCGATCAGGCTTTATGGGACACATAACATCTAATAGGAGCAATATTTCATAACCACCGAGCCATTAAAACTCCCCGAGCAGTATTGATAACTGTGGCCTTAGTGGCTTGTTATACTTCCATATTGTGTCTCCTCTTAGACTCTTCATACACGGACACAACCCTGTTAGTGCCTCCTCCTAAACTCATTGATAGAACATGGTTAGACCCCCCCCAAGCCTCCTCCCCTTCATTCAGAGATGGTCGTCACTTCCTTCCTTATATATAATTCTTTTATCATTGTAGGGGACAACAGTGATCCCGTTCCTATCCTCTGTACTGTCTGATCCCACCCAATGGGAGACCCCAGAAGATTTCAACCTTGGACACTTCCTGGATGACGAGGGTCAGTTCCGGATGCGTCCGGCATTCATGCCGTTTTCCGCAGGTGAGTCGGTCACCATGGGGGAGAGGGAGGGTGCCAGGCTGTAATCAGGGCCATATTTAGTGTTGATGCTGCCCTAGGCACTCACAGTGCTTACGCCCCCTATGGGAGCCGCGAGGATAACGCCTCTATCCATAACCCCCAGCCCGTTACTAGAACAGATCAGGGCTGGACCCAGGAGGAGTCTCTCCAATGATCCACTGCTGGCATTAGATAAAGAAGTTTCAGGGCGCATTCACACAAGGCGTTTGCATTTAGCTTAAAAATGCAGTGTGGGGGGGGGGGGGGTTTCACCAAATTGAATAAGTGAAAGAGGGCGTGGATGTAGCAGAGCTGTGTGTAACCTTTAAGGTGCGGCCTACAAAAGCCTCGGCCCAATCGCATATGTGTGTGAAACACTGGGTTCTGGTTACAGTTCACATGCGTTTCCATAGGCCGAGCCCCCCCCCCCCCGCTAGTGATACATGTGATGGCACCCTGTAGGTTACACACAGCACTGCTACATCCACTCCCTCAAACACACACAGCTGTGCGGCATCTGACGGAATAGATGTAGCAGAGCTGTGCATGTTTCAGAAAATGACTGTCAATGATCTCTATATCCCGGGAACACACATGGCTCAGCTGCATCATGTGCCTCAAACACACAGCGGTGTAAAGCAGTTGTAGAGAAGTAGCAGAGCTGTGAGAGGGAATAGATGTAGCAGGGCTTTGTGTGTTTTAGGGAATGGATGTAACATACATCCATGTCCTTACCCCTTACAGGAATCTTTTTTTGTTTTTGCATTTGTTTTTTACTCCCCTCATTCCAAAAGCAACAACTTTTTTTATTTTTCTGTTAACCCCTTAAGGACGCATCGTTTTTTCGAAATTTTTTCGCTCTCGCCCTTCAAAAATCCCAAACTTTTTAATTTTCCCATGCTCAGAGATGTGTGAGGCCTTAATTTCTGTTACTTCTCAGTGACATTATTTATTATTTCATGCCGTGTACTGGGAAGCGGAAAAAAAAATCCAAATGTGGTGAAATTGGCCAAAAAAACGCATTTGCGTCACTTTCTTGTGGGCTCAGTTTTTACGACTTTCACTTTGCGCTCCCATTGATACGTTTGCTTCTTTCTTCGGTTTGGTACGATCATGGTGATACCAAATTTAGTGTAATAGTGGCGTTTCGGACATTTGGGCGCTATTTTCTGTTATGGGGGGGGGTCACCGCTCGGAATAACCAGTTTTTTATTTTGATAGATCAGGTATTTTGGGACGCAGTTATACCTAACGTGTAAGTTTTTTTACACAGTATTCATTACAGTGAGCCACTGGCTCGTTGAACAAAGATGGCGTCGTCGGTATGGGAAGGGTTAATACCTGCAATCAGAGCGAGCACAAATGAAGAGGGTTCAGCCCGCATAGATGGAAACATGTTGAAAAAGTAGGGATTTGGACTTTTGGGGGCTTTTTTCTGTTGTGGTGTTCATACCTGGTAATAATCTTTTTTATATTTTGATAGAACGGGCATTGTGGTTTTATATGTGATCTAGGGAAAGGGACGGACGTCCGATTGGCTCTCTCTTTTTTTTAAAAAAAATTTGAATGTCCTCCCCGCTGTTCTGCCTCCCCTCAGCGGGCCGCCCGAGGCACAGTGTCATAGGTGCCTAGTGGCAAATACGGTCCTGGATGTAATAACATATTACACTACAGTAATAATCAGCTTCATACCTTCTCTGCCAGGGAAACGGATCTGTGCTGGAGAGAACCTGGCCCGTATGGAGCTCTTCCTGCTCTTCTGTGCTCTGCTCCAGAAGTTCTCCTTCACTCTCCCCCCGGGGACCGAACGTCAGGACTGCAGGAAGCTGAAGCAGAACAAGGTCCAAGCCCAGATCTGTGCCAAACCTCGGCCCGGGTCCTCCACAGCCTGACCGGAGGAGGAGCGAGGCCCCAAGATAAGGGAGCAGAGGGATTATGGGAGTGATAGGCGTATAATATAAAGTTTAGATTGTGAGCTCTTGTGGTCAGGGATGATGGGAATGATACATTGGCCCAGATTAATAAACTGGCTGTGGCAGTTTTCTGTCTAACTGTGTCCGCTGCAACACAAAACTCTGCACCTAAAGGGGCGTTCCGGAGCACATTTGCACCACATACTGTATACACAGAATAGTGGTGAACCGACGTGTTACCCGAATATTTCCGATTTGCGACGATTTTCCCTGTATTGCCCCGGGTTTTTGGCGCACGTGATCAGATTGTGTCGCATCGGCGCTGGCATGCACGCGACGGAAATTGGGGGGTGTGGCCGAACGAAAACCTGATGGATTCGGAAAAACCGCCGCATTTAAAAAAAAAAAAGTGTTGCTGGACACGCACTTACCTTCACCAGGAATAGGCCGGTGAACTTCAGTTCGGCGGACTTCAGCGCAGCAGCGACACCTGGTGGACATCGGAGGAACTGCCTTAGTGAATCTTCCTCACTGCCTTGCTAATGATACGTCGGGGCCATTGTGTGCGACATGAGATTAGATTGTGAGCTCTTTGGGTCAGGGATGTTGGAGGTGATGTTTAGATTGTGAGCTCCGGGGGCTTTTATGATTTGTGCGCTTTGCTGTGGATGTATTATGGGCCGATGTTTGCTCATGGTCCAAAATATCCTACATGAACCCAAAATACATTACATTTTCATGAAACTACGTATCTACTTCTAGTCAACATAATTTATTTTGTGCTTACAGAATAAAAATGATTTTGTCTTTGCAGGACACTTTTTTGCCCAGATTTATCATAAGTAAAACTAACTACAAAATGCTACTCTGTGACAAAATTCTATTTCTGTGTTACAAATTTCTAATTTGTTAGACAAAATATTATTCTGTGCAACAAAACTCCATTCTTTGAGAGAGGAACAGGTCTTGGAGGTGGCACCGGTGGCTCCATGCAGGGACCACTCAGGATGGAGGATACACCAAGAACCTGCCTGGTACTAGTGATGGGTCTGCTCTAAGAGCCGGCTCCGTATGGTGCACAACGGGTGTAGGCTCTTCGCAGAGAGGCGATGACTCACTTACCACCTCTTATTTTTGGACCATGTTCCCTTTTAACTAAAAAATTTCAGGTTAAAAGTGGAGTGGGGATGGGTGGCCGTCTGCGCCCCTCCTTTTCCCTTATTCCCAATCTATCAGTATGACTGGTGGTAGTGCACACCTGGGGTGTTCATATTCTCGTGTGGAGATGTGGACAGTATGACCCTCTACCTCTCATGGTTGGCGGCCTGCAAAAGATTCCCTATGTAATTACATAGGGAGACGTTCAGGAGCCAGAAGAGCTGGATCTTTATAGCGAGAGGAGCCTAATGATCCAACTCACTATAAAGTGTTAGACTCCCCATCACCACCTGGAACTGACCAGTTTGTTTAATGAATGTTTTGGGGGAGCCCATGACACTTTCACTCATCATTGGGGCACGCGGTGGGGGGGACCTGCAGCTATGGACAATCCAATAATGGCAGATTCTTAGTTCAATTCCTTCATTTACACAGAGGAGATAATTTGTTGCAGCCTGAAAAGGAGTCCAAGTCGTCCCTTTACATGGATAAAGGTGTCACCATTTGACTTGTTCCCATATAGCAGTGATGGCGAACCTTTTAGACACCGAGTGCCCAAACTACAACCAAAACCCACATATTTTTCGCAAAGTGCCGATGCCACAATTAAAGCAGTAACTTATTACTCCCTGCTCTTTCACAGGTTTAAATTCCAAAGGCACCTGAGGACATCAATACAGTAGAAATCATTGTAGTTTCCTTCCAGGGTCCTTGGACGGCAAGAGGCCTTGAGTCCTGTCTGGCGAACTTTGTGCTCTGTGATTGTGCGGGTGCCCAGAGAGAGGGATCTGAGTGCCACCTCTGGCACCAGTGCCATAGGTTCGCCACCACTGCCATATAGTGTCTCCTCCTAGACTCTGATAGGTCATTGATGGACATAATCCCATTAGACTTGTGTTCATATAAGGTCACATCATAGACTCTACAATTGATAGACAAAACTCTGTTAGACTCGTCCCATATATAGTCTCCTCCACTCGTTCATAGATGGACACAACCCCATCAGACCCGTTCCCAAATAGCGGCTCCTCTTACATTCATTCTTAGACACATTGGGGCAGATTTATCAAGCAGTCTGAAAGTCAGAATATTTCCAGTTGCCCATGGCAACCAATCACAGCTCCCCTTTAAAATATTCATGAGCACTGGTGAAATGAAAGCTGAGCTGTGATTGGTTTCCATGGGCAACTGGAAATATTCTGACTTTCAGACTGCTTGATAAATCTGCCCCATAGTGTCAGATTTACTTACCCGGTCCATTCGCGATCCAGCGGCGCGTTCTCTGCGGTGGATTCGGGTCCGGCCGGGATTCATTAAGGTAGTTCCTCCGCCGTACACCAGGTGGCGCTGCTGCGCTGAAGATCATCGGAACGCACTGGAATACACCGAGCCGGGCTGAGTGAAGGTAAGTGCAAGGACCGCAAAATAACATTCTGCACCACAAAAGCAAATTTCTCAAAATCACAAAATGCTTTTGGATTAGATAAGTTCATTCTTTGTCACAAAATGCCTTTCTGTAAGGAATTTATGTCAATCAAACAAAATTACCAACCAATGAAATGCCTCTTTTAATCACAGGTTATTGGGGCAGCATTGAGGCTGTAAGCCACAGCTCTGCTCTCATGCCGGAAGTTGTCTGAATATTCTTCCACTTCCTCCTTTGGTCTCCGCTCTCTGCACTAGTGACGGGAAGTCCAGCTCTTTTTATTGAGATGAATCATTAGGCTCCTAAAAAAGGCGGCTCTTCTGGCTCCTGAATGGCTCCCCATTTAATGTATAATGGGGAGCCTCACTCCAGCCAGACACCCCTCTCCACACCACTTTTAGCCCAATTTTCTTGGGTTAAAGTGGGCATGGCTGCCTGATTAGGAGAGTTAAGTGAGCAATCTGCTCTCTACAGGGAGCCGATTCCCGTCATTCACATAGAAGAGCCGGTTCTTAGAGCAGAGCAGTGGGAGCAGAGCAGATGGAGCAGGATTTAACAGGATAGTCCTGATTTATCAGCACTGTCCCACCATCACAGGTGGTTGAGAGACTGTCCCACCATGCACTGGAGGTGCAGAGCCGTGACCAGGAGGCAGGAGCAGATCCTGCTCCTCTACATGTCTCTGTAAATCTGTCTACCACAATCTGTTTCTCCTGTGGCTCTGAGATGACTCAAAAGAGGGGTCTGTGCCAGCCAAGGGGAGGATCTACCTCCACACATCTAGCGGGAATAGAGACGTGTGAGGGTAGCTCCTACCCTCAGCTGGTGCTGCCCCCTCCTCCGAGTCATCTCAGAGCCCTGAAGAGAAGAGAAAGCAGGACTGCAAGGGAACTGTGGAAAGGTAAGTAAAGTTTTTTGTTTCATAACTAGGAGCTGAGAAAGACCACAATATAAGGGAGCTGGAGGAAAGGAGGCCACAATATGCAGAGGATGGAGGACAGGAGGCCACAATATGAAGAGGATGGAGGACAGGAGCTGTGATTGGTTGCCATGGGCAACTGGAAATATTCTGACTTTCAGACTGCTTGATAAATCTGCCCCATTATGACCCGTCTAGTTCTGTGAGCTGAAAATGTGTGTAGATTATCAGGGTACAGGGTTTATATACACGTTTATTCAGCTGATAATTTTACTAGTATCTGACACATGGAAAGAAAGATGAGACAGATCAGAGATGATGAGATCCATGAGATGCGTATTACACACAATGACACATTTATCGCTCCTACATCTCTGCTATCCCACAACACACTGCCGGATCTGCTGTGCCTTCCTCCCCCTCCCCAGATAAAGAACTTATGTCTGTAGCTTAACACTCCTCACGCTGCTGCTGGCAGGGAGTCAGTATCTGTGTATTAGTGTGCATCAGAGAGTGAGCTCCATCCTGGACTGCAGAGGGTGGGGACAGACAGAAAACCAATATGGCTGCTGACCCTAAAGTCAAAAGATACAGGGTTGGGTACCAGGGACAACTGAAACTGTGTACACCAGGATTAATAGAGACAGGTTGGACTTGTATCTGTGAAATGCTATAGTATTGTTAATAACAGTGAATTAGAGAATGTGTTATTATGTTATCCTGAGTACATTTAAGAAACTTGTCTCCGTGGAAATACCCCTTTAAGAAATTATCCTTTGTCCGGAATTGCTGCTACATGATGTCCCGTTTTACGTCCTTTTGATTCCCTTCACTTACATAACGTAGCTACGGGACACCAGTAACAGCTTTTTCTTTAAATTACTGGAAGCAGTGGGACACATTTAGTAAGAATGGTTCAAACTGCACTTAGTGTGGCTTGCCCGTGTATAATGCAGGTTGATTCATAATTTCTGGTGTCCGTTCTTCATGAATCTGGTGGGACACATATGTGGCACGGGCACTTCTTAAGTACCTGTGCAAGCAGTTTGCACTGGAAAGAACGTGCAAAGTCCGACAGACGCACAGCTCTTAGTAAATATACAAAGTGAGCCACATTTATGAAAGTGTTTGCGCCAGTTTTCTGTCTGACTTTGCACTAGAAAGAACTTGCAAACTGCTTGTCCATGTGTTTATAAAGTGTCTGCGCCAGATTTGTGTCGTGGCTGCTCTGTATCCGACAAGACAGAAGAAATGTGCACCTAAAGTGCCTAGTCGGACCATGCACCACTTTTATTACTGACGTGAGCCACAACTCTCTAACATTAACAGAGTGACCAATAAAAATGGTGCACACTTCCAGGGCAGTGCAGGGGGCGCCAGGTTAATGAAGACCCAGTGCACTTCACAGGCAAACTGCGCTATTTTTTATAAAGTTTAAGGCTACATTCACAAAATGTATGCCCGGCGTACTACGGTACATATCGGCGCTGGGGAGAGGAGCAGGGGATGAGCGCTGCTACCCCGCCCCTCTCCATAGGAATACACAACACACGGCACCATATTCCGTAGACAGATAGAACATGTCCCATCTTTCTACCGGCTACGGAAGGTACGGTGCCACACGTGTCCTGCACAGTACCGTTCTTGTACAATGCCGCGAGGCCATAGAAGTGTATGGGGAACGTATATACGCCATATATATGTAGTCCATATATACATCCCCTATACGTTTGTGTGAATGTAGCCTAAATTACATTTAAAAAAATTACATTTTTCCATTTTCCAATTGAAAGCACATCTCTTGACATTACTATCTGATAGTGAAAAGTCATATTTAATTATCCAATAAACCCTTTCATTGTCTGTAAGTGATGCATTCATATGCCATGGCCCCGGTGTTAGAGATAAATCTGCATTATGTGCAGATACTTGCCAGTTCTCCTGTTGCTGTGCTACAAGACTGTTAAGGGCGCTCATCCTAATTAGGTTAAAATGACCGCACCCATTCGTACCAGACTACAACAGCTACCATAGCAACTACTCATGAACGCAAATAAAAATCTCAACAAAATATTAGAAAAACAAAAGAAATTAGACATCAAAACAGATTGATCGGTGCAGGTTCCCTTCTCCATTTCTTACTCATGAAACTTATCCGAAGGGGCATGTCTTCAAAAGATTCCAATAGATGGATGGAAAAGTGCAATATTCTGAACACGGTCAAAAAGAGACAAAAGTTCTCGGCACCATCCACATGCATCAAGGCACCAACAGATGTCCCGGGCGGAGATACAGTCAAAGAGGCAAAAAACTGTCCCTCTCAATAATGCCAATGGCAGTGCTCTGCTGGAAATATACAGTCCATATAAACATCAAGTGAAAAAGAAAAAGCGGTGCTCGCCAATATGTGCAAAGTCCTTTAGTTAGTGAAGGCGCAGTACAGGGAAAGAGCGGGGCCTGGCGCCAGGCCGTTTTGCGCCACCTAGCTCATTCTCAAGCCAAACAATGCAATATTGCAATATTCCGAACAGTTAGCAATGCGTTTCAGAACTGAGTGCAAGTGCATTATGGGACCACAGTCACGAAATATATTCCGGATCACTTATCACAATACTATCTGCAGCTCAGTGGTTAGCACTACAGCCTTGCAGCACTGGGGTTTCGGGGTCAAGTCAACATCTGCAAAGAGTTTGTATGTTCTCTCTGTGTTTGTGTGGGTTTCCTCCCACACTCAAAAAAAAAAAAAATACTGGTAGGTTGATTATATTGTGAGCCCCACAGGTACAGGGGCTGATTTGGCAAGCTCTGTGGAATCTGTAGGTGCTATATAAACAAAGAATTATTAAACTGCAGTCTACAGAAAAAAATGTCATGGGAAGATTTGTACATCTTCTGGGTTTAGCACTCTCATTTTTAGATTCCTAATATTGATGGAAAATTGTGACCAGATTTCTGCAGTATGAAACTGGTCTCAGTTTTCAAAGGAATTTTTTATTTGCTGTGAGAAATCTTATAAATTTCAAAGACTGTATGCGCTTGTGAGCAGGGCCCTCACTCCCTCACCATGTAACTAATTTATTTTGGATGTATGTCCCCTGTATGGCGCTGTGAAATGTGATGGTGCTATATGCCTACATTGCCTGGAATGATCGTTGGGGAACCGTTCCTTTGTTTGAGAGCCCACTGGGTTGGGATATCTAAAGCATGACCTTCTGTCTGGCCCAGCGGAGGTTGTTATGAAACCTACTTGACCTTGAATTGGAAAGAATCTGCATAAATCTACAGCACCTGAAACCCAAGTGTTATGTACATGGGGAGGGGAGAGTAAACCTTTTGGTAAAAGGGATTAATCACAATCATCAATAATCGGGAAGACATATGTACCACTGTGGTCTGGGTTGTGGATACCAGCCTTGGGGGAGAGTCCGACTCTTTGGGCGTCGTCTTTCTGCAACGGTGCATCGCGTCCCCCCCTCGGTTCGCTTTCGTGGCCGGTTCTGAGCTAAAAAGCCCCGGAGCTATCCATGAGCGAGCGAGCGGCGAGCCGCAGAGCGAGCGAGATATGAGGAGCGAGTTGCAGAGCGAGGAGCGAGCGAGAGAGCTCAGAGCGAGCTAAGAGGAGAAGGAGAGCAGAGCGAGGAGCGAGCGCAGAGCGAGCGAGCGAGCTAGCGCCGAGCAGCGAGCTAGCGAGGGCGAGCTGAGCGAGGAGGATTAGCGCAGAGCTAGCGAGCGAGCGCAAGCGAGCGAGCGCAGAGCGATCGAAGACGATAAGGAGCGAGCGCAGAGCGAGAGAGCTAGCGCCGCGCGAGTGCAGATGAGCGAGGCGAGCGAGCGAGGAGATCAGCTCAGAGCGAGCCAGGCTAGAGCAGAGCGAGCTACTATCACATAGTATCGTATCTATCTAGCTCCGGTGAGCGAGCTAGCGATCTATCGAGGCAGAGCGAGCGAGCGAGCGCAGAGAAGCGAATCGCAAGCGATCGAAGAGCTATAGTAGTGAGCTCAGCGCTATATCTATTCCTAGCTATCTCATATCTGATCTATCTCCGAGCGATCTTTATCAGCGATCGATCTATCTTCTATCCATAAGCTATCTCTTCAGATAGCTATCTATTACTCCTATCTGTCTATCTATAGGTTTGATGTGTCAGTAGTTAGTAAGTTGTGTTCCAGCCACAGAAGAGGATGGACATTACTGATCCCACACATCTCGGAGCAGTGGGCTGGAGTTTCTTTGCGTCCCTGATGATCACAGTCGGGGGTGATCGGGGTTTTCATAGGACTTATTGACAATTCCTTTTGCCATTCCTCGTGTGTGGGTTCCAACATGTGATCCAAACTGGGTCAGGCTTGGATTGCATATACTGTAGTATCATGGCTGACGGTATCACACAGCACAGGGCTAGATACTACATATATGGGGGCCATTTATCTGAGGTGAAAACTGTTCTGGTTGCCCATGGAAACCAATCAGAGATCAGCTGTAGTTTAAAAAACGCTGTGGGAAAATTGAAAGGTGAGCTCTGTTGGTTGACTAGAACAGTTGGCTCTCACTTATGACAGTCACTCGAGGTAATTAGCCTCATATGTTTCACCCACCGCACTCCATAAAGGTGAAAAAAGCGAATCACCCCAATCTCATCATAGGAGGAACAATGTGTCCCAAGGGTGCCAGAATGTCGTTAATATCTAGAAACCCACGATGCCCTAAGATTAGAGACATCTGGAAGACTTGTCCTCACATGCTGTGCTCTGCTGCACTAGCAATCATCAAGAACGCTGTCACAGACTTCTGGATCAATACTACAACAATAACTTAGAGCGAAGGAGCCGGTGGGGCAGCTAAAGGGCACCTACCAAAAGGATGAAGGGACTGTATGCAAAGAGCCTCGGGGGGGTCCAGGCTCTTTTATTAACATCTACAGAGCCTGGAGCCCTTCCGGCTCATTTGCATACGCCCTTCTTCCTGGTGTAGGTGCCCTTTAATGCAAATAGCTAAGGCAGATTCACAGTCCTGCTGCTACAGCAACATATACAAGGGTAGGATAGCATCCTCACTCCAGAACAATACTAGACTGGCTGCAGAGAGCATGAATTGTGAGGGGAATCCCCAGACGCTGCAATCCTGGAATATAAAGCCATATTCACAGTCCTGCTCTGCCACTAACGGACAAAGTATGATACACTTGGAGACAATAGCCAGAAAGGCTGCAGACAGTTTCATGGTGACATGAAGGGTTAATACATTACATAAAGGGGGTGCACTTTGGGTTGGTCCTTGTCCTTGCACATGAGATTTGGCATGCGAGATATGAGCGAACATTGATGATATTTTATGGGAGAGATGTGGTGCAGGCAGATGCTGGTGGAAAGGGCCTGCATCTATATGGTTGCTTTGCTTGGATGATCAACAGGCACTAACCACAGGCTACAAGCTCACCTGACCCTGTCCACGCTGACGAGTAGTAGTTCCGTATAAGATTCACGACCCAGACGACCAAATTTTAGCAAAAAAAATATTTATTACAACCACTCTTTTACAAATCTCTTTTTGTTTTTTTCAATTTACAGAGTAGTGTTTTAGATCCGTTTTCAGCAAACGATTACCGTCCTTCTGTAAGCTCGTCCATATACCGGTATCACAGATACAGGAGAAACAAAACCGCGAGGCAGTAGTGCAAATAATAGGGCCTAGGGCGCCCCATGTGGAGTCACTCGCGATCGTTTTTTTTTTTTTTTCGGACAAAGAAAAAAAAAAAACATTTTTTGACTGATGCTTTTTTGTGCCACAGTTATCACTACAATCGCTAGTTATTATTATGGGAAAAAAAAAGTAGTTTTGTTAATTTAAAGAAAAGAGAAATTTTTGTATATTACCGCATGGGGGGCGTCCGTCAAGAACCATTAGGACTCTAGCCCTAGGGCGGTGGTGGTTACACAAGGCGACAATCAAGGCAGCCGTGAGTTTCATACATGATTTCCATTTGCCCACATAATAAAGCACAGATGTAGCAGGGAGTTTGTAATTTGGGTCGGCGGTGATAGATGTGGTGATAGCATGGTGTTAAGTTAGGCCCGTCGTAGGAGAGACCTAATTTCGTGCCGAAATTTGCAAGACAACCTCGGCTCTGCTGCTAGGCTATATAACTATCAACTATATAAAGGTCACCAATTGAACATCTTACCCAAACAATCTAACTTAATAAGTATCGTTGGAATGAAATGCGAGGCCCCAAGGCCAGAATCAGAATAATGAGTAATGTATGAGTTTCAAGGTTGACCCTAGGTAAGAATTTTTTCCAAAAACATTCAGTTTACTCACGGGCCTTTCCCAGGTTGTGATGGTTGGCTAGACATACAAAAAATCCTAACGAGAGAGCCTATTCCCCAATGCATTTGGCTGACTGCAACCATTATTCTACACAAAAATTTTACAAAATGAAGTGATTGGCACCGTTGAAAAAACCAATTTTTGCAGCTCACCTCTCGCATTGTGAACCCACCATTACCCCCGTCAGACAGAAGATTCCCAACATAGGTCGTTCTCCGCGGCCAGCATTGTGTATGCAGAGAGGGTCAACCACTATATCCTGGAGGAGGCCATTTTTGAACCTTTGTACCCATCCATCAGTTCCAAGGTTGTGAGTTCGAACCCCAAAATGTCCACCGCTCAGTGATGGGCCCACTTCACATTTCACAAAACCTAATCAAATACCCCACAGATGAAGCAACCAACCTCCCCAAGACCAAAAGCTCTGCAATAGGATAATTGGTGGCAAAACAGTAGAGTCAAACACAGTGGTCGTCCAAGCATTTGCAGCCTTAAAAGTTTCTAATAAGTCTGGGTATGGTCTCTAAAAAGAGGCCAACGGGTCCACACAAGATGGGAGAGCTAGCGAAGCAGGATCTAGGTCGTCGAGTTCTGTGGGGACATCGGGTTACTAGTTGGTCAGTGTTACTCGATCCTGGTAATAATTGTGCTGCGTTGCTGCCTCAAACAGGATTGTAATAGGATCTCCTCTGCAGTGAGTCTTCAGAAGTTCTCCTCAAGAAGGCTTCGTATAAGGCACTTGGCTTTGGAGATACATGGTCCGGAACCCAAAATGTCCACGTCGAATTTCTGAAAGATGGAAAACTAGGGTCGGCGTCATGGAAAGGATACGTCCAACGAGAGTGAAGAGCATGACCCCAAGTCCAAACATCAGCCGATTGCCCGGAATAAGTCACTGTGGTGTTTAGAATCTGGACTCACATAAGCGGGGCCGCAGTTGGCCGACAATGCGTCGTTTCTTCCTTCATGATTATGAGCATCTTCCACGCGTTCCAGCCTGAGTTGAGTCTAGAAGGCAAAAACAAAACATCAGAAAGGTTCCACCACAGGACCAACAGAAACAACATACTCATGAGTCATATTTGCTCTAACCAGTGCGGGGTCCCACCAACTTTTTGTACAAAAGACCATGGACTTCTATGGAGTGGAACTGGCCTGACATTAAGCGTTTCGGGATCGGAAATTCATTGATGGTCTTCAAACTCTACGACCATAGAATAACGTAAATTAAAAGGGCCTTAATACAAGCTCATGGACTTTAAGAGTGGACTATCCTCTAACAGGGTCTATACCATGACAATCAAGCCTTCTTTACCGATGTGACATCCATTGTTCTTTTAGCCGAGCCCATCGGTGGTCTTCAAGCGCTAAAACTACGAAGCCAACAAATTTTGGTGATTCAGATACAAGAGCATTCGAAGACCATGTTCCAAAGCCTTATGAGTTCCAAGCCCATGCAATGTGTGGAGTGGGACTCCATTCCTCTGACACAATAGCCATCTTTGGGGATCTATCGCTGGTCATTCAAGGTCCACACTACCTAAACAACATTAGGTGATTCAAGATACAAGAGCATCGAAGACCATCTATGAGTTCCACAGCCTATGAGTTACAAATCACTAGAGTTCCAACGCCCGGCACTTGTAGGAGGGGGACTATCCCTGACCACAATCTAGTTTCTTTAGGATCTCATCGCTGGTCATCAAGGCCACATACCTAAAACAACAAATGAGGTGATTCCACCTACAAGGGCATTGCAGACCATCCTATGCATGAGTATGCAATGGACCTTTGGAGGGATTGTCCTCAACAGTGTCTAACCTGACAAACGTTCCTCTGGGATCTCAACACTGGTCATCAAGCTCTCACTACCTTAGCCACAAATTAGGCAATGCAAAATAAAAGGCATCGGTCAACCGGGGCCGGATATTGTGGGAGTTTATTTAAAAGTACAGGGGAGCGAGTGAGAGGCTTAGACAATGGGAGAGATACTTTTTTTTTTCACCTGTTGCAGCGTTCCTCATTCTGTCTCCAACGTGAACCTAGTATGCAAAATAGCCCGCTAAGAGAGGACGGAAAAAAATGACTCAGAGCCCTTTCCGGCAGTCTGGCACGGTGTGCGGGTATCACAACCAAAAACTCTTGCCCTGTTGCCGACGAATACACATCATGTCTACCCTACTACACTGCAATTAAACCTTTTCGCCCCGCCACATCCTGAGTCAAAGTGTGTACAATATATTAGTAACAAGCAATCTTTTGTAACTTTTTTGTAACTTTTTATTACTTTGTTTTTGAATGCCTGACTGTGGATACAGTCCAGCGCTGTTCTCGGCTCTTCGCTCTCTCCATGGGATATAAATAAAACTGACATCTAAAAAACACATCTGGCAAAATGTCCTAAAACCGTAATCACACCAACCCGGCCCACAATTTCCGCCCCCCCCCCCCCCTAGGAACGTTCCCGCCTGTAACATCGATTATTTACATACCCAGTAACATGACGGGGGGGTAAATCAACCCAAAGGGAACACCTACACAAAATGTATTCCCTGTCCACCACTCAACATTTTGGCAGATGATGTGAAACCTTTGCGTTTTTTTTTTGCAACCCATAAAAGGCGTCGGGCAACGGGCCAGCGCAAAAGAAAACAGATGTAGCAGAGCAGAACGTGGTGCTTGTACCATCTAGCGGATGACAAACTCAGCGCGCTACCCGATCTCACCACTAATCAGAGCTTACTCATCATACATCCCGGTTTCCCCTTGCAGCCCCACTAACAGGGTGTTTACCGCTCCCCCCCCCCCCACCGCGTGACTAAATCTGGTAACACAAAAACTCCATTCGCCCCACTATCGTCATTCACGGCCTGCTCTGCCAGGGCGAAATGGTTCCATTCATGGTCAGGAGTTGCCGGCGCTCTCTCTCCGAGAGGAACCTGTTATCAGCTAATAGGTATCGGTATGATGTGACATACTGACGTAGATGAGGCCAAGATTGTTAAGGTTCAGTAGAGGATTAATTGGCATCATTAAGGGTTGCCTATCCTACGACACCCCTACAAGGTAATGATTGATGTATTGGAGAGAGACAAACTCAGCTCTCAGTTCCTAGGCACAGAACAGTGCGTGACTCCCTGCGTATATCTCGCTGTTATTTTATGAGCAATGAGGTAAGGAAAAGACTACGAGCAACAGACCCAATGAAATAATATTTTGGAGCCATATGGAGGAGGGGGAGGGGTACGAGCCGAAACTACCACAGCATCCTCTCACACTAATGCGCACTATACATTACAGACAAAAAAACGACACATGTTTAGCGATTCTCACCTTCTTTGTCAGAAAGACGACTCCGTAGCTTAGAGGTCCCCTAAAAACGTGGAGTGATCTGTGGCGTGAGAGGAGACGGCGCTGTGATCTGGCTTAAAACCTTGTCGGCACTCCTCCTCGCCCAGACGCTTTCAGCTCCGCACGTACGAGTGAATGTCCCACAACTTCTCGAAGACAGACGTAGGCGCTTGCTCTCGTCCCCCCCTGGAGTAATCTCCCAACTCCGCGTGTGTTCCGGTTTTGCCCACGGAGTGGATGTCGGTGGATTTTATTTTGGTATGCTAAACGGAAACCTACCAACATTAAACAGACAACAAAAATATTTAGGCAGTTCCCGATCACAATCCAAAAGCTATTCTCTGAATGATCTAATGAAGCTCTCCTGAACTTGTCTGCAGCTCCAAGCCAGGAGTAAGGTTACGGAGGGAGATTTCACATGGACGTAAACTTGTCGACTCAACGAGCTCAAGAAACGCAGGCTGAAGAATGTGACTGAACGCGGCCATTTAAAGGGAATCACATGTAAAGGTAACTTGAAGCATATTGATCTGATGTGCAGGGACGTTACTGAATGCTTCAGGCCGCCTGGATCAGAATAGAGCAATCTTGGGTTGCTCTAAAACGAATCTTCACCTTTAAATTTTAGAGGGAATCGGCTGACGGTCCAATTTTCCATCAGTGGTTTATAGAGCATAAAAATACTGAGCAGATTGATATAACTTTTATGGGAAATCAATCCGTATCTATATCATTTTTGATAAGAAAATCCCTAGAGTACAATGGGGGGCTTAGCATGAACACGACTTCACTTGTCAATCATGAAGGACCGCCCCTAAATTCCCTAAATCCCAGACTAAGAGTGTTGAAAGGGTGGCAACAAGAAATTGACAACCTTTCCTGAACAGTACATTTAGATATCAATCTTTCAGTCATGTCTGCTCTATACAATCTGATCCACAGATCGTCATCAAGTCAAGCGATGAGATCCTTTAAAAAATTCACTATCTGCATAGTACGTGAAAAGAGAGGCAGATCTCTTCTCTCCGAAAAAAGGGAAAAGGACGTGACGCGGGGCTCTGTGTACTAATCATGCTGAAGACAGGCCTTGCTAACGAGGTCTACAAGCATGCGGTGGTGGCAGGAGGATTCTAGGTTGTTGTAGTGTTAACAGGTACCGGTGGTCTACAGTCCAGCCAAATCAAATGCGGGAAAAGTCTCATAATTAAGGAAGGGATCCGGTGTCCCTGTAGGAAACAATAACACTTAAGAATGATTGTTCT
This sequence comes from Engystomops pustulosus, assembly GCA_019512145.1. Lineage (NCBI taxonomy): Eukaryota > Metazoa > Chordata > Amphibia > Anura > Leptodactylidae > Engystomops > Engystomops pustulosus. The sequence continues at coordinate 237,259,466 of CM033642.1, read as the reverse complement.
GGGGACACATGCAGGAAGCGGAGAGCACGTGTCCCCCTGAGATCACTGCAATGGAACCTGAAGCTGAACACCCTAGCCGAGAGGAGCATCACGAGGTGGAACCCGGTGACCGTCACCACACGGCCATAGCCATGACAGGCTGCTGTCTACTCCAAACATAAAATAAGTCTCAGCCTGACTGTCATGATTTCGGTCTCGCCTGGGGGTCTCTTGGGACAATACCACTCTGGCTACCAATAAGAAGGTAGGGGAAGGTCCCACCTAATAGAAAACATCAGACGGTCTAGCACTACCATGAAGAAGTTATAAGTTGGGCTGACCTCAGAGGGGGGTCACCTTAGGGTATCCTATTAGTAAAGCAGAACACATAGTCCCATAAGAGGCCCCTGAAAACACCTTGAGTTTCAAGGGACAGTACCGTTAAATGTTGAAGATTTCTTCTGAATCCCCAAGGAAGCAGCAGACACAACGGCTTCCTCAGCCGTCTACAGACTGAGGTCCATCCAAGACCTTCGACCTGGATGGAGAACTGCAGAACACACATTTCGTCCGGGTTTGGAACAGAAAGACTCAAAACGAAATATTCAGGTGACTTAGCTTCTCATGGGCACTATGCAGACAGGACCTCAGGACAACCCCTTTGCGGAGTGAAAGATCGCCCTGCCCTGTAGCGCTCCTGAAGTGTTGGGGGGCACCGGGAGAATTGTACAGAGTCACAAACCGAGGAAAAACATAGCTAGGGGGTGGCAGGGTCGGGGGGTGGGGGGGTGGGGGGTTTCTCTCAACCAGCCCCATAGCAGATACACAATGAGGTCCCCAGGTTTAAAGGTTCTCATGGGATCTCTCCAAATAGCACAAGAGGAGATGCCCTACTTGGGGTTCCTCAACAAGACACACAACCCAGCCAATCATCTAGACAAAAACTGATCATCTCAAGCTTTTTAAGGTTCCTATGAGAGTCTGCAGCAGTTTACAACCTGAGGTGGCTCCATCTCAGCTTACTATGAGATCTGTATCGCCAAAAACACTGGGACGCCCCCTAAGTTCTGAGGGTTCCTGTGAGACTCTGTAGACAAACACTGTGATCACCTCAAGTTCAGATGTTACACATTAGACACTGTGAGGTATTACTGAGGTGACCTCCGTGTTGGGGTTCTCCTAATATTCAACACAACACATTGAAGTCCCCCAAGTATTGAGGTCCTATGGGGCTCCCATTGATGATTGACACCACTGGTGGCCCTAGTCCTCACCTTGCACTGCAGCTCTTTCCAGCAGTTGAAGGTTAGGGCTTGGCCGACTTGTCCCGGTCTTTACCAGGGGTAGCAGCAGGTAGTTTCCTAACAGGTAGGTCCTTGGGTGGGTGAAGTGTGCAGAGCCGGGGGATGGGGGGAACCAGGGGAGGGAAAAAAAAGGTACAGTCCACTGTTGAGGAGGCTCACTCGACGGGCGACTTTGCAGGTGTAGTGCTCAACGCCTCTGGGGCGCACCTGACAGGGCCACAGTCGGGGTGGCCCCCATCGGTTCTTTTGCCTCTCAGCCTTCAGTTTTCTCCATTGGCATCAGACTGATGCCAAAGAAGAAAAAAACGAAATAGTCCCTAAGAACATGAAGAAGCGTCACCATCCAGCAAGAGGGCAAGGTCCATAGTAGCAGAGGGCTAGGAGCAGTGGGCACCACATGGGCACTCCTAGGGCACATCAAGGGTGCTGCAGCCTGGGTGAGCTCCGCTGCATCTGCTGTACAGCACTCCAGGATCACACTGACTTACTGCAACCCTCTCTGGGTGCCCTCCTCCGGGACTCACTGTGCTGTGTATTGTAAGGGGGACCCACCTCAGTGCTGGTCAACACATTCACGTCACAGTCAGTGGAAGGGGGCAGGGACTGGGGGGCCTGTCCTCTGGTTGCAGTCATTCCTCCTGGCAGGACGAGTTGCCTTCATTTTCATCATGTTGCCCTGGAGCAAGTGCTGGGGACTAGTCCTAGGCGCTAGTAGTAACATCAGGCAGTGAAGGCAGCTGAGTGTGCGACTTACATCTTTGTGGGGCTGCATTTGTGTAATAAACCTGACAAACTATCACTGCTGCATCTGCCACAATTACTAAACAAATAAAAATATTCAAAAATGTATAAATATTACTAAACGCAAGGGTCAATATTACAATGAACCCAAGATGCGCAGGAGCGGAGTTTGTTCTCATACATAACAATGCCAATACACAGGGCTGAGACAAACACACAAGCACTGCCACACTCTGTGTGCAGCGTTTGTCCTGGCGCTTTCCTGCCACTAGGGGCAGTGGTTATGAGCCAGAGCTGTGGAAGGGTACAATTGTTACATGTATGTTAATAGAGTACTTAGAAGCCAAGTTTATTTTATTGTGGATTCGTTCTCTCTTCTTGAAGTCGTCCTTCCCCGCCCTTTAAGAGTGACTATTAGGTGTTACAGGCGACATAAAGAGGAGCACCACTGCTAAACAAATTGTGGCTTAATGAACGTATTATTTATCTATAGCGCTTACATATACTGTAGTGAGAGTCTTGTCGTGATACTGTGGTGTAAAGAACAATATATAAGGGTTTCCTTAAAAAATTACTGCTTGTCTTGTATATGGCCAGAGGAGCCTTTTTGGGTAGTTGGTTTCCCCAGTAGCCTCAGAATGTCAGGACTGAATACATCCCTGCAACGGGAACCACACAACGGTGATATTTGGAATGAATCATCCATGGTGTCTTAAGAGGTCTTCATGTAATACAAGGCTTTACACACCACGTGCACGTGGCCAAAATGGTGGCTGTCAACTAGCCCACAAATTGACTCCATTGACTTCTTTGCATTGGCCACAGTGTTGGTAAAGCCGGGGGTCAATTGGCTCCACCTGTACCCATCAGCAGCGCCACAAACATAGAGAATGGCCTTAGTGGTGCGCCCCAGATTTAGCTCTAAAAGATGTTTGTGGGGGGGAAGGATGTCTCTGAATATCGACCCTCCAATTCAATACCCCTAAGGAAATAAGAAAAATTCTGGTTTTCGATTGGGTGTGAAAAAAAACCCAAATCCTTCTGAACCAAGTTACTCCACGTATTGGGCCGGATCTATTATTGTGTGCTGCGCCAGTGTTTTGTCTAAATAGAAGTCTTTGGATCTGTGCAACATGTATTCTAAAGTGTTGCGGCAGTTCTTGCCAACAAGACATGAAAATGAGCCCTTTAAATGGGCTGTTACTTGCCAGTCTGACCGTGCCCCACATTAATTACTGCTACTGCACAGAATTGCCTTTGCAGCTGTTATGTAAAGAGTCACCGAAAAAAAACTTGGTGACACTTCCCGAACAGTGTCGGAGGCACCCGATATCTAGAGACCGTGCGCCCGTATTCAATAATCTGTGCAGTCGGCAATTCGTGAGGTGAACTTCACATAACGTCCAGATTTAATTAAACCCTTGCCCAGTTTTAGTTTGAGACTTTGGCTTGTCTGTTTAGTGCAAACTGCTTGCACAGGTATTGTCCACGAACAGCTTTCATCACAGTATGTACTGCACTATTCCTGACGCAAACACAAATTTTGCACATAAAGAGGCATTCGGGTCAATTGGACGTGCGCCACTATTATACAAATTTCCCATGTGTCAACGAGAAATTGTCGCACCCCCCATGTTAAAGGTGCACCCACAAAAAAATAGATTGGGCCTTTGTTGGAGCAGTGCAGGGGGCGCCAATTCATGAAAAGAGACCTGAAATTCCTAAATCCGGCCCCCCCCTGCACATACATAAGGACACTGACCCCTAGTACCCACCTGCCACTGTTTTTGAGATAAATGTGGGTTGCCACCCTTAAACGCGCCATCTTATTAAGGGGGTTATGCACGCTAAACAATTTGCCTACAAAAAGCTGTAAAGAGGTTCAAATATTTCAAAATCTATTGTACTGGTTACCTGGAGTAAAGCTACCTTTACTATGTGTTATTAGTGATTCGTGTTTCAGCACTCTTTCTTCTCCACACAAAGCGATTGTTGGAGGGGCCGGAACAGCACAGCACTGACGCTGCAGTTATGTCACACCGCAAGGACTACAGAGCGTCAGCCCTTCCAGAGTCTCCTTCCACTCTGTGCTCAAATAGTCCCTGCATTTATGATCAATAGAAGTCCAATCGAAAGTGTCATACGACCCATGTTAAAAGTGCACCAAAAAAATTTCTGGTGCAGTCTGTCAAAAGCGAGTGCAGGGGGCACATATTCATGAAGAACGTCGCGCCAGAACTCCTGAATCTGCGCCCCCCCCTGCAAACTACCAGGACATGCACATAGTAACAAACAAACAATGTATATGTATTCTCAGCATCAGGTCGGCACAGAGTTGGACATGCATGCGAACGTCTAGGTGGTTGCAAGGGGAGGCCAAACACCCCTGTATCGTACTACCTCTCCAAAGTGCCACTACCCCTGAGGAAGTCACTTTAGAGAGATAGAAGGAGTTTCCGTCCCTGCATTTTTCTAGACCTCCGACATATTTACACTTTACTGTCCGCTAGACCGACCATGATGCTGTGAGAATACATTGTTTTGCTCTTCTGTATGCATTGTGATTGTACAAAATTAGGTGCAATCGTTGTTTATTTAGACTTTTCACTATAAACTTTGTATTTTGCATGTGATTCCATCTCTTTCTGTTTATTTTGTAGAATGTTCAACCAATCACTAGATAGACTAGATAGATATATAGATAGTAGTATAGACGGAGAGATCGTAGATAGTGACGTAGGTAGATGTAGATAGTACTGCGTGTGCTAGATAGCTGGTCGATACCGATGAACGCTACGTAGTAGCCGTCGGTAGATACGCTACGCGCCGTCGACGTAGCTAGTGATACGCTCGCTCTCGACTACGGATGCGATAGTGCTGTGCTACGTCGACGACTGACTCCTCGCCAGCTGTAGACTGCTGTGCTCGACTGCTCGCCCTGTCAGAGCCCTACGACTCGTTCGACTCTGTAGCTACGACTCGCCTACTCCGTAGAGGCTGCTACGGACGCTCGATCGTAGCGCTCCTGATCTGTGATCCTGACGCGCTGTTCGCCGCTCGCCCGTCACTATGCTGCTGCGCCGCGTGTGCTAGCCGCTCTGATCGCTCCCTCTCCTCTGTTTCGTGTGCGCCCGACCTACCTCGGTATGCCGTGTTGTACTGCGTAGCTCCCTAGACCGATACGACTAGATGACTGATGAGAGATAGCTGATCCCCGATAGACAGACTCGCTACTATAGATGAGACTAGAGTCGATAGTGACTAGAGTGCATTGTGATGAAGATATATGTGTACGAGTAGTGATAGTCGTGAACTAGTGAGCATTGTGTGACTACGACTCATGAGCTGAGAGCTCGACTACGCTAAGGCTGACTACTACGTAGGTACTGCTGACTACTGTGGATGGTTCGATCCCTGTACCTAGCTCGGATGCTGCTGATGTACGATTATACGGACGCATGTGTACTGTCGAGATCGTAGCTGTCGTCGATGACGTTAATGTAACTACGCTCGACTAGACTAACCTAGTGATGTGTCGTTGTGACTACCTCGTCGGTGGTACTCGGACTACTACGGTGATCGAGTCGCTCGGTCGTGGACTCGATACGGGGAGACTAGTACGATGTAGTAGATAGACTCGACTAGAGGTAGAAGATGTTAACTAGCGCTGAGCGGGTAGTACGATGAGAGATCGCTACGCTCGCTGTGAGATCGGACGCTACGCAATCGGCGACTCGCTAGATACGATCGGCGTACGCTAGCAGAGTGCGCCTAGTAAGCTACTTAGATCGGGGTGTAGAAGATAGAGTAGATAGATGTGTATGATAGAAAAGATAATAGAGAAGAGAAGATGATAAGAAAATAGATGGAGGATAGAGGGAGCAGGTGACGCTTCTACAGAACTTCAGCTATCCCCTGCTACTCAGGGCAGGGCCCTTTTGCAGACAGGGTGGTAACATGGAGGGGAGAGTGAATGGATTGGAGAGTACAGGAGGAGGCTCGCATCAACCTGTTACTTGTGTTATCTCTGCAGCCTCGTGTGACCTGACTAAATGGTAGAGGGAGGAAGGCTGATACATTGCATGATCCAGTGTTAGGGAAGGTTGATCCTCTGAGCAGACATGTCTGGCTGCAGTTACCTTGTACTGTCTGGTCAGGCTCCTGTGTAGCTGGTGAGCAGTGGCCATAAAGCACAATCCTGCCCCCCCCCCTATCCTCTCTCACTCTCTATTGTGCAGTGTGTCAGGTGATCTCTCATTGTGCAGAGGAGCTCTGGAGCCCGTGGGAGTGATCTGTATGGAGAAACAGCTGATGATCCCGGTGCGCAGATCGCCCAGATCAGCTGTTGCTCAGGACGGGACACAGCTCCACACCGGGGGGCGCAGCAAACCAGAACAAAAGGAGTAGTCTCAGTAAGCCTGCAGTTTAATAAGTGTAATGGTGAATGAAAGTACTTGTTAACAATGCTTGTGACCCAAGTTACAGCCAATGTGCAATGGTGACACACCCCCTTAATAAAATTAATAATCGTGCCCATTTTTAAGTGACACGCTGTTGTAGTTTCTAATGTCTTCCTTCGTATCCCGCCCAGGCCCCAAGTTCAGTAGATACAAGTCCGATGCCATAATTTCACGCCTCCAACTCCTGAGTATCCCTGCAACTTGCACCACCACTCCCAGTCCTAGCAGATGAAGCACCACCGGAGGGAAACCCAGGCATCAGAACTGCCAGGAATAGAATACAGCAAGACGGAGCCATGAGACCAGACGCCTATAGGAAGTTCCATCCAGATCTCACATGGGGATTCTGTTTATCTCTGCAGCAACCATAACCACATCCTCCTATTCATCATATTATATATATATCCTCACTATACTATCTATCCATTATCTCTTCTCCTATCTATCACTGTTTATACTAGTCCTGTGTGTCATACACAGGCCACATACATAATGTTTCTTTCTATAGTAGATGACAGTATGTCACAGTCCCCCGCTCTGTGCTGTACGGGATTGAGTTTATTCCTAGCGTATCGCGGCACCCACACTCTATACCGCGATATATATGAGGCTGGAGAACCAAGAGGCTCCTGGCCCCACTGCAAATCTGTAATCGGGCCCCACCTGTACCAGAATCATCCGGTGTCCTTTATGTAGCTGAAGGACATTTAGATTTACTTTGTGTTGGGAGTGTTTTAGTTCTCCTTTCCATCTTTAGGATCTCTGCTGCTGTAACTAACAGTTATTATTATTAACGCGCTGGTCTATCCAATCATTGGGAGCTAAGTGCAGAGCAATCCTCTAGTAATAGTAAGTATCTATCCCTCTCTGCCCCCGTGCATCATTCATCATCAGTACTTAATTCTATAATGTCCTATAACGATCCTGCAGAGGCTTCTGAGTGACAGAGAAGAGACAAGATTATACATAGAGGCTGCTGCAGCTTATGGTAAGTTTTCTGACCTCACCACAAGCTTTTATCCATCAGATTACCGCTCAGTTTCTTCTCTATAATGTCCTTTATGAGCTTTCGCTAAAAGAAAGAAACACAGGAACAGACAGAAGCCGCCTGGAGATAATCAAATCAGTTTTCTATCCTCACCCCAAGTGATTACTCACATGGAACCGGTCTGTACTTATTATGTATTCTAAATGATTAATAGAGAAATAATGGAGCAGAGTGCTTCTCTATTATCTGTGGCAGTGTATGGGAGCCATGATAGAGTGGGTCCCCTTAAGCTCAGCGATAAACTGAGAATTACACATAGAGGCTGCAGAGAAGAAACTTCTACACACCATACAGATACAAGCAGGGGTGCAGTAAGACCACCAGGGTCCTGGGTGGATGAATATACCTAGCAAGTCTGGGGTCCACTTCCTAGTCTGGTACTAGAATCAGCTTCTTGGGGATGGAGGATGTGTCCCTTCTGCTGCTTTTCAATCTGCCGCTTCAAGACCTTTGGGTCCTTCAAAGGTCCAGAAATGGCTCTTGTGTACTGGGTATTGAGAGCAGGAACAGATGTAGGAGGATTTCATGGTAAAGAAAAGTCCTTCTCAGTATAATTTTGGTGGGTAGTTTGTGGTGCTATGGGCCCCCTAGAAGGCTCGGGCCCTGGGCTACCACCCGAACCGCCTATTATAATCAACAACTGTATAGAAGTCAGATCATGGCAGGAATGTGTTTCCCATGGACATTATCGGGCACAGTTACTTAGGAGATGACAACTGTGCTAAAACTCTCTGCCGTGTATATATGCGGGTGGGACACATAAACCTGTGCTTCCCAGCACTGGACCAACTTTTTATGGGCAAAACCTTTAAAACAGGCCTGTGCGACAACAATTTGCATGTAAAATACGTGCTCGGTCCACACCCACACGCCCCGTAATTTGTGTCGCAAGGAGGTTCACGTCGGAATGCACCACAAAAGGGTCGCGTGGGACACGATAGCGGTGCAGACACTTCTTAAAAACCAGTGTAACCGTTTTCCCTACAAGAAAGTGCAACAAAAGTGCAGTGCAAGCCCTTAGTAAATGAGCCCCTATATCACAAATAGCAGCATATGAGCCCTTTATAGGCACCAGGTTCCGGAGATGTAAACGGGTTCGTTCTGAGACCCATCAGGATTAACGGTTGTCTTCTAAGCAGATAATTGAGAATAATAATATAAATAGTATCTATAATACAAGTTATGACATAAATAATAATAATTAAAGGGTTTAATGTCTGCATAGGGATACCAGTAGTCTGGTAATGGGGCTTATTCCTTGCTGTGATGAGCTCTGCCTGTGTTTAACAAACGTGAATCGGAACTTGGATTGTGATGTACTGGAACTGGGGAGGACCAAAATACATGTAGAACGGATTCTGAAATGGTTTTCCAAAACAGACTATTGATGGCCTCTCCTAATTTGGGATCTGCAGTGAGGGGATCCATCTACTTCCGGGTCTATGTGCTCTGTGATGGGCAGATTGGTTTGGACAATAATAGGTCCAATCAGTGAAAAGGTGATTATATATACCAACAACAATTTGTTACGAATCTATACAATGTTCATCCTGACTGCCTGGTTCATGAATAGATTTCAGAACTACAGTAAGACAACATTACAAAACGAGAGGTTAATCCGACTATGAATATGGATATATATGACACTCAGGACCTGGGAAAGATGGGTGATCACCAGCAATGACTCTGAATGAGGATATGACGTGTATAAGTAACCGGCTCATAATCAGTTACAATGTTTCTAACCCCCTTGCCCCGCTGGAGTGGGTATATTTGGGCCGGCGTGGGCCTCATACACACATTCTTAGCGCAGGTCGACAATAGACGCACACGGAGCGCTCAGGTATTGTAGCCCACACACTGGGCTCTCAATGACTGATGAAAAACGCTTCACAATCCTCACAAAGGTAAAAATTATCTGTAAATGTCCATCCGGCCCTTCCGTGGCGCTGGAGCGCGAACGTGCGCACATAATTTATAGCGCCGCTCCATACGTGCCTTCAGCTAAGAGCAGTGCATCTGGGAGACACATGCGGTCTTGTGCTGGGTGACTCATCCCATGGCAGATCCTATAGAAAACTTCTGAACTCATAAGTCATGTGTCACCGGAGAGAGAACTATCGCAGGCGGAATCTCCTTTCGTTAAAAAAAAAATAATGGGATTTTCATAGAAGTCTCAGAACATCGCGTCGTCCACAAAAGAGATAATCTGTGCATGAGAATGTAACTCTAAAGAATTGTACTGGAGAGTGTCAAAATACGCGAAAATGTCTAATTCTATACTAAAGAAAATATCAAATGTTATAAAAACCTGCACTAATATATCAATAATATTCTCTATAGGTACATAGGGGGCAGGTTATAGTAGTTATATTCCTGCACTTTTTTCTTTACATAGGGGGCAGTATTTAAGTAGTTATATTCTGTACATAGGGGGCAGTATATAGTAGTTATATTCTTGTACATAGGGGCAGTATTATAGTAGTTATATTCCGTTACATAGGGGGCAGTATTATAGTAGCTATTCGTGTACATAGGGGCAGTATTTAGTAGTTATATTCCTGTACATAGGGGGCAGTTATAGGTATTATCTGAATCGGGGCAGATATAGTAGTTATATTCTGTACATAGGGGGCAGTATTATAGTGTTTATTATTGTACATAGGGGGCAGTATTATAGTAGTTATTCTTGTACTAGGAGGCAGTAAGTAGGTTATATTCTTGTACATAGGGGCAGTATCTTAGTAGTTATATTCCTGTACATAGGGGGCAGTATTATAGTAGTTATATTCGTGTGTACATAGGGGCATTATAGTAGTTATATTCTGACTCAGGAGGGCCAGTATTATAGTAGTTATATCTTGTACATAGTGGCAGTATTAGTAGTTATATTACTGTTAACTAGGGAGCAGTATTATAGTTCTATTCCGGTTAAACATAGGGGCAGTATTTATAGTAGTATAATCCTGTAATAGGGGGCAGTATTATAGTAGTTATATTCTTGTAATTAGGGGGCAGTATTATAGTGTTATTTGTTTTTTCTAATAGGGGCAGAATTATAGTAGTTTATTCCTGTACATAGAGGCAGTATATAGTAGTTATATTCTTGTACATAGGGGGACAGTATTATATTAGTTTATTCCTGTACATAGGGGGCAGTTTCTAGTGTATATTCCTGTACATAGGGGCAGTATATAGTAGTTATATTTTGTACATAGGGGTAATTATAGTAGTTATATTATTACATAGGGGACAGTATTATGTGTTATATTCATGTACATAGGGACAGTATATTGTGTTATATTCTGTACATAGGGGACAGTATTAGTAGTATATTCATGGAGTAGGGGACAGTATTATAGTAGTTATATCTTGTACATAGGGGCAACTTATAGATGTTATATCTCTGTACATGGGGGGCAGTATTATAGTAGTTATAATTCTTGTACTAGGAGGCAGTATTATAGTAGTTATATTCTTGTACAATAGGGGGCAGATATAGTAGTATATTCTTTACATAGGGGCAGTATTATAGTAGTATATTCTTGTACATAGGGGCAGTATTATAGTGTATATCGTACATGGGGGCAGTATATAGTAGATTATATTCTTGTACATAGGGGCAGTATTATAGTAGTTATATATTTGCATACAGGATTAGAAGCATGGTGGCTTAGTGGTTAGCATACAGCCTTGCAGCACTGGGTCATGGTTCAAGTCCCAGGGTCACATCTGCAAAGAGTTTTGTATATTTCTCCGTGTTTGTGTGGGTTTCCTCGGTCCTCCGGTTTTTCCCACACCTCCAAAACGAACTAGTAGATTGCAGAAGGATATGTAATATGTATTATTACTAATGATAGTATAGATGTATCCTGGATATTAGTGGTGAATCCCATGCGTGTGGATTCTAGAATGTGTATGGAAGAGCCTGTAGTTTGGTCTTGGGTCTCCCTGGGAAGGGGAGGGTTGTGATGCTTTGCAGCTTTCATGCCTTGGCTGTGGACCCTGGCACTGTGGGTTGGGCCTCATGGGGTCTATGTGGCTGTTACAGTGGCAATAACATTGTAGAGAGTCTCCCGTATTTAGATTTTTTGCCATAAATTACTTGTATTTTTTAAATAACATAAAATTGCAAACCATCTCCTCCATTTTTAACCTTTGCTCTTCCTCCTGTATTATTGGAATGTGCGTGCAAAGTCAATTTCCGCAAAACTTTATTGTGCTGCAAGCGAAAAAAAGAAAAACATTGAGACTGAGCCCCGGATGGCGACATCCGCCATGTGCGGGGTAACCCTTTCATTGCCTTCTACTAACGGTTAATCTCCGTGGACCCTTCTAGGAGCCAGGACCTGATGCAAGGAGTCTCATCTTGTGTGTGATGAGACCAGCAGCGGCCGATCGAGTGATGTCACCGAGCTCTACCATGTCTACAATCACCTCACCTTCTCCTCAGATCAAATACCAGATTATTGTTTTATTAGTAACGTGCAGTAGGTCTTTGACTCCAGAAGGACGCGTCAGCCTTCAGATACCAGAGATACAAGTTCTAGAAGACACTAAATTATGACTTCCAGCCAGGACTGTAATAGGAATTTGGGGGCCCCTGAATGAAACATTTTTGACCCCCTCACACTCGTTTCCATCTTATACTATTATTCAACATTGCAAAAGTGCTTCTAAATTCATTCTCCTACATATAATTTCTGGAATTAATTATATTGTCCCCTATACTACTATAATACTGCCCCCTATGTACAAAAAATAAATCTACTATAATACTGCCCCCTATGTACAAGAATATGACTACTATAATACTGCCCTATGTACAAGAATATAACTACTATAATACTGCCCCCTATGTACAGAATATAACTACTATAATATTGCCCCCTATGTACAAGAATATACTACTATAATATCTGCCCCTATGTACAGGAATATAATACTATAATACTGCCCCTATGTACAAGAATATAACTACTATAACTGTTGCCCCCTATGTACAAGAATATAACGCTAATACTGCTCCCTATGTACAGATATAACTACTATAATACTGCCCCCTATGTACAAAATAACTCTATAATACTGCCCCCTATGTACAAGCATATAACTACTATAAATACTGCCCCCCTATGTACAGTAATATAACTACTATAATGACTGCCCCTTAGTACAGATATAACTACTAAATACTGCCCCCTAGTATCAAGAATATAATACTTATACTGCCCCTATGTACGGAATTAAACTATAATAATGCCCCCTATGTTACAAGAATAATAACTACTATAATACTGCCCACCTATATACAAGAATATAACTACTATATACTGCTCCCTATGTACAAGAATATAACTACTATAATACTGCCCCCTATGTACAAGAATATAACTCTATAATAATGCCACCTATGATACAAGGATTAGGACTACTGTAATAATGCCCCCTATGTACAAGAATATAACTACTATTTACTGCCCCCTATGTACAAGAATATAACTACTATATACTGCCCCCTATGTACAAGAATATAACTACATATATACTGCCCCATGTACAAGATACTATTAGCCCATCAATATAACTCTATAATCTTGCCCCTTGTACAAGTACACATATACTGACCCAGTACATATTAGAATACTGTCCCTCTGTACAAGACTATAACTACTTAATACTGCCCCCTATGTACAGGAATATACTACTATAATACTGCCCCCTGTACTATACTATAACTACTATAATACTGCCCCCTATGTCAGAATATAACTACTATAATACTGCCCATGTCAGGAATATAACTACTATAAACTGCCCCTATGTACAAGAATATAACTACTTAATACGGCCCCCTATGTACAAGAATATAACTACTATAAATCTGCCTCCTATGTACAGAGATATAACTATATAATACTGCCCCCTATGTACAGGATATAACTACTATAATCTCCCCCTATGTACAAGAATATAACTACTATAATACTGCCCCCTATGTACAGGGATATACACTACAATAATACTGCCCCTATGTACAAGAATATACTACTATATACTGCCCACCTCTGTCAGGGAAATTAACTACTATAATATGCCCCTATGTACAGAATAAATACTAAATACTGCCCTATGCTACAAGAATATCACTACTTATATATGCCCTCTATGTACAGATATAACTCTATATCTGCCCTATTACAGCATATAACACTATAATACTGCCCTGGCAGGTACAGAAACGCCAGAGTGTCCTAAGTACAGGCAGAGAAGATGCGGGTGCCTTCTTCAAGCAATGCAATAACAAGGATAACTTGCTCGATGAGCAAAAAGCTTGGAACACGCCGTCACGTCCTTAGCTGACAAGGAGGTCAGATTTTTTGGACGAACCACTCCTTAAAGTCCTACAGTGAGAGCAATCGGGTGCCAAGGGGCCTTAGGACCTACAAGACCCCGGCCCAGTATGTCGAGGACCCACCTTCATTAGTAGGTGGAAGGAGTTACATTTGGAGCACTCGCTGAACCTGATGCGGTTGGTCATGAGCCGAATGAAATTGAGTTACGAGCATAACCAACGAACTTTGCAAGAGCAAGGACAGAACTCCGGACTAGATGGGAGGAGAATGCCTTTATTAATTTTCAAAAAGACTCGAGAAGAAATTGGTAGTGACACAATGGAGATAAAGGAAAAGAAAAGAGACAAGTTTGTACGAGACAAAATTGACTTTGAACAAGACATGATCTTTACTGGATATCACAAAAAACAAAACCTTAGAAAAAGAAACCAGAGCCAGAGAAGAAGAAGAACACAGAAATTCAGAGTTCTGGAGACGACTGAGTCTGACTCAAGTATGTCCGATGAGACGAATAAGGAACAGGCCTAGAGAAAGACTTCAGGCCCTAACATGATGGGAGAAAGTGAAATGGAGATGACGCCATCTGCAGCCCCTTTAGGAGGCGCACCCGGAGGGGCAGAAGGAGGAAGGAGAAATCGATACCCATATCGGAAGAGAAAACAGGTGTCCTGGCGTTAGAACTCTCAGGTGACGCCCCCACTAACTATAGCCCACCCACTAACTCCATTTACCCTGACACAATTGATCTGGCCCACTCAGAAGACTTCCTTGGATTATCCAGAGCAACTGTCCAGCCTCGCATCCACCACCCCCCTAGCATTAAGGGGTTCCAGTCCCCCCGTTCCCCCTTCACCATGAGGACATTGAGGACAATAATGTGTTATTAACCTTACTAACCTCACCCTTTCAGATGATTGTGTGGTCACTTTTGAGAAAAGGGTCTTAATTTTGCTATGACCAATGTGTTTGACCCTATCAATTTGAAATTGTCTGTTCATTCAGAGCATACGCAAACTCAATCTGCATAAATTCTTTCAGAGTGGGGAGAGGTGGGTGGGTTTATAGAGAGCCGTAAAGAGGGCGAGATCCAGTTCCAGGTTATGGTGGCCCTCTGGGATTCTCTCCCTCAGATGCCACCTCTCATTTGATATGCCTGTCATGAATGTCGTATTTAGCCGTAGAGGACACCCCTGAGTCTGTAGAGGGAGAGGATACAGACGTCCGGATTTGGAAGTTGAGGTGGGAGGTTTTTAAAAAGGGAGTTAAATCCACTTTTTGTCCCCCCTTGTCCGCTGGCTCACCCATTGACATTTTCTGTCGTGCGTTAAAAATGACGTTTCTGCCCTTGTTTACCCCACGGCTTGCGAGAATCTATCGGCAGGTGAAAGACAAGCTTTGCGTGGCTCCAATCTTTAAAACAGGTTGTGGTGAAGCCAGCGGACAAGGGCGGCAACGTGGTCCTTATGACCAGGGAGTACATAAAGCGGGAAGCTGATAGACACTTGAAGGACACTATTACATATACTCCGTTAGCATCCAACCCTACTTTGAAGTATCAAACCCTCCTAGTTCCTTCTTAGGAAGAACGTTGAGAAGAGGTGTTATTCTGAACAGACGGCCATCCAACTTTTACGCCCAACACCTAGGTACACGCGTATGGTACTTCTACTAAGGTACATAAGTGTTGGAATATCCCCCTTTCAGCAGCAGGGAAGGATGGAACGAAGAAAAAAGAAAAAGGAATAGTGGAAGGAGAAAGGAAGGAGTGAGGAAATGAACAGGGGAATAGGCCACCTGGCTCCCTCAACTGTGTGAACCCCTATTCACATTCTCAACATTCATCTCTTGATTGGGCTTTTCTTCCTCCCTAGTTATAGCTCGACCCACCACTCAAGTGATATGCCATATCTATACTCTTATAAAGGACAACAATTCCTTCCTTAACTTAAAGTAGTAGGGATTATATCTTGGAAAAATAAGGATAGTTACACTTCTGGCATTCTAGATTAGATGTGGGAGTTTAGAGTTATATAAACGAATTCCCACAGGACTTAGTGTGGAAGTAACAGTGTATAACTATTCAGTTATACTTGCAATATACAGATTCTTTTACTAAAGCACTTTTCTGGCGCGGTTGCTTTTTTTTTAATCCTGTCTCATTTATCCAAATTTTGTCTCAGCAGTTGGAATAAAGCACATTGAGAACTGCCCCACAGTGAAACAACCAGCATCACCAGAGCTCATGTTATAACATAGTAAGTAGTTAACATCCGATTCCTGTGGTTTCTGATGCTCGAGGAATAACTGTGTTATTACAACTGGGTAAATTCTTCACAGTTGTGCTATGTGTGCTACATATGACACTTTTATTTGATAGGACAGTGTGACATCCCCACTGGGGCCTATCAGAGGGCAGATGTGAACCAGGAGATGAACGGTCTGACTTGGTTGCGCCTAGATGCATAAGCGCAGTCACGCGTTGGTTCTTCTCATCACGGCCAGCAGAGTAAGCAAGAAGAGGGGCCACATGGAAAAAGGTTCCCCTGCAGTACTCCCAGTGTGGTATAATGGGTCTCGGCTGTTGATACATGGGGGACCCGTGATAGTGGTGGTTTTTGGCAGGGATTGGAAACAGAGATGATGCAAAAACTTACCCTCGTTATTGTCAATTTGAAAACACCATCAGTAGTAGTAGCAGAGTAACACTTGAAAGTGAAAATCTTCTAGGTTTAGAAGTAGAGAACTGGAAAAAGCCCAGTACCAGTGGTTTGAAGGGATAGACAACATCTTATGGGAACTATGTCAACTCTACTGCATCAGCAGCATAATTCCACTGGCAGTGTCACAAAATAATAAGAGAACTGAGCGGAAATAGAAGACCTAGTTAGAAAGACCAAGTCCAAGACTACAAACAAGGCCTAGAAGCCAGGGCAGAGCCATAGATTTCAGGGCTCAACCCAGTGGAGCAGCCAATGTGGTTTTATATACACATCATTAAAATGCATAATTAATTACCGTATTTTTACCGACTATAATGCGCACCGATATAAGGCGCACAATCAATAAATGCCTGCTATACGTCGAGGTTCATAAATAAGTGCACCGGATTATAACGTATGAATGCCAAAAGGTGGCAGACCTGTGCACAGTTCAGGCAGCTGTTGTCTGTAAGTATGGTTCATATATAAGGCGCACTGGAACTATTCAGTTTTATTATTCAATATACAGATTCTTTTACTAAAGCCACTTTTCTGGCGCGGTTGCTTTTTTTTTAATCCTGTCTCATTTATCCAAATTTTGTCTCAGCAGTTTTGGAAAAAGCACAATTGAGAACTGCCCACAGTGAAACAACCAGCTCACCAGAGCTCATGTTATAACAGTAGTAGTAGTTAACATCGATTCCTGATGGTTTCTGATGTCGAGGAATAACTGTGTTATTACAACTGGGTAAATTCTTCACAGATTGTGCTATGTGTGCAACATATGACACTTTATTTGATGGACAGTGTGACATCCCCACTGGGGCCTATCAGAGGGCAGATGTGAACCAGGAGATGAACGGCTGACTTGGTTGCGGCCTAGATGCAGAAGCGCAGTCCACGCGTTGGGTTCTTCTCATCACGGCCAGCAGAGTAAAGCAGAAAGGGGGCCACATGGGAAAAAGGTTCCCTGCAATACTCCCAGTGTGGATAATGGGTCTCGGCTGTTGATACATGGGGGACCCGTGATAGTGGTGGTTTTGGCCAGGGACTTGGAAACAGAGATGATGCAAAAACTTACACTCCGTTATTGTCAAATTTGAAAACAGCCATCAGTAGAGTAGCAGTAACACTTGAAAGTGAAAATCTTCTAGGTTGTAGAAGTAGGAGAACTGGAATAAGCCCAGTACCAGTGGTTTGAAGGGATAGACAAATCTTAGGGAACTATGTCAACTCTACTGCATCAGCAGCTTAAATGGCAGTGTCACAAAATTAATAAAGAGAAGAGCGGAATAGAAGACCTAGTTAGAAAGACCAAGTCCAAGACTACAAACAAGGCCTAGAAGCCAGGGCAGAGCCATAGATTTCAGGGCTCAACCCAGTGGAGCAGCCAATGTGGTTTTATATACACATCATTAAAATGCATAATTAATTACCGTATTTTACCGACTATAATGCGCACCGGATTATAAGGCGCACAATCAATAAATGCCTGCTATACGTCGAGGTTCATAAATAAGGGCACCGGATTATAAGTATGAATGCCAACAGGTGGCAGACCTGTGCACAGTTCAAGGCAGCTGTTGTCTGTAAGTATGGTTCATATATAAGGCGCACTGGTTTTAATCCTGTCTCATTTATCCAAATTTTGTCTCAGCAGTTTTGGAATAAAGCACAATTGAGAACTGCCCACAGTGAAACAACCAGATCACCAGAGCTCATGTTATAACATAGTAGTAGTTAACATCCGATTCCTGATGGTTTCTGATGCTCGAGGAATAACTGTGTTATTACAACTGGGGTAAATTCTTCACAGATTGTGCTATTGTGTGCATACATATGACACTTTTATTTGATAGGACAGTGTGACATCCCCACTGGGGCCTATCAGAGGGCAGATGTGAACCAGGAGATGAACGGCTGACTTGGTTGCGGCCTAGATGCAGAAGCGCAGTCCACGCGTTGGGTTCTTCTCATCACGGCCAGCAGAGTAAAGCAAGAAGAGGGGGCCACATGGTAAAAAGGTTCCCCTGCAGTACTCCCAGTGTGTATAATGGGTCTCGGCTGTTGATACATGGGGGACCCGTGATAGTGGTGGTTTTGGCCAGGGACTTGGAAACAGAGATGATGCAAAAACTTACACTCGTTATTGTCAAATTTGAAAACAGCCATCAGTAGTAGTAGCAGAGTAACACTTGAAAGTGAAAATCTTCTAGGTTGTAGAAGTAGGAACTGGAATAAGCCCAGTACCAGTGGTTTGAAGGGATAGACAAATCTTATGGGAACTATGTCAACTCTACTGCATCAGCAGCATAATTGGCAGTGTCACAAAATTACATAATAGAGAACTGAGCGGAATAGAAGACCTAGTTAGAAAGACCAAGTCCAAAGACTACAAACAAAGGCCTAGAAGCCAGGGCAGAGCCAATAGATTTCAGGGCTCAACCCAGTGGAGCAGCCAATGTGGTTTATAATATACACATCATTAAAATGCATAATTAATTACCGTATTTTTACCGACTATAATGCGCACCGGATTATAAGGCGCACAATCAATAAATGCCTGCTATACGTCGAGGTTCATAAATAAGGTGCACCGGATTATAAGTATGAATGACCAACAGGTGGCAGACCTGTGCACAGTTCAAGGCAGCTGTTGTCTGTAAGTATGGTTCATATATAAGGCGCACTGGACTATAAGGCGCACATTTGATTTCTGAGAAAATCAAAGGATTTTTTTGTGCGCCTTATAGTCTGAAAAATACGGTAAATTGCACTAGGGCCAGTAGGGGGTGAGGTTGTATGCAACCTTAAAAGGAGGAACTAGCTAGAAAATGCCTAGGAAAGCTGGGCTACACTCAAGAATGTTGGGTCTCTGAGTTACAGATCCCAGTAGAGTGATCAGTCTTACTGGCTCCCCCCAGCAAGATTACCAGACTCATACATTTAGTAACCCCAGCTCCCGAGATAATTCAATAGTTTTATCAATTAAAAATGTAAAAATATATATGTATATTTCCCATCCATGTGTTTTAAATGAAAAACTGTTTACCAAAATATGTTAAAAATATTTTAATCATTTTAATTGTGACAGGTTATTAGCTGATCATCAAAACACTCCAAAAAACTGGAAGGGATGGATCAATATATATCACACTCACAATATCTAAGAAACCGCTTGACACTTTGTTAATGAAGGTAGTTACATAAATTGACCTTACATACTGGGATTACCTTCCAAACACCACCGCACAATTATTATTTTTTTTTTTTACTTTTTGTGATTGGGGTCGTTTCCTTTAACAAAAACATTGGGGGTCATTTACTAAGGGCCGATTCGTGTTTCCCGACGTGTTACCAAATATTTCCGTATTTGCCGAAGTTTCCTTTCCCTGAATTGCCCCGGGATTTTGGCCACGCGAACGGATTGGGCGCGCTGGCATCACGCGACGAAATCGGGGGGGGGGGGTGGGCCGAACGAAAACCCGCGGATTCGGAAACCGCCGCATTTAAAACAAAAAATGTGTGCGAAAATTCACTTACCTTCACTAGGTGTATTGGCCGGTGAATTTCAGGGCATTCCAGCGCGCTTCCGGGGAACTTCAGCGCAGCAGCGCCACCTGGTAGACGGCGGAGGAACTACCTTAGTGAATCCCGTCTGGACCCGAATCCACCGCAGAGAATGCGCTGCTGGATCGCGAACGGACCGGGTAAGTAAATCTGCCCCAATATATAAGAAAAAAGAAAACAAACAAAAATCAGCAAATATATATATATAAAGAAGAAACAAGAGTAAAAATAATACAAAGAAGTACATTATAAATAAAAAGCTACCTTCCCCTGGAAATTGAGGACACCTCACCAAAACCTACACAAATAGACTGTATCATATTGATCATTTTAAAACGGAAAATAATAAAATGGTAATAATTATCGAGAATAATAAAGACTCCCCTGGTTCCTGGAAGTGATCTTTTGTTTGTTGTGTAATTTGCCACAAACATGAGCAGAAATAGGACTTTCTCTATAATTTTCGGCACAGGCAGTGCGGGGCTCACACATGGGGCTATAAAAACCACAGCTTTTTTTATTGGATTACATGGGACTGTGTTCAATCTGACAAAACAACGGAAGCAAAAGCAACATTTGTGTGCATTTCTTTTACCATCTAAAAACAGCGCCAAACATAATACTGGTTGTACCTGGTATTGCAGCTCATCTCCAGTCTCTGGGCTGCAAACCAGATATAAATCATAGACAACCAGTGCTATTATTGAAAGAATAAGTAATTATTGAAATGTTGGATAAGCCCTTTTAGAATCTAATTATAGTAGTTGATTGTAAATGTTACAAGAATTAGAAAGATCGGGGGCTCATCATTACTGTGACAGACATATGAGAGTCGTCACATGTCAGACATGGAGCTAATTAATCTCTGGGACATGGCAGAAGGGGAAAGATTGATTTGAAGAACATTTTTTCAGCCGTGTTCTTCCCATTATATCAGGAATTTCATTTTCAGGAGCTATCCGCGGATGATACAATCAATATCTACTTTATATCTAATTCTCCAAAGAAAAAAATGAATCCATTGCTGTTGACTTAACTGTGTCCAAAAAATACAAGTTCAGAATTGCTGCAGGGTTAAAAATATTGATGGTGTCTCCTATGGATATGCAACTTCCCCCACTGGGGCCTAGCCTTTTCTTGTGGCCTGGAGGCAGCCTGGGCACAGAAAACCAGAGTCTGTGGCAGTTGCGGCCTAGGACGCGCTGATGTCACGGTGCTTGGTATGGGGATCGGAGGGCTGTCCTACAGCCTGGCAGGTCTCCAGCAGGCTGTGTGTGCAAGAAATATAGAGGGTGAGGCTGATGTACTGAATCTCCCTGGCAACCCCTTAGTGTTTGTAGTATATGTCCCTGGGTAATAGATGGGGAGCCCTTGCTGGTGATACAGCCGTATCCAGTGATCAGACGGAGGCAACGTTGTGCACAATAACTCAAGGTTCTTTATCGGAACAACTGCAGGCAACGAGCCGAGACGGTCTCAGAACAGATGCCGGATTGTTGGAGATTCCGGATTACTGGAGTGGTCATGGAGTGATCCTGAGGAGTAGATTCACCAGCCTGGTAGTAGGTACAGGCTGGGATGGGGCTGTGTCCAGATCTGGATGCTGCAGCCCCTGTCCTGGGATAGTGCTGGATTTGGCCAGGGACTTGGAAACAGAGCCCCTTTCCTGGGTTTAGATGTGTGTCTGTGCTTGAGGTGCACAGACACTCTCTCTTTCTCTCAGTGGGTGTTCTCTAGGAGAGCTGGGGCCTAAGAGCTGGTCATGTGGTGAGAGCATGTGCTCAGAAGCAAGGCTCAGGCCTAAGAGACATAGCCCTTCCCTGTCCAGGGGCTTTGTTAAACCCTGGTCAGGTTATGGCTCACTCCCCAATCACACTCCATTATACATAAAGGAATACAATTGGACAATAACTTTAGAAAACTTAACCCTTGCCTGCAAAGGCAGTATTTACAGCTGCTAATTACCTTAATTGACTGCATTACCCTAAAGGTGAGTTGATCAGACTCCCCTAGAGGGGTCCTAGAAATAGAGGGACTTATTCGCAACCACTCCCTTGCCTATGTCGGCATGGGTGCTGCATATAGGTCATCAAAATCTGATTGATGGGGGTCCAACACCCCAGGACTCCCAGAGATCAGTTGTTCTCACACATTGAATGGGACAGGAAACAGAAATCTCCATTCTTAGTGAAGTGGCTGAATTGAGTCGCTGCATTGTAGCCCCCATTCAAATGCCTGGACACACCCCAGAGAAAATACAAAGTTTCTTTTGACTAGTATGAACTAATACATAACATGTATAACTTTTTGAGACCTTATCACATACTGATAGGTGGATTTTTACTAAACAAACAGTTGCACAGAAAATTAATTTATATCATTTTACTTTAGTAACATCTGTACCCATTTGTGCTTCAGCAACATCCTCTGTCCATAAGGTACTGCTGAAGACATGCTGATGAGTGTGATTTCGTCCATAGGTTACTAGTCTGAACACTACCTTATTTCAATCCTGGCTACCTTTATTGAATTCCACAACAGGTAAGTTAGCTGAGATAGACGGATTATTCCCCCACCCACACTGCTTGCTTTCCTCCTTTGCATGATCTGGATGTCAGGGAACTGGTCCGGGGTTCTGACATCTCATATAAGGTTTGCCTGCCATTTCGCTTACTAAAAGTCAAATTTGGAGCTTGCTGGAGTTAATCTTGACTTCTGTATTTTTAATTTCTTGATCCATTGCCTGTTTTGTCTCAGTACTGCATTTCAATTCTGTACTGGTTCTGACCAATAATCGTCCACTTCTCTTCCATGTGTGTATTGTTCAGTCTTTGCCTGCATGTTTGCATTTTGGTGCAGGAAAGAGAAGTTGAACAGTTGTCTTATACTGCTTAGGGTAGGGTGGGAAATTAGGTCAGGAGAGCTCTAAAGGGAATATAGACATAGGGTTTACTGTCCATCCAGTCCATCCTAGGCATCCCCTCAGTGCATTACATTCTTTTACAATTTTTTCATTTTTGTTCCATTTCCTTTGCTTGCTCTTTTAGCGATAGTTATATATTGATCTTATTTAGTACCATTTAGTCTATAGGATGTCACCAAGGCTTACAGCATCTATTACACTATTCTATAATCCGGACAAGCATTTAATTTCCAAGTTCAAAACCCATGTCCTAATGTAGATCGGATACTTGTCAAACATCAGAAATGGAAATCTGGTCCATTATAACATTGTAGTCAAAAATGAAAATGGTGAAAACAACATTATATTAATGTAATAGTTCAGTAATGTAATCCTCAGATCTACAGAGGAAAGTGCAGATAGCTGTGCCTGCAGCTGGACATCAGCATTAGGCTTTGTGGATCCTGCCTAAAGCCTTCATTAAAATATGTCTATATCATTATAGTTCATGCTTCCTGGGTATCAGATAACAAGTATGTAAGACGCTCTGCTTACTGTGTTTCATGAATGAACAATGCTCCCAGTAGCCTCATATATGAGTCACATCAAATGATAAAAGGGGATTATAATCCAGCAAACTATAGGGAAAATAATGTGAAAAGCAAGATCTTACCACATATAGAAAGCTTGACTGCCAAAACATGTGGTATATTAAGGATATTGGTTTATAGATTGTGTTTGGATTTTAGAAGGCGTATTTCTCCTCCTGCATATACTTCCTAAATTAGAACAAATTGAGAGATACCGAGAGACACTTACTTGCTCAGATCGAGATCATAAGATGGATTTAAGCCCCATAATAACAATATGCTGAACAATAATCACAAAACCAGCCCAACACCCCCACCCCCGACCCACCCCCCCAATCACAAACCCCACCGCCCATCCACCACCCCACCCCCCCCCCCCCCCAGGATCCAGAGCTTACCTTGTTGTAGAGACAGCTCCTGCTGTGTCACTCTCAATGCCTAAAAGCCAGGCTGAACCAGGAAGTGGCTGTGTCTGTAGTGCCGTCTGCCTCCGCCCCTTCCCATTGTCCTTCAATGCAGATAAGGTACAGGGAATTGTCTGACCACAGTCAGAAGATTTAAAGTTGGATCAGGGACATCCCTGGACCAGGACTGAAAGACAGGTTGGACCTATCTCGTGAAATGTTGTAATTTTGTAATAACGGAATTAGAGAATGTGTTATTTTGCTATCCTGAGTACATAAGAAACTTGTCCTTTGTGGGAATACCCCTTTAATTAGCAAAAAAGGAAATTTTTTTGATCTTACCAAAAGACAGCTGGACACCACCCACTGAACATGGAGAGCAAAATAGCATTTCAGTACAAGAAACTATTGGATCTAGTTGACCAGGTGCAGGAGTGGTAGAGAATAAATTCTAACTGGTGCAGAACCAATCGATCACTACCTATAAAGGATGCAAAATATGGAAATGGTGGGGCAACATTTACTTACCGGTCCTGTCGTGATCCCCGATCGGACTGTCCGATGAGGATGAAGTGCGGCGCGATTCACCAAGAATCCTGCGCTTAGTCCTAATTAGTTGGGTTGTCCAACGGCCACGCCCCCGATTTGGTTGGCACGAAAGTTCGGCACAAGCTCAAAATCTGATCGCCGTGCGCCAAAACCCCTGTTAAATGCCAGCGCAAATTGGAAATAGTTGGGAAATGTGGTCCGGACCCATAGTAAATGTACCCCATTGTGTGTGGTACAAAGTCCTCTTCAATCCACCCTCATGTACATATCTTCAGCCTCTTTACATTAGCTCCAGCTGCCTGCCTGCTGGCGGCCTGAGTTAGTATATTAAATTCCAGTGTTAGATGATGTACCTGGGAGCTATTTCACACTTTGCCTCAGGTATCAGAGTCGGCAGAATCACTTTCTGCTTCAACATTCGATAAATGTCTGATATAATGGTTTTCTTCATTGCTGAGCCTGACTCCCTGCTTCGTTTATACATTTCTGTGATGTTCATTATAATCTGTACCTTACTTTGTAAAGACAAATCCTAATCAAATATATAAATCTGAAAAGTAGGAACTGTTACGGCAATGATAGAGATATATGTATATGAATCTAGTAGCGACAGCTATTAGGCGTGCAATACTCACCCTCATCCTCAGGCTGTACATGGAGGTACTTACATATTTCCTTGTATACACTGTCATTATTAATACAGAGACTCTGTGTACTCAGCATAAGTCACTGAAAGCGTGTGATGCATGTGGTATAATATCAATATACTACAATCCCGCCAGCTTTATTTGTTACTAGGTGGTTTTTTATTTTCTCATTCATCCATACACTGTAATCCCATCAGTGAACCATACATTTCATTGACACGTAATTCAATTCTTAACTATTAGTGTCAGAAGTTTTGTGGTCTTTTGTGCCTTTGTACAGATCACAGAACATGGGTAATGTTTCATCAGGGAACCAAGAAACCAAGAGGTCATTCGATACATACAAATTATAGAAATGTATATTATCTCCTTTTTGTCAATATGACACTTGAGGGGTTTTCTAGCCCCCCAGTGGCATTCAAGAAGGGTATTATGGGGTTGAGAAAATCCGAGGACAAACAAAAAAGTTACAAGAATTCTCCCCGAAGACACGAAAACATGGAAGTTAACTGGGGAAGCCATGTAATGCCCACGTAGAGGTACACAGTTCTACCCCTTTATGATGGAAGTGTTAAATTTATGGGATCAGACCAATTTGTTACTGATAGTACACTGGGTACGGAAGTAGTGCGGAAAGATTCAGCCCTCTAAGTACCAAAATTACATTATCGAGCAACTTAACAATATAATACACATCCCCACTAGCAGCAGTTGGGTATCATGGGTTAGGGGGCAATTCTTAGCCTATTTGTGAAAATGATATGCCATCAATTCATATGATTCATCTCCCAACCCTAGTCGGCAAGTGTAAAACCTAGGTAACCCCCATCATAAAGTGCTGCAACCTTTGCAAGCCAATAACCAAACTAATCCCCCTTCATAGCTACAATCTGTAATTTTTTTTTTGAGAATTTACTTTTTCTCTTATTCTCTTCAAGATTTCGTTTGAAGGAAACCTACTGTACTTTGGAAGATACTAGCAGATGCCATTTCTGTCCCAATTCGCATGTTACCCCACTATAACACACAAGTAAAATTCTGGTTGATATTGTTTACTTTACTTTAGTAGGTTTACAATCTTCAATTATCACCTGCACGTTGCTGTAATTTACATATGAGAACAAGCCTTGGAGTCAGAATAGTAATCCTTGCTGTCAGGGGGTTCGTCATATAATTCTGATCAATCTCCAGATATACAAGTAGACTCTCAAAGTAACAATCAACGATTGGACAAATCCACCACCTGCCGATTATAACGTATAGATTAACAAGAGAGCAGTGGTCTGTGTATGCTTCCCCATCACTTAAATCCCATCAATTTGAAGCCGATATAGAGAGCCATTGATTAAACCCTACGTGCTTCAGCACATCATAGCAGCCATTATTCCATCATGCTGAGAGCTGCTCTATGAATGGATCAGCAGTCTTGGCTCAATACTCACCATGGTTTCAAGAGTGGAGATGCACTCAAAATAACTCACAGTTGAAAACAAGTCTTTTCCTCTTGGCCATATTTCAAGGAGCGTGCTCTATGACTCCTGCAAAATAAGTAATCTTAAGGGTTGTCAGCTGGTAATCTAAAGGGATCGAAATAAAGGAAACCCTTTTCTGTGTGATGATAGAGGTCAAACAAGTAGTGGACCATGGGCAGCAAGAAGCTTTAACACCGAATAGAGGAGGATTGGAAGGATGAGCATCACTTCAAAGGAGCAACCATCGAAGATAATTTCAAACAAATCTCTAGTTCTAGCCCCATATACCCTTGATCGAGATCATTTTTATGGTTCTCCCACACAGTTGTTAAAAGACCAGCCGCTTCAGAAATAGGAGGATGTATGATGCTTGACCACATCCCAACACCACTGACTATTTATGGTTCAATATATTTTATGAGATTGCACATAACATAAGTGTTAAGGAAGAGCAGTGTCACAAATATTGCATGACTAAAAAATATCCACATACGTGTGCATATGGTCAGCAATTTGGGCAAAAGTCAATATGGTGCAAATCCACTAACTAGAAAATATATAGAATTGCAGTCGACCAAATGACAGGTCACACGGATGCATTTAAGAACTTGAGAACAGCACAAAGACGAAAAGAATCGCCACAATATTCTCTTTAGCATTCCTGCCCACAATGTTATATGGGCTATGTCTGAAGCTAATATATGCGGACTATGCTAATGTCTGAAAGGCTTTGGGGTCGTGAAATAAAGCCTTCCAGACTTTGGCACCAGGGCGTTATCAACACCCCCCAGAGTACTACAGATATGCCCACTGCTCCATCCAGACTGAAACATCAGCTCCCGCACCAGGTGGTCCAGGATTAGGAGCCAATTCTTAATTGTTAGCACACAGGCATCCTATCTTGTTTGATTTTTTGGTCCATAAAGGATGACTCAGCCGAGCAAAAGCGAGAGCTTTTCTGGTTATAACATCATTGCTCGACCATGTTATCTCATACGCCTTTACATCTACTGCACCTTTCAAGCTTCTCTTGAAGCTTTCCTGAAGCCTACCCTCTGCTAACAGGAAAGCCTACCCTTTCTAAAGAAAAATTGCTACTTAGGAGTGTAATCTCGACCGAGCATCAAGCTCGGACGAGCATGTTCGCTCATCTCTAATTATAATCCAATAAACTATAGGGAAAATAATGTGAAAAGCAAGATCTTACCACATATAGAAAGCTTGACTGCCAAAACATGTGGTATATTAAGGATATTGGTTTAAAGATTGTGTTTGGATTTAAGAAGGCGTATTTCTCCTCCTGCATATATTTCCTAAATTAGAACAAATTGAGAGATACCGAGAGACACTTACTTGCATTACACTCCTAAGTAGCAATTTTCCTGTTAGAAGAGGGTAGGCTTCTCCTGTTAGCAGAGGGTAGGCTTCAGGAAAAGCTTCAAGAGAAGCTTGAAAGGTGCAGTAGATGTAAAGGCGTATGAGATAACATTGGTCGAGCAATGATGTTATAACCAGAGAAAGCTCTGCGCTTTTGCTCGGCTGAGTGCATCCTTTATGGACCAAAAATATCAACAAGATAGGATGCCTGTGTGCTCCTAATCCTGGACCACCTGGTGCGGGAGCTGATGTTCCAGTCTGGATGGAGCAGTGGGCATATCTGTAGTACTCTGGGGGGTGTTGATAATGCCCTGGTGCCAAAGTCTGGAAGGGTTTATTTCACGACCCCCAAAGCCTTTCAGACATTAGCATAGTCCGCATATATTAGCTTCAGACATAGCCAATATAACATTGTGGGCAGGAATGCTAAAGAGAATATGTGCGATGTCTGTTCGTCTTTGTGCTGTTCTCAAGTTTTGAAGTATCCGTTGACCTCATTTGGTCACTCAATTTCTATTATATATTTTCCTAGTTAGTGATTTGGACACCATATTGACTTTTGCCCAAATTGCTGACCATATAATGCAACATGTATGTGGATATTTTTTAGTCATGCAATATTTGTGACACTTCTCTTCCTTAACACTTATGTTATGTGCAATACTCAATAAAATATATTGAACCATAAAATAACCAGTGGTGTTGGGATGTGGGTCAGCATCATACATCTCCCTGAAGCGGCTGGTCTTTTAACAACCTGTGTGGGAGAACCATAAAAATAGATCTCTGATCAAGGGTATAGTTGGGGCTAGAACTAGAGATTTGTTGAAATTATCTTCGAATGAGTTGCTCCTTTGAAGTGATGCTCATCCTTCCAATCCTCCTCTATTCCGGTGTAAATGCTTCTTGCTGCCCATGGTCACTACTTGTTTGACCCTATCATCACACAGAAAAGGGTTTCCTTTATTTCGATCCCTTTAGATTACCAGCTGTACAACCCCTTTAAGATTACTTTATTTTTGCAGGAGTCATAGTGCACGCTCCTTTGAAATATGGCCAAGAGGAAAGACTTGTTTTCAACTGTGAGTTTATTTTGAGTGCATCTCCACCTTGAAACCATGGTGAGTATTGAGCCAAAGACTGCTGATGCCATTCATAGAGCAGCTCTCAGCATGATGGAATAATTGGCTGCTACTGATGTTGCTGAAGCACGTAGGGTTTAATCAATGGCTGCTCTATATCGGCTTCAAGATTGATGGGATTTAAGTGATGGGGAAGCATACACAGACACTGCTCTCTTGTTAATCTAATACGTTATAATCGGCAGGTGGTGGATTTGTCCAATCGTTGTTTGTTACTTTGAGAGTCTACTTGTATATCTTGGAGATTGATCAGAATTATATGACGAACACCCCTGACAGGCAAGGATTACTATTCTGACTCCAAGGCTTGTTCTCATATGTAAATTACAGCAACGTGCAGGTGATAATTGAAGATTGTAAACCTACTAAAAGTAAAGTACTGAACGATATCAACCAGAATTTTACTTGTGTGTTAATAGTGGGGTAACATGCGAATTGGGACAGAAATGGCATCTGCTAGTATCTTCCAAAGTACAGTAGGTTTCCTTCAAATTGAAATCTTGAAGAAATAAGAGAAAAAGTAAAATTCTCAAAAAAAATTACAGATTTGTAGCTATGAAGGGGGATTAGTTTGGGTTATTGGCTTGCAAACGGTTGTCAGCACTTTTATGATGGGGGTTACCTAGGTTTTTACACTTGCCGACTAGGGTTGGGAGATGAATCATATGAATTGATGGCATATCAATTTTCACAAATAGGCTAGAATTGCCCCTAACCCAGATTACACTGCTGCTAGTGGGATGTGTATTATATTGTTAAGTTGCTCGATAATGTAATTTTGGTACTTAGAGGGCTGTATCTTTCCGCACTACTTTCCGTACCCACTGTATATATCAGTAACAAATTGGTCTGACCCCATAAATTTAACACTTCGATCATAAACGGGGGTAGAACTGTTGCACCTCTACATGGACATTACATGGCTTCCTCCAGTTAACTTCCATGTATAGTTCCGATGCCGGAGAATTCTTGTAACTTTTGTTGTTTGTCCCAGATCTCAGACCCCATCAATCTGAATGCCACTGGGGGCTAGAAAACCCCTCAAAGTGTCATATTGACAAAAAGGAGATAATATCATTTCTATAATTTTGTATGTATCGAATGACCTCTTGGTTCTTGGTTCCTCTGGTCAAACATTACCCATGTTCTGTGATCTGTACAAAGGCACAAAAGACCACAAAACTCTGACATCTAATAGTCTAAGAATTGAATTACGTGTCAATGAAATGTATGGTCTCGCTGATGGGATTACAGTATATGGATGAATGAGAAAATAAAAACCACCTAGTAACAAATAAAGCTGGCTCAGATTGTAGTATAATTGATATTATTACCACATGCATCACACGCTTTCAGTGACTTATGCTGAGTACAAGAGTCTCTGTATTAATAATGACAGTGTATACAAGGAAATATGTAAGTACCTCCATGTACAGCCTGAGGATGAGGGTGAGTCATTGCACAGCACTAATAGCTGTCGCTACTAGATTCATATACATATATCTCTATCATTGCCGTAACAGTTCCTACTTTTCAGATTTATAATATTTGATTAGGATTTGTCTTTACAAAGTAAGGTACAGATTATAATGAACATCACAGAAATGTATAACGAAGCAGGGAGTCAGGCTCAGCAATGAAGAAAATCCATTATATTCAGACATTTATCGAATGTTGAAGCAGAAAGTGATTCTGCCGACTCTGATACCTGAGGCAAAGTGTGAAATAGCTCCCAGGTACAATCATCTAACACTGGAATTATTAATATACTAACTCAGGCAGCAGCAGGCAGGCAGCTGGAGCTAAATGTAAGAGGCTGAAGATATGTACATGATGGGTGGATTGAAGAGGACTTTGTACCACACACAATGGGGTACATTTACTATGGGTCCGCGGACCACATTTCCCAACTATTTCCAATTTGCGCTGCATTTAACAGGGGTTTTTGGCGCACGCGATCAGATTTTGGAGCAATTGTGCCGACTTTCGTGCCAACACAAATCGGGGGCGTGGCCGTTGGACAACCCAACTAATTAGGACTAAGCGCAGGATTCTTGGTGAATCGCGCCGCACTTCATCCTCATCGGACAGTCCGGATCGGGGATCACGACAGGACCGGGTAAGTAAATGTGCCCCACCATTTCCAATATTTTGCATCCTTTAATAGGTAGTGATCGATTGGTTCTGCACCAGTTAGAATTTATTCTCTAACCACTCCTGCACCTGGTCAACTAGATCCAATAGTTTCTGTACCTGAAATGCTAATTTTGCTCTCCATGTTCAAGTGGGTGGTGTCCAGCTGTCTTTTGGTAAGATCAAAAAATTTCCTTTTTTTGCTAATTAAAGGGGTATTCCCACAAAGACAAGTTTCTTATATGTACTCAGGATAGCAAAATAACACATTCTCTAATTCACTGTTATTAACAAAATTACAACATTTCACAGAGATAGGTCCAACCTGTCTTTCAGTCCTGGTCCAGGGATGTCCCTGGATCCAACTTTAAATCTTCTGACTGTGGTCAGACAATTCCCTGTACCTTATCTTGCATTGAAGGACAATGGGAAGGGGCAGGAGGCAGACGGCACTACAGACACAGCCACTTCCTGGTTCAGCCTGGCTTTGAGAGGACACAGCAGGAGCTGCTCTACAAACAAGATAAGCTCTGGATCCGGGGGGGGGGGGGGGGGGGGGGGGGGGGGGGGGGGGGGGGGGCAGCAGAGTGTTATTATGGGGTCTTAAATCCATCTTATGATTCTGATCTGTCTCTGTCAGATACTAGTACACTGTTACAAAGCTAAACTGTAGATAAACCCTGTACCCTGATAATCTATGCATATTTATTGCGCATGACAGAGATAGGCACGGCAGCTCACTGCGCACGCGTCCCATCCCTACACAGTGTAACTACGCAGTTTGTGTACCTCCACTGTGCCTCGTTTACCTATGTAGAGTCAGGAAATATGTGCAGTGAGCGCCAAGGCTCTGCGATCCGCTGCGCCTTTCCCTGTCATGCCCAGTGAGCAAAGGTATAGATTGTACAATGAGCTGACGAAATTCATGAGGGGGAGGGATGCAGAGGGAGGGTGTGGGAGGCGGACTCCAGAATACCAAGGAGCTGGGGAAATATGCTAATTAGGAAATGCACATTACCTTTTGAAAAGCAGCCACCTCCAGGACTTCAGTAGGACATGCTGGCAGGGTGCCAGATAAACTTCCCGGGTGAATATTACAACAACTACAGACCACCTAGGTATGAGAAGACCACACTTGAGGGTCTATGGGAACCTGTCCCAACAGAAATATAGCCTTCTGATGACATTTTCCCTTTAATGTACACTATGCACCCTATCTTGACAAAAGAAAACTTAAATGTAGATATTTATATTAATTTATTAAACAAGACAAACTGAAATATCACATTCTCATAGGTATTCAGGCGCTTTGCTATGATACTCATATTTAACTTATATGCTTTCCATTTTCTCCTGATCCTCATTGAGGTGCTTCTACTTCTTCATTGGAGTCCAGCTGTGTTTAACTAAACTGCTTGGACTTGATAAGGAAAAGTAGACATCTGTCTATCTAAGACAGTGCTTGTAAGGGCACATGAGAATCATGAGGCCTAAGGAACTGCCCAAGGAGCTCAGAGACTTGTGAACTGTGACAAGGTTACAAAAGAATTTCTGCAACATTCAAGGTCCCTAAGAGCACAGTGGCCTCCAAAATCCTTAAATGGAAGAAGTTTGGTACGACCACAACTCTTTCTCGAACAGCCAAATTAAGCAATCCTGGGAGAAGAGCCTTCGTGAGAGAGTTAAAGAACACCCCCAAATAACTATGGCTGAGCTCTAGAAATGGGAAAAAAGTCTAAGGAAGGAAATCTCCGGTAACACTATCTAACACTGCGGCGGGGTACAATGTAATCGTCGGATTGCTTGCAAAGCTTGCAGTCACCGCCAGCCTATGGAGCGAGCGGGGCGGTCCGGGGAAGAGAGCGGTCCGACGATTACACTGTACCCCGCTGCGGTGTTAGATAGCATTACCATAGGTTTCTGGTAACACTATCCTTCTAACACTGCGACGCTTGTTCACGCACTAGGAGCTGCTTACTTTAGTAAGCAGCTCCTAGTGCTGAAATTATGGGTGACACAAGAATCCACCAACATTCTAAGTATCACAATGTAAGTTGAGTGCCCTGTTACAGGTTTTTAAATTGGTTCCCAACAGCTTCACGTTTACTTCACATTTGGAATAATACCATATGAATTCATGTTTGTAAACCATATAATAAATGACTTGTTTATGAATTGTACTTGCTTCACGGAAATGAACATTCTCCGATAAATCACATCATCCATACTAATTATATCCGAGGCCGTGATGACAGCCGTGAGTCATAGGGAGTTCCACCGCTCATCCATCACTATGGGTGCAGCCTGGTTTGGTGCTGTCTATGAGTAAACACTACAGATGTGCAAAGCCTTTAAAATCCAATTTGAAGCCAATTTGCCAAATTCCGCTGTAACATTTGGTAACTAATCCATAAAAAACAATTTGTCATCCGGTGGCATAAAACTTCATTATCTTATGTAAATCGAAACTGGAGAAAAAGTTGTTTTTCCTATTTATTTTAGTAATTATTCATACTTTTCACAATTCACTTGTTGGTGTTTGGTATAAGTTTAGGTTATTATATAATATATTGTTTTGGGTGATCTATATTAATTAAGGTTTTATGTAATATAAAGCTATGGGTGTACAAAAAGCTTGTATGGAAGAATAATACAAAATAGCTGTGTACTCGCACTGTAACAGTCCAAAGTTTATCGAGTAGGAGGATAAACTATTGTGGAAATTAAGAGCTTTTCATAAATCCTGAGATTAGAGGGGAGAGGGGGAAGAAACAAACAACAATAGGCTTGGTAGGAGCCACCATTACTGCACTTATCATTTAGGAAAAGATAAGGAAAAAAATACATAACATCAGGATTCTAATACAGGCAGTCCCCGGGTTACATACAAGATCGGTTCTGTAGGTTTGTTCTTAAGCTGAATTTGTATGTAAGTCGAAACAGTATATTTTATAATTGTAGATCCAGACCAAAAAAAAAATTTCCCCAGTAACAATTGGAGTTTCAAAATTTTTTTCCTGTAAGCGGACTATTGGACTAAGGATTATAAATAAAGCTTCATTACAGACACCTTACAGCTGATCATAGCTGGCTGGGACTATAGTATAGCATCCAGAGAGCTTCACCAGAAGTCACAGTGGGCAGAGGGGTCCGACTTTAACTAGGGCTCGTCTGTAAGTCGGGTGTCCTTAAGTAGGGGACCGTCTGTAATTATTTAGAACAGGATAAACATGGCCACACTGGTAAATAGTCACCAGGTAAAGTCATAGTATGGTAGTAGATCAGGAAAAAAACGTTGGTCCATCAAGTCCATTTTATAAATCCTACAGTGTTGATCCATTCTCTTCCGATCCTAACATGGCAGTGAGTCCCTGGATCAACACAACTAATTACATGTTTGCGTAGGTTTTCTCCGGGTCCTCCAGTTTCCTCCCATTCTCCAAAACATACTGGTAGGTTGTGAGACCCATTGGGGACAGGGACGGATTTGGCAAGCTCTGTGCAGCACTGCGTAATCTGTGTGCACTATATAAATAATAAAGGAATAAAGGAAAACATCAGAATCAAGCACGGATAAACTTCATAGATCCGTTTGGTGTTTTTGTCCGCCTCCTCCCTCCCCAGCCAGAGTGCCGATGACGTAAATACTTATTAGACAACAGGGGCTCAGGTAATGCAGACAGGAGCCACTTGAGCTTATTTGCATAATAATAATCATACTTTTTTATTTACTGTATATACTCGAGTATAAGCTGACCCAAGTATAAGCCGAGGCCTCTAATTCTAACACAAAATCCTGGGAAAACCTATTGACTCGAGAATAAGCCGAGGGGGGAAAATGCGTTGGTCACAGTATAGTATATAGTACTCCCCAGTATATAGCCTGCCGTACCTTGCCCAATAGTATATAGCCAGCACCTGTCCCCCAGTATATAGCCTGCCAGCCCATATCTCCCAGCATATAGCCAGCCCCTGCCCCAGTACATAGCAAGCAGTGGGGGAAGCCGGAAAGGTGAGTTTTGATATATAGATATTTTTTACTCAAGTATAAGCCGAGTTTGAGTTTTCAGTACATTTTTTTGTGCTGAAAAACTAGGCTTATACTCAAGTATATATGGTCAACATATATAGCGTCAACAAAGTCCGTAGTGCTTTATAGATTATGGGGGACATATACAAATGAAATAAGACATTACAGAGTAATAACAGTCAAAACAATAGGAAGAAGGGCCCTGATCCCAAGAGCTTGCAGTCTATTTAAAATACATTTTTCTGAAAAACTAAGTTATTAGAAGCAAAAAGAAGAATGGTTCCTTTTTCCGGAGGTTCATACCAGCATGTAATTGTCTTAGGTTTAGCAGCACTGCACCCATGCGGTAGATTTCCTTTAAAGATCTGTCCCTTCTCCTGACATTTATGGTTCAGTAAATGTTTAATATTCCCCAAAATTAGGAACTCTGTATCAGTCTCTCTTAGAACTGCTTTACTGAGATGAATGCGTTTGTGTAGATGGTTATTAAATGAAAATCAATCTAGTATTTACATGCATTCCATACTGTATTAATACGCAAAGTGTGATATACAGCTCCACCAAATATAGAATTAACTAATTTATGGTATTAATATTTCCTAACTGGATATGTAATCAATAATACAGCTTACATTATTACTGCTATTATCAGGTTTTATACTTATTGGACACCCCATGTGTTCCTATGATTAGGAGATTAGTCACTGTGGTAGATGCGTCTGCAGAACTCATAAATCTTTTACATCTGGAGCAATGCACAATTAAATGTAAGCATTTACTGTAATATAAAACCCCACTATAAGGCCTAGAAGATAAAGATTCCCATTGCATCCTCATCCATTCCTCCCTGTTGTCCCCCAGGTAATGTCAACCTTATTGAATAAAGCCGCTGGGTCCCAATTCAAAATCTGTACCTGGTCTCCATCTATAAAACATTACTTTGAATATTTTTAATATTTGCCTTTTTATGGCAGGGGAGACTCCATATAAGTCCCCTAAGGCTCAAGTAGGGGAGTAAGTAGATACTGTTATCTCTTAACTATTATATATAATGTTGCACTTTTGTATTCTTCAGCTATTTTATATGATACTGGAAGATACTGGAAGCCCATTTTGCTGATTGGCATCAGAACCTTCATACATTGTCCTATATTGTAGCTTGGGATGATCAGTGGTCCATAGCAATGGAATGGAGACTATTGGCTAAGTATATTTTAATTCTTCTATTAAATGGGCGATCTATTAGAATGGAACCAGTGATGGCATGGCAACTGCAATTGGTACATATTGGAGCACATTTACTAAGGGTCCGCGGAACGCATTTCTTTCTGGTTTCCCAATTATTTCCGTTTTGCCGTTGTGCCCCATTATTTTTCGAGATGTGGTGGAAGAAAAGTGTTACTGGTTGGT
This sequence comes from Engystomops pustulosus, assembly GCA_019512145.1. Lineage (NCBI taxonomy): Eukaryota > Metazoa > Chordata > Amphibia > Anura > Leptodactylidae > Engystomops > Engystomops pustulosus. The sequence goes on along the minus strand of CM033642.1, from coordinate 237,222,653 downwards.
CAGAACTACTTTAACATTTTACAATGTTAGGAATGTAGGAACACCTACTTTGTCTAAATACCTACCTAAATACATACCTTACTCATGCTCATGGCAAAGGTATGTGCAAGGACCCTACATGGTGGGAACTGTACAGGCATTGATTTCATAAGTCTATGCATTTTATTTTCTCATGGGAAGTGACATTTGCTACAGGTATAAGACAAACAGTGGTAGAGCACAGTCTATGGTCCCTTGATACCGAAGCTGGAGAAATATAATAGTGTGTAGGGCTGCTAGTTTATTCTTTGTATACAATAGTAACCACTTCCCAAAGGTCAGTACAATTGGAAGAGGAGGCGAGAACAACAAACACTTCATACTTCTGCTATTACATTGCATAAGGCTGAGCACACAGGAGACAATCTGGATCTGCGCACACTTGGGTTTACATAGCAGATCATGTTATCATTCATGTGGTTTACAGTATTCGTACCGGTTGTGCATCAATTATGCCATCTCTCCAACACAAAGTGTAAAAGTCAGGAAGTAAAAATAATACTAGGTACTAAAAAGGCTGAGGTAAGTAATCGCTATAGCCTAACTAAACCCTCAATTGAACTTGCCCTAAACTAGAGTCAGTAATGATGGGTTTAGTTATTCTATGCCCAAATTCCCCTCTGGATTATACTTACCTCCTCTGGGTACAACCCACAAATTCTGGGATCACATGGAAACAGTCAATGCAGCCCCTAGAAAGTAGGAGAACATGCTGCAAGTCTCAAAGTGGTGCTATTCAGGTGGATTGGGCCGTTAAGAGGGCCCATGGCCACCCAACCAACCACCAAATTTATACTGAGAAGAGCCTTCACCCATGAAATCTTCATACATCTGTTCCTGCTCTCTATACACATACACACATGAGCCATTTCAGGACCTTTGAATGTCCTTCAAAGGTCCTGAAGTCGCAGATTGAAAGCAGGCAGAAGGGACACATTCTCCATTCCCCAAAAGATTATTCTACTACCTGATGTAGGAAGTGATTCCTGACTTGTTAGGGCTATAATATTCATACAGCCCAGGTAAAATGTAAAATGATCAAATCACAATAATAAAAAGGTGATACTATCTCCACAGGCAGGGACTTTTTAACATAACAATCTACTCCACTGGCCGAAAGTGCCAACAAGGGCACACTCAATACAGTAAAGAGGTTACTAAATTTAAAGGGTACCCCCTCTGCCGTACATATTCCTACTGAATCATTTTCAAGAGAACTAGAGTTGGGATTATAAATTGACTGCAAACAGCACACTATGTTCAAAACGTTTTTATGTGGCAAAATCGACTTTTAATAAATATCTAATAAAAGTCAAGTTTAAAATGGGTTGTCCGAGACTGTATAAAAAACAATGGAGGCCGGGAGGGGGCTTCTTAAAAAAATAAACATTTACTTACTTCCACGGTCCCTCCCGGCGTCGCATGAAGCCATTGCTCTGGTCTGTGCCCAATCTATGTAAACAGGGGCGTGAAAGTCGTGTTGCATTCAGCTTCTGGTCGGCTACCTCTGGGCCAAACGCTGGGAATAGGGGCGGGTGGCCATGGTCCCCTTTAATTATTTATGAGCTCACATTCTTTACATTAGTCTGATGGAGCGATCACTGAGACCACCTCTGATTAGCAAGTTAGGCCCTATCCCGTGGATAGAGCCTAACTTTTTTTCATTGGAAAACCCCTTTAAAAAAAAGGTAAAAATTGGACTTTTGTCTGCAGCTCGCATTTCTAACTTTGTCTTCAACCTGATCAAAAAGTTGAGATTCTTATCTTTAATATGATACACCCTAAACATGTTTCTTGTTACTACAGAACCTAAGAGATGTCTGAAGTGACATTCCCCAGCAGCCTCAAAACTTCACTCATTACATGCAAAATATGACTCTTCTCATATTCCATTAATTTGGAGGGGATTTTTTTATATAGGTAAATGGGCAAGAATTCTGAAGAAGAAATTCTAAAAAGTAGTACTTAATTTGTCAGGAAGCGTAAAAGCAATCCTGAATGAGAGCATATGGAGCCAGGGGTGAGGTATGTAACAAACTGTTAAACCGTCTCTGAACAGGGAACAGGCGATAGTAGGAAGTCAAACTAAGTAGCGCATCTGGACGCTCATTTATAAACATTTTCCTGTATGCAGTCACTTAAAATCTGACAGTTGGAACGCGGGAACATTCCCTTCTCCGCAACATAAACACAATCATTCTACAACAAAAGACTAATGGATTCTCTGCCCTAATAGTCAATTCCAATTCTGCAGAGATTTTTGTTGTGAACGAATTCGGCACTCTGCTTCCAAAATAATTTTTCAAGCTCAAGTTATATTTTATTCCAGCAGAAGACTATTCTGCAAAACATTTTAGCAGATTATTTTTCTTAGGAAAAGATTCATTATGACTTTTAGTTTCAATTTATTCACCTATATCTTGGTATGGGTGCGAGGAATTGGCTGATAACTATGAACAATTTTCTAAGCACCTTCTGCTCTATAACAATATTGCCCACAGATAGGACACTATGGGGCTCATTTACTAAGGGTCCGAATGGCGCACTTTCGACGGGTTCCCCGAATATTTCCGTTTTGCGCCAAATTGCCCCGGATTGTGGTGCATTGGCGACGGCTTTTACGCGTCAGAAATCGGGGGCGTGGCCATTGGAAAACCCGACGGATTCGGAAAAAAACGCAGAAGTTAAAAATCTATTTGTGTCGCAAGATCAAGCACTCACATGCACCAGGAAGAAGAAGGTGAACTCCGGCGGACCTCGGCGCAGCAGCCACACCTGCTGGATATTGGGCGCACAACCTTAGTGAATCCCGGCAGACCCGAATCAGCGTCGGACAACGTGCCACAGGATCGCGACTGGACCGGGTTAGTAAATGTGCTCCTGTGTACATGCTGTGCAGATCCTCCTGCTATACAAAATGATGATATGGGACTATATACGGCTCTCCCTTCTTTATAACATACTTCCTGCTTATAGGAAACTCCTCCTGTTCTATGATAATATTCTTTCTGTAGGAAGGACAGGATACATGGATGGGGGCATATATATATAATGTATTTTCCACCACTTTTCTAGTGGAGAAGGCATAACATGTGGGGAATGGGTTGGGGCCTGAACACCCAGAAAACGTGCGGAGACTATAGCTGAAAACGCCAGACCTGATCTAATCATTGTCAGAACTGGCGGAGAACCCATCGGGATCTACTATGAGACCAGAGCCTCTTAGTAGATCTGGGAAACCGTTCGCCAGCAGGGGTTCCTGCTCTATAACATGCTGCGTATGTTATAAACTGCATTTTCATGGCTAATACACTTCAAACCTCAGTTTTCAGAATGTGGGTATTTTTGCTAGAGTTGTTCTTGTGGACAAGACCTGATTTCTGACCATATGAGGTCACTCAAAATTATCATAAATTCTAAATTACGCTCAAAATTCTAGCTATACATATTTGGGAAAAAATGTTAACCTTATGTGCGCCAAGAAAAGAAGTACAATTATTGTGAAACTTAGTTACAAAGAAGTTAAAAGGTTTAACAAAAATTATACAATCCATAAAAGATGACACATTCTGTGCAATGTATCTCCGTGTGTATATCCATTAATCCGGCAGACGTCCTTATTAGGAAGGCAGTGGAGGTCAGCGCCGGGATCACAGCCCTAAGATAAAAAAATGGTATGAAAAGAGCGGATTCCGTTGCCTCACTGAATGGGGTGTAACTTATACAATGTATAAAACAGCTGTGGGAAGGCAATAATCTCAGGGGGTTGTGATAAGAGACGTCACATTAGAGAAAAGGTAACGACTAAGTCCAAATCAAAACTGCTATTTTATCACTATGACATTTTATAGTAGTCACAGGGAAGGACACGGTCTTCATAAAGGTCAGGGATGAGTGTAATCATATAACATCTGTCATCACAATGAAAAAACAAGAAATAGTTTTAATTAATAAAGGGTTAAAGTTATCCATTTTTGGGTCTGTCCGCTCTTCATCATTCTGAGAGTCCAATCGATCAAAGAAATATAGACAAGCTGCTAGAAAACTGTGCAGATATAGCGTGGATCGTGAAGGGTCATCCGTCATAGAGGTTCTTAGGTTCTATTGTACCTGGCACCAAAGATAACAGACGGTAAAATGCTACCAGTAATGTCAGGATAATCAATGGCAAGTAACAGGTCCAGGAAGTTCAACTTGAAGTTGAATAAGAGTCAGAACTTTGGAGAAAAAATTATAAATGTTGGGGGTGACTCATACACATCTTCCTATCTACCGATCCTTCTATCCATAATTATTAATAATATATTATAAATGCTATTATCAGTGATGAGCGGGCCCGCACCTTAAAGTCACCAGCGGCATTTAAATGGTTAAATCAGTGTGCCGCCAATGGCATGCCAGTTGTGTCATTATCATTCCTCCCCAAAATGGTGACTTGCAGCACTACCAGAGTAATTTAACCCCTTAACGCCCAGGGGTCCATTTTTCACTCCCTACCTTCAAAAATCCATAACTTTTTTACTTTTCCACGTACAGAGCTGTTTGGCTTGTTTTCTGTGTAACAAATTGCACTTCATAGTGACAGAACATAATATTCTATGCCATGTACTGGGAAGTGGGAAAAACATTCTGAATGCAGTGAAATTGGTGAAAAAATGCTATGCACTATTTTCTTGTGGGCTTGGATCTTACGGCTTTCACTGTGCACCCAAATGACATGTCTACTTTATTCTTTGGGTCGTCACGATCACAGGGATAACAAATATGTATAGGTTTTATAATGTTTTCATACATTTACAAAAATTAAAACCTCCTGTACAAAAAAAAATGCTTCATTTTGCCATCTTCTGGAGGTAATAACTTTTTCATACTTTGGTGTACGGAGCTGTGGGTGGTGTAATTTTTTGCAACTTTTGATGACGTTTCAATGCTATCATTTTATGGATTGTATAGCCATTTGATCACTTTTTATTGAATTTTTAATATTTTTCAAAATGGCAAAAAGGTGGCATTTACAACTTTGGGCGCTATTTTCCGCTACGAGGTAAAACGCTGGGAAAAAACATTATTATATTTTGATAGGTCAGATCATTTGGAATGCGGTTTGTATACAAACTGACAGCGCATGCTCCCACTATCTAGCTACAAGAGCATATAAGCTCCCATATTAGATAAGGGCAAATGACCCCACGCCATACAGATGTCGACATGCGCAGAAACTACAAAATTAGTACTACCCCCATTTTAAATGAATAGGCAAATTAATGCCTTATATGTCACACAAAATGTACCATTCTTTCTTTATACACGAGGTAAGTATCAACCAGGCTAAACGGAGGGGATGTCAATCCAATCCGAAGGGACAATCACCCTCCCCCTGGTAAGAGAGTGGGATAGTGACCCACAAATGATGGACACCACCACCCGCTATGATACAGATTCTCAGCAACAGGGGACAAACCTACATAGTATGAATAGGTCCATAGAACCGAACAAGCAAATTAGCCACATGCAGATTAGTAAAGTGGAAGAATGAAAAACAAAGAAATTACAAATGTGACTACATCTTCGTAGTATATATATATATAACAGTTTTATTTCCACACAGTTGAATATTGAGTTGTCACTTGTGTCACTGAGGACCCCCCTGACACTTCCAGCTGGTGATGGTGAAGTCCAGAAGTAATGAAGGTTTTTGCAGAGTAAACTGTTTCTTTTTAGTAACACTGCACTGGCTTCATGGGATTATTGGGAATGTTAAAAATGATCATGTTGGTGAAGCTGGTGGGTAAAGCCCTTTTACTAGTACAACATCCCCCACCGGGGCCTGGCTTTTCTTCGGTGGCTGTAGACAGCCGGGGCCCAGAATACCGGAGTCGTTGGCTATTGTGGCTTTGGGCACGCTGTGGTCACGGTGCTTGGTATTGGGACCGGAGGGCGGGCCTACAGCCTGACAGGTCTCCAGCAGGTGGTGTGTGCAAGAAAAGTATAGGGAGAGGCTGATGAAGGAGGTTTCTTCATGGGGCAACCCCTAAGGAGTATATGGGAATCCCTGGGTGATGGGGAGCCTGTGATGGTGAAGCAGCCTCATCCAGGGATTACGCGGAGGCACGTTGTGCAAATCAACTCACGGTTCTTTATTGGAACTTGAACAGCAGGAAACTGCTGACTACCCTCAATGAGCTGATGGCTCACTTAACCCCGCCCCTAACCAGCTCACCTTTAACCTGATACAATCGGACTAAATGTCATGTGTAGTGGGGTTACTGGCTGGACTGCGGCTCCCTATTATACATGTAATAGGGAGCCATTCAGGAGCCAGAAGAGACGGCTCTTCTTAGTGAGCGGAGCAGAATGAGCCAGCTCACTAAGAAGAGCTCCTGCCCACCAGGGGTTTTTATACTCACTCATATAGCACTCTCCAATCAGCTTCCAGCTTGCTTTACAATGGTACAAAGGAAATCATTGGTTAATAACATTTCACATGTTAACTCTTGCCATAACAGAGAGTGACTTACAGCTGCAATTACAAAGTTTACCAGGTCTGTAGCTTCTGAGTGAGTTGCGTAGACTCATCAAATAGTTCCTGACAAGGTGAGGGCGCTATTCGCAACAACCACCTTCCCTATGCATTGGCAGGGGTGTTGCACTACACAATGTTTGGAGTCTGTCTCTGACATATAAATAAAGCTTATAGGGAGACAGTCTACACTCTATAAGCATCTCTATAACACATGCCATACTACATAGCCAGGCCTGGAGAAGGCTGCCAGCATGTCTGTTCCCCTCCATCTGTCTGTGCTGGGCCCTCTCCCGGTAGAGACTGTGAAAATAATGAGCATGCAAACATGCTATAAGATCACGCACTGTGCTCGTCTTTTCTCGCTGGATGCTGGATATATTCCTTTATCATTCAGGCTTTAGTTTATACAGAAATCTGAGCTGCACCCTTGGGAGAAATCTGAGATATTTTGAAAAGGTCAAAGAAAACTTTTACTTTTTTCCCCACATGTTGTATTTTCTTCACAATAACAAAAGTGATTAAAGTTGGCAACAGAAGGGAAACGCTGCAATGTATAAAGTTATTAAACTATCATAAAAACCTGATGGGTTTTAACCTTATCAATTTAACCCTTTGATTTACCTACTGCATGTTATTTCCTGACCTATGAATTTACACATGGACACAGGGGCCTTGGCATTTTCGAACAAGCCATGTACTTGGGTTGAGTCCTGAGTTCTAGGGACTGTATTCACATAGGGTTTTGCATGCATTCACTTTGGTTCAGTGTTCTCTCATCTCAGAGAGCTACGAGATTAGTGTCACCGCTGGCCTTAGCAGTTTTTTTTATATGCCTGGATGTTGTCTGCTGGAATTGTGAAGCCTTTTTGAGTAAAGAGTAAAGACGCATAAAAATAAGAAATTAACCGGTAAGGGAAGACGTGGTCCACACCGATATGAAATAAGCCCAGAGAGTCAGGGATGGAATTGAACAGTTTCCTTCTTTACTGAAGAAGATCTAGGCTTGTACTATGGTCACAGGCTAGGAGCCCATGACCATGGCAGAGTATCCCTGTCTTAGCTTCTTCTTCTGGGTGCTCAGGTAGACTGGCAGTCTTCTTCTTCAAGCTCTGTTGCCTAACTATTGTTTTGCACAAACACAATAGCAAAGCGTTTTCCCATTGTCTTACATTGAGTCCCCAGAATATTCTATGGCAGAAGGTTTCTAAAGTGTAAACAACTTCCCGGGACAGCACCTGTCATTCTAAAGGTCAAGCTGCCTGGTAAGCATGTTTTTTCTGCAAAACAATCCACTATTCGTTAATCTGAGAGACCGAGATACACAGTCAGAAATGTCTCTCAATGTTTATTAACCCTTTCTACTAGTCTATATAGACACAGTACTAATAAACAGAATACATAACGGGACACTATAGATCAAGTTAACCCTTGATGTAAAATAAAGTAAGAAGTGCTACGTTTGCATAGATGAAGTATTAAAATGTCCAAAGTTCAATGCATTTATGAGACCACCAGGAATAAATCTCCAAATGCTAATAACCCTTTTAGTGCTGTAAGTAAATGAAAAAGGAGAAAAAACTAAGTGGGGGGGGGGGGGGTGTGAGCAAATTTATTTAATAAAGGAATGGATCATGAACCTCATCCGCTAAGCACTATGCAGTGCCTTGTCACTCCGCAGAAAGCTGAGATGAACAAATTATAGATAAAACTTTACCTTTTGATATGGAAATTCCGATCTAGATACCTGGAAATGGGTCTTTGGGCATCTTTTCACAAACCAACACAGACAGGTGCTGATACGCCGGAGAGAACAGTTTTCTATGAAGACACTTTGTTTTCTCAAATAATAGGCAGGTGCTTCGACATCGAAAAAATTAACCACAAATTAGCGCAAAGGTTTTGTTAATTTTTAGGTTTTATTGTCATCTCTTATCTCCAGCAGTATAGGAGCAGCTTAATACCTCGACACCTGAACCGCTCCAGAATATTTATTCATACGACACCATTTTCCATAGCATCACATTACATACAATTATACTATTATTAACAAATTAAATATTTGCAGATGTTGGATATTATGAACAGCACCTAGGGCTCGCGTCTGGCACGCGCCAGCGCACCTGCTTTTGTGCTGATCTTTGGGTTGTTTTAATATAATTAAAGCTTTAGATGATAAATCAAGGAATCCCACATGTAACATCACAGTAACAATCCTTTCCTATTAACCCCATCCCGTAAATTTTTTATCTCTCTATTTACAGAACCTACAATGGTCTCCTTACCGCAGGACAAATTATACTTCTTAATGGCCCAATTTAATGTTCTGCACAATGAACGGGGAAGTTGGGAAAAAAATTACAAACTGCTGCAGAATTGGAATAAAACTCTAATTGCGCCATTTTCTTTTGAGTCTTGTTTTTCGACTCAATTCATTGTATTATACATTATTTTTATTACTTTCATTATATAATTATTTTTTATCTATAGTCTGTATAGTTAAGAGAATATCTAAATGACATATTTTTTGCTCTGTGTATGTAGTCTTTATAGTATTTGGAAAAGGTGGGTGATTAGAATTTTTCAAATGTTTTATATTTCTTAAAACTGTTAAAAAAAACATTTTAAGTTTCCTCTGCCACAACTGAACTCGACCAGGACTCCTCTGCTGGAGCTGTGATTGACAGCTTGCCTTGTGGTTGGTTCTTTTCGCTGAGCTGGGTGTGTTTTCTGTGGATAGCTGGTTGGTGCCATCTTGGAGCAAGAGTGTGTTCAAGATGTAGGTTAAGTGATAGACAGTGAAAACAAGACAGACAGATACAAATTGGTTGCCAGAGACAGATTGCAATAATCACAACAGCATAAGTATAGTCAGAACAAAAGTAAAGGATCAGGAATGCAGGAAAACAATGATCAGAGTAATGAGCCAGGATAGGAGCTTACTAGTAAAAAGTCCTTGTATGAAGAGGGGCTGACACCATGAGCCCACTCCACATAGGGTTAACAACTGTGCATTAAATAGTTAAATATATTTTGTTATGAAAACCCCTTTAAGCACTTACATACATATCTTTCTGGCAAAATTGATTAATATCTTATTATATGCACAGTGATTACATCCATCATTATAGCTCCCAGAAAATGAGCCAAGTTATGCAGCGGCACATCTCCCGTTCTTCTCCTGCGGTATTACTAGTGCTCTAATCACAGACAAGTAAAAAACATCAAGGAGTCTTCATAAGCATTTAAGTTAGAATACATATGTAACATCTGTGGTGGTGCCATCCTCTATTCATGATATGCGCCTGTGGAGGCTGCATCTTAGTTTCTTTCTGAACGAATTCAGTGTGAACACGGGTTTAGCTGGCTACGCTTTTTAGATGACTAGTACCAAGCCAGTCTCTTTCCTGCAGCATTAGTGCTGGTTCATATTTAATTCACTCGTTGTGATTGACATCTCCTGTGTTGTCCAGATTATATGTTCTGTTTAAAGCACTATTGAAGCTAAAGCTCTGGAACCCTACATAGATTCAACCTCCATGGTTGCTGACTATAGACTTCTTCCTAGTTAGCTCCTATTCTGTCTCATTACTCTGATCATTGTTTTTCTGCTTTCCTGACCCTTTGCTCTTGTTCAGACTATACTTATGCTTTTGTGATTATGTACTTCATTGCAACCTGTCTCTGGCAACCAATTTGTATCTGTTTGTCTTGTTTTTGCTTGTCTATATGTTTTGCAGTTTGGTGTAGAGAGGGATTATGGACCAGTTACTTGCCATCTACTAGGATGGTTTTGAGTAAGAAGGAAGGGGCGAAATTGGTGGGTTCAGATTTTGAGCTCAGTGTCTTGTCCATGTTTCTGTAGATAGTCCCTCATTATGACGTATAGGGAGTAGAATTTTTAGTGTTAATTCTACTGCAAGTTATTAGGCCATAGCCAGAAATAGATGCCAAAGAAAGGGGAAATATACAGGGAGGACTTATTCTTCTTCCTGGTGAATTCATTGCATACTTTGACTGTGCTTTGCTTTTAGAATTGCAATACGTGCTGTGATTGGTTGCTTTGGGCAACAAGACATTTGTCACGGGTGGTCCCGCGTGGTCCAGGCTCACCCGTGTCCTGCTGAACTCGCCAGCAGGTCGCACACGCAACTCACAGGTCCCGGCTCCTGCTCCATCCTCTTCGGCCGTGCGTTCCCTATTCCTAGGGCGCACGCTCACCCGTTTCAGGAGATTTAAAGGGCCAGCGCACCACTAATTGGCACTGGCCATTTTCAGGTAATCTATTTAACCCTGCCTCTTTCTGCAAACCCTGCCTGATCTTTGTGCCTACGCCTTAGAGAAAGCTCCCCAGTGATATTCCTGCGTTCCTGTGTCTCCCGCGTTCCTTTGTCTCCTGCGTTTCTGTGTGTTCCCGTGTATCCTGCTTTCCTGCTCCCGTGTGTTCCTGCTCCTAAGTTCCCGTGTCCTGCGTTCCTGTGTTCTTGCATTCCCATGTGCCTGTGTTTCTGTTCCCATCTGCCTGGACCTCCCGTTGCTGACCCCGGATTGGACTTGATATTGCATCTCTGCCGCCTGCCCTGACCCTGTGCCTGGACCTGACCACGAGACTGTCTTCCACTAAGGTACCCCGAGCTCGGCTTTCGTCGCAGGCTAGACGCACCTATGGAACGACCTGGTGGTACCCTACCGCAGCAAGTCCAATCTGCTTTGCGGCGGGTTCTGGTGAAGACCAGGTGTCATTTAGACTCCGGTCCCAGGTGTCGGCAAGTATCACCTCCCGCGGTGGTCTCGTGGATCCTTGTGAAATTTCACTTGTGGTGAGGTATAAAAACATTGTAATGATCTATTATATTCTTTTACTGGATTGATGTCAAGGCATTGGGAGACTTTTTACAGTTTTAAGAAAAAAGCTGTCCATCTTTGCTTTTAATTAACTATTCCTAATAGGAAATTTTAAGGTGCCTCCATTAAGGGGGTTTGCCCATGAAAGAAAATTCTCAAATTTCAATCCCCTAATGGTGTTTACACAATAAAGATCCCTTTTAACCCCTTACTTTTCAATTTTACTCAGTTTTATTGCTGTTTAGCTCATATCACTCAGTAATAGTCAGTGTAAAATTCCAGAGTATGGGTGGGGACTCTCTAAGCAGACACTTCATGATTCCTCTGGGCTATGAGATGCTGTGTGTTTACAATGTGGTTAGATTATCAGGGTCCAGGTTTATATACACTTTAATTTAGCTTCTGAACATTCACTAGTAATCAGACAAGTGAGAATGGTCAGAGATGATGAAATCCGTGCTATCTCAGCTACAAACACAACTATTAGCTGTGTGCCTCCCCCCCCTGGAAAAAAGACCTTAAATGTCTGTAGTTTGTATATTTAGTCTCCTCACATGTTGCTTGCCGGCAGGAAGTCTCTGTGTGTGAGAACTCATCTTGGAATGTAAGGGGAGGGTCTGATGCAGAGAGGAGCTCAGTGCAGACAGGAGAAGAATCTGTCCTGCCCAACCCTAGACTTCTGATTTATGGTCGGATCCCAGGGTAACCGAAATTGTATACACCAAGATTGATAGAGACAGGTTGGAATTATATCAGTGAAATGCTGTATTTTTGGTAATAACAGTGAATTAGAGAATGTGTTATTGGTTATCCAGAGTATATTTAAGAATCTTGTCTTCATGGAAATACCCATTAAAGTGTTAATGTACTAGTGATGTGTCTCAAATGTCACCATCACTTCTAGCAGAAAACAACAATAGTCACCTTAGCTCTGACATAGTCACCTGCTTCCTGCTGTACTGGTTGCTAAGCAAGAGCTCCAATAGATCTGAGTACCATTTAGATAAAAGATAAAAAGAAAACATTTAAAAAGAACCTGGCACCAGGGATTCTTCCTTCAAACCACACACAGTGGCCCAAATATATCGATAGTGGTGTAATCTACCTTACTGAAGTTTGCCTCACTAATGTGCATGGAATAAGAGAGGTTTTTTAGCACTTAGCCAAATCCTTTAGATTCGGATAAAAACAAAATTTATTTCATAATGTCTAAAAACATGAGTCAGATGCCATGACAAAAAAGAGTAAAGATAGAACAGACGCGTTTCAGATTTAAACTTAATCCTTGAACTACGATTTAGGATCGTTTAGATCTGAAACGCATCAGTTTTTCCTTTACTCTTTTTTGTCATGGCATCTGACTCATGTTTTTAGACATTATGAAATAAATGTTGTTTTTATCCGAATCTAAAGGATTTGGCTGAGTTTGGTGCAAAGTTTGGTTTAAACCCATCCTTAAAAGTACCCCTGGTTTATAGCTGTATTCACCCTTAATGCTGGCGGGTAGCTACCAGCATGGTAAATGAGGCTTTAAGTGTATTATGAGCTGTACTCCTGTACTCTGGCTAAAATGTAAATTTTATCTTTATTTAACCCCTCTCTGACCAGGCCATAAAACGCTTTAATAACCAGTGCATTTTTAACAAATGTTTAATAGCCATAACTTCCCTTTTTGTACAATACCATAACATTTTTGCTGGGGGGTTTTTTGTGACACATAGGGATAGCTACAAATATAAATCTGCTAAAGGACCTTTTTAAATTTTTGTGAGGGTTTAAGCTACAAAAATGTATATTTGTGTATAGTATATTTTTTCAGTTTTCAAATTGACCATTATACATTAATTCCCTAGTCTGTGGTGGTCAATTTGATTTATAATATTAATAATCTGGGGCAAACAGGGCAACTATGGCAGTGTGTAGTGGGGGATTTTTTAAATTTTATTGGGGAATTTTAATATCTATTTTTAAATAATTATTAATATGTCATGTTTGTTTTAATGTTACATGTTTCCCATGAGGTCACAAAAGGCCCCTAGGGGACATTTCCACATGTACTCTTATTTTTCTTTTATAACTTTTTTTTTACTTTTTGATTTTCACCTGTAACTCAGGCATCTATAAGAGCCCCAGTTACAGGGGGAAACAACCCCCTGGGGAGGCAGATGTTTCAGCTTCGGTGCTATCCAGTGAGGAGCAGAGAAGGAATAATAATCCGCCTCTGTCTTCTCCCTAAGGTCTCCAGCTTTCTCTCACTGTCAAAAGACGTTGCTGTAGACTCGGGAACCTTCACCCACTGACGTCTAAAGTGGGCAGTAGGGGACGAGTTAAATGAAGTGCAAGTGCTCCTGGGGCCGTCACCAGAGCCCCTTCGTGCTCCTGGTCTTTGTCTCTCACACATCCCCACGGAGCACTTCTCCCCCTGCTCCCAATGTGCTATCCCCAAGCGGCTGACGAAATCTCACATACTCTCTGTTGCTGCAACATTGGGGGAAAATGAAAATATTATAGCAAAAAACGCTACAACGTCTAGTCAAGAAAAATGGTGTCAACAAAACTGCTATAGATATCATCAAAATACTTTTATTACAAATCTTAATAAAAAGTTATGCCAATTATATACAATTGATTAAAACAAGAGGTTCCATAACCCAATGCAGGTGTCATCATAGCATGGGAAGTCGCACTACAAATGGTGCCTAGTCCTCAATCATAACAGTCGTCAATACATATGGCTGAGCAGTAAGGGACCAGAAAGTAATAGCTCAGTAGACCTGACTCCCCCATTACTGCTCATATCCAGAAAGCCTAACGACAATTATTATTAACTACAGGCGGTCCCCGACTTAAGAACACCCATCTTACTGACGACCCCTAATTACACACAGACCTCTGGATGTTGTTAATTTACTGTAGTTTAGCCCAAGGCTACAATGATTAGCTGTAAGTTGTAAAAAGTGTCTGCAATAAAGTTTTATTGTTCTTTTAAGAACTCAGCGCCCCCCCCCCCCCCCCCCCCGAAATTATTTGGGGTTAAACTGGGGTTTCTTTGGAGTTATTTAAAAATTCAACCTTACAACAACAGAATCAATCTTATATGTAACCTGAGGACTGTCACCCAAACCTCTGTGAAGGTTACGTCAGGGAGCCAACGAAAGTAAGTAAATGTGAAATAAGTATATAAGTATTCAAGTAAGTAAGTAAACCAGTGGTGTCATATAATATACTAAATGGTGTCATATGGGTAAAAATTTTTCCAAGGAACCATTGGTGGTGACTGAGATTATTGAGCAAAGATGATGTAGTTAACCCCTGCAAGTATATGGTTATCTTGACGGGAGAAACCTCCTTTCTATATAGAGAAGGTTCCAGCAGACCCTATCCCCCTCCCCCTCCCTGTCCTAGGTCCTGGTTATAAGTGTGAGCCCAATGGCTATGCCCCCGATAATTACTTATCCCTGTGTGTAGATGGGGGGAAGCACAGGGAAACTGTGGACCATGAGTTACAGACTTACAGATCTACTGATAAGCTGGTCTCCATGAATTTCGTGTCAACACGAGTATGAGAAGCTGAGTATAACATAATCAGAAAAGAATGGGAAGAAAGAAGTTTATATACAAGAGCACATAGTTTCCTATTGAATTCCCTCATGTATTGCGTGTTATATACATGTAGAAACTACAATAGTCTGGTTACATATGATTTAACACATATTTTGCAAAAAGAAGCAAATGATTTGGAGCAATTTCCAGCATCACATTGTTAAGGGATTTTTACCTGGGCCTGGGTTTCATAATTTGTTTCATACATGTATATGGGGTCGTCTGCAATGCATATGCACACTGTGCAGTGACCTGATGGAAGATAACATGACCAGGACTAGTAGTAGTAGTGAAGGTTGATACTATTGGTACTATTCCTCCAGGCAGGGAACAGAAGTGTCATAGTGGTTGCAGAATTTATTCACCAACCCTCCCAGACGTCCCGGAAACTGGCAAAGTAATGAGGAAGTTGCACTGGGTATAATGGCGGTTGTAGTCACCACTCTCTCTGTAGTGACGTCCTTGGCTGATGATGGTTGAGACATCCCTGGGTTGTGAGTCAAAAATAAACCAAAAAAAGGTACCATAGGAAACCTAAACTTACATTTACTGTGAGGATTGCTTGAAGAACATTTACACATACTTGAAGGGACATCACTCAAACAGGATGGTTTGCCGGTAACCAAGAAGGCTAAAGGTAAACTCAATGTGGTTGGGCAAGCTGGATAGGTGTAGGTCACTTGCTTTCCCAAAATTGTAAGTAGCCACAACATCTTTACACAGTCACATAAATGCAAGGGAGGCAAGTAACAATGTTATATTCCTGTCAGAAGGCCTCTAAGCCAGCAGGTGGATATTCCAAAGGTTCACAGATCATTCACTTTTTTTTTCTCTAGATGCAGAGAATGGCCCCTTGTCTATTGGGCTGATTTAACATATAACAGTTATTCATTACATGATCATTGATTTCAATAGGAAAAAAGATTGTGGCATCGATTTTACTGATCAAAAACCTGTGCCAAATCCTCATTATAAAATAGACCTAAATGCACGTTTACCATTTGGCTTGTATTTAATGCATCTGAAAAAAAACACCAAGGGCCAAATCTATCATGGCTTGTACGCCTAAAAACAGGCGTAGAAGCTGTGATTTAGTCACAATTCCCGGCGCAGAGCACTGCACACCGCCTATAGCCAGTTTGCAGCATCCTGTGATAAATGTGCCCCCAAGATTTTCACTTGCTGTCATGTGTAGACCCATGGAAGACCCACAGCTTTATAGTGGAGGGTATGAGTTGCTTCAAATATTATACAAAAACTAAAGTGTACTTCCATGAAGGCCACCATGACACTGGAAGTCAGAGCAGGTTAAAGCAGTCGTTTTGGATTAAAAATGCTTTGCACTTACATCCCCCGGCGCTCCCGAATAGGTGCAGCATTATAAGTCACTGACTTGCATACAGAGCAGGCAGTTAAGTGGGATCGACAGCAGGAGTTTGAGGCTGCAGCAGGTGGTTGAAGTGATGTCAATACCAGTCTCTATAAACAAACCAAAGCTGGCATTGACAGGCGGTGTGCACTTGAACAGGAGTGCTGGGGGAGGTGAGTATCAGCTATTGTTTTCTTCCCCCTGGAGCCTTATATATATAGAGTTTTTTAATCGTAGACAACACCTTTAAAGAGGACATGTCAGGTCGATTTGGGACCTTATACCACTTGCAGGTCCGTATGTTATGGTTTAGAATCCCAAATTGACCTGTATATTACATTTGTGTGACCTAAATTTAAAAAAACCCCATACATTTGTACTCACCTAATTTGTCAGCAGATCCCGTGCCGGAGCCTCATCCTGTGTTGCAGGAAGTGATCCCGGGACACTATCGGCTTCACTGTGCATGCGCTGTACATATGGCACTTGCTCAGTAAAGTCAGGGAGTACTAGGCCGGCTTCACTAGCCACAACACGCAGTCTTGTGAGTTTCAGTCACGGGTAAGTCTAAATGTTTGGTTTTTTATTGCGGGCATGTAGGGGGCATTTTGGGAACCTAAACCACTGGTCCATAAGGAGCTGTGTGTAATTTAGTGTCCCAAATTGCTCTGACAAGTTCCCTTTAAGCACACTTTTGGGAAGCCCTAGCGCAGCCCCCAAGAATGGTGGAAAACCCCTTTTAAAAATGCAGATTAGGAGACATAGACATATAATCCAGTATCAAGGAACCAAGAAAAAATAAATCCATAAATAGTGTCCGTACGCGGGATCTAGAGAGAACACTTCACAGAGGATCACATTACTGAGTAATCACTCTATAACATGCTGCTGTTTGATGTGATTTGCCTATTACTCTTTACCTCTGGAGATTGCTTATATTCCTGGTATGAGATGGAAGCATGGAGAGGAGGAACAAGGTCAAGACAAGCTGCCGGAGCTGCCGGCCTGAGAGACAGGAGCAGATCATGCTGAGTGCTGGCACTGAGCATATTACATTCTCCAAGATGAACTGAAGTAATTACGACTCGCAGGGCGTGAGGAGCACAGACATGAGCCGCTTAACTTGTTGTGTCTGTGGATGAAAGGATTCGACAGCAGAGAATCTGGAGTAAACCTCCCAGGACGTGGTATTAGGATGAATTACGTAGGTTTTGTGATACAGTTTTGGCTCCATTATTTGGACAAGTGACGTTATAATTTGTGCTGCAATTTCCGGTTATCTGCTCCCATTCCTCTCATCCTCCAAAGTGACAAAGTTGTAGAACAATTTTGGTTTGGAAAAGGTCACAAAAATGACCTATTTACTATTGATCTGGCAAATTTTATAAAGGAAATGCAATACAAATGTAATATTAATGCAGATGCTTGATCCTTTCTCTCCCTCCTTTTTCCAGTAATTTCAGCACTTGGACAGGTCTATCCCATACTTTAAAGTGGATTATTGATTTCTGTACCTTGTGGAATTAGAATTGTGGAATTGGCACCATGGTCCAAGTGTAAATGCTACTCTGATCCCATTCTTAAGAGGGTGTGGGTCCAGGAGAGGGATATACTATTGCACCATCCCCCACCAGGGCCTAGCCTTTCCTTGTGGGGCTGGAGGCAGCAGGGGCCCAGAATACTGGAGTGGCTGGCTATTGCAGCCTAGGGCCAGCTGATGTCACGGTGCTTGGTATGGGGACAGGAGGGCTGTCCTACAGCCTGGCAGGTCTCTAGCAGGTAGTGTGTACAAGAAATATGGAGGGAGAGGCTGATGTGCTGATGTCTTCCTAGGGCAAACCCCAAGTGTTTGTAAAATGAGTCCCTGGGTAATGGATGGGGAAGCCTGTGGTGGTAACAGCCATATCCAGGGATCAGACAGAGGCAACAGTGTACAAATTAACTTACAGTTCTTTATTCAACAGCAGGCAATGGCCAAACACGATAACACAGCAGATTCTGGATGCTGAAGTGATCATGGAGAGGGGTCCGCAGGAATGGTGCACCAGCCTGGGATTGAGGTGGAGCTGTGTCAAAATTGTGGAAGCTGCAGCTCTTGGCTAGAGTCTCCTGACTGTCCCCAAGTGTCAGGCAGTAGGCCTGAAGCACTATCAGTTCCTGGGATTAGTATCTGTGGCAGCACTGAAGGTGTGCTGCACACACTGGCTCCTCACTGAGACTATGTGCTTCCACCCAGCAGAGGTTTTTATACTCTCCCTAACAATACAGCCACATCATTGGATAATTACTTACCAATTTAACTGTTGCCTTTCCAGGAAGAATCTACAGCTGCAATTACATCCTACTCAGATTCCAGAACCTTCCTAGAGAGGTTATCAATCTCCCTAACAGCTCCTGCCTTGAGTGCGTTGGCAGGGGTGTTGCACTATCAATTCTGATTAAGGAAAACCCTATTTAAAAGGTTTATTTAGGTCTGGACTTGTAGAAGAGTCTAGGATCACGGCTACTGACACTTCTTATTTTTAGTATATGAAAAAAATCAACGTCACTCACCACATAAAATCCAACACTTTATTTGATGTCTTCTTCAGGGTGGGAGCAGGGGGCAAACGGAACGAGCAACATCTGTTTCGCATTATAATATCAATTTCTCAAGCTCCAGAAAACGCTACTACAGCGGAAACCACTCGTTGCTTCTTCCATTTGCCCCCTGCTCCCCCCCTGATTGCCTGCAAGCTTTGCAGAAGGCATACAATAAAGTGTTGGATTTTATGTAGTGACGCTGATTTTTTTCTAAATTTCGTATATTATATGGAATTTCATTCATGTTACAGCTAAGCACATATTATGCATGCTAAGGGTGTCTCCAGTGTTCAGGGTATCTCCCTTCTATGGACAGTTACATCACTGGGGACCTCCCAGAGCATATGCTCAGCGGAGACTGGGGATGGATGCTATACAGTTGCATCCATCCCAAATAGACTTTTATTGTTTTTGCTGAGAAGGAAGCAGGATGGGAAAAATTAAACTTTTCATTACACAAACAATATCAATTATTTGCTGAAATTGGACAACCCCTTTACGACTGCCTACTCTATGGCTCCTTTCACGCCTCTGTTGCAGATCACATCATAGCGCAACACATACAAATGCATTTTCAATATGTTTTTCATGCACAGACAATGCAAATAAAACGTGTGAAAAAGACTGATGACAGTGGTCTATCTTTTCTATGGCAATTGATTGTTGAAAAACCCATTGCACTTGCATGTGTCTCAGAGCGCAATGTGTTTTTAACGTGTGTCCATAGACTTGTATCGAGCCTTTTTCATGCGTGTGACTTGCAGAAGTAGAGCGTTGTTAAAAAAAACATTCACGTCAAAAACATTTGTACAACTTAAAGGTTACCACCTATTATTAACCCCTTTCTGCAATCTGCACATTATTTGGTCACAATATAGGCCACACCCACTATTTACAAAACCAATTCCCTTTCCTACTAAGCCTTGCCCCTTTCTATAACAAGTCATTACATTTTCTAAATCTCTTGAAAAATGTGGTATAAAGCCTTTCAGTTTATTGGTGCAAATTATGCCAGAAATCTGACACTTTTCTTGGTTTACTTCCCTTAGTGTACATACAATTTCTGCTCAGCTTGTGGCCATTAAATGGAAATGAAGAGGGGTTAAAAAGAAGAGCACCAAGTATTTTATGTATGCTTTATGCATTTGTTGTAAAGTTATTATAGTATGCTTTAAAGAATGACTTGCTACCAGGGTCGGCTCCAGGTTTCAGTGGGCCCCTGGGCGACACAGCCTCAGTGGGCACCATTACAGCATTAATAATTCAGAAACTAAAAGTCTCCTGTTCCCTTAAATATGCCCTAGTTTATCATCCCAAACAGCCCCTCATGTTTATTTTATATGCAGTCCCCTTATGGTTTTTTATATAAAGCCCCCTCACCCCCTAAGGATTCCTTAGATACAGCCCGTCTCACCTTATGTACAGCCTTATGTAGGCCCCCCAGCAGGTCTAGGCCCCGGCACTTGCCCAGGTATACCCAGTGCTGGCTTCATCCCTGCTACATATATTTCAGAAGTTATATACAGGCGGCCCCCTACTTAAGAACACCCGACTTACAGACGATCCCTGCATTTAAGCTTTATTGATAATCCTGGTTCTTATGACAACCCAACATTTTTAAAATCCAATTGTCTCAGAGACCAAAAACTTTGACTGGGGTTATAATTATAAAATATAAAGTTCTGACCTATATACAAATTCAACTTAAGAACAAAACTATAGAACCTATCTTGTACGTAACCCGGGGACTGCCTGTATACTACAATATTAGTGAGGTTCTACAAAGTCATATCACATCTTGTATATATTTTATCGCTCTCATGTAAGGGGACAATACAGATAATGTATTTACCTGTGCACTTGATTCGGTGTCGAGGGTCCTCACTGACAATATCTCAGGGAGTAAATCACTTATTTAATAAATCTTTCCGCTGTAATAAAACTAATCTTGTTGATGTGGCTACAAGTAACGTCTAATAGCGATAGCGGTAACATCAGGGCTAGACATTGTATATCAGAGCAGACACTATACATCTCTGGAGCATTACCTGGTTAAGCTTTACATTAATGGGCTCTGTAAAATCAATGCTGGTCAATAACGCTGAATTCACACTACGCAGATTTTCTGCAGAGATCTCTGTGATTAAGAATGCATTTACTGTAGCACAGGGGGATTTCTATCCATATGCAAGGGACAATCACATTTATTCCTGCAACAAAACTATCATTTCCCATCATAATATTCGGGCAATAGCATATTCTGACAAATACTATGCAACATATACTTGCAGTCCTGTATGTTCTGTTCCGCTGGGTGGAGACCTAGCTGCTGCGACTCACTCCCCCCCTTCTCTGCTGCACAGAACTTCCATTTATATAACAACACTGTATTACAAGCATCATTTATTCATTATACATTTTAGAGTAAAAAGAAGATTCGGAAAGAGGCTGATAAGAGACAAAATATTGAAAAATAACTTTTGTCTGAAAAGATATCTGACAAAATGTGTAGCAAAAATTTAGTGACCATTTATTTTTTAAATAGTGACCATTTTAAATGTACCGAGGCACAGGTGACTTCATTTCCCTCAACATACCTAATTTATATTGAATATTAGTAAATATTATAATATCCATAATTGTTCTTCTATTACATTTTCTTTTTTTTTTTTTTTTTTTTGTGGCCCAAAATAGATTATATACAATCCCCTCCTTATTACATTATACAGTTCCCCCCTCCCCACATCATTAAGCCCTGGAAATAAATATTCTATACAACCTTACCTAATAAATTATATTATGTATATTTCATTGCTAATAAATTACAGCATAAAAAGTGTCCCCACTACTTATTTATATTGTACATAGTGGTTCTGTAAAAAAATTTGTTTGATATAATGGCAAACTCGGCTTATATTCAAGTCACAGTGGCAGTGGTATTAGTCTAGCTTCTGGTCTAGCTGGCACAGTGGCAGTGGTATAGTGGCAGTGATATTAGCCTAGCTGCTGGTCTAGCTGGCACAGTGGCAGTGGTGTTAGCCTAGTTGCTGGTATAGCTGGCACAATGGCAGTGGTGTTAGCCTAGCTGCTGGTCTAGCTGGCACAGTGGCAGTGGTGTTAGCCTAGTTGCTGGTATAGCTGGCACAGTGGCAGTGGTGTTAGTCTAGCTGCTGGTCTAGCTGGCACAGTGGCAGTGGTGTTAGCCTAGCTGCTGGTCTAGTTGCCACAGTGGCAGTGGTATTAACCTAGCTGCTGGTCTAGCTGGCACAGTGGCAGTGGTATTAGCCTAGCTGCTGGTATAGCTGGCACAGTGACAGTGGTGTTAGTCTAGCTGCTGTCTAGCTTGCACAGTGGCAGTGGTGTTAGCCTAGCTGCTGGTCTAGCTGG
This sequence comes from Engystomops pustulosus, assembly GCA_019512145.1. Lineage (NCBI taxonomy): Eukaryota > Metazoa > Chordata > Amphibia > Anura > Leptodactylidae > Engystomops > Engystomops pustulosus. The sequence goes on along the minus strand of CM033642.1, from coordinate 237,200,307 downwards.
CACAGTGGCAGTGGTATTAGCCTAGCTGCTGGTCTAGCTGGCACAGTGGCAGTGGTGTTAGCCTAGATGCTGGTATAGCTGGTACAGTGGCAGTGGTATTAGTCTAGCTGCTGGTCTAGCTGGCACAGTGGCAGTGGTATTAGCCTAGCTGCTGGTACAGCTGGCACAGTGGCACTGGTGTTAGCCTAGATGCTGGTCTAGCTGGTACAGTGGCAGTGGTGTTAGCCTAGTTGCTGGTCTAGCTGGCACAATGGCAGTGGTGTTAGCCTAGCTGCTGGTCTAGCTGGCACAGTGGCAGTGGTATTAGCCTAGCTGCTGGTCTAGCTGGCACAGTGGCAGTGGTGTTAGCCTAGATGCTGGTATAGCTAGTACAGTGGCAGTGGTATTAGTCTAGCTGCTAGTCTAGCTGGCACAGTGGCTGTGGTGTTAGTCTAGCTGCTGGTATAGCTGGCACAATGGCAGTGGTGTTAGTCTAGCTGCTGGTCTAGCTGGCACAGTGGCAGTGGTGTTAGCCTAGCTGCTGCTATAGCTGGCACAGTGGCAGTGGTATTAGCCTAGCTGCTGGTACAGCTGGCACAGTGGCACTGGTGTTAGCCTAGATGCTGGTCTAGCTGGCACAATGGCAGTGGCGTTAGCCTAACTGCTGGTATAGCTGGCACAGTGGCAGTGGTGTTAGCCTAGTTGCTGGCACAGTGGCACTGGTGTTAGCCTAGATGCTGGTCTAGCTGGTACAGTGGCAGTGGTGTTAGCCTAGTTGCTAGTGGTTGCTAAAACACGATCTTCAGCTGCATGAAATGCCATGAGGCACTATCTTTTATGGAGAGATGAGGGTGAGCAGCGCTCCCACCTGCTCCTCCTTTCCAGCACGCCTCCTGTATACCTGCCCGGCATACGTTAATGTGAACGCACCCTAATACTGATTGGCTAACCGGCTCAGCCAAGCAGCCAGTGTCAAAGGTCGTGGTGTTACATTTATTTACTAAGTTCTGAGCAAAAATCTTTATCCTGCAATCCATGGACTGCAACACAGTGAAGTCAAGGGGAACTTGATAGAGGAAGGGATCGAAAAGATTTTGGAGCAAACATCAGGACAATAGCAGCGACAATATATGCCAAAATAAAAAACTATTAGCAGACTACAAAAGTAAAATAAAAAGTGTCAAAAAGAAGTGTTTTCAGATTTCCATGTGGCTTTAGTGAAATACACAATATAAATTTATAAAAATAATATCACAAAGGACAGAATCCGCAGTGCAATATGTAAATCAGAAACACCACAGTGCCCTCCAGTGGAAAATTGCAGAATTGTTAAACACATTTCTGACCAAGCAAATTTCTGCGTGTGCTTTCCTAGTTCCAGGAATCTTTTCTGGTGGAAATGTTTTCTCTGGGATCACACTAATCATAAGGCCTATTGGGCCACAGCGGCCCCTTCATTCTAGCAGTTGGGGTGGGTTTCTGCAAGCAGCGGGCTTCACGGGCAGGGTCATGGACTGGACCAGCGCTCTGGAGCCCAAAGTATAAAACTGTATGAAACCAGACAATCCCTTTAATATACACTCTTAAAGGAGTTGTCTGATTACAAAAAGTTATCGCCTGTTCATAGGATACAGGATAATTACCTGTTTTATAGGTATTCCAGCAGTGGGACCCCCAGGGATCAGAAGAGCACAAACTGATGACACAAACCCAAACTAGAAGCTATTTTAGACTCTGACCTTTGAACTTGTGTCCTGACTTGTCTGTTTAGTGAGTGTCTGTAATCATTTATAAGACAACAATCCTGTGGCATCTACTATCGATCCAGATGCGATGTTCTTCTGTTATTCACCTGAAGAAACTAAGAGATGAGTAGTAATATTTGCTTGGAGGGGGTCTGACTCTCTTATCCCCCCATTGTTGATCAGCTGATTGGATTGGGTGACCGCTGCCTCCGCATTGTGTACATTGTCATTTACAGCACAGGTGATACTTTACATGGCGGCCATGCTTTGTTCTGTAACTCCGTCCCATTCACTTGATCATTTGCAAGTAAAATGATTCATTCTCCATTGTAAATTAAATAAATGAGCAAAATTTACTCAACTTAAAAGTTAAGCTTTTTTTAAATAAAAAAAAATAAAAAAATAAAAAAACAAGGAACAAATGTCCATTTGAGTAGAATCCCTGGTATGAGCACATATTTGCAAATGAGATTTTGGTAAATGAATTTGTTCGGTCGGGAGTATGTGACATAACACACATCAAATATCAGCACTGGCTACAGGATTGTTGAGGGATGTTTGATTAGTACGTTGTCCATATGGTAGTTTGAAGTTATAAGAACACTGGTTACACTATTGGGATATGGCAGAAAGAGGGAACAGCTGATCAAAAATCATCAATATCAAGCATGATAAACCAGGGACACTTACTCATAGATCCAGGCACCGTGACTGTGATAATCTTCTTATATTTGTTATTCATTGTCTGCTTCCTTTCTTGTTAATGAGCCATAAGGGCTCTGGGGGGTGTTACCAGAGCCCCTCCGTAGCTTTAAAGGCTGTCACACTGTCTTCCCCTCCAGTAATCTCACACCGAGCACAGAGGTGTTCTGGTAATGCTCCTGTGTCATTAGCATAATTTTAAAAGTTGATTTTAGTAGGCAGAAGACCATGGATAACAAATATAAGATTGGCACAGTCATGGTGCCTGGATCTATGGGTAAGTGTCCCTGGTTCATCATGCTGGATTTTGATAGCAGATTTCGTTTAATAGACTGCAGAATATGTGCAGCAATATCTTGTGGCAGCAGGTACTGAAGTTTTACTTTTCTCAATAAGTTGCACAGTAAATGCTGATGGTTTAATACTTCACTGACCCAAAAGGATCTTCGCTACATATAAGAAGTTTACGGATGCTGTACTGTGCAGCAATAAATGAAGTGTCTGAAGAAGGGAGCATGTAGAAGACCGTCACAGTGACATATAGCAGCGGCTCAGTGATACTCTGGGGCTACTTTTCTTACTCAGGCACTTAAAGGGGTTGTCCACTTTCGGCAAATATTTGATATGGTGTGTGTAATGAAAAGTTATTTAATTTTCCAATATACTTTCTGTATCAATTCCTCACCGTTTTCTAGATCTCTGCTTGCTTTGCTTCTACAGAAAGCTTCTCTATTTACTTCCAGTGGATATAATGGGGCACATTTACTTAGGGTCCACAGCCGCGAATCCGTCGGGTTTTTCCCGAATATTTCCGCTTTGCGCTGTATTTCACGGGATTGTGGCGCACGCGATCGATTTTTGGCGCAGTCGCGCCGACTTTCACGCGACAGAAATCGGGGGGCGTGGTCACCGGTCGCAAAATCAAGCACTCACATACACCAGAAAAAAGCAGGTGAACTCCGGCGGACCTCGGCGCAGCAGCGACACCTCGTGAATATCGGTGCACGGACCTTAGTGAATCCCGGCAGAACCCGAATCAGCGCCGGAGAACCCGCCGCTGGATCGCGACTGGACCGGGTAAGTAAATGTGCCCCAATGTGTCCATACTGATGTGATGGACACGCAGGTGAATGAGCCATTATTATCACACAACTCCTATTACTCTCAGTGATACTAATGGCTCATGCACCTGCGTGTCCAACACATCAGTATGGACAGATTGGAGAAGATTTACTTATCGGGTCCTGTTGCGATCCAGCGGAGCGTTCTCCGACGCTGATTCGGGTCTTCCAGTGACTCACTAAGGTAGTGAATGTCCAATGTCCACCAGGGGTCGCTGCTGCGCTGAAGTCCGTCGAAGTTCACTGGAGTTCACCAAGCTATGCTGGGTGCAAGTAAGTGTGTGTCGAGCGACAGATTTTTAAAAATACTGCGTTTTTTCCGAATCCGTCGAGTTTTCCGATGGCCACGCCCCCAATTTCTGTTGAGTGCATGCCGATGCGTTACAATCCGATCGCAGGCACCAAAAACCCAGGGCAATTCGCCGCAAATTGGTAATTTTCGGGCAACCCGATGAAAAAACGCGATTCCGGCCCTTAGTAAATGACCCCCATTCTATCCACTGGAAGTAAATAGAGAAGCTTTCTATAGAATGACAGCAAGCAGAGATCTAGAAAACCATGAGGAATAAATACAGAAAGTATATTGGAAAATTGGATAACTTTTCCTTAAACAATATCAAATATTTGCTGAAAGTGACCAACCGCTATGGCAAAATGCCATAACTTTGGGCAAGTAACACAATGGGGCTCATTTACTAAGGGTCCGAACGGCGCACTTTAGTCGAATTGCCCTGGGATTTTGGCGCACAATTTGTGCTGTAATTGTGGCTTTGTGTGGTAGGGCGAGTCTTTAGTAAGTTGGGTATGCATTGCTTAAAGGGGTTTTCCCATGAAGAAAAGTTCGGCCCTATCCACGGGATAGGGCCTAACTTGCAGATCAGTAGGGATCTCAGTGCTGAGACCCACACGGATCGCAAAAACGAGGGGTCCGAGTAATGGAGAAGACAGCCATGCATGGCCGTTCTGCTCCATTAATCTCTATGGAGCTGACGGAGATTGGTGAGAGATTGATTGATATTAATGGAGCAGAACGGTCATGCGTGGCCATCTACTCAATTAGTTTGAGGAGCGGCGAGGGGTCGCTTGGAACCCTCGTTTTCAGGATCTGTGGGGGTCCCATCACTGAGACCCCCACTGATCAGCGAGTTAGGCCCTATCAATGGGATGGGGCCTAACTTTTCTTCATGGGAAAACCCCTTTAAGGTTTGGACTTTCCCTGTTTCTGTGATCATTAATATATTCATGAGCTTGGCTTCATCCCATATCTAGTGGCAGGTTTCACATTGCCAGTTATCAATAACCTCTCCTAAGATGTTGTTACACAAGGAACAAGATGCTACTTGGAGAAGATCAGCCCGTCTTACTTTCCTTGCAACACAAGACCTGAAGTATTTCTCATGTGTTACATTCCTCAGGCTTCGGCCTCATGCACACTGCCGGGGCTTTATGGGCCTAGGACAGGGGAAAGTGATACCCATTGTTGTCCTACAGGCCGCAAACAGTGTGAGCACCGAGGTCTGAACGCTTTTCTTGAGGCTTTATTGGTGCAAATAAAACAAATTTTTCCTTTTTTTTCGATTTTTGGTACAATACAGACACAATTGTTGTACAAAGTTTTCAGAAAACTGCAAAGGCTGGAAGCTTTTACTTTAAAGGACATCTATCACCAGATCAAGGATTGTAATCCAAACATACAGACATAGTGGTGTGTGCCCCCTTCTGGCAGGATCTGCTCTTCTTTTAGCTTCTTATGCCCTTGTTTTTAAGGGAAAAAAAGGGGCTTTAAAAATTATACAGATGAGCCTGAGGGGCTCCAGGATCCATTAACTCCTATGGAGCCCCTCGGGCTCATTTGCATAATTGTAAAAGCCTTTTTTTCAGTATGTCAGTGTGCTTGGTTTACAATCCTTGTTCTGGTGATCAATGTCCTTTAAGTGGTTGGCCATTTTATGTTATTTTTTTTAATTATTTGGGATATGATATGAAACTACATAAAATTGCCAACCCCTTTTATTTCACCTCTTCAAAGATCCAAGACTGCTTTGTAGAGGTGAAGGTCAACATTTTAGCTAAAGCTTTACACTGGTGATCAGCAGGCTGCTTCCTTTTAAAACATTATTTTTAAGTTAAAAAGTGCTTTGGGGGATGGTACCTGAGCCCCTCTGGGCTCTGGCTTCATGGCCTCCCCCCTGCAGAAGCCAGAGCCAGGAGAAGGGGGGGATGTGAGAGCAATGTGGATTTTCATCTCTACAAAGCATCTACCTCTTCCACAAACAAAGCTTACTAAATGAAAATGCAACTCCTAAACTTACAATTCCAATGAATTACATACAGTAATGTATCTAATAGGACAACATGTTAAGTATTTCAGTCTGGGGTCGGGCATCGTCCTTTTATTTCCTAGTGGACATAAGTATTTTGTATATCTGTTTATTAAAGCAACGATTTTGTTCCTTGGTGAAACATCCTATAATCCCGTCTTTCGGAGGGATAGAGGTAATGAAATCCTGACAAGAAAACCGTCCATCGTTCCTCTTAAGTAGTGATGAATGATACAACTTCACATCTTCATGATATAAAGCCGATTAATAACCTGTAGGTAATGTTTTATGTCTTAGATCAATAGTACAAGCAGTAACTGGAAAGAAATGAAAACAATTTATGCAAAAAGTAGCGATCTTTGCTGCACGCCCTGCAGGGGTGTAACCAGGAGAGGCAGGGCCCCATAGAAGACTTCTACATTGGGGCCCCTCTTCCCCTTAAAAAAAAAAAATATAGATTTGTACACAGACGTTTATACACTCATATATACACACATTTATACACTTTCACATATAGTATATACACACAAAGTACAGTATGTACATATCTATACATTTAAACAGACATACAGTATATATGCATTAAATGTGCACACAATGTATAGTACATACACCTTATATACACACCTATGGTGTATATACACACACACACATTTGTACATACACATTATATACAAACATATGGTGTATATACACAGACACATCACTAATATATATTTATACACATATACACACACACACATACAGTATATATACGTACATATGGGGCTGTGCACCCATTGCAGTCTATGGGGGATGTATATAAGGAGTATATACGTATATATGTCGGCCATATACAAGTCCCCCATACAGCAGTGTGAATGTAGCCTTAGACAGTTTAAAAGTCGCGTTACAATCTAAAGCCTGAAAAACAGACTAAATTTCTCTTTAAACAAAAAAAAAAAAGTAATCGAAGTATTTGACTGTAAAAATAGTCAAACAAAATTAAATGGCGTTGAGGATAAGATGTGTAGAGATTCCTTCATCCTCCGCTCTGGGCAGTACTACACGGGTACATGGCAGGTTTGCTGACCAAGCTGAGAAACGTTAATTAAGAGAAGGTGTAAATCCCAGAAAGTGACGGGAGATAGATATTGTATCCGAGGAGGAGGTGGATGAGTCAGGAGTCAGTCAGAGGGAAGAATCCAATATTCAATCTCTGAGAAGTCACTACTGCAGCATCCTGAGCCCACATCCGCATGTTACTAGTGAGGAGTTATCTGCCATTTCTAAGAGCGCTACATGACCATTATAGCTTAGAAAATCAGGACCGCTAAATCGACAAAATTTAGGTGGAAATTCAGCACTTCAAGAGGGTTAAAGGCCCTTAATTAGGGTATTTCTCCAAGTCCGCTCCACCGATCCCCGTAAAACTAGAAGTTTATCCCCACTTCTTACCCTTCCAGTAACTAGTGTTGGGTTTGGTACCCATTATGCTTATTATGACGTCTACTATCATATAGGAGGTCCCAGTAGAAAAGCCTAATTATCATGTTTGGGCCCCAAATGACAACCTACACATATGTTTAAAAGTTGAGGAGGCTATGGATGATATAATAATATAGATATAAGAATATTACCGCAGTCACGGTGCACAGGTCCATGAGTAACAGTCCCTGGTTTATGACGGTATTTCCTTTACTCCGCAGCTGGACCCATACTTATAGTGATGTGCCAGAAACGTATATGAGAGGTCAAAGGTTTTCTATATCTAATGCACAGCACTGGCTCCCTGCCTAAAAATAAAAATAAAAAAATATTCATGTTCTACAACGGATTGCGCACACCGCGACCCACAGAGCGGTTCTTACCATTCTTCTGATCCAGACAATAACAGAGATCCTAGATCCCTATGGGAAGCTACTTGTACACCACTGCCTGTAAAATTCCCTTCATCAGCTGCACATCTCTCCAAAAAGAAGCAGTAGCCCCTGTAAGCTACACAGGCCTTACAGCCTGCATTCTCCCAAAAACTGGGGAAAGGACCAGTTCACACTTGCGTTCAGACCTCTGTTATCAGTCATCAGAACGATAATAATGGAAGTCCACCGGATCCATTCAAATGTCCATAGGACCTTTACCGGCTTCTGTTAGCGCCTGTTTACACCACTTCCATCTGTGCTTCCGATATTAGAGACGGGAAGAGGCGGGGGAGGAGGAGAGAAAAAAAAACCCCCTAAGCATGTAGCGTATTTCTTCATATTGCTTCATAAATCGCTGCAGCTTCCATCCAATTTTCTGCTCAAGTAACACATAGAAGCAGTAACAGAAGTGGTGCAAACAGACACTGGAAGCCATTAAAATCAATGGACTATTTTCACAGATCCATTCTAGTGACAGAAGATAATGACAGAGGTCAGAAATTCAGTGTGAACTGGGCCATACTACAGCTTTACTTGCAATAGTCACTGGTCTTTTAAATATCTTTTGAGCATAGTGGCTTAGAAAGCTTGAGGTTTCCCCTCTGGGATATGAGGACCAGTGACTATTTGACTTAAAGGGCCACCAATCTACCACCAGGATGGAGGATTGTAAACCAAGCACACTGATATACTGGTGTGTGCCCCCTCTGGCAGGATCTGCTCTATAACTGTAACTTCTTGTGCCCTTGATTTTACAAAAAAAAAAAAAAAAGGCTTGTAAAATTATGCAAATGAGTCTGAGGGGCTCAATTGCATAAATTTTATAAGCCTTTTTTTTAAAAGCAGAGCATAGGAAGATTAAAGAAGAGCAGATTCTGCCTGGGGGGCGGGGGCGGCACACACCAGTATGTCAGTTTACTTAGTTAACAATCCTTCACCCTTGTGGTGGATTTCCTGTAAAAGTGGCGACAGTTCCTGTTTTTCCTGGTGTGAACTTGCACCTGAATGTGCGACTTTTTGGAAAACTTTTTTTTTTTTTAATCCGTCCCCACATACAGATACACCTGATAAATTTGATGTAAGTTGTTGAAGGTGAAGAAAGTTCCAAAATAGGCAGATACAACAATTTTCAGATATACGAGAGGCAGAAAACTGATGCATCTCTAAGGATTCACCCCCCACCGGTCCCTGCTGGACCCCCCTACTACACCAGCAGGTTATTTACAAGAGCCACCAGTGATGAAACCTTCTAGTAACATCCTACAATAAATGTGAGGGCTCCACGAGGACTTATACGCTTTATTTCTTTCCTTCATTAAAGCTGCTCAGGGCGGTTGTGAAAGCGCCTTCCTCGTTTCCCCTCCTGGAGACGCCATCTTGAGGTCTTGTTGTTTCGGGAGGACGATAAAACAGACGCTTTCCATGCGAATCAGCGGCGTCACGTATACAGAGATCAGACAGAAGGATATACAGAATCCAGCAACGGAGGTGTCATGAAGAATGGATGCTTTAATATAGAGCTACCAGAACACAGGCCTCCTCCATGCAGCAGCCATATTTCTTCCTTTCAAACATATGATTTTTTTTCCCCCAGGTTTTGAAAAGGGGAAACAAAAAAAAAAAGTGCATTTCTGCTTGAGATCAGGATCTCATTCATTAGACATAACCCACCGTTCAGGCAACTCACACTGCCGACTAGAAACATCCACTACACATATCTACACAAGGAAACGACGGCTAGTCCACAGGTGCACCCAGCCACAGGCAAGTCCCTGCCACGCGGAACGTCTGCACCAAGCTTCTCGGGGTGCACCCATTTATAAATATGTACAAATCAATTACAGGCACTTGAAATGTCTTTGGTTGGAAGAAACCAACATTGCAATAGTGTGTGTTCCTCCCTCCCCCTCTAGAAGGACACGGGACACATTCTCCTGGTGGGGTCAACAGGCAATGACTCCAGTCGTAGGGTACAAGAGGATGGTTATGCTTCAGAGAGTGCAACCTGGAAGACACAAGGGACATGGCTCTTTAGGATCTCTTTATAGACATGTGACCTTGGAAATTTACTATGCGTTTACTTCTTAGGCTTCTTTAGTCCCTTCCTTATGAGTCTTTTTTGATCTGAAAGGGTTTGTCCACTTATATCAAACTTAAACAGGCCGCATTCACACGACCACAGCCCGACGTGTGCTCGCCCAGGCACGTGTGGGGCAGAGGAGGAGGGGTGACCCCTCCCCTATCCATAGGAGATAGCGGCGCACGGCCATACAGCTGGAAAAAGATAGAACAAGTTCTATCTATTCCTTGTGTAGGGTGCCAATACCACCACCGTGTGGTTATAGCAGTCAATGTGGACGTATATACTGCCGCAATACGACAGTTGTGTGAATGTAGCCTTAGTGTAAGGCTCTAATAGGGTCACGCCTATTTTTCTTGCTCAGGAACTGCAGGTCACAGGCCCCCTGGGGCAGCAGCACTTGGGACTTCCAGTAGTGTCCTGCTAGTTTCCAGAGGATGAAGTCAGTCGTGCAGTTATTTTTGGATACACCCCCCTGCATCATGGCCACCCCCATATCACTGATTGCCGGGGCATGCGGTTAACCCTAATGACTGCTCGCCAATTCAAAAGCCAATAGAAAACAGGTCCTGACCAGTAGCTCCCAGCAGGAAACGAGAAAGTTTATCAGGGTATAATACAGGTGACCTTATTAAGGTCTTATACTTACCCTGTTTAAATTTGGTTTAAGTGGCAAACCCCTTTCAAGATTAAAATATTTCTATACATTTTTTTCATTGTTATCATCATTAACTTTTTCATTTTTCCATCATTGTATGCACGTTTTTTTTTTTTGCCTTTTTGACTGGAGCCATATTTGTGGCACATAAAACTAATTGAATAACTTATAAACCCTTTGTATAGACAAAAATTGTAAAAAAATACAATTTGTATTTAGGATTTCAAATGTTGTTGCATTGACGGCGATACCAACATTTTACAGGTTGTTGCAATTATGGTAATACCAAATATAGGTTATAGGTTTTTAGGACATTTGAGAAAAAAAATTGTTTAGTTTTTTTTGGTTTAAAGAAACATTTTGACTTTGTGTAACTACTTTATACGGATCATAACTTTTCTATTTACAATGTACCCATATTATGGCTTATTTTATAGCAGGATGAGATTTGTAAACTGCTTTTGGAATTATGGATTTATCTTTTAATATTTTTTATTTACAGTGTGCGATACACAGGTTATGCGACATTTTTGTTTTATTTTGGATGTAGCCTAACATTTATGCTCAAGTATAGCAAATCTATGTTCCCGGTCTGCAATTCAGGGTAGAAATCTATTAAGCAAACGGATGAATTTACACTGCAAGAAATGTTATATGTCCTATTGTGCTCAGCACTATGACCCATCGAGGATGGAGTGATCATTGACTCCAGTAAAAAAAAAAAAAAAAAACAACGAAATTGAGTAATTTATGCATGGACTGGATACAAAAACACATATACCCATATATAAATACCTTTTCTGAACAGAATTCGGAGCTGTTCTGCCTCATCTTGCTGGGACGACCCCGGATAACTGCATAGCAAAACATGGTGATCACCATCACAAAGAGAAAGTAACTGGTGTCCATCAGATGCAGGTTAATGAGAGAGCGGTCGTCCTGTTGGGATAAGAAATCATTTGATTGACTTGTGACGCTGATAATGTGGAGAAGTGTGTATGCTATAAACATCTTTAATGACCCCTAAGATAAATCCATATTGATTCCAGAACAGAACTTGGCACTGGCGCTGCACTCCAGAATGGAATGCCGCTATGGCGCTGCACTTAGCTTAGTTTTGGTTATCAAGTTGCAGAAAAAAAAAAAAAAAAAAAAATTCATTGACCTGCCATTTTCCCCTGCATCTTTCAACACCTAGACATGCTCAAAATTTTCAGCGTCTAGATAAGTTTAAATCCCACCCACTTTCCTACAGCTGGGGATTCATGGCACCTAACCCTCTGCAATCTCCCCTAAGGGTGCGTTCAAACGTGACAGTAATGCATGTGTTTTCAAATGCATCTGAACAGCTGAGAAGAGGAGATTTGCCTGATTACATAGCTGTTAACATTGCATTTACAAAACACATGTCTTAACGCAATGTTAATGCTATGTTAACACATGCGTTAACATTGCATGTAATCAGGCAAATCTTCTAAATGTACTGATGGGTTTTAAAACGTATGCATTACTGTCACGTGTGAACGCACCCTTTACCCAGTACGGCCTTTACCCATTACGGCTTTGCCACACATTGCATTAGGTAATTGCCAGGTTGTACTGCACCTTCTGTGCGAGCACCCTTAGGACTTCTCTAGGAAATGTAAACCTCTACAAGATGAGATCATAACAGGATTTCCAGTACTGCCCTGAACACAGAACGTCCACAGGGAAAAGGGTGCCAGAGGCATTGCTCATACAAAACAAGGCAACGGGTGCCAGGGGACAGTAAACCACAGCAGAAGCAAAGGACAAGGGGTTGGAAACATAAAACTGCAGCTGAGCTCTAAGCTAATATTGCTTTTGCAGAACGTTCACCAACAGAACTATTCCCAACATAAAAATCATTTCTGTGTTATCATATTTTAATGGGAAGCAAGGTCAAAGATATTTTCATTATAAAAGTTTGCATGATAATGGCATGGTGATGGTATATAAGGTCTACTCCCATTGCACAAAAATCACTTTTGTGTCAGTTTCTTCTCAGAGCCGTACTGTGACTTTTATATGTAATGCAGCCACAACACTTGATCGTTCACTCCAGAACTAAACATGGCCGCTGTACAGCGAGAACACACGTATGTCACCGCACCGTCACTGGGAAAAAGATAGAGTATGCTCTATGCTTCCCCGCAAGTACAGCTGGGAGCCAGGCATCCTTTGCCTCTCAAGCAGAACGTCTGCTACCCTCGGGTCCAAGCCTGGGCGTAGCACATGTTCGTGTACATGTAGCCTTAGTCGATGAGGGACGTCTGGTGGATCTGGTATATACTGTATGGTGGATCGGCTACATCTCAGATGTGAGCCTGAATGAGAAATGGTTTTAGGCCTTGCACATGCTTTATGTGCACTAATGTTGTATTCTCTATTACCAAGCAGCTGAGAAACTTCCTAAACCATACACCCACCTCTGGAACAATGACTGTGAGCTTGGGATTTAAAGCATGGTACACCTTTCCAATAGCCCCCTTATAACACCAGAAGGGGTTGTAGTCCTGTGCATACTTGGTTCCAGAGTCACGAGCAGTGGTGAAGATCTTGTACCATAGGGTGGCATTGCTGTAGGTCTCAGGAATGCAATGAGGCGGTTGTCTATAAAAAAAAATAATAATAATAATTAAAAAAAAAAAAAAGATATGGAAATAACAGCTTTCAATCAACATGGTGTCATCGGGGCACGAGTATCTTAAGTCTGGCTTTGTGCGTTTTTTTTTACATTTTCATGTTGTTTAGCATTTCCTCTGCTCACATGTAACTTCGCGCTGTGGCATTTGAGGAGATGAGGTCTTTAGGGAATTCGGTTTTAAAACAAGAGTCTTGAAAAAGTTTCAACCAGCTCTGAACTCTTTCCTATGCCTGGCAGGGGGGCAGGTGTGGATTTTTACCAAAATGTGCATTTTTTTTTTTTTTATAGAGTTGCAACTGACATCTGGAATGGGGTGAGAACTCAGGGAACACTCAGGGAAAACTCTATCATGGGGAGACTGTCTTAGGCACAAAAAAAAAAAAAAGGCTAAGCCCCATTATGTCTGTGTGTAATACATTTCCTTCATTCAGTCAGTTTTTTTTTTATGATTTTAACAAGAAAAGTCAGAGAAAATGCTGCTTGCAGTTTATCCTCATGTATCGCATATTGATATACTTAGGCTATATTCACACTGCCGTTGCCCACCCGTACCGTACCGTAGCGGGCAACGGCAGTGTACGGGGAGAGGAGGAGGAGGTGAGCGCAGCTCACCCCCGCCCCTCTCCATAGGAATTAATGGCGCACGGCGCCGTACTACGGAGAAAGATGGGACAGGTCCTATCTTTTTCCGGGTACGGAGCGGTACGGTGCCGTGCGCCCATTGACGTCTATGGAGGACGTATATCGGCCGTATATACGTCCTCCATACGTCAGTGTGAATATAGCCTAACAGAGAAAAATATGAGAAATACATAAATTTCTGTCATGAGTCTAAAGGGGTCAGCTGTGACCCTTGCTCACTGTGGGAAAAAGAAAGCTGAGCTCTGATTGGTGGCAATGGGCAACTAGAACAGTTCTGCTCCAAGAGACTTTTGATAAATCTCCCCCACAGAGTCAAACTCAAAGACAACCGGCTGTATTAGGAGATTAAAGTGGACAGCACACTTTTTAACATTTTCGTCTATCTTCAGAATATGGGATAATTTGCTGGATAGTTGGGAACCCCCAACAAGCACAAGAACAAGGATCCCCTTCCTCCTGTCAAGTATCGTATTGTAATGTCATTGAAGCTTTATAGGCGTGTGTTGTGTGTGTGTCTCAGCATTGTACTCTCCATCTCCGAAAGTCCCACAGACTGTGAATGGAGAGACTGTGTGCATGTTTGGATTGCTGCTCCATTTAGATACAGGAAATGACAGCTGTGGGAGTACCAGACCGTGGATCAGCAATCAGCAAGTATTCCCCATCCTGTGGTTCCAAGATAACATTAAATTCACGGCCCATCCCCTTTAACCATTGCAAGATTTCTACAAGACACGTTCAAAAACATGCAGCAAATCATACAGACAAGCGAAAGCAAGATTATTACCTCTCCAGTCTTATCATTAGTTTATAGGTTTAGTGTTTCGGTAAATGTGCCACAGCAGCACAGAGTATTCCAGAAACACAACCAAGCAGTTTGCATTGACTTAAATGTATATGAATAAAAACTGTGCCGTAAGGAGGAGGAGGAGAACAATCCAGGTAAAGTAACACTGGAGGTATTAGAGCCTGCGCCACTGATACGAGGCCAGAACTTATCTGCCTGGTGACCTTTGGCGGGTGCCGAGAATCCTTATCAAAGGACTGAACTTTCTATGCCTCCGGTCCTGAGACGAGAGCGAATAATGAGATACTCACACGGTGACGGGGAACACGTTGCTCATGGCTGTCACGGTCATACACGTGGTAAATACCACCTGCTCGCAGTGTCCATGGAGGATACAGTCATCCGAGTTCCAGGCAGCCGGCAGAGTAAATGTAATATTCATCTCCTCATGGGACTCTCTGCCTTAGAAGGGGAAAATAATAAAGGAATTTATATATATATATGGATGTGTCCAAACAGCAATAAAAACTAAAAGTCACACAGTTAGATCGATGGTAATGGTATTTCTTACTTTCAAAGGACGTCTTCAATACGGAAGAAATGGCGAATACCGGGAATCGTCATACATATTGCTTATTACCTACCGTAACCTTTTGTATGCCGCGGAGCAACGCCTGTGTATTAGATAGTTTGGGGTCACAGAGGGCAGGACTTTACCCTAGTATAACAAGCTTTATTTCATGATGCACATCATTTAGTGTCACCAGGAGAACTATAGGTCTGAAGGCAGAGAGCAAAGCTCCTTGGTCATGATATTGAGGCTGCCGGGAATGCTGGGAGATGTCCGTGCTGAATACAGCCCGGGTCTTTCATCAAGCTACATAGAGCCAAGTATTACAAAGGAAACTTACTATACAAGCTGAACAGGTGAGATCAAACCACCCGTAACTAAACATTTGAAGAATTTTTTTTATATTTCATACAATGAATAGTGCAGATGTGATATACTTTGTTATATACTTCATTAAGGAATGCAGCTTCTCTGTGGCCGTTCTCTGCTCCTTCTTTCTCTTGTAGTGAGCAGTGTATCAGAAGTCCTGTACACAACACAAACATTAGGAGAGGAAGCGAATGTTTAACCAACTCTTTCAATACCTAGATAATAGTCCCTGGATATCATAACCCACCCCCCCCCCCCCCCCCCCCCCCCCCCCCCCCCCAACTTCCCATAAAGGGTTCATGAAGAGGAAATGTCTGTAAAGAGTTAAAGGGAACCTGACATCAGAAATTGGTCTAATAAACCACTACTAGTATATTGTCAGGTAGTGTAACACCTTCTAGTTTCTGTTTCTTTCAAGGCCTAGTGTGGTGGCATCATCCAGAAAATAAACTTTGAAGGGAGATGTAAGTTGGTTGGATAAAGTCAAGGAGGCGGGGAGTTTAATACTGAATTCCAGGTGGGGAGCTCTGAATGCCTCCTCTTCTGTAGTTGACATCAGACTGGTTAGGGACGTCTCTGGGTGCAGAACCATCAATTACAGTGAAAAGGGCTTTTTGCTGAAGATGGAGCTTAATTTCGGTGTAAAAAATGTATACAACCAATTTACATTTCACTTCAAAAGTTGATTTTCTGGATGATGTCACCACACTGGGCCATGAAAGAAACACAACCTGGAAGGTGTTCAGCTGCATGGAAACATACTAGTAAATTTCTGATGACAGATTCCTTTATCTCTTAGCAGTCAGGGTATATAGAACAGAAAACTGATTAACACAAATTGCTTAAAGGGAACCTGCATCAGAAATTGGCCTAATAAACTACTACCATTATGTTGTCAAGCAGCTGATCCCCTTCTAGATCATGCTTCTTCATGGCCCAGCTTGGTGGCATCATCCAGAAAATAGACTTTGAACTGAGATGTAAATTGGTTGTATAAAAGTGATGGATGTCCAAATTCAATAAGTCACATGTAATACAATTTCATATATAATAACATTTCTGACCAGAGCTCATGATCTAGCAGAATGCCACTTGTTACTGGTATCTTAAAAAGGAAATCCTGCAATTCTAAAACTCCACACGACCAGAAGATCTTCTTCCAAGAATAAGCCTCCATTCAGACAAAATGCTAGATCTCATCCCCTTTCCAACCGCAAAATTAAGCCGAGTGACTCATACACAGCAGCTGGGGGATGGTGCAGCGATTGATTACTTATGCCTGTCAGGGACAACACAGTGAATAGTGTTTCTCGGCTTATGCTGTGCGGGAAAAGGCTGGAGCAGTGCATAATTAGGGTGAGGAGAAGCACTGGGGCAGCCACAGGAGCGACAGAGCCTCATGATCAGAATTTTATAATTGTTTTTTTCAGTAAAACCACTCAGTTCAGGGATTAAACAAAATATGTTTCTGCATCAGTGTAGCTACAGCATTCTCAAGGTAGGTTTGGTTCACAATGCATAAAAACAAAATGGTATGTTTCCTTTGAAGAACGTCATAACAAACTCAGTTTTGGCATTTATGATATAGGTGGATAGTGGTGGGCGATCAAAAGATTTTCAAGAGAAAAAAAAAAACAAAAAAAAAACTTGTTACCTGTAAGACCAATCTGATGGCCAAAAATTGTGGAGCTCAGGTGAGTGATGTTTCGGGAATATCCTCCAAAAGGCTTCAATGGATCCAATGTCAGGGTAACAGCTACAGAAATATTAATGGGTCCAGTATCCTCTAAAGCTTGAGGCGTCTGTGTAGAGGACCGAGCCTGGCCAGTGGTGACCGTACTCTCTGGTGGTGTCGTATCATTCAAGAGATGCTTCAAGGTTTCATTCTCAGATATACAAAAGTCCAGGTTATTAAACCTCAGGAGAAACGTGTTCCAGTCCTGCGAATGGGAAAGCAGGTCCGTCTTACGTAAATCGGTAAACGCCTAATACATCAGTGTGAACATCTGCTTGGGCTACATAATGCTGTAACATAGGACTATGGTGCTCTGCATTGGCCTGATACTCCATGTAGAGGAAGGGGCTTCACCCCAGATAGTATCATCATCATCATCCTCTCTACTGGAGATGAGCCAATATTTTTATCATTTCAGCTGAAGTCAGAAAGTCTGCACATACTAGGAACCTTATCTCAAGGTTATGCCAGTTCAGCAGTAGAAGAGACAGAAGATCTCTTTCACCTACATGGTTAGAAAAGGTTTTCCTCTCTGCTGCAGGGAACAAAGACCAGAAGTTCCAGTATTATATTGTTGTATGGCAATTTCTAATCTTGCCAATGTATTGTTGACACCAGGCATCTGATATTCATAGATAGTCATTATTATGTTACTCTGATGAATTGGCCCCTTCTGTAAGAGAAGGTCTTTATAGGATCTGTTACATCTACACCAAATATCAACCCATTTCAACTCCCCCAGTGTGGGCAAGTAAATGGTGTTGTAGATGTGAAAGCTCCGATAAAGACTTACCATATAACTGATATCTGCTAAATAGACTGGGCACTGGTCAGCAATGGATCTTAGGGGGGACGGCCATTACCCAGCACTCCCTCCCCTGCAAAATCCATGGTGGGAATATACCACAGGTCCCCAACATACTTTATCTAATTGTGCTGAAAAGTCAAGTTCTCTCTACCTCTGTCATCTCCGGTGACTTAATTTCCTTCATCTTGAAGAAGTAGCCAAGCGTGAGGAAAGCAATGGCCATACCGCTGACACTGACCATAAAGACCACCAGAGGGGGCCGACTACTGATGTACGACTTCAGGTTCTCCAGGGGATGCAGATTCAGCAACATTGTGATGTAGAAGCCCTGCAAATAGATATAGAGCATTAGGAGAGACAGATAGGAGATAGATTATAGGGGAGAATTATCAGAAGTGTCAGAGTGAAACGGTCCTAGTTGCTCATGCCAACCCATAAGAGCTCAGCTTTCATTATATAAACTACTGTGAATAAAAGCTGAGCCCCGATAGAACAGTTTTGGTCTCAGACACATCTCCCACGTATGTTTCTCTCTGAGGCAGCAGTACAGATTTATACCTGTGAGGGCCAAAGTAATGATTTTATGCTTCTAATGATTATATGCCTTATGATTGTATACATGTGCCCTTTGCCCTATAGTTTGTACTTTGTCTGTTGAGAAATACAGAGCTTTTCCCTTACATCAGTTTTAACCAGACATGCAACTATCAGCGAAACTCAAGTCTTGTGATGGAAAGTAGAAGATGGAAGAGCAGATGTTACTCCAAAGATAGTACCAGGTTTTTGGAGTGAAGGTTAACTTCCTAATCTTCAGGCTGCAGAAGATGACGCCTGCATGGCAACCATAATCTAAGTTGGAAGACCAATCAGCAAGAGCGG
Source organism: Engystomops pustulosus (assembly GCA_019512145.1). Lineage (NCBI taxonomy): Eukaryota > Metazoa > Chordata > Amphibia > Anura > Leptodactylidae > Engystomops > Engystomops pustulosus. The sequence goes on along the minus strand of CM033642.1, from coordinate 237,181,344 downwards.
AGGGCCAGACATATATGCTTAGCTATAACCAATTATAATGATTTTAATGTATGTAACCACACCTTTCCTTATGAGTATAAGAAGCTATGTAATCAGGAAATAAAGGCAGTTCATCTCTTTTTTCTGTTCGGCAAGTTAAGAGCATGAACCTAAGATAAAACGGAACTTCAGTCTTCTGTCTTTTCTTATCCAAATGTGCACGCATGCTCAACTAATTTGGAGTGTCTGAGAGAAGAGTGTAAGGCGGGATTGGCCCGACCCTGTCAGCTGGCGCCCGAACAGGGATCATCCCTGCTAATACCGTACACCCGAGGACCCGAACCAGAGGACGGGGGACGAACGCTTGTCTACACCAATAGAGGACCGCGCGGCCTCACTGAGTCACGGTAAGTTGATGCATATTATATATGTGTTGGACTTCCCTGTGATCATTGGTGTGGTATAAGTTAGTAGTCACTGATACTCTTTGGGTCTAAGGGCTGATTGTCTGAGTGGTGAGACTCATTTTCTTTACGGTGATCGCTGAGATGGTTCAGAACTGATGTATAGTGACACTTCCCTATGGTATGTCACTGAATCACCACGCTTTATTCTCTCAGGCACTGAGTCAAACCTCTGGGTGGAAAGTGGAAAAAAAAAGCTTTATTATAACATATAGAGTCTCTGCCCCCCTTCTGTAGGAGCTGGGGAGGAAATTTATAGACTGAGAATAGTACAGATTAACATCCTCTGTTCTGTGAACACTGGCTATTAGGTGTCCGGGGATTGTTTTTATTATTTTATACGGGGGGAGGGAAAAAGGGGAAGTAAGGTGGTTTAGGGTTAGAGACCGTAAAGATAAGCATTGGCTCACTAGGAGAGTCAGGTCAGGCCTAGAGGCTAAAAAAGTTAGTGTAAAATTTGTGCATTCCTTCCTCGTGATCCCCAGGAATAAAGTTGATCAAACACATAAAAAAAGGTAAAGAATCCCAAAAGATTCTAAAGGTCTAAGAGAAGCACCTAGATGACAACATCTATATAGATACACCAAGAGAGCCACACATCGAAAAAAGAACCAAGCTTACGCTTATATCTAAAAAATCTACTATGCCCCAGGAATCACACCTACCATTGCTGCATACAATCAGGCCTGTACTATATGCGCCACCTGCAATCCCGCCCTTACAGCAAAAGTACCCCAACAGCACCTAGCCAAGCCAGAGTACCCATTTCAAAGGATCCAAGTGGATCACATCCAGTTACCCAAGAAAGGAAAACATGAATATGTACTTGTAGTAGTAAACATGTTCTCCGGATGGCCCGAGGCGTACCCAGTAGCTAACATAACATCAAAAACTACGGCAAAGAAACTAATCACTAAAACAGTCTGCAGATTTGGAGTGCCACAAGTTATAAAGTCAAACCAGGGCCCTGCTTTTTCTTCTCAGATATTTAAAGAATTATGAAACATGTTAGGAGGAGATTTGGGTCTACACACACCATACCACCCACAGAATTCAGAAAAGATAGAGAGGATGAATGATACCCTAAAGAACAAATTACTTAAAATGACCCAGGATAGTCCCCTCCCCTAGCCAGAATTGCTCCCCATTACTCTATATCATATTCGACACACTGCCCAGGCCAAACACGGTCTCACCCCCTATGAAATTTTGTTTAACAAACCACCAGTTTTTCCCATGATAAGCAAGCAAGAATTATCTAAAAGTCATAATAAGACTATACAATATATAATTAAATTATCCAAGGAATTAACTAATCTGCATGCTGCAGTTGTTACTTCTCTTCCAAAGTCATCAAGTGACGTAGTCCACAACTTCCAACCAAGTAATCAAGTATATGTGAAGAAGCATATCCAAAAAAATTGCTTCCAACCCAGATTCAAGGGACCTTATACAGTGGTCCTAATAACACCTACAGCAATGAAACTTAAAAAAAAAACCACCTAAATACACGCATCACACTGCAAAAAAAAGACAAAATGAAACTCTATATCCTTTTCTATTTAAATTGTCTAATAATCACAGATAATTGCCAAATCACAACCTTTTGAATACATACCACGGCCCCATATAAAGAATATTTTTTTAATTTTTATAATATTGTAGATTGTCAAGGGACAGAGGACATTAGATGAAATCCATCATACCAGTACAAGGGCGAAATACAGTTCTACATCTGTATAACCCGTCCCGGGAATAAAAACTATAACTCATGGTCAGATGTAGAGTGGAACACAGGGAAAAAGTGGGGATATAAACCCCAAGAAAAATTAGCAAAGACAAACGAACATGGCAAATCCCTTCTTAACCGGATGTCTCTGTATTTGGGGGAAGTCCCGACTAAATTATATAAACACCCAGGCAACTGTCTTCCTTTGTTCATAAGCATTACAATGCCTTCCCCAGAAGATTTAGGTAAATATGTGCTAGGATGTTACAAGGGGACGCTAAATAGAAAGCTTGGGATGTTTAAATTGCGAGATGCTAAATTGAGACCCACAAGTGCCCCAGTAAACCACATAGCAGGAGCAAATCAAGAACTACAGAAAGTAGTAAGCGAGGTAATACCAGTTCCCGGGTTAACATGGGAAGAAGTTTTCTCTATAAAAACTCAAATTATCCCAAGAAAAAACTTATGGTTAGAGTGGGTAAGGTATACTGTAAAGGCACACAACATATCAGTTGGATGCATAGCTTGTGCAGGGGCGAATCCTCATCTAACCACCCACCCCTATGTGATCCCACACATAGATAAGCTGACCTGTTTGATGAAACTTTTAAAGGGCCAGAATACTTCTGACTGTTTGGAATATCTACCTTTAGTTCATGTTAAGTCTAAGGTAAAACCCCCAGGTAAAATCTAAATTAAGCAGAGGAACTATACCTATGTATCCTCTGACATCACTAATGCCAAAACTCCCCTGGGGGTGTTTAAAAAAAATTTCTGCCAAAAGATTGTCACCATAAACCCAGATTTATTGTCCGACCATACTTCTTTCCTTTATGATGTTTTTTAGCTTTATGGGAATGGTAAGCTGAGGAACCGCCTCCCCCAATCATGGAAGAGTCAATGCTAAACTCCTTCTTAAAGATGGCGTTGATACCGCTGTACTGCTTTATCCATTTGACGCTATCTATATCATATTTACTAAACTATAATCATGAAAAAGTCAATGCGCCCTAGTTAAATTAGTCCTGCCTTTCTTGATGTTACCTTGGAATCCGACTTATAAAAATAAACCGGTAAAGATAAAAAGGTCACTAAGTAACACTGATTATAGACAAGACCCTGATGTTTACATAGATAATATTGGTGTCCCAAGGGGGATCCCCAGCCGGGATACAAGGCTCAGGATCAGATTGCAGCCGGATTGCTTCCATAATCCCCCAAGTACAAATCAACAAAAATGTAAACTGGATAATTACGTTTACTATAATGAACAAAGTTTGTAAATTATAGTAGAGATGCTTTCACTAGTATTGTGAAGACTGGGCCCCAATACTAGAATAACTTTACAATAGAATGACTCTAGATATGATACTCGCAGAAAAAGATAGAATGTGTGGAATGATAAGAAAGACGTTGCACTTACTCCCTCAGAATTCAGGTCTAATTGCAACAACTGGATAGCAATAAGAAAATTACAGCATTGGCAACTAAGATGAAGGAAAATGCAGGGGTAGATACCTCCTGGGCAGCATGGTTTACTAGCTGGCAGGGGGTGGAAGACCCTTTTCCAACAGATAGATTGGTACTACTCGAGATGTTCATCCTAGCTCTATTTCTTTTATGTTGTTTTATACCATTGTATAAAGGTTGGCCAAGAAATTCGAAGACAAGGCTAAAAGAAGTTTTCCCGAATATTGATAAACAGTCTGTTTGTTATATGTCCATGAGAAAGAAATTTGCCCGATTTGCCTGAGATCTCAGTTCTATCAGAACAGCCTGATGTTCCAATTCTAGAACCCCCAAATTCTTCCCCGATAAATGACCTACCTACCATTGTGATCTGGAATACTTAGCCCCCTCCCCAATAGTAGAAGCTTTATGTAAGGAAAGAAGAAGACTCCATGTGTCAGCAAGGTTAGTGCTGGAAATCGATCCAGGTGTCACAAGGGCACATTGGGTCAATGACTCATGTAACAATCCACTCCCCTCTCCCCCCACATAAATAGCTCTATAGGAAAAACACGATCGCAGTGAAGTGTAGGGAAAAGCTCAGTATTTGGGGGGAATTGGGAGGGTCAAAATAATGATTTTTTGCTTCTAATGATTATTTGCCTTATGATTGTATCAGTGCCCTTTGCCCTATAGTTTGTACTTTGTCTGTTGAGAAATACAGAGCTTTTTCCTTACATCAGTTTTAACCGAACATGCAACTATCACGAAACTCAGTCTTGTGATGGAAAGAGAAGATGGAAGAGCAGATGTTACTCAAAGATAGTACCAGGTTTTTGGAGTGAAGGTTAACTTCCTAATCTTCAGGCTGCAGAAGATGACGCCTGCATGGCAACCATAATCTAAGTTGGAAGACCAATCAGCAAGAGCGGAGGGCCAGACATAATGCTTAGCTATAACCAATTATAATGATTTAATGTATGTAACCACAACCTTTCCTTATGATTATAAGAAGCTATGTAATCAGAAATAAAGGCGTTCATCTCTTTTTTTCTGTTCGGCAAGTTAAGAGCATGAACCTAAGATAAAACGGAACTTCAGTCTTCTGTCTTTTCTTATCCAAATGTGCACGCATGCTCAACTAATTTGGAGTGTCTGAGAGAAGAGTGTAAGGCGGGATTGGCCCGACCCTGTCACCCAATGCTACATCTCCATAATGTAGTAATGATGTGGTTTTCTCCTGCAGAATATGGAGTCTCGCCAATGTCTACATTCACATTTCTAGAGCAACAGGTGCAAGGAACAAAGCGAGGCCCGACCCAGGAGCTGCTACAGACAGGCTGGATATAAGCTACACCGCTGTGTCTATGGTATTGTCATTCAACTATGTACCCTATAGGCCCGATAAAGCCTGTGAGCCCAACATGAGAGGACCCCCTAGATTCAATATAATACTGTATTGCAGTATATTGGAAGTGCAATGGATCTCCATTAGACCCACAATAACAAGATCCTGCTGTAAGACCCATTGGAGCCTCGACCAGACACGCAGCCGTCCTAGGAAGGTCCTCATTAGTAACAGCCCAGTCACACACAGAAGCGCTGCTCGCTATGGACAACACTTTTCATCTTCCAAAAAACTAAGCTACAAAACTAAGCCAAGAGCAGAGAGATATTACCACAATATTGACAGATCACAAGTGTCTACATAATATAATCGAGTCATAGTCTGGTGATCGTTTGTTTACCTGCAAGCGAGATGGCGTCCACCACGGCCCATGTTTCACCCGCACAGGTCCGATTCATATTGTGGTAATATCTCTCTCGGCTTTTTCTGCATTTCATATCCAGAGCACACATAATAGGTGCATATACTTTTGCATTGAGATTCCCTTACTTTTGCCAAGACGCTGCCTGGACTGTCCTTTCTTTTCTAATGTCCCTGAATTTATTTGGATGAATTTTTAAGTCTTGATATTAATTGTAACCACAGATTTTCCTTCTTGTTTCTCTTTTTTGGATTATTCACGCCAATACTCCAGTAAAGAGGGGGACGTACAGTGGGAGAATAGCGAGAAAAGAAACCTGATAAACATGCAGAAATTTCCTGAAAACAGGACACAACTTCTCAGTGTAAACCTCCTTCATCTCCGCTCCATAAATGGCTGGAAGAAGCCCCTTCTACCAACCAGCATCACGTTTATACCAAAGCTACTGGATGTTACTAAACCTCGCTGTGACTACAGGGAGCGAAGGGAAATTGGGGAAGGCTCGCTGGGACTACAGGGAGAGAAGGGAAATTGGGGAAGGCTCGCTGGGTCTACAGGCAGTCTACGGGTTACGTACAAGATAGGGTCCGGAGGTTTGTTCTTAAGTTGAATTTGTATGTAAGTCGAAACTGTATATTGTATAATTGTATATCCAGACGAAAAAAATTTTGGCCCCAGTGACAATTGATGTTTAAACATTTTTGCTGTAATGGGACCAAGGATTATCAATAAAGCTTCAGTACAGACACCTTACAGCTGATTATTCCAGTCTGGGACTATAGCAAAGCATTCAGAAAGCTTCACCAGAGGTCAGAGGGGTCTGTCTGTAACTATGGGTTGTCTGTAAGTCGGGTGTCCTTAAGTAAGGGGACCGCCTGGAAGTAAAGGGGATCTAGAGACGGCTCCTCAACTTTCTCTAGTGCCTACTGCCTCCTAAGGCCAAGTTCACACTGTGTTCCTTGGTTAGAATTTTTGAGGTGGTGATCTACCTTCAGATTTAAAAACCAATTTTCAACAATGTAGAATCTACCTGAGGGTGCACACATTGGGGGTCATTTACTAAGGGCCCGATTTGCGTTTTCCCGACGTGTTACCCGAATATTTCCGATTTGCACCGATTGTACCTGAATTGCCCCGGGTTTTTGGCGCACGTGATCGGAATTTGGCACATCGGCGCCGGTATGCACGCGACGGAAATCGGGGGGGGAGTGGCCGAACGAAAACTCGACGTATTCGGAAAAACCGCCGCATTTAAAAAAAAAATTGTGTCGTGAAAATTTCACTCACCTTCATCCTGGATAGGCCGGTGTATTTCGAGGCATTCCAGTGGACTTCAGCGCAGCAGCGCCACCTGGTGGACGGCGGAGGAACTGCTTTGATGAATCCCGGCCGGACCCGAATCCAGTGCAGAGAACGCGCCGCTGGATCGCGAACGGACCGGGTAAGTAAATCTGCCCCATTGAGTTTTTCAAATGCAGTTTTTGATTTCCAAACCAGGAGTGGAGTGAAAAAGAGAAGAGAAACTGCTTCTCTCAATGATAGGTCCTCACCTATTATGATCCACACCTGCTTTTGGCTTCAAAAACTGCATCTGAAAAACTGAACGTGTGGCTGCACCCCAAGAGTTCACACCTGCCCTAAACAGAGAGGGTAAGGTGTGATTTGCCCATGGCAGATCTGTATTATATTACAATGTACCTAGATACAAACAGTATAAGCTCCACCTTCAACTTTAGTACACAAGATTTTCTGTAGCCAGACAGAAAATGTATATAAAATGATAATATATCAGTCAGACGGTTCTTCAGCTCTGTCCCCAGCACCTCCAGCTCGGTGTCATTACAAAAGATGACTACAAATATTCCGCCACACGTCTTCTGATCCCTGCTTCTGGCTTGTGCTGGATACTTTGTTGATAACCGCCTCGAGCTACAGGACACATTGTTCAGCCAAGACGCTTAATTTGCTTACATTACTGCAACGTGTCCTCTCCCTGTGTCCACAGATCTGGGCAACATACGAGCAGCCAGATGTATCCAAGTCTAAAGACTTTATTAGAAGGTAATCTACTAATAGATCTGGACAGTGACTGTGGTAATCTTCTTATATTTGTTATCCATAGGCTCCTTCCTTCTAAAATCAACTTTTACAATTATGCTAATGAGCCTGTCGGGTCAGACTACAGCTGACATCGCCCCTCCCCCACCACAGACAACGGCTGTTGCCCCTCAGCCACCCGAAGGCTGATGACTCCTTTCCCCCAGTCCAGACTATGGCCGACGCCGCCTTTCCCCCACCGCAGACCAGAGCTGATGCCGCCCCTCCCCAAGAGTATAAGTGACTGCACTTCCCTCACAAGACCAAACTATTTAAAAAATGTATTTTGTCCTCAGGTCCTATTGGCATAAAATTGCTCCACTAATACGCCCCCGTGGCAGGGAGATGGTGTGAAGTTGGAAATAATCACAATTGCTGGTGTAAAAGCCCTGATAAATGCCCCCCATAGAGTCACTCTGATACCACTTGATAGACTCCATGTGGACACCTGAGGCATCAAGCATCACAGTAAGAGACACCAGAAAGCTGTGCTGTAAAATTTGGATGAAGAATTCCTGACCCAGCCCATATGTACGAGCACACTAATGATGGGCGATAGCCATTCCTTTCTAGGTCATGTAATTAACTCTAACAACTACAATGTCATCTGATTACATGCCAGCCTTTGCACTGGCATTGCCAAAAAGTCAATTTCGGTGCACATCGGCGCTGTATTCACAGTTTCCTGCTTTATGACAGACATCACTGGTCCCTCCAAACTTACTTTGGGGTCTGCGGGGCTTTGTTGTAAAGATGCATGATGAATGTTGAATGAAGGTATATTTGCTAATTTTTTTTAAGCAAATATAACAGAACTGGCATCTGAGTCCCCGATCCGAGTGTGAAGGTGAGTCAAAGTAAACGCCATGAAAGGAGCAAGAAGAAGCTTTTCTAGTCCCTATAGATGGCAATAACCTAATATGGCAGTGTATACACCCCCTATACTGTCATATTATAGAGCTGTATGCACATTGAGGGGAATTTAACAGACTAGAAATGACTAGTCTCTTGCTGCGCCAGATTTATCTGGTGATAATGGCTTCTGGTGCAGAATAAGACAGCTCCTGCGTTAGACCTACTTTTAGTTGGTCTAAACCGTGCTCCAGAATTTCTCACCACGCCTCTTTTAAGCTAGGCCACACCCACATTAACGTCCACACCCCCTTATTTAAGTACCAAAAAAAGGTCTAAAAGCCTTGATAAATGCAGCATTTTAGGAAGTTTTTTGGTGCAAATCTGCCATAATTCTACCGCTAGTGCATTAATAAATTCCCCCGATTGTATTATACTCACTATGGAATCCTACAAACACAGACCTCGTGCAAAAAAACCCACTTTCACACAGTCAGTATTTGGTCAGTATTTTGCATTATTATTTGGAACAAATGCAGATGTTTCCCTACAGGGGTGCAGAGACATTCCCAGAAAGCTTTACGCTATAGCATCATGGTGCCCATACATGAGACGGGGGTAAGGGAACAAAGTTAGGTATGTCGTTCTCACAACTGACACTTTATGCTAGGTTTGGGGAAATAGAAAACATTCTACTTTTTGGGTGATGCCACACGTGGCGTTTTTGGGCCGTTTTTAAAGCATGCGTTTTTAGTCCCTTTAAAATCGCATCAATTTTTGAACGTTTACCACGCATCTTAATAGATAAACAGGTTCAAAGCAGCCACGTGTGGCATCACCCTTAGGCAATTTTACAGTGGACAATCTTTTCTAGGACAGATACAGAGTGCATGTGTCTGGGGCACAGCATCCATGTGACCGAGTTCCATATTGATGTGGATATTATATAATGATAAACAGACTTGTACATGAGTAACAGGAAATAACGTATTTATAGGTGCGCTGCCCATTATTTATAGTTCTATATATAGACTGCATACCATCCATAACACAGACTCGTTACTCATCTACTAGTGGACACCTCCCGCTCATCCCTTCCATCTACAAGTTATATCGGGATCTTGTGACCAACTTATTGCTTCTACAGACAGGCTGGCACCCAAGGCTGGCTATAAGTGGCAGAACCAACCACCCAATGTGTATGGAGATGGCCTGATGTCAGATGTAAGTCTCTGACCACAGCTCACTTCTCCCTCTCCAAGTCTGCCAACGCGTAAAAGGTTGTGTGTAGAGGTCGCATTGATGTCTGTACAAGCATCACAGACACTTGTACAAGCAGTAAAAGACTTTCCCTGTACGTCTGAGGACGGCAGGACTGATGCGGCTCCTGACATCTGCTCACACATGGGAACTGAAGAGGAGACTGAGGTGTGGAGGCTGCATCTGGCTGCTACGTTGGTTCCCTGTATGACCAAGCAGAGGCTGCAACGTGGACAGTGCACAGACAGAGCTGCTCCCTGACTTCTCCAAGGCATCCCTAAGCTCTGCCCCCTCTGAATGAAACTGGCATGCGGTCACCGTGGCACTGCAGGGCGCTGGCATGCGGTCACCGTGGCACTGCAGGGCGCTGGCATGCGGTCACCGTGGCACTGCAGGGCGCTGGCATGCGGTCACCGTGGAACTGCAGGGCGCTGGCATGCGGTCACCGTGGCACTGCAGGGCAGTGTCTGCAGCAGTCTATAGAGATGCCCTGTGGTAGTAGAGGAGTCATTAGGTTACTATGACATTACATGTTGTACCCCTGAAGCCTGGCATACCCGCGGACCAGTGCCCATCAGACAGCGCCCCCTGCCAGGCACTGGAAGCATCACACACACTCCTGTAGCAGGGCCGTTGCACTCACCTGAGAGGGCGCCCCCTGGTGTCCGCCTCTCCCCTGGCCCCGCTCTCAGGCGGTCGGTGTCGGCCTCCCGGGCTCGGTCATGGCTGCTGGCGGTGCGCACTCTCTCTCTCCGTTCTCCTTCACTTCCTCACTTTGTGTTTCCGGAGGTAACGCAGCGACCTGTCACATCCAGCCCCGCCCACTGTAACACACATTTTTTTTTACAGCATTAAAGCTTTATTGACAACACTGTCTTCTCAGCAAAACACAGATAACGGCAGCCAATGACTTCCCGGCTCCTTTGAGCGGTTGTTTTTTTTTTTTAATTAGAACTTTATTTAACATAAACATTTTACAAAAACAAACAATTATGCTACAATTATATTATGTTTTATTACAACAACAGAGAAAATTTTAAAAAATTTGCGAGAAGTGTACAAAGTAGTAGATATAAGAACACGTTGTAAGTTTCCTATTATCTTTGTCAGGCAAATAAATAGTCGCAGGAAGACACAGCAGTTGTGTAGACCCCATTTCTGTGACCTGGTGCAAATATGTCCCAAAAAATAAAATGAAATAAAACATAAATATAATTTGCGCCAATGACATCACAAGTCATGTGATGGGTGGTCGGTGAGGGTGGCGACACCCCAATCATGATGAGGATTCATCTACTGTATTACAGAGTGATGGGATATTACAGCTCAGCTAATGTTTGGTCCCTAAGTTTTGTACCATAAAAGACCACCCATAATACATGTAAAACATTGATCATTTCTATCATACATTGTCCATTGATTCCATGTGCTGTACCCATGTGCCAATATTCTCCATAGTGTCATAAAATACCCATGTAGTGGTATATAATAAACATCAGTGCCTAGATGCTATACCTTCCCAACATATAACCATACAGTGCCTACAAAGAGCCATACATAACATAACGAGTCATGTAAAGACAATGGGGCACATTTACTGACGAGTTCCCAGAAAGTGAATTGTTGGACAGTAATGCACTCTGCTGCGATTCACTACGGTCGTGCGCCCGATATCCTGCATGTGTCGCTTCCCGGCTCAGGTCCGACAAAGTTCACCTTCTTCTTCCTGGTGTATGTAAGTGCATTGTATTGCAACACAATTTTAAAGCTAAATCCCGCGCTCGGTCCGAATCAGTTGAATCGTCCGATGGCCGCACCCCCCGATTTCTGACACATGAAAGCCAGCGCAGCTGCGCCACAATCCGATCGTGTGCGACACAATCCCCAGTTAAATACCTGACACAGCGGCGAAAATCACAAAAATGTAGGAAAATCCGACAAAAGTGTGGCTTCGGACGCTTAGTAAATAAGCCCCAATAGGTAGCCATAGTTCCCATATCATAGTGACATACTATAGACAGTGCCGTGCTGAACCTATATACAGTCAAACTATAAACACATAGGGGCGCATTTTCATCAGGTTTCCAGACTATTTCTGATTTGCGCCGCATTTAAGTGTGGTTTTTGACAGACGCTATCGGATTTTGGTGCAATTGCGTCGACTTGCATGCGACTCAAAACGGGGGCGTGGCCGACGGACAACCCGAATGATTCGGACTAAGCGCGGGATTTACAATTCAAATTGTGTCGCAAGACAATGCACTTAAATACACTGGGAAGAAGAAGGTGAACTCAGCGGGGGAGCGACACATGCAGGAAAATGGACGCACAATCTTGAAGAATTGCGCCAGACTTCATCCTCGCCGGAGAACGCAGCTCAGGGATCGCGACAGGACCGGGTAAGTAAATCTGCCCCATAGTGGCAAACAGTGACTTAAGTGAATAGTGAAATCCTTGCTAAAATATTCCTAGTGCTCATGCAGTGGATTGCCAAAAAAGTATGAACTTCTTCAACAACCCATCCTAAAATCTTCAGTTTCCAGACAGACAACACTCTTTACTGGGCAGCTACCAGATATCTTCACCTACTCTCTGGAGTTTATGCTTTCTTAAGTGTAATACTTTACATTAGATATATAAAGTGCTGCACATAGTCACACACCAGTGGCAAAAAGGGAGACATAATTGTTCAGAAGTGAACATTCATGACCTCAAGAGAACTGGTTTATTACAAAAACAGGATGAAAGAGAGACTGCAAGCAACCAGATAACCTAAAGATAAAACTGCTCACAATCCAACATTTCACTGTTTCAGCTATGTAAGGGTTCATCAAGCTTCTGTACTGTACATCCATTCTCTGGATGCACCGAGTCTAATTGGTTGCGATGAACCACAGACTCTTATGTTGATCGGTGCAGGTTCCCTTCTCCATTTCTTACTCATGAAACTTATAGCTTTGTGCAGGGCTCTGAAGCCAGCAGTATCAAAAACAGGAAATGTATAAGGGGGCATTGCAGAAAATGGAGCGATTATCAGGTTCTTACTGCTAAAGGAAAAGGGTGGACTACTGCGGAAACGGGCAATTTTTAGGACACTGTAGGGAAAGGGAGCCATATTAGGGTGGCAGTGAAGGGAAAGGGGGCATTATTAAGGAGGTGCACTAAAGGAAGGAGCATATCAGCAGTGGCACTGAGGGAATGGGCCTTATCAAGGAGGGCGAAGAGAGCATCGAGGGGGGAGCGTAAATCAGGGAGGGCCTAGAAGTGAGCTTAGGAGGAGGGCACTGAAGGAAAGGGAGCATTATCAAGAGGGCACTTGGGGAATAAGGGAGCATATCAAGGAGGGGCACTGAAGGAATGGGAGCATTATTAAGGAGGGCACTGAGAGAAAGGAGCATTATCAAGGAGTGCACTGAGGAAAGGGAGCATTATCAAGGGGCACTGAAGGAATGGGAAGCATATCAAGGAGGCACTGAGGAACTGGGAGAGATTATCAAGGAGGGCACTGAAGGAAAGGGAGCATTATCAAGGAGGGCACTGAAGGAAAGGGAGCATTATCAAGGAGGGCACTGAAGGAAAGGGAGCATTATCAAGGAGGGCACTGAAGGAAAGGGAGCATTATCAAGGAGGGCACTGAAGGAAAGGGAGCATTATCAAGGAGGGCTGAAGAAAGGGATTATCAAGGCAGGGCACTGAAGGAGAAAGGGAGCATATCAGGAGGGACTTGAAGGAAAGGGAGCATTTCTGGAGGGCACTGCAGAAATGGAGCATATAAGGTGGGCTGTGAAGGAAGGGGCATTATCAGAGTTGCAGCAACAGTAAGGTGGTATTATAAGAGGTGCTGCAGGAAAGGGGACATTATAAGGGGTGGGAGTGACAGAAAAGGCGCATAGAGGTTAGGGCACTGTAGTAAAAGGGGGTAGTAGGTGCAGGTTATTGATATTGTGGGCACACAATGGGGGCTAGGCTTCACCCTGGAAAAAAAAATTGGTTGCAATCTGGTCCCTGGTTGCAAAATCATTGGGGATCACTGCAGTAGAAATCTTGGATATATCCCATAATGTACGAGATGAGAAAATGCTGATATGGTATATACATGCCTTATGTTTCCTCCACAGTGCTGCGCTATAGCCTCATAGAGAAGCTGGACGCCCAGTCTTAAACCTCAGCGAAGAAGAGTTCAGCAGGTACATGTCTGGCCAGCTTCTCCAAAAAACACGACACTGATATTGGGACACAGACACTTGCCAGGAGTGAAACAGATGCACAGGAACCTGGACTTGCTTTCCCAGCTGTCGGAGAGACAGGAGCGTATTGTAACAGGAGCAAGAAGTTGGAGAAGGACTTAATGATTGGACAGAAGAAGTTACCCGTGATGTCCAGGATTATGTGGAGAATAACCGCTACACATCAAAGCTAATAGTCCGGCTCTGGCCTCTATTGATTCTGAGAAGTAGAGGACGACCCGCCTGCCCCCTCCACTGCAGCCACAGGTCACGCAGGGTAGTCGCCTCCTCTTGAATGCTTTATCTTGAGTTTTGGTGGGCAACGCTGGATCAGTGTTTATGGACCAGAAAAGAAAGAAGATTTAATGATGTTTGGCCCCAAGTTTGGTCAGACTTCATTTGCCTATTTATTATCATGAGATTAACAAAGAAAACTGTATTTCTTGTATTTTACACAAGGATGGAACCAACCACTAAATAGACTAAGTGGACATCTAGATTTTATCTACCTATGGGTGATTCTCGCTGCAGTCTTCATATGATGGGAACAACTTTTCTGGTTTCTCTGCCAATTTTTTTCCATCCGCCCAAAATTTACTTGTTATAGGAACTTATAGGAACACTAATCTAGAATTGTATCAAGAATAATAGAATGTGACACAGTCCTTTAGAAACATAAAAAAGAAGGGCTGGTGTCTAGATAATTTTTGAAGAGATTTTTGTCCTATTGCATCCATGGGCAGTAGGAAGGCTCCTGCTCTCTGCCAGTAGTCTTACAGCCTGAGCTCTCATGTACATGAACATTGTCTTTTCCTCGTCTATTGCTTTGTTTAGGGGTATGTCACACTGAAATTAATTAAATGGGCTCATGCACAACTGTGCTTTTCATAAATTCATATGGAGACTATAGATAACTCGGAGCAGGTCATATCCTGTCCATGTCTGCGTCCTCAAGCTCTTCTATAGAAGTTTATGATATAATCCACATGTGGTCTGTATTTGTGGATCACTAGCTTAGTAACAATATGTGACACTTCAAGACAAGCTATTGACCATATTGGCAGCCAAAAATGGCTGACTTACAGACAGCTCAGCAACAGAACTTGGACAAGGGACAGGAGAAAAAAGGATCAGAAATCTGTTTGTGGTCCAAGGCAGCGACATTCAAGTACAGAGGAGTCTTGGGCCCAAGAGAGGGGGACACGTCTCATGTCCTGAGCGCACAGATAGGATTCTTGTTTACCTGGAACATTAGAAAGAATAGTCTCAAATGAAAGGAGCTCGTTTATTTTTTCCACATTGTGTTTCGTTCCTTTAAAAAAAATCCACGACCTCGAACCTGATTTTCCATGTTAGATGATGGATTTTTTCCTGGTGAATATTATAGTCCACTTTTTACTAACTCAGGAAATGTATTCAGCAACACCATTTCCATTTCTTGAATTACTCACAGAAACTACTGCAAGTACAGCCATGAGTTACAGTTTTAGACTTATCTTGCACCCACATATGAAGGATATAAAGGAAACGATCCTACTGGTGACCGTAGGAGAATAGAAATATAGGTGTCCGTTTTAGTGAAAATAGGTAAGTAATAGCTATCTTCTGTAGATATCCCTCACCATATACCAGCCAGTGTCCAGTATGAAGGGGAAATGTATAATGTGCATGGTGACAGTTGAAAAGTTTATGAATATTAGGGACTTCGTCCAGACGCAGCGATGCTGATAGAGAAACTGCAGTAGATATAACCTATGGAGTGTTGTATATAAGACTAAGCTTCCATGCTATGTTTATCACAATAGAAAGGATGTTAGGAATGGGACTGGAGTTATTTTAAGATGGCAGCAGCAGAACTATAGCATTAAAACAAATAAATGGTGAAGAACCACTTGGCTTAATGCACCAGAATGCTGGCTTACTTTGCAACAATGATTTGCACCACAATGATATGTTTAGACTTAATTTGCTGAACCATTCTGCCAGTAAGAATGGCGTCACTGCTCAGCACACTGTATGGTTACATCGGAGGGGGATACCCAAACTGTAGTGCTGGATCCTCAATGGAAAGAAGAGGTAAGTAGGGGTTTTTTATCAGAGATCATTTTTTCTTTCTCTACTTATCGGCTGCTTTCTCTACCGCTTTTAAAAGGGTTGTTCAGTCACACACTTTTCTCCTATCCACAAGTTATCCCTTACCTTGCTGATTGTGTCCGTGGGGGGTCCCCCCAGGGCAGGAGGATGGGAATTCATTGTTCCCACAAATGAATGAGAACGGCAGATGAAATGTGCACGGTGCTGCACTTCAATGGGTATGGCATTTAGTAAGTAGTTTAGAGTACTGCGGCACTACTCTGTGTACTACTAGGTATTGCCATCAGAGCCATGAGGTGATAGTGCACAGGCACATTGCGCTGCTATGTTCATTTGGGGGGTCAAGCAGACTACCGTACTTCTGGAGGTATAATTTGTGAACAGCTTGCAGACAAATTGGGGTGGGGCATCGCCACTTCAGATAAAATGTTGAATTTTTATTTTTTTTTTTTAATTCTAGATGCTGTATGAGAGAGCTCATTGCTAGTGATGAAATTACATAGTGACGAGCAATGACAGTCTCTTTCTATGTAGCATGTCCCGCATGGTATCTGTGCCCTCCAGTGTCACATGTTTCTTTTATGTACTTTACTAGGTCACATATAAGTCCTTTGGAGTGCATGGTATAACGATTACTAATATAAACGCTCATGTTAGGTCTTAAAAATCTCAGTTTACGGCTTACAACATTTAATGGGCAAAAAAACATGGTACTTACAGTTTGGTAAACCTTTTAAATTATGTATACAGCAGTTATTGTATTTACTATATAGGCCTGAGAGATCATACTAATAGAAGGAAAGGTAATTTCTTGTACTGTTCTCGCTATTCAGATTACAGTATGTATTCTATTATGGACAGGATGAACCATCACGACGAGCACAAAACTCTTAGGCTTCCTGTACACAAAGTGATGATTCTCCGCTGTGAAAAAATGTTTTCTTCAGTTCTCACAGCCGATTTCCATCAGTTTGGCATCTGCTTTCCGTAAATAACGTTCTCAATAGGAATTGCTTATCTACTTTTCGATGAATCAGTCCACGTCTGTTAAAATAAGTGCTCGGACTGTCCATTAAAAAGTATTGCATTTAAAGCTTCCGTGTGCCATTTTTCACTGCGGTGCATGTAGCCTACTTCTATCACACCATTGGCAGAGTACAGGAGCGTGTGAACCCATACTGCTACTGCAGGGTATTGTATTCCCCTCATCATGCTCACATATTGGAAACTACTTCCACTTTCAGAGAGCTATGGGGGATCATTATGAGGCACTTTTAATGAGTCCCTAATAGAAGGGTTCGGTTCACTATTTACTTCCTTATCTAAAAATTTATTGGTAACGCAAACAAATTACTTTTAGGTATAAAAAATATATATATATTTATTTTTCTATAAGTTGTACAGGGGCTGAGCAGACACCAAAGGTACCCAGTGCTGGTCTGTGACCCTCCTCATTGAGATTTAGGAGAGGAGCAGCACTTATCATGAGTGACACATAGATATGGCGTCAGTAGGTACTGCAGAAAATTACATTGAGCTCTTATACTTGGTTTGAGTCTTATACATATCCATTGAGGTATTTCCACTCCTGGTGTGCTGCTACCTGTCTTAGAATGTAGCACATCCGATGGAGATTATATATATAACATTTGGTGGGTTGTAGAAATTGTACAAATGTAAATAGAGAGATGTATGTTACCGAATGTTTAGCTTTGAAACCTTCTGTGTATTAGCAAGTAAGCATATATTCATGTAAGCAAGAAGTGATTGTTGGCATGCCGGAGATAGATGTTCGATCCTTAATAAATGATGAAGGCTTAATGTGTTGATTTTTATTTTGTTGTTAAAAGGTCTCTGGTTCTGTAAGTCACGGAACATAAGTCTGATGTGCTCTGAAAGATCAGATCCTATCTTTAATATTACACCAGGAGCGTGTTGCCAGATTCTGTAGGATCAAGAGGGAACCTCTAAACTTATCTATCAGGCAAATATGACTCTTCTCTGCCCATGTCCATATGATTTTTATGAGATTAGGTAAATGGATGAGATTTCACATAAAGAGGAAAGCCTAGAAGAACATTTATACCCTAACCTGAGGGGCTAGTAGTTTAAAGGCTACCAGGAGATCCCTTGACAAATCTAGAGGGAAACAAAAGTCATACCCCAGCCTGGGATCTGAGTGGGGCTTCTACCAGACAAAGAAGAAGAACAACGTGATGGGTTTAAAGCAACCTTTCACCAGAAATGGCATTTTTAGTGCTGACAGGTTAAATGCCTTTGCTATGCTGATTTAAAAAATGCCTTTGCCAGCACTTAATCATCTCAGTACTGTCTATAAGTTTAAGCACATTACCTGGCTCCCTACCCGTAGCGTGTGGTGAGTCCCTGGAGGGGAACCTGCAGCCCGTGTGTGCCTGTGTATCTAATGCGTTTTACTCTCCTCTACACCATCATCCTCCCTCCCCTGAATGCTCAATGCCCATGACAAGAAGTGGGGAGGGTGTTAGGGATGAGTGTGAAGGAGACACAGACACACTCAGGCTGCAGGATCCCCCCACTGAGACTTGACACATGCTGCTGGCAGGGAGCCTGGAAATGTGAATTAAACTTGTATAAACTACTGAAATGATAGAAGTTGACAAATTTTATTTTTTAAATCAGCATAGCATAGGCTATTCGAAATTTCATTCCAGGCAATGTAGGCATATGCACCATCACATTTCACAGCGCTATACAGGGGACATTACATCCAAAATAATTAGTTACATGGTGAGGGAGTGAGGGCCCTGTCACAAGCGCATACAGTCTTTGAAATTTATAAATTTCACAGCAAATAAAAAATTCTTTGAAAACTGAGACCAGTTTCATACTGCAGAAATCTGGTCACATTTCCATCAATATTGGAATCTAAAAATGAGAGTGCTAAACCCAGAAGATGTACAAATCTTCCCATGACATTTATTCTGTAGACTGCAGTTAATAAATTCTTTGTTTAATAGCACCTACAGATTCCAAAGAGTTGCAAATCAGCCCCTGTCGGGGCTCACAATATAATCAAACCTACCAGTATTTTTTTTATTTTTTTTAATTTTTTTTCAGTGTGGGAGGAGGAAACCCACAACAACACAGAGAGAACATACAAACTCTTTGCAGATGTGACTTGAAACCCGAAACCCCAGTGCTGCAAGGCTGAGTGCTACCACTGAGCTGCAGATAGTATTGGTAGAGCTGGATTGGCACACTTATTCTCTGGATCTACGTTCAAAAGCACTTTTCTGTTGATTGTTAGGACAGGCCACAAAAGTTTTTTTTTTTTTTTTTTTTTTTAACAAAGTTGGAGTGTGGCCTTGTGATGCTGATGCAATATAGTGATCCGAATGTATTTTGTGGCTGTGGTCCCATAATGCACTTGCACTCAGTTCTGAAACGCATTGCTGACTGTTCGGAATATTGCATTGTTTGGCTTGAGAAGAGCTAGGTGGCGCAAAACGGCCTGGCCCCGCTCTTTCCCTGTACTGCGCCTTCACTAACAAAGGACTTTGCAATATTGGCGGCACCGCTTTTTCTTTTCACTGATGTTTATATGGACTATATTTCCAGCAGAGCACTGCCATTGGGACAGTTTTTTGCCTTTTGACTGTATCTCCGCCTGGGACATTGTGGTGCCTTGATGCATGTGGATGGTGCTGAGAACTTTTGCTCTTTTGGATCGTTCAGAATATTGCATTTCTATATTATTGGAATCTTTGAAGACAGGCCCCTTCGAGCATACCTTCCCAACATATACCCATACAGTGCCTACAAAGAGACCATACATACATAACGAGTCATGTAAAGACAATGGGGCACTTTACTGACGAGTTCCCAGAAAGTGAATTGTTGGACAGTAATGCCTGCTGCGATTCACTCGTGCTTGTTGCGCTCGATGCCCATATCCTGCATGTGTCGCTTCCCGGCTCAGGTCCGACAAAGTTCACCTTCTTCTTCCTGGTGTATGTAGTGCATTGTATTTGCAACACAATTTAAAGCTAAATCCCGCGCTCGGTCCGAATCGTTGAATCGTCCGATGGCCGCACCCCCCGATTTCTGACACATGAAGCCAGCGCAGCTGCCCACAATCCGATCGTGTGCGACCAATCCCAGTTAATACCTGACACGCGCGAAATCACAAAAGTAGAAAATCCGACAAAAGTTGGCTTCGGACGCTTATAATAAGCCCAATAGGTACCATAGTTCCCATATCATAGTGACATACTATAACAGTGCCGTGCTGAACCTATATACAGTCAAACTATAACACTAGCGCATTCACGACGGTGTTCCAGACTATTTCTGATTTGCGCCGCATTTAAGTGTGGTTTTTGACAGACGCTATCGGATTTGGTGCAATTGCGTCACTTGCATGCGACTCAAAACGGGGCGTGGCCGACGGACCCCGAATGATTGACTAAGCGCGGATTTACAATTCAATTGTGTCGCAAGACAATGCACTTAAATACACTGGGAGAAGAAGGTGAACTCAGCGGGGGAGCGCACATGCAGGAAAATGGACGCACCAATCTTGAAGAATTGCGCCCTATCATCCTCGCCGAGAACGAGCCTCAGGGATCGCGACAGACGGGTAAGTAAATCTGCCCATAGTGCAAACAATGACTTAAGTGAATGTGAAATCCTTGCTAAAATATTCCTAGTGCTCATGCAGTGGATTGCCAAAAAAGTATGAACTTCTTCAACAACCCATCCTAAATCTTCAGTTTCCAGACAGACAACACTCTTTACTGGGAGCTACCAGATATCTTCACCTACTCTCTGGAGTTATGCTTTCTTAGTGTAATACTTTACATTAGATATTAAAGTCTGCCCATAGTCCCACACCAGTGGCAAAAGGGAACATAATTGTTCAAGTGAACATCATGACCTCAAGAGAACTGGTTTATTACAAAAACAGGATGAAAGAGAACTGCAAGCACCAGATAACCTAAAGATAAAACTGCTCACAATCCAACATTTCACTGTTAAGCTTATGTAAGGGTTTATCAAGCTGTATACTGTACATCCTTCTCTAGATGCCCGAGTCTAATTGTTGCCATGAACCACAGACTCTTATGTTGATCGGTGCAGGTTCCCTTCTCCATTCTTCTCATGAAACTTATTCGAAGGCATGTCTTCAGAAGATTCCAATGATGATGGAAAGTGCAATATTCTGAACACGATCCAAAAGAGACAAAATTCTCAGCACCATCACAATGCATCAAGGCACCAACAGATGTCCCAGCGGGATACAGTCAAAAGCAAAAAACTGTCCCAATGGCATTGCTCTGCTGGAAATATAGTCCATATAAACATCAAGTGAAAAGAAAAAGCGGTGCTCGCCAATATGTGCAAAGTCCTTTAGTTAGTGAAGGCGCAGTACAGGGAAAGAGCGGGGCCAGGCCGTTTTGCGCCACCTAGCTCATTCTCAAGCCAAACAATGCAATATTCCGAACAGTCAGCAATGCGTTTCAGAACTGAGTGCAAGTGCATTATGGGACCACAGCCACAAAATACATTCCGGATCACTTATATTGCATCAGGCATCACAAGGCCACACTCCAACTTTGTAAAAAAAAAAAAAAAAAAACTTTTTGTGGCCTGTCCTAACAATCACCAGAAAAGGCTTTTGAACGTAATCCAGAGAATAAGTTGTTCAAATCCAGCTCTAGGCCAATACTATCTGCAGCTCGTGGTTAGCACTACAGCCTTGCAGCACTGGGGTTTCGGGTTCAAGTCAACATCTGCAAAGAGTTTGTATGTTCCTCTGTGTTTGTGTGGTTTCCTCCCACACTGAAAAAAAATTAAAAAAAATAAAAAATACTGGTAGGTTGATTATATTGTGACCCACAGGGACAGGGGCTGATTTCAAGCTCTTTGGAATCTGAGTGCTATATAAACAAGATATTAAACTGCATGATCCAGAATAAATGTCATGGGAAGATTTGTACATCTTCTGGGTTTAGCACTCTCATTTTTAGATTCCAAAATTGATGGAAAATTGTGACCAGATTTCTGCAGTATGAAACTGGTCTCAGTTTTCAAAGGAATTTTTTATTGCTGTGAGAATCTTATAAATTTCAAAGACTGTATGCGCTTGTGAGCAGGGCCCTCACTCCCTCACCATGTACTAATTATTTTGGATGTATATGTCCCCTGTATAGCGCTGTGAAATGTGATGGTGCTATATGCCTACATTGCCTGGAATGAAATTTCGAATAGCCTATGCTATGCTGATTTAAAAAATAAAAATTTGTCAACATTCTGAATCAATTCAGTAGTTTATACAAGTTTAATTCACATTTCCAGGCTCCCTGCCAGCAGCATGTGTCAAGTCTCAGTGGGGGGATCCTGCAGCCTGAGTGTGTCTGTGTCTCCTTCACACTCAGATCCCTAAACCCTCCCCACTTCTTGTCATGGGCATTGAGCATTCAGGGGAGGGAGGATGATGGTGTAGAGGAGAGTAAGAACGCATTAGATGACACAGGCACACACAGGGGCTGCAGGTTCCCCTCCAGGGGACTCACCACACGCTACTGGTAGGGAGCCAGGTAATGTGCATTAAACTTATAGACAGTACTGAGATGATTAAGTGCTGGCAAAGGCATTTTTTAAATCAGCATAGCAAAGGCTATTTGAACCTGTCAGCAGCTAAAAATGCCATTTCTGGTGAAAGGTTTGCTTTAAAACCATCACAGTTGCGTCTTCTTGTCTGGTAGAAGCCCCACTCAGATCCCAGGGCTGGGGTATGACTTTTGTTTCCCTCTAGATTTGTCAAGGGATTTCCTGGTAGCCTTTAAACTACTAGCCCCTCAGGTAGGGTATAAAATGTTCTTCTAGGCTTTCCTCTTTTATGTGAAATCTCATCCATTTACCTAATCTTCATAAAAATCATATGGACATGGGCAGAGAAGAGTCATATTTGCCTGATGAGATAAGTTTAGAGGTTCCCTCTTTGATCCTACAGAATCTGGCAACACGCTCCTGGTGTAATATTAAAGATAGGAATCTGATCTTTCAGAGCACATCAGACTTATGGTTCAGTGACTTACAGAACCAGAGACCTTTTTAACCAGAAAATAAAAATCAACACATTAAGCCTTCATCATTTATTAAGGATCGAACATCTATCTCCGGCATGCCAACAATCACTTCTTGCTTACATGATATATTGCTTACTTGGCTAATACACAGAAGGTTATCAAAGCTAAACATTTCGGTAACATACAATCTCTTCTATTTACATTTGTACAATTTCTACAACCCACCAAATGTTATAATATATAATCTCCATCGGATTACTACATGATACTAAGACAGGTAGCAGCACACCAGGAGTGGAAATACCTCAATGGATATGTATAAAGACTCAAACCAAAGTATAAGAGCTCAATGTAATGTTCTGCAGTACCTACCGAAGCCATATCTATGTGTCACATCTATGATAAGTGCTGCTCCTCTCCTAAATCTCAATGAGGAGGGGTCACAGGACCAGCACTGGGTACCTTTGTGGTCTGCTCAGCCCCTGTACAACTTATAGAAAAATAAATATATATATATATATTTTTTTTTTAACTAAAAAGTAATTTGTTTGCGTTACCAATAAATATTTTAGATAAGGAAGAAAATAGTGAACCCGAACCCTTCTATTAGGGACTGCATTAAAAGTGCCTCATAAATGATCCCCCATAGCTCTCTGAAAGTGGAAGTAGTTTGGCCAATATGTGAGCAGATGAGGGGAATTACAATACCCTGCAGTAGCAGATATGGGTTCATCACGCTCCTGTACTCTGCCAATGGTGTGATAGAAGTAGGCTACATGCACCGCAGTGAAAAATGGCACACGGAAGCTTTAAATGCAATACTTTTTAATGGATCAGTGCCCGAGCACTTATTTTAACAGACTGTGGGACTGATTCATCGAAAAGTAGAGCAAGTCCTATTGAGAAACGTTATTTACGGAAAAGCAGATGCCAAACTGATGGAAATCGGCTGTGAGAAACTGAAGAAAACTATTTTTTCACAGCGGAGAATCATCACGTTTGTGTACAGGAAGCCTAAGAGTCTTGTGCTCGTCTGTGATGGTTCATTTCTTCTGTCCATAAATAGAATACAATACTGTAATCTGAATAGCGAGAACAGTCACAGAAATTTACCTTTCCTGCTATTAGTATGATCTCTCAGGCCTATATAGTATATATACAATAACTGCTGTATACATAATTTAAAAGGTTTACCAAACTGTAAGTACCATGTTTTTGCCCATTAAATAGTTGTAAGCCGTAAGACTGAGATTTTTAAGAGCTTAACATGAGCGTTTTATATTAGATAGAGGTCAAGTGTATACCAGTGCACTCCAAAGGACTTATATGTGACCTAGTAAAGTAACATAAAAGATACATGTGACACTGGAGGGCACAGATAAACCATGCGGGACATGCTACATAGAAAGAGACTGTCATTGCCGTCACTATGTAATTCTACTAGCAACCTGGCAATGAGCTCTGCTGCAATACAGCATCTTAGAATTTAAAAAAAATAAAATAAAAATTCAACATTTTATCTGAAGTGGCGATGCCCACCCCAATTTGTCTGCAAGCTGTTCACAAATTATGCCTCCAGAAGAACGGTAGTCTGCTTGACCCCCAAATGAACATAGCAGCCGCATGTGCCTGTGGCACTATTCACCTCTATGGCTCTGATGGGCAATACCAACAGTAGTACACAGTAGTAGTGCCGCAGTACTCTACTACTTCACTAAATGCCATAACCAGTGAATGCAGCAGCCGTGCACAAGTTTGAACTGCCGCTCTATTCATTTGTGGGAACAATGAATTCCCATCCTCCTGCCCTGTGGGGGACCCATCACTGGTGGGACCCCCACAGGACACAATCAGCAAGGTAGGGAATAACTTGTGGATAGGGGGAAAATGTGTTGTGACTGAACAACCCTTTTAAGCAGTAGAAGGAAAGCAGCCAGATAAGTAGAGAAAGAAAAAATTATCTCTGATAAAAACCCCTACTTACCTCTTCTTTCCATTGAGGATCCAGCACTACAGTTTGGGTATCCCTCCGATGTAACCATACAGTGGCTGAGCAGTGACGCCATTCTTACTGGCAGAATGGTTCAGCAAATTAAGTCTAAAACATATCATTGTGGTGCAAATCATGTGTGCAAAGTAAGCCAGCATTCTGGTGCATTAAGCCAAGTGGTTCTTCACCATGGTATTTGTTTAATGCTATAGTTCTGCTGCTGCCATCTGTAAAATAACTCCAGTCCACTTCCTAACATCCTTTCTAATTGTGATAAACAATAGCATGGAAGCTTAGTCTTATATAAACACTCCATAGGTTATATCTACTGCAAGTTTCTCTATCAGCATCGCTGCGTCTGGACCAGATCCCTAATATTCCATAAACTTTTCAACTGATCACCATGCACATTATACATTTCCCACTTCATACTGGACACTGGCTGGTATATGGGTGAGGGGATATCTACAGAAGATAGCTATTACTTACCTATTTTCACTAAAACGGACACCTATATTTCTATTCTCCTACGGTCACCAGTAGGATCGGTTCCTTTAATATCCTTCATATGTGGGTGCAAGATAAGTCATAAAACTGTAACTCAATGGCTGTACTACGCAGTATTTCTGTGAGTAATTCAAGAAATGGAAAATGAGTGTTGCTGAATATCATTTCCTGAGTTAGTAAAAAGTGGACTATAATATTTCACCAGGAAAAAAAATCCATCACGTAACAATGGAAAATCAGGTTCGGAGGTCGTGGATTTTTTTTTCCTTTAAAAGGAACGAAACACAAAAATGTGGGAAAAAAATTAAACGAGCTCCTTTCATTTGAGACTATTCTTTCTAATGTTCCAGGTAAAACATAGAATCCTATCTGTGCGTCTCAGGACATGAGACGTGTCCCCCTCTTCTGGTGGGCCCAAGACTCCCTGTACTTGAATGTGCGCTGTCCTTGGACCACAAACAGATTTCTGATCCTTTTTTCCTGTCCCTGTGTCCATATGTAATCTATTGCTGAGCTGTCTGTAAGTCAGCCATTTTTTGGCTGCCAAATGATGGTCAATAGCTTGTCTTGAAGGGTCACATAATTGTTACTAAGCTAGTGATCCACAAATACAGACCACATGTGGATTATATCATAAACTTCTATAGAAGAGCTTGAGACGCAGACATGGACAGGAATATGACCTGCTCCGAGTTATCTATAGTCTCCATATGGATTTAAGAAAAGCACAGTTGCATGCATGAGCCCATATTAATTAATTTCAGTGTGACATACCCCTAAAAACAAAGCAATAGACGGAGAAAAGACAATGTTCATGTACATGAGAGCTCAGGCTGTAAGACTACTGGCAGGAGCAGGAGCCTTCCTACTGCCCCATGGATGCAATAGGACAAAAATCTCTTCAAAAATTATCTAGACACCAGCCCCTTCATTGTTTCTAAAGGACTGTGTCACATTCTATTATTCTTGATACAATTCTAGATTTAGTGTTCCTATAAGTTCCTATAACGAGTAAATTTTGGGCGGATGGAAAAAAAAAATTGCAGAGAAACCAGAAAAGTTGTTCCCATCATATGAAGACTGCAGCGAGAATCACCCCATAGGTAGATAAAATCTAGATGTCCACTTGCGATATAAATGTCTATTTAGTGGTTGGTTCCATCCTTGTGTAAAATACAAGAAATACAAGTTTTCTTTGTTAATCTCATGATAATAAATAGGCAAAATTGGAAGTCTGAGCAAACTTGGGGCCAAACATCATTAAATCTTCTTTCGCTTTTCTGGTCCATAAACACTGATCCAGCGTTGCCCCAAAACTCAAGATAAAAGCAGTTCAGAGGGAGGCGACTACCCGGCGTAGACCTGTGGCTGCAGTGGAGGGGGCAGGCGGTCGTCCTCTACATTCTCAGAATCAATAGAGGCCAGAGCCTGACTATTAGCTTTGATGTGTAGCGGGTATTTCTCCACAATATCCTGGACTTCACGGGTAACTTCTTCTGTCCAATCAATTAAGTCCTTCTCCAACTTCTTGGCTCCTGTTACAATACGCTCCTGTCTCTCCGACAGCTGGGAAAGCAAGTCCAGGTTCCTGTGCATCTGTTTCACTCCTGGGCAAGTGTCTGCGTCCCAGATATCAGTGTCTTGTTTTTTTGGAGAAGCTTGGCCAGACATGTACCTGCTGAACTCTTCTTCGCTGAGGTTTAGAGACTGGGCGTCCAGCTTCTCTATGAAGGCTATAGCGCAGCACTGTGGAGGAAACATAAGGCATGTATATTACCATATCAGCATTTTCTCATCTCGTACATGTATGGAATATATCCAAGATTTCTACTGCAGTGATCCCCAATGATTTTGCAACCAGGGACCAGATGCAACCAATTTTTTTTTCCAGGGTGAAGCCTAGCCCATTGTGTGCCCACAATATCCAATACCTGCACCTACTACCCCCTTTTACTACAGTGCCCTAACCTCTAATGCGCCTTTTCTGTCACTCCCACCCTTATAATGTCCCCTTTCCTGCAGCAGCCTCTTATAATACCACCTTTACTGTTGCTGCAACTCTTGATAATGCCCCTTCCCTTCAGCAGCCCACCTTATAATGCTTCCATTTCTGAAGTGCCCTCCAGATAATGCTCCCTTTCCTTCAGCAGCCCACCTTATAATGCTTCCATTTCTGAAGTGCCCTCCAGATAATGCTCCCTTTCCTTCAATGCCCTCCTTGATAATGCCCCTTTCCTTCAGTGCCCTCCTTGATAATGCTCCCTTTCCTTCAGTGCCCTCCTTGATAATGCTCCCTTTCCTTTAGTGCCCTCCTTAATAATGCACCCTTCCCTTCACTGCCACCCTAATAATGCTCCCTTTCCATCAGTGTTCCCCTGAAAATGCAGTACCACCCTTTCCTTTAGCAGACAACCTGATAATACTCCATTTTCTGCAATGCCCCCTTATAATTTCCTGTTTCTGATACTGCTGGCTTCAGAGCCCTGCACAAAGCCCCCCCCCAACCTTTTATATACAGCCCAGGACCAGGTATTCACCACAGCCTGGCAAATATCGGAAGATACTACAAACAATGACATCCTCAGATGCCATCTTACCAGGTTGGTGAAATAGTAGCCATCCTCCCCGGTCATCAGTCGGCTTGGATTACAGAATCTGGTGATGTACTGGATGTTGGACTGTAGACGAGGAGGATTTGCCTTTAGGACGATGTAGATCAGTGTGGGGAGGAAGTCATCGGCAGAAGCAGGTTCATTTTTTGTGATCCTTATCGCGTTAAAAATTTGTTTGCTGCACCCAGTGATACAGGCAAGCTTATCACGAGGAATCCGTTTGGAGTCCATTTCTATGATATCTACATAATAAGAAAACAGAGGAGCATCTGCTTAGAGTCTGATGACATTAATTACTCATATTATACAATTTCCACGGGTTTTCACAGCCAGACAATGTAGGAACATTATTCCTAACACTCATGTAAGCGGTGGCTCAAAACTTAAATGGTCCCTAACATTTATACAAACTTTGCATAAATCAATAGCAATAGAATGTAGGAAACTTTATGATGTATCCAAACAGAAGAAAGTGCTTCTTTCTCCACATATTTGGCCTCTCTCAAGCTCCCTCCTGATTTTCTGCTGAATTCTGTCTTGCTAGTAAGTGGGACAGGAGCTCCCTGAGGACTAAAATTACATAGCAGTTCTAAAGAGAGGGAGGTGGAAGGGGTAAACAGGTCTCAACCCAGCAGCAAAAGTTATGTACGCTTTAATAATTGCGCTCCCTGCTTTGCCTGAAATCTAGTTTGGGATACCAATGAGTATTACATGTCAGCTATTTTTGTGATTCATACAGAGGCTGGTTAGCTCTCCACTTAAGCCCATAGACAGATGACTGCACTGATCTGCACCCCTTCCCCCAGACCACAATGCTTTCCCCCGTGATGTCTGGACTGACCTGTTATCGCCTTTACAACCATATCTGAGACTTCAGGGATATCCTCGTTTACAGGGACACACAGCATCTGAGGCGTTACCCAGTGTAAAGCCCTAAGGTAAAAACACAAGTGGCAAACGCATAGATTATAACATGTCAGCAGTCACCAGAACATCATACGTAACCATAGTGCAATTCCTGGTGTGAACAAGTAATAAAAACATAGCAGAAAAAAAAAACTACTATGCTAAAAGGTTATTACCCACCTGATTCTCTTTTGCACAGTTAGGTCTTTCTTCTCATCATCGGTAGTCTCTGGACAAAAGACATGCTTGTATAGACGCGTCATGATGAACTTCTCAATCTGGTCCATCGCTTCCTCCACTTTATTAGGTGGCACTGATTTCATTACAAAGGACACAGTCGTGTTACAGACCAATAGTAAGAGATCACTGGAGAATGTAGCTTGCAAGATTACAGACGTGATAACCCTTACATTATAACTACTGGCTAGTATAATGACTAGTCACAATCCTGGACATGTTGTCATTACACCTCACACCATGGAACGGACAGGACAGGGACAAACCACTGAACATTGTTCTCATCTAGGCACAGCTTGTAAGATCACCATTACCTTTCCAATACATCTGCAACTTGTCTGCTGTGTTCTGGTAGAAATCCTGCGTGAACTCCGACAACTCATCGATGTTCGACTCCTGTAGAAAGAAAGACAAAGAGACGGGACAATGTAATGTACTGAATGCAAACACATCACCTAGAAGTGTGAATAGGTAACAGATAAAAAAAATATATAATTTAAAAACATAATACAATGAGGAGAAATCATTGACGTGAATGAAGATGCAGAGGGGGAAGTCTACTGTGCTCAGTGGATAGATCTCACACACCAGTGCAACAGAGTGCTCCAAGTCCAGCTACAATCCTGGGATATAAATGCATTTTTCACAGTCCAGGAGGTTAGAGTTCTCTTTACAGAGACTTTGCTGATTAAGGCCCCCTTACAGGTGTATGGAGACTTACAGCCATTGATGCTCCACTAGGGGATTCTGGTAAACATGCAAATAAGTTTTTCTAGATAGATGGGAAGAGGAAAACAATGCCTCTTATCTTAAAAAGCAGCCTCCATAACATCAAACATGGCTTTCAAGAAGCCTAAAGACTTGATGTAGGATTAAAGCCAAACCAGTATATCTATTTCAGAAGTAACAGATTCCTAACTGTAGACAGTGCTGTTCTGACCTGGTTGCATGTCTCCAGTACAGTGTAGGAACCTGGTTTAGCTGAGTGTGAGGCTTTTGACTAGGATCAGGGTGTGGGGGTTTTCCTTACGGAGAGTTTGCACAGTCCTGTGGCTACTAATGGTATACACAAATGTATGGTTGTACAGCTCTCTAGGGCCAATACCAAACACTGATCACACAAAGCTGCAAACAGACTCCCATTAAAGAGAGAGGCAGTGGCCAGACAACATCTGACTGCAGAGGGTACTAATGGTTGCTCACATCGCACAGTATAATCCGACTAAATTGGGGTCAGGGATGACTGTGTAGAGGGCAGAGATATCTGAGCTACTGGCTCTCACTCAGCAGCCGACTCCAAACGTCGCGGCTCATTCATGAACATGACATCACTATGGGAAAACTTACAAGAAATTTGTGAAAATTAAATAAAGGTGCAAAATACTTATCTGATGTGATGCCGGTCCATGACACATCACAAAGAATAATCAATAGTGACCAGATTTCAATGCTTCGGTGAGGGTTTTAGATGGTTAACTGTTAATCTTATCATTCACTGTCAGTCCTAAAATGGCCTATTTTTGCTTCCTTTCTGCTGCAGGGTGTGGGATCTGGATGGAATTAGCCTCCTTCCCCACTGGCAGCTAACAATATGTTCCATTTTCACTTTCAATGCAGAAAAAGCTGAATTTTTTCCTATACTACCAGAGACTATAGTCTGATCAGACAGACCTGGCTGTGGGGAGACAAAATAAGCAACGCATTTGTATCCATAAGCATTTAATAGGTGGACGTGCACATCTCTATACACTCTGAACACCAGGTGGCGCCATAATGTGAAGTGTCATAATTCTGCACCAGATTCTCAGGCTAACAATGTTCTTATTTTTATTTGTAC
This sequence comes from Engystomops pustulosus, assembly GCA_019512145.1. Taxonomy (NCBI): domain Eukaryota; kingdom Metazoa; phylum Chordata; class Amphibia; order Anura; family Leptodactylidae; genus Engystomops; species Engystomops pustulosus. The sequence continues at coordinate 237,150,263 of CM033642.1, read as the reverse complement.
AACAAACATAATATTTGATAGTTGAACAACCTCCTCAACAAGTAGCAAAGCCTTGAAATATGAAAATTTTGCTATTCTTAAAGGACACCTACCACCTGAAATACAATGAATAAATGTGCCCGTAAAAAAAAAAAAAAAACCTCCTGATACCTTCTTGTGGTGTATGGTTTCCAGGAAGACCTTGCACTGTTTGTACACGTCATGTCCCGCTTTATGGTACGTCTTCAAAAACTCGATAAAATCTTTTGACACCCGATCCGTCTCAATGCTGTACTGGCGGGTGAGGGAAGGGCTGGGGGCTTTAGCTTCTTTCATATCTGCTTCCAAAAAATGACATCAAACACATATTTAATGCAGATGGATTTAAGGGAGATCTTTGTGAACTTTTTATCAAACTTTATTCCAAAATATTTATCTATAATGCAAAATGTGGTTACATGATTTATAATGTTACTTTTTACAATCCACTTTTTCCTTCCGGATCCACTATTTCCACCATAGTCAACTATTCTCCCGCTGTCACCGCTTCATCGTCACCCATGTAGGTCACAGCACCTATACATACAAGGTACTTTCCTGCTACTGTCCATTCTCTGGCCTCCTCCATACCTTTCAGTCTCTCCATTTGTAGCCTTTATTTCATCCCCAAAATTGGACCCACATGGGTCCATAACAATTCCAACTTTTAAAACCAACTTTTATGATTATGTGGTGTTACCAGAGCTGCTTCTAGCTGCAGCTTCACATGGTGTTATACTGTCCTGCACGCCCCCCGCCCCTCTGTTTGATGTAATCTCACTGCAACGCAAGAAGTTTTAGTACACAGTGGAAGGGGGAAGAGTGTAACAATCTGTGAAGCTACAGCACAAAGTGGCTCTGGTAACAACCCCCAGAACCCTTCAGGTTCATTAGCATTATTTTAAGTTTATTAATCAATTAAGATGATTTTAGAAGGAAAGAGGCCATGGATAACAAATATAAGAATATTAGCACAGTCACAGCGCCTGGGTCTATGAGTAAGTGTCCCTAATTTATCCATGCTTGATTGTGATGGTAGATTTCCTTTATATCTCTATTGTACTTACATCCCGATATATGTTGTATCCAGAGACCACCAGTAAAGCCATTAAATAGAAAAACATCTGAAGTGTGGTGTGTGCCACGGCCATCCCCCCATTCTCATCCACTTCTCAATAAAGTTGGAGGAGGTCCACAAATAATGCTAAAGTAATGCTCTGTAAGGGGTCGCATAATAGTAGTGGGACACTACAGCCCCATTCTGTGTAATGTACTACGAAGCTTTAATACCAAATACTGTGATCATATAATCTCTGTAGATGTAGGCGAGCAGCATCTGGCGCTACATAGCTGAAATTTCCATACATTACATAGGAAAAGAATATACAAATAAGTCTTCCTGGATGAGGGGAGGAAAACATTTCCTGCAGGGTCACCTTGTATAAATCAATGGCACCTTTCACCTTGTGACATGACTTTGGATTCAGCCATCACAACCCCATCTGCAGACAGCCGCTGTGTGGGAGGACTTGCTCCTCATCAGTGCAGAGAAGGGAAATGATGTGGCTAAATGAGAGGCCATGGATGCAGTTAGGAGAGGGGATTTATCTCTGTATTAAGTCCACATTTAATAATGGTTGTTTACATTACACTAGTGCTCTATGTTGGTCTCATATACTAGGAATACCTCCCGCCATATAATCAAAGAGAACTGCAGTGGGGAGGGAAAGTATTCAGACCTCTTTAAATTTTTCACTTTGTTTAATTGCAGCCAATTGGTAAGATAAAAAAAAACTCTTTTTTTGCTCATTAATGTAGACACTGCCCCTCATCTGCACGGAAAAAAAACCTGAAATGTAGATATTTTTGCTAATTTATTAAACAAGGAAAATGAAATATTACATTGTCAAAAGTATTAAGACCCTTTGCTGTGGCACTCATATTTAAGTCACATGCTGCCCATTTCATTCTGGTCCGACTTGAGATGGTTCTACTTCATTGGAGTCCAGCTGTGTTTAATTAAACTGATTGGACATGACTAGGAAGGGCACATACCCGTCTATATAAGACCTCACATCTTAGAGTGCATGTCAGAGCACATGAGAATCATGAGGTCTAAAGAACTGCCCATGGAGCTCAGAGACAGAATTGTGGCAAGGCACAGATCCGGCCAAGGTTACAAAAGAAAACAATGCACTGATCATCACCTTCCAAATACAATCACAACAGTGACATTTTCTATATCTTTCTATATATACCCCATGATCTGTAAAGCGCTGCAGAATATGGTGCTATATAAAGATACTATTTATATACTATACTGCCAATCCAGTAACAAGAGTCTTACCTACCTACTGGGTTTCCGTAAGGCTACATTCACATTAACTACGGCTAGGCAAGCCCACATTGGCACACTGGAGACGAGGAGGGATAAGCACTGCTCACACTTCTCTCTCCAAAAGAATTAGTTACACGGCTGGAAACATGGGGAAGGATAGAGCATGCTCTAACTTTTCCCTGTGTATGGCAACACCCATATAGCACCATACCACAACGTTCCCATAAGCGTCTATGGGGATGTATATCCGGCAACAAACCTGAGGACGTATATACAGTATGTCTCGACAGAGCCTGTGTGAATGGGGCCTAAAACTAAGATTCTGGCACAGCTTTCCATGCTAAACTAGATTAACCCCACAGACGTATGACCATATGTACAGTGACAATATAGATACACATGTAATATACACCCACCTCTGAGCTTGTCATAAAGCACTTGTGTATCAGTGGAGGGATTATAAAGTAAAATATGACAATGAACAAATAAAGCAAATGATAAATGAACAACAAATAAATGAGAAGCTGAAAAGACAGCGAGCAATGTGAGGGAAACATGCAACAATCACAGACACTGCAAATAGTGCAGCAAAGGGATGAGCAGCACATGTATACTACTCTTACCATGCTATTAAAGGAAATCTCCCAAGTCTTTTTCTGCATTGTGAACCAAACATACCTTGAGAATGTTGTAGCGACGCTGATGCAGAAACATATCTTGTTTAATCTCTAATCCAAATAGTTTTGCTCAAAAAACAATTATAAAATTCAGAACCTTGAGAAAGCTGGGCTAGGTATACAGGCTACTTACATAAACACATTACACAAAGCTGCCTGAACTATCCAGACAGGACTAATCGACCCAAGCTGGTTGACTCATACAATACCTTCTCAGCTTATTCTGGGCAGGACAAGGCTGGAGCAGTGCATAATTAAGGTGAGAAGAGAAGTGCCGGGGCAGCCACAGGAGCGAAGGAACCTCATTATCATAATTCTATAATTATTTTTTCAGCAAAACCACTCGGGTTCAGGGATTAAACAAGATCTGTTTCTGCATCAGTGTAGCTACAATATTCTCAAGGTATGTTTGGTTCATAATACATAAAAACAAATAGTAGATTTCCTTTAAGTAAAATAATGTCCAGCCATTGCTTATTTAAATCTGGTTCCGGGAAAGTTGGGTGGGAAATAAAAATCTCTAATAGTATTGCAAGATTTCCTAGTTTTCTAAATAGCAAAAGAGAAGCACAATAAAATCTAGGAACTGCAACGATAGTCTATTATCACCCAGCATTCCCAGACACTGATATATAGTTGGTCATTGATTAAAAATTTTTTAGACATTGACAGAACCTAAGAAGGAGTCACAGTGCCTGGATCTATGAGTGAGTGTCCCTGTCTTGATTTTGATGGTAGATTTCCATTAAATGAGACTAAATGCAATCCATAGCACCATGTGAACAATGCTACAAATATATCATAAAATGGAATAGGAAGACCACAGTGATATTGCACCTGGAGTGATAGTAGTGCACTGAGAGATGCACACATCTGCCCGGGGGCAGCAAATTCCAATGCCCAGGAGGGCACAGCAATGCCCTGCGCTCTCTGCAGTGATAGCCCTAGAGGTATCTACACGGTATACTTACTTACACAATGTAGCGATCGCTCATATATTACACACCAGATGTATAAAGTCATGTTATGTAAACATTCTAAAGATTAAAGCATCTTCTGTACTAAACCTACGCAAAGCTGCGATAAAGCGAAGCTCCACCTTTACCTGTGTAACAGCAAATCAGTGTAATATAGAAGACAAAAATACTGGACAGAATATGACTAAGTGTGTATTGACACGCACGTATGGGGGACGTATATCCAGGACAGCAAAAAAGATAAGAGCATGCTTTATTTTCGGCCGTGCAGCAATCTTTCTATGGAAAGGTGATGTGCGCCCACCTGGCCGTAGCATACATTCATGTGAATGCAGCCTTTGGGAAGGAAGGAGATGACAAGAGGAGAAGTTGATACATTGTTTTCTATAACGTTATGTAAAGCGTTTAGTGTCTCTTTTGTCACAATCAGATTATGTGTCCCACATTATGACTTTTAGAAAGTTTGTACAAACCATTTAAGGTACCCCGTATCCACAGGGGATGCTGATCGATGATGGTGCAATTAGATGATATCCCCCACCATCACAAGAACGGGTCCCCGAGCAATCCGGAAAATGGGGGGCCCATTCTCACTAATGCGTACTGCTGCTCCATTCAATTGTGAGGGCGGGTCGTATATATTGCTGAGCACAGCGCTGTGGTGTGTCTCGCACTTCCATCGACAGTGAGTGAATGGAGGGGTGGCAAGGGAATAACAAAGTGAACCTGTCACCAGGAATGTAATTTTCAGCTGGTGACAGGTTCCAAGAGCCAATTCTATGCTGATTTTAAAAACACCAGAAAAACACCAATGGAATGTTGGAACAAACTTTGGATGTTTCGTTCAGGGCCGGAAAAACGGATTAGTAAATATAGCGAGTGCATTACCCATTGCTATGATACTAGAGAATAGTAGCAGAGGGGCTTCCAATGACTTTGGTTTATTTATATACTGTACTAATTGTGTGATTGGATATGGAACAGAACTCACTTACATTATCATAAAATTATGACAAGGTGGAGCTACACTCTAGAAAGAGCTCAACACAGACACACTCCACTCTACAGAACAGCACACTAATCATTGACACTAGGCGATGTTACCTTCAGCAGAGGAAGCCAGCTCCCAGGGAGGGACAAAAAGACCCTTAAGGTCCCTGAGAATATCAGCGCTGCGCTCCCTTCCTCCTGCCTGCACCGGCTTACCAGACTTTTCTTCAGGGTCTGAATTATTTCAGGACCAACCCAGATAGCCAAAAAAGATCAAATGACCAAAAAGGGGTTTGGGGTGGGAAAAATAAATGCAAAAAAACATAAGGTTAATGAAAAATGAATGGATAAAGTGCCAAATAAATCAAAAACATAACATGCAACATCATGCAGTGGGCAATGGTGAAGATTTAGGCCAGCTACATATGAACCTGTGCCGAAAGGGGAAATAGTGACCAAAATGTTGGTCAGATCCCATGGACTGAAAGCACTGCACAGAACGGGAGTCCTTGCATTGTACAGAAGCACGATACAAGGAGGCCCTGTCATCCAGGCGAACAGCAGCACCAACTCTGTAATAACTGTTAAGAAGTTTTGGCACTGCTGCTCTGCCGGCAGATAGGGGGTCCTTGAATTATGTTTCAGTATCATACAGGGCTCCCATCCTGTGCAATGTATTTAGTCTGTGGGATCGAACCAACATGGGTCAGTTCTCATAGACCAATCACGTTCGTGGGCAGTTGGCCTCCTTCAGATTTCTAAGGATTTTACAATCAAACACACAACATAGGTTCATCTCTTAATTCTGAGGGTTTTGGAAACCTAGCTCTTCTCTGCTAATTTGCATATGGCTGTGGTGGAGATTTTATATAGGTACATGGGTGAGATTTAAAATAAAAAGACATAGTTTAGGGATATTTATCAGTAAACCATTCAGAGCTCAGCAGCTGTGGAAAAATTAAAGCTGAGTTCTGATTGGTTTACACAGGCAACTAGAACAGTTCTGCTCTCAGACACTTATGATAAATCTCCCCAAATGTGTCAGAGATGTAGAATAAAAAAGTGATCTCTTAGACAGGAGGAACCAGGAGCAATACATCAGATTAGTAAGGTAGAGGGTACAGCTTCTGCTTACCTTTCTTTGGGACACTTTTGGATGAAGCTGTAAAGAATTTCTTCACAGTCGTCACTTTTCTTGCCTTTTCATTGGATTTCTTTTCTTCAAACTTGGTAAAGCCAAGAGATGTCTGACCTCCTTGTGCTCCCTGGCTACTGGCGTAAGCCTCCTCCTCTTCCCGCTGTAAGCTATAACGGCAAATGTCAGAGGGTTGTGAAATGTTAGGATAATAAAGCTTCCAGGGATCACCCAGTGAATTCATTAATATTTTCCTAGAAAGATGAAGCAGTGGAGCTTGTGCATACTGACATAGAGGACATTATGTCTCCCGATATGTCTAGCACCTTTGTTTTACAACCCTATATGGCGCAGTTTCTCTGTTATTCCTACTAGTAATGGATGGGTGATAGGGGATAACAGGCAAATGTGGGGGCACTGCAGGGAATCTAAACATTTACCATGTTTCCCCATAGATCACAAATGATCGCCGGGGTATCACCACTGTATAATCAGCTTCTTATCAATTAAACCATCAAAGTGGACCCCGCTTCAAGCACTGCACATCATAACAGGTACATCAAAGAAGAGCATACCGTTCTGCAAGCTCCCAGTCCTCCTGGATCTGTTTCTGCCGGGCCTTCTGGTACTCTTCCCTCCAGCACTTGGAGCAGAACCCTTGCCACGCTGGGTTTCCATAGTAGCCACAGCCTTTTTTACAGAGTAGTTCTGACTGGTCCACATGGATGGCTCGGCGCTCTGATTTCAGGCTCATCTTCCTGAGTGAGATAAAACACAGAGAACAAACGTTGCCATTTATAGTAAAATACAAGTGTGCTTACTAGAGTGGAAGATACAGGGCCTTTCTACAACTTGCTCTAATTTAGAAATAAAATGAGCAAAACCTGTGGAAAAACGAGTGACATGCGATCCTGAACGTGTTATGTGGAGATGCTCAACTCCGTGCAGCAATCTGTAATAATAAGAGAACGTGAGACCATCCATCACTCAGGTCTCCCCTGTCCGGTATGTAGGAGCCAAACTCAGCCTCTGCTACTAATGCTACACTGAGGTCTCCAGTCCATGGGCTCCCTGTACATCACAGAATACAATTAAAGTGGAATCTACCATAAAAATCAAGAATGTTAAACCATTGGCACTTACATCCATGCAACGTGACTGTGGTAATCTTCTTATATTTGTTACACATGAAGGGTTCTGGGGGGCATTAACAAAGTCCATCTGTGCTCTGGCTCCACAGGCTGTTACACTGTCTCACCCCCCCCCCCCCCCCCCTTTCCCCCCCCCCCCCCCCCCCCCCCCTCGCCGTAATCTCCCCCCCTGGGGAAGAGAAAGGGGCGCTGCTCCAGTACAGTGTAACCGGGGGGGTGTGGGGGGTTTGGGACACCCCCCCCCCCCCCACAGAGTCCATCTGGATCATTAGCATAATTTTAAAACGATGGAGGTTATGTATCACAAATATAAGAAGATTGTGCCTAGATATATGATTAAGTGTCCCTGGTTTATCATAATGGATTTTGTAGGTAAATTTCTCACTTTCACCTGAAAAGCACCTCCAATATCCACAACATTATCAGGGTCTAACACCCGACTTGCACTTTCTGCCAATGCGCTAATGCCCCATCCACACTTGCGAGTGCTGCCTGTATCGCCCGGCCCGAGTAGCACATGCTGCGAGTGTGATGCGAGTTCAGCTCATCACACTCGCAGGTGTGGAAGGGGCCAGAGACTAACATCTTTCATAATTCAAACTTCACATTCCTGTCCATAAGGCTTTCCCCATGCTGCAGCAGTCCTCTGGAATGCACCAGCCTAACACTAACTTGATTCTACATATCCAAAAATTGAAGCATGCTATTGTCTATTTCTCCATCCGCTGCAGAATATATTAGGAGAGAATAAAGATTCTCATACTGTCATCATTATTTACCATGCGGGTGTCATTTTTGGCAGGATTCAATCCCAGTGCGTCAGTGCTACAACGCTAGGGAATGAACTACTAAGACGAAGGTGTATTCAGTGATTTAAAACATATTTAAAGGATATTTCTCAGGAGTATTTACCATACAAAGCTACAGACATTGTACATTAGCATTCCTGGAGTGCGGTATAGACATACCTTTGTGTGAGTGTGTAAGTAGTGACAGAACTGTGAAAAACAAATTTATATTCCAGCTCTGCAGCTCTTACAAGGGCTCTGGAGGCTCTTTCAGCCTGAAGAGCTTTCTGCTCTCTGATGCCCCACAGCTTCTCCCCCCTGCTACAAGTAAGAGCTGTATCATGAATTTGGTTTAATACTTACAGCAGTCACTCAGAGGGGAGGGAAGGGGCTGTGCAACAGGTCATTGCTAAGAGCAGGAAGTTTTTCAGGATGAAAGACCCACCCAGAGCACTTGCAGTAGCTGGAAACATGGATTAAAAGTGAATTTTTCACAGTCCTGCTGCTACCAACTACACAGACAGAGGTATAGTTACACAGCTGTCCAGGGTCTTTACTCAGCACTGTCTGCAGTTTACTATGGTCAAAACAGATGACGCATTCCCTTTCACCATCATGGATCATTACTAGGCGGCATATACTGGCAGCCACACATTGCTCAGCATATGTGACACAAGCACAAAGCGGTGGATACAGAAATAATCCGAGATAGTAAACAAATATTGGCGCATGTCACGTCTGTTTGCCTTGCTATTTTTCCATGCACGCTGACAACAGCTCAAACAGAGGCTCCTTAAAAAGACAGAAGCCTACAAATTGTCATAAAGAGGAAATGCAAGAAGCAGGAATGAGCTGACAATGTGATGAGACGTCGTCCCACAACGATAAGTCATCGCCGTGTAAGAGGAGAGAAGGCCACGAGTTACTGCAGCTGCTCACACCCAGGGACATCACAGCTATTACTACAAGACTGGCTCCTGTATCATTACATATAGGTCTGAGATGAGGTGTTGTATATATATTATTTAGGATACAGGATTGCGGATCTCATACAGAGACACAGAAACTACGGCAATTTGAAGACCCCACTACTCATCTGAACTAGCTGAACCATGATGACTGTGAGTTCAGAGTGAAGGCATAAGACATTGGGGTAAACTGAAGGTATACAGACATATCTGGGCTTCTGAGTAGATTAATGGCCCCGATCATAATCACATTGCACTTCCTCTTAAAGCAAACCTGTCACCAGGAATGTGATTGTAGGATGGGGACAGGTTCCAATAACCTGTGCTGATTTTATAAATGCCTACAGTAGTTTAGAATAGTTTTTTGCACAGTATCTGGCTCCCTGCCAGCAGCATGTGACGAGTCTTGGGGAGACGGCTCTTTTAGGTAAACGAGAGGAGTCCCTAAGTGCAGACGGCTTGCTTAGCCCCACCCCAAATTGGATAGCCCCTCTCTTAGCCCATGCTCCCCTTTATCCCAAAAACTGTTGGATTTAAGAGTGGTTGGAAGCCATTGAGGAGCCAGAAGAGCCGGCTCTTTATGGTGATGATCTAACTCACTACAATGAGCCGCACTGCCCATCTCTACAATGCACATGACAGGTAGTGAGGATGAAGCTGGATGAGAGGAGACTGACATGCACACATAGGGGATCACTACACTGCTGCTGGGAGCCTAGTAATGTGAAATAAAGTACTGAAATGATTCATAATGCTGACAAAGGCATTTCTAAAATCAGCATAGCATAGGCTATTGGAACCCGTCACTAGCTAATAATCACATTCCAGGTGTCAGGTGAGCTTTAAAGGCAACCTGTCATTTGCAAAAACAGCACTAGGAGCTGCTTACTTAAATAAGTAGCTCCTAATGCTACAACAGTCCTAGCAGTGTTACACTACTAGCGTTATCCGAAACCTCTGATAACGGTAACAGACACTGCCACGATGTACACTAGAAATGCTGGACCGTGCTGTAAGCAGTCAGGCGTATTCAAGAGGCAGGATTAGGGGCGGTGACTGGAGTGGGCAGGGCGGTCCGGTGAAGAGGCAGACCCCCCTCATGAATACGCTGGACCACTTTCAGCGCGGTCTGGTGTTTCTAGTGTACATCACGGCTGTGTCTACTAGCGTTATCGATGGTTTCCTATAACGCTATTAGTGTAACACTGCTGGGACTGTTGTAGCACTAGCTGCTGCTTACTTCAGTAACATCTCCTAGTGCCGTTTTTACAGGTGACAGGACCTCTTTAAATTGATGTTAGGAACAGCAAAGTCTTTGATGTATACATTAGAAGAATCCATTTGCCAACATTGACTAAGTTGAGACCAAATCATGGTTGGTCTTGTGCTGAGCGAATACTAAATGTACTAAAAATACTAATGCATTTTTAACTGTGGAGGAGTTCAAAATATGTAGCAGGCATAGATAACGTAAAGAGATGGCTAGTTATGTGTGGTAACCATTACCATCGCAGTCTTCCATGTAGAGAGTAGGACTTTTGGCAATTCCAAATTTATCTTGCATCATAGACTTAACATAAGCCTTATAGGAAATCTACCATAAAATTCAAGCATGAATAAACCAGGGGGAACTTACTCATGGATTCAGACATTGTGACTGCGGTAATCTTCTTATATTTGTTATCCATGTCCTCCTTCTTCTAAAATTATGCTAATGAGCCAGAAGGGCTCTGTGGGCATTACCACATCCCCTCTGTGCTCTGGCTCAATAGGCTACTACACTGGCTCACTCGCCCCTCTGCTCCCTCAGCATTTCCCACTGCCTCTACCTGTTGTAATCTCACAGTGGGAGGAGGAAGTGCTCTACACAGTGTAGAAGCTTTGAAGCTGCAGCTCAGAGTTGCTCTGGGCTGCATAATTTTTAAAGTTGCTTTTAAAAGGAAGGAAGCCATGAAAAACGAATATAAGAAGATTACCACTATCACGATGCCTGGATCTAGGAGTAACCATGGTTGATTTGTTAGTAGATTTCTTTTAACTTATTAAGACTAAAACAGCAGGGACGATTTGCACCTGACGCTCGTGCAATGCACCAACGTTGTTCTGCACCATCAGAATTACTCTAAAGTCGGGCAAAGTGTTCCTTGTGTGGAGGGAAAAGTCTTGTGCATATACATACGCATGAGACTTTTTTTTATATATATATTTTTTTTTAAAGCCTGTACCTCGGATCCAGGGTATAACAGGGCACCAGTAACAGGATACTTTTATGTATGCACTGGACACCAGACAGGTTCTCTTTATAATCATAAAGGCTGTATGTGAGAGGGATCATTGGTGTCCACCGCTGTGATTAATGTACATGCCTGCCCCACAATATTGAATGTGATAGTCATTCCCTATTTTTATACAGATGCTATTGTCCCCCCGCCATTCCAGTAAAAGCCTCTGTGATGAAAGCAGAGCCGCTGCCAGGCCCAGGAGTAGAAGAATCGGGCAAAAGTATTACATCTCCTCTGATATAGAAGTAGAATACTGACTCCATAAACATAAGATCAAGGGCCATAGCCTTGCGCGGCTTACAGCGTATGGTGGTGACCAATACAAAATGTTGTGGGGCATCACAATCCACAGATCTCTACACACACACACACACATACATACATACATACATACATACATACATACATACACACATACAATGTGATCTGACCAATCACTGGCTTACAAGCCGGCAGCACCCTGGCTGCTGAAAAACTACAACTCCCAGCGTGTCCTATGGCTGTCAGTACTGGAGATGACCATGTCATATAGTAAGGCCAGGTGCCCCTCTCATGCCTGGCACTGCGCGGTGCCCACTTGTATCACGTCACCCGGGCACACTACATGGGCTAGCACAGATGACAGTGACACCCGGGAGGGGCTCCACCCGGTGCCCGCTGATAAGACACATGACATGGGGAGTGGTTATATAGTCCCCCGCCCCTCTGCCCCCAGTGCCCCTCGGCTGCTCACCTGTCCTGTCCTCAGCTCCTATACGTCTCCCTACTCAGCCCGGAGCAGTACACAAGCCAGGCCTAGACGGGTGACGTCACACGGGCTGCGTCTCAAGCCTCGCTCTGCATCACATTTCCGGTCCTGCGCAGATGAGTCTTGTTAGCAGCATCGCTAGCAGTCTGTTCAGGTAGGGTCTTACTGCTGGGACCCCGTACTTATCCACATAAAAAGAGACTCCAATCTTATTAATGGTGGAACTCCCACTGTATAACATGAGAGAAATTGCTGAGCACAGCGCTCAGATATCTCAGTCACTGTCTGTGCTCTGCAATTTCTGACACGTCCATAGTAATTAATGGAGGAACAGGACCCAGAATGTACCTTTCTCTTTGGATTGCTGGGGTTCCCATTTTTATGAATATTGGGAATCCTACCAGACTCTTACCAATCAGCTAGTTATTCTCTAACTTGTGGAAGCCATTCCTATGGTTGGTGGGAGTCTCGGCATGCAAACCCTCATCAGGATTTTCAGTTGTTCCAAGCTCAATTGTTATCCCCTATCCTCAGGATAGAGGAAAACAATCTGATCAGTGGGGGGCTAACTGCTGGGACCCCCACCCATCACAAAAACAATGCATTATTACATTCTATGGATGTATTGTCTAGTGCAGAGCACAGCGCTCGGTTATCGCCAGCACTCTCATTTACTATGATAGTGCCAGAGGTAGTCGAGTGCTGTGGTAGGCATTTCTGAAAATGGAACCACTATTCTCAAGATCTTTGAGGAATGGCCATCATCCTCGCCGTTCAGATTGTTTTCCCCTATCCTGTGGATAGGGCATACAAATCAAACTTTAAAGGAAACCTCCACTTGAAGTGGCTAGGTATAAGAAGGAAATACCGGGCACCAGCTAGGGGAGCTGGTGCGGAGCTTATTTTTTGTTAGTGTTTTAAACCGCTGTATTGCGGTTTAAAACACTTTTTAAACTTTATAGCCGAAGCGCTTCGGGCAGGAGTATGCGCTCGGCGCTTACCATGCGCGCGGCTCTCCTTCACTTCCTATGTAGCCGTGCGCATGGTAAGCGCCGAGCGCGTACTCCCTGCGCCGAAGCAGCTTCGGCTATAAAGTTAAAAAGTGTTTTAAACGCGATACATGGTTTAAAACCTACAAAAATAAGCTCTGCACAGCTCACCCTGAGCTGGTGCTCGTTATTTCCTTCTTATACCTGCCACTTCAAGTCGTAGGTTTCCTTTAAAGGGTCACCTTCATTCTGAGCACACAGAGCACATTATTTCTGCTCTCTGTCCCCTCTCCTGTCTGACATTTCCTGCTGCAAACATGAGGTGAAGGGTGAGAGGAGACATGTAGGAGCTGCAGCTTCTGGTGGATGATTTGTTTATATACAAGTGTAGGGAAATCTGTGGGTGTACAGGGAGAGATAAGAGTGTAGGTGTGTTGTAATCACATTAGTTAGGGCTCCTGGCAGCACATGAAGAAATCAGCTGAAAACAGCGCAGGGAGAGAGAAGAGAGGGTGGGGGGTGTCTCATATGTACATTCTCACAGCACATAGAATACGGGATGTGCCTAGGAATGGTCATCTGAGGGACAGAGGCTGATAGCAGGGGGAAGTCTGCTGAATAGAAGTGAAAGGAGCAAGATTTGGGTAACCAATCCAATTGCAGAAGGGCTTTAAATTACATGCTCTACAACATATCAAAAGTTTTTAAAATGAGGGGTACACATTAACTACTCCTGGACAACCCCTTAGGAGGATTTGCCCATGAAAGAAAGTTACACAATAAACAAAATTTGTAACCCTTTACAATAATTATCCTTTATTTATATAGCGCACACAAATTATGCAGTGCTGCACAAAGCATGACAAATTGGTCCCTGTCCCCATGGGGCTCACAATCTAAACAACCTATCAGTATGTTTTTGGAGTATGGGAGGAAACCAGAGTACCCGGAGGAAACCCACGCAAACATGGAGAGAACATACAAACTCTTTGCAGATGTTGACCTGGGTGGGATTAGAGCCAGGACTCCAGTGCTGCAAGGCAGAAGTGCTACCCACTCAGCCACCCTGCCACCCCCCAATTGTACTCAGTTTTAGTGATGTTTTAGCTCCTATCACTCAGTGATGGTCAGTGTAAGATTCCAGAGTGTGGGTGGGGACTATCTAAGCAGACACATTATGATGCCTGTAGTGCTGTGAGATGACGATGTGCTTAGATTATCAGGGTACATGTTAATCTTCACTTTTAGACCATTAAAAAACAATGCTCAACTCCTTTAAGCATAATTATAAAAGCAGTCGGTTCTGTTAAGTCTGTCTCATCACTCCAGAAAACGTTAGGAATAGGTAATCTCCAGTTGTGTTTTCCAGCACTTCATGCACTTGTAGTCCCCGTGTTGATTCTTCGTTATCAGCAATGAGTCGCATTAATGCCTGTAACCACTGTCCTGGGTCCTGCGACAGCGGAGGGCACATGACGCATATAGTGCAGATCACACAGTACAAGCAAGAAATTATTTATTTTTTATACTAAAAAAAGGATAAAACCATCTGCATGAATAGTTAAAAACCGCCAAGCATCTCGCATGACCCCAGATTCGTGTCTTCAGGCTTCTTATGGGGTCATGGTGTTGACATAGTAGTAGGCATTTAAATACAAAAAGAAAGATATAGGGGCACATTTACTTACCGTCCCTGGCATGTTCCCCAATCCGAAATGTCCGACGGAATGCACTGTGCCGCAATTCACTAAGATTGTGCGCCCGATATCTGCATGTGTCGCTTCCCCCCGAGTGCGCCTTCTTCTTCCTGGTGCATGTAAGTGCATTGTCTTGCGACACAATTTTAAAGTTAAATCCCGCGCTGAGTCCCGCGCTGATCGACCAACGCCCCCACCCCCCACCTCCCGTTGCGGTCTCACGAAAGCCGACACGATTGCGCCAAAATCCAATCACGTGCGACACAATCCCCTTCTAAATACCTGTCCCAGCCATGCAAAACCCGAAAACGTCGGAACATCCGATGAAAGTGCGGTCCACGGACCCTTAAATAAGCCCCATAGTTTTTTTTATCTTTATCCCAATAGTAACTATGTAATTCCATCATTCACACAGTTCTTTCTTTTTCACTTTTAACTAATTCCAAACTGAACCTAAATACAGACAGTCCCCGGGTTACATACAAGATAGCTCTGTAGGTTTGTTCTTTAGTTGAGTTTGTATGCAAGTCGAACTGTATACTTTAATTATTGTAGCCCCAGCCAAAATCTTTTTGGTCTCTGTGACAATTGGATTTTAAAAATGTTGGGTTGTCATAAGAATTAACAATAAATCTTAATTGCAGACATCTTTGATAATTGTTATTGTAGCCTAAGGCTAAAGTACAGTAAATTACCAACATTCAGGGGTCCGTTTGTAACTAGGGGTTGTCTGTAAGTCAGGTGTTCTTAAGAGGGGACCGCCTGTATACTCGACATTTCTATATTTTTCCTAAAATGGTTTTCTACCTCCGCTATAATCCTCTACAGACATTTACACGAAAAAAATCATTTTTTTTTTGGCATTTCTCTCATTTCAGAGTATCCACCTATCAGGGTTAGGAAAAATACCACCCTCTTCCTTTACCCAATCCACATACCCAGAAAAACACTCCCAATTCATCTTTCAGTCTTTTTTCACAGTTCCTTCCAGTCGTCCGTTATATTGTATAATATATATTTCCAGTGCATGAAGTGCTGGAAAACACTACTGGAGATTATCTATCCCTGACATTAACTGGAGTGGTCATAGAGACTTCTAACAGACCGACTGCTTTTATAATTACGCTTAAAGGAAGCCTACCACTTGAAGTGGTAGGTGTAAGATGCATATACTGAGCACCAGATCAGGGTGAGCTGGTGCCGGAGCTTACTTTCATGAGTGTCCTAAACCATAGTATCGCGGGTTAAACACTTTTTATTCTTTACAGTCGAAGGAGCTTCGGCGCACCTACTTAGGAAGTGAAGGAGAGCCGGTGACGTCGCACGCTTGGTGCGCCGAAGCTCCTTCGGCTGTAAAGAATAAAAAGTGTTTAAACCGTGATACAGCGGCCCTGATCTGGTGCTCTGATCTGGTGCTCGGTATATGCATCTTACACCTACCACTTCAAGTGGTAGGTTTCCTTTAAAGGAGTTTTACAGTTGGATCCAGGGACAACTAAAATTGTATACACATCAGGACTGATAGAGACGGGTTGGACTTATATCTGTAAAATGCTGTATTTTTTGTTAATAACATTAAATAAGAGAAACGGGGTCATTTACTAATGGCCCGATTCGCGTTTTCCCGACGTGTCACCCGAATATTTCCGATTGCGCCGATCCCCTGAATTCCCGGATTTTGGCGCACGCGATCGGATTGTGGCGCATCGGCGCTGGCATGCACGCGACGGAAATCAGGGGGGGGGCATGGCCAAACGAAAAGAAACCCGACGTATTCTGAAAATCCACCGGACGGCGGAGGAACTACCTTAATGAATCCCCCGGCGGGGACCCGAATCCAGCGCAGAGACGCGCCACTGGATCGCGAATGGACCGTGAGTAAATCTGCCCAATGTGTTATTTGTTATTCTGAGTATATTTAAGAAACTTTTCTTCATGGGAATTCCCCTTTAGATGTGATACCTTATTCATCTGATAGAGGGAACACTGGGGCAGATTTACTTACCCGGTCCATTCGCGATCCAGCGGTGCGTTCTCTGCGGTGATTCGGGTCCTGCCGGATTCATTAAGTCCACCATGGCGCTGCTGCGCTGAGGAGACTCCGAACGCACTCAATTCACCGCCTATTCCTAGTGAAGTAACGTGCAAGCTCCGCAACACTTTTTTTTTAAAAAGCGGCGTCTGTTCAGAATCGTCGGGTTTTCAATCGGCACGCCCCTGATTGGGGGCGCGTGGCGCCAAAATCCCGGGCAATTCAGGGGAAATCGTCGTAAAACGGAAAATTTCGGGTAACACGACGGGAAAACGCAATGGGGCAGATTTATAAGTGTCTGAAGTCAGAGATATTTCCAGTGCCCATGGCAACCAATCACGCTCGCTTTCATTTTACCAGTACATGAATATTGAAAGGGCACTGTGATTGGTTCCCTGGGCAACTGGAAATATTGACTTTCAGACACTGATAATCTGCAAAAATGTATAGACATCCTGTATATTCATCAGTAGAGAGATAAACTGTCCACTAGATGGCGCAGGTCCACAACCAGTTCAGACCTTCAATGAAAGTCAATAGCAATACTATTATGGAAGTTTAAGAATCCTATCTGACTTTGTTTAAAAGGGTTTTCCCACAAACAAAAGTTAGGCCCTATCCACTGGATAGGGCCTAACTTTGTGATCAGTGGAGGTCTCAGTGCTGAGACCTCCACAGATCGCGAAAATTAGGGGCCCGTCAGACCCCTTCGCGCTCCATCACATGGCCTTGCGTGACCGTTCTGCTCCATTAATCTCTATGGAGCGCCGCACTCCCAGACCCCACGTTTTCGCAATCTGTGGTGGTCTCAGCACTAAGACCCTCATGATCAGCAAGTTAGGCCCTATCCCTTTCATGCGGGGAAAAACCCCTTTAATGATGTTATTACAATTTCAAGAGCTATATATAGCTCAGAGAGGAGAACAGTGGAGGAACATAGGTACCGTGCCAGACAAATACTAAGTTTACATAGTGGGTGTTAAGTGCTTTAAAACAGCTAATGGCTTTTTGGTCATAGTGTCTACTGCTTTACAAGCAAATGGCAAGGTCTCGCCCCTTTTACACTTGCATTTATCATCGGCAATTCTGCGCGTGCTTTGACGTTCAACAACTCGCATTACACTCTGACCCTTGTATTCAAGGGTTTTGGCAGACTTTTTTCACGCGCACACACAGGTTTTTTTAACCTGCGTGTAAAGTCGTGAAATGTCTATGCGGTGGAAAAAGCACCATACAAATCTATGGAGAGTCAAGAAACGCATTGCACTCGGGTGCAAAGCATTTTCAACCAATGGGTTGCTAGGTGATTGTGAAAAAAAGGCAGGAAGTGGTCATGTGGGTTACCAATTGAAGTATCATCTGTGAGTTTGAAAACACTTCCAACAAAATGAACAAAAATCTTTGTCTCAGTGTGGAAACTTCTTCTTGCTTAAGGTAAAAAATATCATTTCTTCTTTACTTGCCCGTCCATTCATAATCCAGCGGCGCTTCTCTGCTGGTGGATTTGGGTCTCCGGCGATTCACTAAGGCAGTTTCTCCGCATGCCCCCAGGTGTCGCTGCTGTGGCTGAGTTCCTTGAGGCCCGCCGGAGTGCATGATCCTATACTTGTGAAGGTAAGTGCGTGTCCTGCAACACTTTTTTTTAAAATGTGTCGGTTTCTCGGAATCCGTCGGTTTTCGTTCAGCCAACGCCCCGATTGTCCGTCGCGTACGTGTCGGCACCCACGCGCCACAATCCGTTTGCATGAGCCACAATCCTGGGGCAATACGGGAAAATCGGCGCAAAACTGAAAATTTGCTAACACTCGCCGGTAAAAACACGATCGGCTCCTTCCGTGTCCCTGCCGGATCTTGCACTCTATACCTAAGAAAACTCCCTATGATTATCCAGTGTTGTTGGATTCCTGTTGTGACCCTCCTGCTGCTACTGACTTTGATCCCGTGCTGCCTGTCCGACCTCCTGCCTGCCCTCAACTAGGTTTCAAGCCTTACGATTCTGTACTAGCAGCACCATGTATACTATCTTACCATGCTATTAAAGGAAATCTCCCAAGTCTTTTTTGCATTGTGAAACCAAACATACCTGAGAATGTTGTAGCGACGTGATGCAGAAACATATTCTTGTTTAATCTCTAATCCAAATAGTTTTGCTCAAAAAACATTATAAAATTCAGAACCTTGAGAAAGCTGGGCTAGGTATAAGGTACTTAAATAAACACTTACACAAAGCTGCCTGAACTATCCAGACAGGCTAATCGACCCAAGCTGGATGACTCTACACAGCAGCTAGGGGATGCGCCTTCTCGTTATTCTGGCAGGACAGGCTGGAGCAGTGCATAATTAAGGTGAGAAGAGAAGTGCCGGGGCAGCCACAGGAGCGAAGGAACCTATTATCATAATTCTATAATTATTTTTTCAGCAAAACCACTCGGTCAGGGATTAACAAGATCGTTTCTGCATCAGTGTAGCTAACATATTCTCAAGGTATGTTTGATTCATAATACTAAAAACACATAATGGTAGATTTCCTTTAAGTAAATAATGTCCAGCCATTGCTTATTAAATCTGGTTCCGGGAAGTTGGGTGGGAAATAAAAATCTCTAATAGTATTGCAAGATTCTAGTTTTCTAAATAGCAAAAGAGAGCACAATAAAATCTGGAACTGCAAAGATAGTCTTATTCCACCCAGCATTCCCCCCATTTTTTAGACATTGACAGAACCTAAGAAGGAGTCACCGTGCCTGGATCTATGAGGATGAGGTCCCTGTCTTGATTTTGATGGTAGATTTCCATTATGAGACTAAATGCAATCCATAGACACCATGTGAACAAATGTTGTACTTACAAAACTAACGTCACCTTCATAAAACATGGAAGATAGGAAGAAACACAGTGATATTGCACCTGGAGTGATAGTTGTGCACTGAGAGATGCACACATCTTGCCGGGGGCAGCAAATTCCAATGCCAGGAGGGCACGCAATGCCCCGCTCTCTGCAGTGTGAGCCCTAGAGGTATCTACACGGTTTATACTACTACACAATGTAGGATCGCTCATATATTACACACAAGTGTTAAAGTCATGTTATGTAAACGTTCTAAACGATTAAAGCATCTTCTTTACTAAACCTACGCAAAGCGCGATTAAAGCGAAGCTCCACCTTTACCTGTGAACAGCAAATCAGTGTATATATAGAGAAAAAAATATATACTGGACAGAATATGACTAAGTGTGTATTGACAGCACGTATGGGGGACGTATATCCAGGACAGCAAAAGATAAGAGCATGCTTTATTTTGACGGCCGTGCAGCAATCTTTCTATGGAAGTGTGATTGTGCGCCCACCTGGCTCGTAGAATACATTCATGTGAATGCAGCCTTTGGGAAGGAAGGAGAGATGACAGAGGAGAAGTTGATACATGTTTCTATAACGTTATGTAAAGCGTTTAGTGTCTCTTTTGTCACATCATTATGTGTCCAACATTATGACTTTTAGAAAGTTTGTACAAACCATTTTAAGGTACTCCCTTATCCACAGGGGATCTGATCGTGATGGTGCATTAGATGATATCCCACCATCACAAGAACGGGTCCCCGAAGGCAATCGGACAATGGGGGGCCCATTGACATAATGCGTACTGCTGCTCCATTCAAATGCTGCAGGGGCGGGGGTCGTTATATATTGCTGAGCACAGCGCTGTGGTGTGCTCGCATTCCTATCGACATATGAATGGAGAGGGTGCAAGGGAAATAAAAGTGAAGGAACCTTAACCAGGAATGTACATTTTCAGCTGTCAAGGCAATTTTGTGATTTTTAAAAACACAGAAAAACACCAATGGATGCTCACTTGTACTAACTTTGGATGTTTCGTTCAGGGCCGAAAAAACGGGATTCGTAAATATAGCGAGTGGATAGTACCCATTGCTATGATACTAGAGAATATAGCAGAGGGGCTTCCAATGACTTTGGTTATTTATCTATACTGTACTAATTGTGTGATGATGGAACAGAACTCACTTACATTCATTAAAATTATGACAAGGTGGAGCTACACTCTAGAAAGAGCTCAACACAGACACACTCCACTCTACAGCAACAGACACATAAGTCATTGACACTAGCGATGTTACCTTCAAGCGAGGAAGCAAAGCTCCAGGGGAGGGAACAAAAAAGACCCTAAGGTCCCTGAGAATATCAGCGCTGCGCTCCCGCTTCTCCTGCCTGCACCGGGATACAGACTTTTCTCAGGGGTCTGAATATTTCAGGACCAACCCAGATAGCCAAAAAGTCAAATGAACAAAAAGGGTTTGGGGGGGAAAATAAAATGCAAAAAAAAAAAAAAAAACATAAGGTTAATGAAAAAGAATGGATGTGAATAAATCAAAAAACATAACATGCAACATATGCAGTGGGCAATGGTGAAGATTTAGGACAGCTAACATAAACCTGGCCGAAAGGGAAATAGTGACCAAAATGTTGGTCAGATCCCATGGACTGAAAGCACTGCACAGACGGAGTCCTTGCATTGTACAGAAGCACGATAAAGGAGGCCTGTAATCCGGGAACAAGCAGCACCAAATCTGTAATAACTGTTAAGAAGTTTTGGCACTGTGCTCTTCCGGCAGATAGGGGGTCCTTGAATTATGTTTCAGTATCATACAGGGCTCCATCCGTGCAATATATTAGTCTGTGGGATCGACCAAACATGGGTCAGTTACAGACCAATCACGTCGTGGGCAGTTGGCCTCCTTCAGATTTCTAAGATTTTACAATCAAACACACAACATAGGTTCATCTCTTAATTGAGGGTTTGGAAACCTAGCTCTTCTCTGCTAATTTGCACTATGGCTGTGGAGAGTTTATATAGGTACATGGGTGAGATTTAAATAAAACACATAGTTAGGGAAATTTATCAGTAAACAATGTTCAGAGTTCAGCAAGCTTGGGAAAATAAAGCTGAGTTCTGATTGGTTTACAGGGCAACTAGAACAGTTTGGCTCTCAGACACTTATGATAAATCTCCCCAAATGTGTCAGAGATGTGAATAAAAAAATGATCTCTTAGACAGGAGGAACCAGGAGAATAAATCAGATTAGTAAGGTAGAGGGGACAGCTTCTGCTTACCTTTCTTGGGAACACTTTGGATGAAGCTGGAGATTTCTTCACGTCTCACTTTTCTTGCTTCATGGATTTCTTTTTTCAAACTTGGTAAAGCCAAGAGATGTCTGACCTCCTTGTGCTCCCTGGCTACTGGCGTAAGCCTCCTCCTCTTCCCGCTGTAAGCTATAACGGCAAATGTCAGAGGGTTTGTGAAATGTTAGGATAATAAAGCTTCAGGGATCACCCAGTGGAATCATATTTATTTTTCCAAAGATGAAGCGTGGAGCATGGGCTTGTCATACTGACATAGAGGACAATGTCTCCGATATGTCTAGCACTTTTTTACAAACCCTATATGGCCAGGATGCTGTTTTTCCTACTGTAATGGATGGGGGATAGGGGATAACAGGCAAAGTGGGGGGCACTGCAGGGAATCTAAACATTTACCATGTTTCCCATAGATCACAAAGATCGCGGGTAATCACCACGTGTATAATCAGCTTTTATCATTAAACCATAAAGTGGCCCGTCAAGCACTGCACATCATAACAGGTACATCGAAGAAGAGCATACCGTTCTGCAAGCTCCCAGTCCTCCTGGATCTGTTTCTGCCGGGCCTTCTGGTGACTCTTCCCTCCAGCATTGGGCAGAACCCTTGCCACGCGGGGTTCCATAGTAGCCAAGCCTTTTTTACCGAGTAGTTTGAATGGGACAAGGATGGCTCGGCGTCTGATTTCAGGCTCATCTTGAGTGAGATAAAACACGAGAACAAACGTTGCCATTTATAGTACAAGCAAAGTGTGTTATAGAGTGGAGATACAGGGCCTTTTACAACTTGCTATAATTAGAAATAAAAGAGCAAAACCTGTGGAAAAAAACAAGGACATGGATCTGAAACGGCTTATGTGGAGATGCTCAAATCCGTGCAGCAATCTGTAATAATAAGGAACGTGAGACATCCTCACTCGGTCTCCCCGTCCGTATGTAGGAGCCAAACTCAGCCTCTGTACTAATGCTACACAGAGGTCTCCAGTCCATGGGCTCCCTGTCATCACAGAATACAATTAAAGTGGAATCTACCATAAAAATCAAGAAGTTTAAAACATTGGCACTTACATCCCTGCAACGTGACTGTGGTAATCTTTTATATTTGTTACACATGAAGGGTTCTGGGGGCGGTAACAAAGTCCATCTGTGCTGGCTCACAGGCTGTTACACTGTCTCACCCCCCCCCCCCCCCCAGCACTCCCCCTCCCTCTGTCTGCTGTAATCTCACACAGTGGGATAGAGAAGGTGCTCCTGCACAGTGTAACTGCAGCAGTGAGGGGCTTTGGTAACAACCCCCCCCCCCCACAGAGTCCATCTGGATCATTAGCATAATTTTAAAACGATGGAGGTTATGTATCACAAAATATAAGAAGATTGTGCTAGAATAGATTAAGTGTCCCTGTTTATCATAGATTTTGTAGGTTAAATTTCTCACTTTCACCTGAAAAGCACCTCCAAATCCACAACATTACAGTTACAGACTTGCCCTTTCTGCCAATGCCTAAGCCCCATCCACACTGCGTGCTGCCTGATCGCCCGGCCCGAGTAGTAGCACATGCTGCGAGTGTGATGCGAGTTCAGCTCATCACACTCGCGGTGTGGAAGGGGCCAGAGACTAACATCTTTCATAATTCAAACTTCACATTCCTGCCATAAGGCTTTCCCCGTGCTGCAGCAGTCCTGTGGAATGCACCAGCCTAACACTACTTGATTCTACATATCCAAAATTGAAGCATGCTATTGTCATTTCTCCATCCGCTGCAGAATATATTGGAGAGAATAAAGATTCTCATACTGTCATCATTATTTACCCGCGGGTGTCATTTTTGGCAGGATTCAATCCCAGTGGTCAGTGCTACAACGCTAGGAATGAACTACTAAGACAAGGTGTATTCCGTGATTTAAAACATATTTAAAGGAATTTCTCAGGAGTATTTAACCATACAACGCTACAGACATTGTACATTAGCTTCCTGGGTGCGGTATAGACATACCTTTGTGTGAGTGTGTAAGTAGTGACAGAACTGTGAAAAACAAATTTATATTCCAGCTCTGCAGCTCTTCAAGGGCTCTGGAGGTCTTTCAGCCTGAAGAGTTTCTGCTCTCTGAGCCCCACAGCTTCTCCCCTCTGCTACAAGTAGAGGCTGTATCATGAATTGGTTTGATATACAGCAGGTCACTCAGAGGGGAGGGAAGGGGCTGTTGCACAGGTCATTGCTAAGAGCAGGAAGTTTTTCAGGATGAAAGCCCCACCCAGAGCACTTGCAGTAGCTGGAAACATGGATTAAAAGTGAATTTTTCACAGGTCCTGCTCTACCAACTAACAGACAGAGTATAGTACACAGCTGTCCAGGGTCTTTACTCAGCACTGTCTGCAGTTTACTATGGTCAAACAGATGACGCATTCCCTTACCATCATGGATCATTACTAGGGAGCTATACTGGCAGCCACACATTGCTAGCATATGTGACACAAGCACAAAGCGGTGGGTACAGAAATAATCCGAGATGATTAAACAATATTGGCGCATGTCACGCCACATTCTGTTTGCCTTGTATTTTTCCATGCACGCTGACAACAGCTCAAAAAGGCCCCAAAAAGACAGAAGCCTACAAATTGTCATAAAGAGGAAATGCAAGAAGCAGGAATGAGCTGCAATGTGATGAGAAGTCGTCCCACAACGATAAGTCATCGCCGTGTAAGAGGAGGAAGGCCACGAGTTACTGCAGCTGCTCACACCCAGGACATCACAGCTATTTATACAAGACTGGCTCATGTATCATTACAGCATATAGGTCTGAGATGAGGTGTTATTAATATATTATTTAGGAATAAGGATTGCGGATCTCATACAGAGACACAAAACTACGGCAATTTGAAGACCCCACTACTCATCTGAACTAGCTGAACCAGATGATGACTGTGAGTTCAGATGTGAAGGCATAAGACATTGGGGTAAACTGAAGGTATACAGACATATCTGGGCTCTCTGATGATTAAGGCCCCGATCATAATCACATATGCACTTCCTCTTAAAGCAACATGTCACCAGGAATGTGATTGTAGGATGGGACAGGTCCAATAACCTGTGCTGATTTTATAAAATTCCTACAGAGTTTAGAATAGTTTTTTGCACAGTATCTGGCTCCCTGCCAGCAGCATGTGACGTCTTGGGGAGACGGCTCTTTTAGGTAAACGAGGGGAGTCCCTAAGTGCAGAGGCTTGCTTAGCCCCACCCCAAATATGGATAGCCCCTCCTAGCCCATGCTCCCCTTTATCCCAAAAACTGTTGGATTTAAAAGTGGTTTGGAAGCCATTGAGGAGCCAGAGAGCCGCTCTTTTATGGTGATGACTCTAACTCACTACAATGAGCCGCACTGCCATCACAGATGCACATGACAGTGTAGTGAGGATGAAGCTGGATGAGAGGAGACTGACATGCACACATAGGGGGATCACTACATGCTGCTGGGAGCCTAGTAATGTGAAAATATAAGTACTGAAATGATTCATAATGCTGACAAAGGCATTTCTAAAATCAGTATAGCATGGCTATTGGAACCCGTCACTAGCTAATAATCACATTCAGGTGTCCGGTGAGCTTTACAACCTGTATGTTGAAACAGCACTGAGTGCTACTTAAGTAAGTAGCTCCTAATGCTACAACAGTCCTAGCAGTGTTACACACTGCGGATCCGAAACCTCTGATAACGGTAACAGACACGCCACGTGACACTAGAAATGCTGACCGTGCTGTAAGCAGTCAGGCGATTCAAGAGGGGGATTAGGGGCGGTGACTGGAGTGGGCAGGCGGTCTGGTGAGAGGCAACCCCCCTCATGAACCTGGACCACTTTCACGCGGTCTGGTTGCTAGTGTACATCACGCTGGTCTCTAGCATCGATGTTTCCTATAACGCTATTAGTATTGTAAACTCGTGGGACGTTGTAGCACTAGGAGTTACTTCAGTAACATCTCCTAGTGCCGTTTTTACAGGTGACAGGACCTCTTTAATTGATGTTAGGAACAGCAAAGTCTTTGATGTATACATTAGAAGTTGCCAACATTGACAAGTTGAGACCAAATCATGGTGGTCTTGTGCTGAGCGAATACTAATGTACTAAAAACTAATGATTTTTAACTGTGGAGGAGTTAAATATGTAGCAGGCATAGTAACGTAAAGGATGTAGTTATGGTGGTAACCATTACCATCGCATCTTCCATGTAGAAGTAGGATTTTGGCAATTCCAAATTTATCTGCATCATAGATAACATAAGCCTTATAGGAAATCTACCATAAAATTCAAGCATGAATAAACCAGGGGGAACTTACTCATGGATTCAGACATTGTGACTGGGTAATCTTCTTATATTTGTTATCATGTCTCCTTTTCTAAAATTATGCTAATGAGCAGAAGGGCTTGTGGGCATTACCACATCCCCTCTGTGCTTGGCTCAATAGGCTACTACAATGGCTCACCGCCCCTCTGCTCCCTCAGCATTTCCCACTGCCTCTACTGTTGTAATCTCACAGTGGAGGAGGAAGCTCTACACAGGGTAGAAACTTTGAAGACGCAAGCTCAGAAGTGCCCTCTGGGTTGCATAATTTTTAAAGTGTTTTAAAAGAAGGAGCATGGAATGAAAAACGAATATAAGAGATTACCACTATCACGATGCTGGATCTAGAGTAACCATGGTGTTTGTAGTATTCTTTAACTTATTAAGACTAAAACAGCAGGGACGATTGCACACCTGACGCTCGTGCAATGCACCAACGTTGTTCTGCACCATCAGAATTACTCTAAAGTCGGGCAAGTTCCTTGTTGTGGAGGGAAAAGTCTTGTGCATATACATACGCATGAGACTTTTTTATATATTTTTTTTAAAGCCTGTACCTCGATCCAGATACAACAGGCACCAGTAACAGGATACTTTTATGTATGCACTGGAACACCAGACAGGTCTTTTTATAATCATAAAGGCTGTATGTGAGAGGGATCATTGGTGTCCACCGCTGTGATTATTGTACATGCCTGCCCCACATATGAAGTGA
This sequence comes from Engystomops pustulosus, assembly GCA_019512145.1. Taxonomy (NCBI): domain Eukaryota; kingdom Metazoa; phylum Chordata; class Amphibia; order Anura; family Leptodactylidae; genus Engystomops; species Engystomops pustulosus. The sequence goes on along the minus strand of CM033642.1, from coordinate 237,123,272 downwards.
TAGTCATTCCCTCTTTTTTAACAGATGCTATGTCCCGCCATTCCAGTAAAAGCCTCTGTATGAAAGCAGAGCCGCTGCCAGGCAGGGTAGAAGAATCGGGCACAAAGTATTACATCTCCTCTGATATAGAAGTAGAATACTGACTCACATAAACATAAGATCAAGGGCCATAGCCTTGCGGCTTACAGGTATGGTGGTACCAATACAAAATGTGGGGCATCACAATCCACAGATCTACACCACACCACCACATACATACACATACATACATACACAATACAATGTGATCTGACCAACACTGGCTTACAAGCCGGCAGCACCCTGGCTGCTGAAAAACTACAACTCCCCAGCGGTCCTATGGCTGCCAGTACTGGAGATGACATGTCATATAGTAAGGCCAGTGCCCTCTCATGCCTGGCACTGGCGGTGCCCAATTGTATCACGTCACCCGGGCACACTACATGGGCTAGCACAGATGACAGTGACACCCGGAGGGGCTCCACCCTGGTGCCCGCTGATAAGACAATGACATGGGGAGTGGTTATATAGTCCCCCGCCCCTCTGCCCCCAGTGCCCTCGGTGCGTCACCTGTCCTGTCCTAGCTCCTATACGTCTCCCTACTCAGCCCGGAGCATACACAAGCCAGGCCTAGAAGCGGTGACGTCACACGGGCCTGCGTTCTCAAGCCTCGCTCTGCATCACAGATTCCGGTCCTGCGCAGTATGAGTCTTGTAGCAGCATCGCTAGCAGTCTGCTAAGTAGGGTTACTGCTGGACCCTATTATCCACATAAAAAGCGCCCAATCTTATATGGTGGAACTACACTGATATACAATGAGAGAAAATTGCTGAGCACAGCGCTCAGATATCTCAGTCACTGTCTGTGCTCTGCAATTTCTGACACGTCCATAGTAATTAATGGAGGAAACGGACCCTGTAGATGTACCTTTCTCTTTGGATTGCTGGGGTTCCCATTTTTATGAATATTGGGAATCTACCAGACTCTTACCAATCAGCTAGTATTCTCTAACTTGTGGAAGCCACCTATGGTTGGTGGGAGTCTCGGCATGCAAACCCTTATCAATTTTCAGTTGTGTTCCAAGCTCAATTGTTATCCCACTCCTCAGGATGAGGAAAACAAAATGCAGTGGGGGGGGTACTGCTGGGACCCCCACCCATCACAAAAACAATGCATTATTACATTCTATGGATGTATTGTCTAGTGCAGAGCACAGCGCTCGTTATCGCCCAGCACTCTCATTTACTATGATAGTGCCAGAGTAGTCGAGTGCTTGTAGGCATTTCTGAAAATGGAACCACTATTCTCAAGATCTTGAGGAATGGCCATCATCCTCGCGGTTCAGATTGTTTTCCCCTATCCTGTGGATAGGCATACAAATCAACAACTTTAAGGAAACCTACCACTTGAGTGGCTAGTATAAGAAGGAAATACCGGGCACCAGCTAGGGGAGCTGGTGCGGAGCTTATTTTTGTTAGTGTTTTAAACCGCTGTATTGCGGTTTAAAACCTTTTAAACTTTATAGCCGAAGCGCTTCGGCAGCAGGAGTAACTGCGCTCGGCGCTTACCATGCGCGCGGCTTCCTTCACTTCCTATGTAGCCGTGCGCATGGTAAGCGCCGAGCGCGTACTCCCTGCGCCGAAGCAGCTTCGGCTATAAGTTAAAAAGTGTTTTAAACGCGATACAGGTTTAACCCAATAGTGCACAGCTCACCACTGAGCTGGTGCTGTTATTCCTTCTTATCCTGCCACTTCAAGTCGTGGTTTCCTTAAAGGGTCACCTTCATTCTGGCACACAGAGCCTCATTATTTCTGCTCTCTCTACCTCCCCTCTCCTGTCTGACATTTCCTGCTGAAAAACATGAGGTGAAGGGTGGAGGAGACATGTAGGAGCTGCGATTCTGGTGGATGATTTGTTTATATGACAATGTAGGGAAATCTGTGGTGTGTACCGGGAGAGATAAGAGTGTAGGTGTGTGTTATCACATTAGTTAGGGCTCCTGGCAGCACATGAGAGAAATCAGCTGAAAGCAGTGCAGGGAGAGAGAAGAAGGGTGGGGGGTGTCTATATGTACATTCTCACAGCTCATCTGATGGGACAGAGGCTGATAGCAGGGGGAAGTTGCTGAAGAAGTGAAAGGAGCAGATTTGGGAACCAATCACTTGCCGAAGGGCTTTAAATTACATGCTCTACAACATTCAAAAGTTTTTAAAATGAGGGGTAACATTAACTACTCCTGGACAACCTAGGAGGATTTGCCCATGAAAGAAAGTTACACTAAACAAATTTGGAACCCTTTACAATATTATCCTTTATTTCTATAGCGCACACAAATTATGCAGTTGCTGCACAAAGCATGACAAATTGGTCCTGTCCCCATGGGCTCACAATCTAAACAACCATCAGTATGTTTTGGATTATGGGAGGAAACCAGAGTACTCGAGGAACCCACGCAACATGGAGAGAACATACAAACTCTTGCGTGTTGACCTGGGTGGATTAGAGCCAGGACTCCAGCGCTTGCAAGGCAGAAGTGCTACCCACTCAGCCACCCGCCACCCCCAATTGTACTCAGTTTTAGTGATGTTTTAGCTCCTATCACTCAGTGATGGTCAGTGTAAGATTCCAGAGTGTGGGTGGGGACTATCTAAGCAGACACATTATGATCCCTGTAGTGCTGTGAGATGACGATGTGCTTAGATTATCAGGGTACATGTTAATCTTCACTTTTAAGAACATATAAAAAAGAACAATGCTCAACTCCTTTAAGCATAATTATAAAAGCAGTCGGTTCTGTAAGTCTGTCTATCACCAGAAACGTTAGGAATAGGTAATCTCCAGTTGTGTTTTCCAGCACTTCATGCACTTGTAGTCCCCGGGTTGAATTCATCGTTATACGACAATGATGTCGCATTATGGCCTCGTTATAAACCAGTCCTGCGCTGAGTCCAAATCAGTCGATCGACCAACGCCCAAACCCACCTCCCTTCGTGTCTCACGAACCGACACGAGTGCGCCAAAATCCATCCGTGCGACACAAGTCCCCTTCTAAATACCTGTCCACCCCATGCAAACCCGAAAACGCGGAAACATCCGAGAGAAAGTGCGGTCCACGGACCCTTAAATAAGCCCCATAGTTTTTTTTATCTTTATCCCAATAGTAACTATGTAATTCCATTATTCACACAGTTCTTCTATTTTACTTAATAATCCAACTCAACCTAAATAACACGGGGTCCAGGTACATACAAGATAGGGTCGGAGGGAGGTTTGTTCTTAGTTGAATTTTATATGCAAGTCTGAACTGTATACTTATATTATTGTAGCCCCCAGCCAAAATCTTTTTGGTCTCTGTGACAATTGGATTTAAAAATGTTGGTTGTCATAAGAATTACAATAAATCTTAATTGCAGAACATCTTTGATAATTGTTTTGTAGCCTAAGGCTAAGTACAGTAAATTACAACATTCAGGGTCCGTTTGTAACTAGGGGTGTCTGTAGTCAGGTGTTTAAGAGGGGACCGCCTGTATACTCGACTATTTCTATATTTTTCCTAAAATGGTTTTCTACCTCCGCTATAAATCCTCTACAGACTATTTTAAACAAAAAATCTTTTTTTTTTGCATTTCTCTTTCATTTCAGAGTATCCACCTATCAGGGTTAGGGAAAAATACCACCCTCTTCCTTTACCCAATCCACACCCAGAAAAAACACTCCCAATTTCAGCTTTTTTTCACAGTCTCCTTTTTGGCCATCGTCGTTATATTGTATAATTATATATTCAGTGCATGAAGTGCTGGAAAACACTACTGGAGATTATCTATCACTGACATTAACTGAGTGGTATAGAGACTTCAACGACCCGACGCTTTTATAATTACGCTTAAAGGAATCCACTGGATATGGTAGGTGTAAGATGCATATACTGGATGCACCAGATCAGGTGAGTGGTGGGCTGCTTTTCATGATGTCCTAAACCATGTATCGCGGTTAAACACTTTTTAGTCTTTACAGTCGAAGGAGCTTCGGCGCACTATTAGGAAGTGAAGGAGAGCCGGTGACGTCGCGACGTTGCGCGCTTGGTGCGCGAAGCTCCTTCGGCTGTAAAGAATTAAAAAGTGTTAAACCGTGATACCGCGCCCTGATCTGGGTGCTCTGATATGGTGCTCGGTATATGCATCTTCACTAACCACTCAAGTGGTAGTTTCCTTTAAAGAGTTGTTTTACAGTCGGACAGGGACACTAAAATGTATACACATCAGGACTGAAGAGACGGTGGACTTATATCTGTAAAATGCTGTATTTTTGTTAATACACATTAAATAAGAGAGGGGTCATTTAACTAAGGCCCATTACGGTTTCCCCGACGTGTTACACCGAATATTTCCCGATTTGCGCGATTTCCCCTGATTCCCTGGATTTTGGCGCACGCGATCGGATTGTGGCGCATCGGCGGCATGCACGCGACGGAATAGGGGGGGGGCAAAACGAAACCCGACGTATTGAAAAGCGCACAGGCGGAGGACTACCAATCAGCCGGCTCTGGAACCACCCGCGGATCTGCGCAGCAGGCCACCTGGACGGCGGAGGGACTACCTTATGACCCGGATGGACCCGAATCCAGGCAGAGACAGCGCTGGATCGCGAATGCCGGTGAGTAAATCTGCCCCAATGTGTTATTTTGATTCGAGAGTATATTTAAGAAACTTTTCTTCATGGGCATTACCTTTAGATGTGATACCTTATTCACGATAGAGGGAACACTGGGGCAGATTTTACGTACCCGGTCCATTCGCGATCCAGCGGTGCTTCTCTGCGGTGGTTGGGTCGGCTGGGATTCATTAAGTCCACCGGTGGCGCTGCTGCGCTGATGGAGCACGGAACAGCACTCAAGTTCACCGGCCTATTAGTTGAGTGAAGTACGTGCAAGCTCCGCAACACTTTTTTAAAAAGCGGCGTTGTTTTTCAGAATCGTGCGGGTTTTCAATCGGCACCCCCCTGATTGTGGGATGGCGCGTGCACCAAAATCCCGGGCAATTCAGGGAAATCGCGTAAAAACGGAAATTTCGGGTAACACGCGGGGAAAACGCAATGGGGCAGATTTATACAAGTGTCAGAAGATATTTCCAGGTGCCCATGGGCAACCAATCACAGCTTCAGCTTTCATTTTACCAGCACATGAATATTTGGAAGGGCATGTGATGACGCGGCAACTGGAATTCTAGCCACCCTGCGATGAGCAAAAATGATGAGCATCCGGTATCAGTCAAAGGAGATAACTTCCACTAGATTGCCGGTCGGCTCAACTTAGCCAAACAGGAGCATCAGCTACGTCATATATGGAAGTAAGTCAATAGTCACTCAATATCAACTGACAAAGTTTGTTAAAAGGGTTTTCCAAACAATGAAAGTTAGGCCCTATCAACTGGATAGGGCCTAACCTTGTGATAGTGGAGGTCTCAGTGCTGAGACCTCCAAGATCGCGAAAATTAGGGGCCCGTCAGACCCGCGCGCCTCACATAGGCCTTGGTGAGACGGTCTGCTCATTGAATCTCTATGGACGCAGGCACTCCCAGACCCACACGTTTTCGCAATCTGTGGTGGGCTCAGCACTAAGACCTCACATGATCAGCAAGTAGGCCCTATCCCCTTTCATGCGGGGAAAAACCCTTTAATGATGTTATTACAATTTCAAGAGAGCTATATATAGCTCAGAGAGAGAACAGTGGAAGGAACATAGGTACGTGCCAGACAAATACTAAGGTTACATAGTGGGTGTTAAGTGCTTTAAACAGCTAAATGGCTTTTGGTGGCATAGTGATCTACTGTTAAAGCACAAATGGCAAATTCGTCCCCTTTTACACTTGCTTTATCATCGGCAAGTTCGTGCGTGCTTTGACGTTCAACAACTCGCATTACACTTGACCCATTGTATTCAAGGTTTTGCGGACTTTTTTTCACGGCACAAACAGGTTTTTTTTAACCTGCGTGAAAGTGTGAAATTTCATGCGTGTGAAAAAGCACCATACAAAGACTATGGAGAGATCTCAAGAACGCATTGCACTCGAGGGTGCAAAGCATTTTCAACCAATGGGTTGCTAGGTGATGTGAAAAAAAGGAGGAAGTGGTATGTGGGTACCAATTGAAGTCATGTGATTTGAAACATCCAAAAATGACCAAAAATCTTGTCTCAGTGTGTGGAAAACTTTCTGTATTTGCGTAAGGTAAAAAAATGTATCATATGGGAATTATGTTGTTAGTGGAGAGACATATCTGAGATATCAGTTTCCCCAGGAAACACACTGGGGGTCATTTATCATAGGCGGCTCCTTGGAAAAGTTTCTTTGGCGTCTTTGGAGCTCTGCCTATCATCAGATTCATTAAATTGGCTTTGGCCCTTAATAAATGTTCTATGATTATATGTGTCTGGGCTTTTTCTTTCAAAAAGGCGCTAAATGCACCAAAGTCGCAGCGCATATACCAGCGGGGGCTGAAGTGCACTGTGGGACACATTTACTTACCCGGTCCATTCGCGACCAAGCGGGCGGTTCTCTGCGGTGGATTTGGGTCTCCGGCGATTCACTAAGCAGTTTCTCCAATGTCCACCAGGTGCCGCTGCTGGTGGCTGACGTCCTCGAGGCCCGCCGGAGACGTGCACGATTCTATACTTGGTGAAGGTAAGTTGAGTGTCCCGCAACACACTTTTTTTTTTTTTTAATGCGGCGGTTTCTCGGGATCCGTCAGGCTTTAGTTCGGCCAACGCCCCTGATTTGTCGCGTACCTGTCGGCACCCATGCGCAACAATCCGTTCGCATGAGCCACAAAATCCTGGGGCAATAGGGAAAATTGGCGCCAAAACTGAAAATTTGCGTTAACTCACCGGTTTAAAACACCAATCGGCCCTTTACGGGTGTCCCTGCGGATCCCTATGGATTATCCAGTGTTATTGGATTCATGTTGTGACCTCCTGCTTGCTCTGACTGATCCATGTGCCTGTCCCGACCTCCTGCATGCCTCAACCGGTTCAAGCCCTTCGATTCTGTACTCACCTTGGCCACCACGAAAGCAAAGTCGACGTTGAGAGATTGTGGTACCCGCGGCCAGCAAGACCAACCCGCTTTGGGAAGGCTTCTCGGTTGAAGACCGGGTCCACTTAGATTCTGCTCCCAAGGTGTCCAGTAATTGCGCTCCCAGGTGTGTATTACAATGGGTCACTACCCTGATCTGATACATTATACAGGAAGGGACACAGAGTAGGAGGGCATCATACATTATGGGGGCGGGGGGCATTTAGAGGTGGTTTTGCTACAGAAAAATGGGCATTAACCCCTCACGATTGCGCCGTAGCTCTACGGCGCAGAGGTTCTAGGAGGTATGAAACAAGAGGCTCACCGGGTGAGTCTCTTCATAAAAAGGTGGGGGTTTTTGCATTTTGCAGAAAACCCCACACGCTAATATAAACCGCGGGCCAGGTGCTTGCACCGATCGCGGCTATATAACCCTGCAAACGCCGCAAAGTCGAAGGCGGCGTTTAAAGAAGGCGGGCCATCTTTTTTACGATCGCTACGACCCCCGACGTCATCGGGGGCGGGGCGATCGCTTACCATGGTAGCCTAGGGTCTTATTTTGAAACGAGGCTAATGGCTTATGCAGGTTCGTTACAATGGGCCAGTGGCTCATTGTAATGTATGACTGCAAAAAGCCATATTTGCAATGCTGTAGTATTGCAGTATATGGTAGGAGCGATCTGACCATCTAGGGTATGTTACCATAGATGGTCTAAGAAATAGTGAAAAAAAAAAAGTTTTTAAAATAAAAAAAATGTATAAAATATTTAAAAGTCAAAATACCCCCTTTCCCTAGAAGGATTATAAAAACATAATAAACGTAAAAATCACAACATATTAGGTTGCTATCGCCGCGTCCCAAAGCCCGACCCGATCTATCAAAATATAAAAAACGGTTACGGGGGCGGTGACCTCCGAGGCGGGAAATGGACGCCCAAAATATCCGAAATGCGACTTTACACCTTTTTACATAACTAAAAAGTGATTCAAAATGTCGCCACAGACCTCAAAATGGTAGCAATGAAAAACGTTGCCTCATTTCGCCACAAAAAATGACCCCGCACACATATCAGTGCACCAAAGTTATGAAAAAGTTATTAGCGTCAGAAAGATGCCTAAAATTTGTTTTTCTTTTTTGTACCACATGTTTAATTTTTGAAAAATGTATTAAAAAAACACAAAAACTGTATAAATTTGGTATCACGCATCGCAACGAACCAAAGATAAAGTAGAGGTTGTTATTTGAAGCGAAGAGTGAAAGTCGTAAAAAATGAGCCCACAAGAACGTGCGTTTTTTTTTCAATTTTTCCACATCTGGAATTTTTTTAAGCTTCGCAAGTACAGGCATGTTAAAAAATAAATAAACATTACAGGAAAGTAATTGTACGCACAAACTAAGCCCTCACACAGTTGTACACGTAAAAAATGAAAAAGTTATGGATTTTGAAGTTGGAGAGCGAGAAAGAGCCGAAAAACACTGCGTCCTAAGGGAGGTTTTAAAAAATCTGTAGTGCGTGTCCCCACTTTCCATAAAAAAAAATTAAGATGTATCAGATGAGGGATGACAATGTTCCACATACAGTACAAATAAGGCCAATATTAATACATCTATAATATATGATGGCCTTCTCAGAGGTGGCATGCTGCCCATGGTTAGGGCACACTTGAGAACAGTTCCAAAATTTAGAACATTTTGTTGGACAGATCTGTGGAATACCTTCAGGGTTTCAGAGTACTATATCCATTATTCTTACATGCCATAGGAAATAGTGGGATTGCTAACTGGTAGAGTGAAGGATATTTACAGATACAAGTAATACATAGTTATTCAAGGCCAGAGTTGAGAAGCTTTTAATGGAAGGCAACAACCCGTTCTCCCGAATAAATATTCGTTGTTAGCCTTGAAGGCAGTTCACTTTCCCAGGATACTGCTAGATCTTGGTATCAAAAGAGCAGTACACACAGGGTCATGTAAATTTAGGATACAAGGATTCCTGGAAGCAGATCCTGCTAAGCAGTAATGTATACAAGGAAGGTTTTTGAATAAAGACTCTGACCTCAGCAGAGCCTACAATGGACAACATCCTACGTACAGGGTGGCTGCGTATGGCTTTATCTATATGTTATAGTTATAAATGTCTATTAAAGGATTACATGTGTAATTGCACTATACACCATTAGTAAAAATCTATACTATGTATGAGACAGAATATGAGAGCCAGCACATAATCTATGATTGTAAAGAGAGTGATAACATAAAGAAAAGTCCGGATTTTCCTCCTTCTATTATAGTAGCTTGCTATCTATCTACAGTGTCTATCTACTAACTACTTTTCTACTTCCCATTGTACACCTCACCTTGCATACATTTTTTTTCCAATAATTAACAGATGTGATTCTCAATCTTCATTACAAACGTGATCCAGTGCCATTGTAACAAGTCATGGACGCAACTAGGATGGATCCATTCCATGCTGTCAGATGTCATCTCTATAGCACCAGCAGAGGCAGTTAACAGAAGTGGGTAAGATATACGGAATTATATCATGAAGAATCATAATAATGAGATTGATATTAAGAGCACCATCAATTCCACAGCGCTTAAAAATCATAAATCAATAGATTATAGAAACAGTAGAGGGCTATCTCAGTTTTGTTGCTCAGCGATGAACAATTTTCTCCACATTTAGAAATAACGGGGAATAAAAAGAACAGTAAAGTTCTGGCCCGCCACTGCGCAAACACTTATTTTTTTTTTGTGCACTTTTAAATGCAGAGGTGCAAAACATTTCGTTGGACTAATGATAAATCTGAGTGCCAAGACCCACGGAGCACCGGAACGTCCCCTTCAGTTCGGAATTTGCGCACATAAAGAATAGTGCCAGCCGCGCCATTAAAAAAGATGCGTGTGACACATATCTTATGGTGCAGATAAATTCTTAAATACCTGTGCAAGCAGTTTACACTAGAAAGAACGTGCAAAGTCCGTCAGAGAGAAAATGGCGCACAGCTCCAATTTTTTCAGATGTCAAAATACAAATAGCATATATGACCCAATAGTATACTTATACAATTGTTCATATATGTAACTTAATAGTAATATTATAAACAGAATATAAGATCATTTATTACAAATGCAAACAGTCATATGGAACAAAAGGAGTGAGGGCCCGGATCACAAGAGCTTACATCTATGAGGATGAGGGGGGGTGGCGGGTTTGACACAAGAGATTACAGTCTATGAGGGCTGACGAGGGTGACACAAGAGCTTACGTATATTTGAGGAGAAGGGGTGGGTGACTGACAAAAGAGCTCTTACAGTCTATGAGTATGAGGGGGGTGACAAGAGCTTACAGTCTATGGAAATAAGGGGGAGACAACCAAGAGCTTAACAGTCTATGAGGATGAAGGGGGGGATGACACAAAGAGATTACAGGCTATGGCAGCGATGGCAAAACCTTTTAGGACACTGAGTGGCCAAACTACAACCAAAACCCATGTATTTTAAAGTGCCAATGGGACAATTTAAAGCAGTTAACTGATTACTCACTGCCGCGGTCACAGCAGTTTAACTGTTATAGGCACCGGGACACCAATACAGTAGAAAGAAGGAGAAGAAGTTTGGATATAATGTAGCTTCTTCTGGGGAACATGGCTCCTGGGACTGAAAGAGGCCTTGAGGATGTCTGGCAAACTCTGCACGTGTGAGATGGTGCGGGTGCCATTGAGAGGGTCCGAGGTGACACTATGGCAACCGTGCCAGTAGGTTCGCCACCCACTGGGTATAGGGGGGATGAGGGGGGGGTTGACACAGAGCTTAAGTCTATGAGGAAGAAGGGGGTGACACAAGAGCTTACAGTTCTATGAGGGATGAGAGGTGTGACACAAGAGCTTACAGTCTATGCGGGATGAGGGGAGGTGACAAAAGAGCTTACAGTCTATGAGATAGAGGGGGACACAAGAGCTTACAGTCTTGAGGATGGAGGGGTACACGAAGAGAAGAGTATATGAGGAACGGGAGTGACCAAGAATTTCAGTCTATGAGGATGGAGGGGTGGTGACACAAGAGCTTACAGTCTATGAGGATGAGGGGTGACACAAGAAGCTTACAGTTCTATGAGGATGGAGGGGTGGGACACAAGCGCGTACAGTTTATGAGAGAGGAGGTGACACCAAGAGCTTACAGGTCTCAGTGGACTGAGGGGGTGACGGACACAACGAGCGGACAGTTATGAGGATGAGGGGATGAAACAGAGCTTACAGTCTATGAGGATGAGGAGGTTGACACAAGACCTTACAGTCATGAGAAGGTGGGGGATGACACAAGAGCTCGCTTACAGTATATGAGATGAAGAGGGGGGAGACCAAGAGCTTACAGTCTCTGGGAGAGGGGGGGGGGGGTGACACCAAAGCTTACAGTCTATGAGGATGAGAGGGGGACAAAGAGCTTACCAGTCTATGGGAATGCAGGGGGGTGGACACAAGGAGCGTTACAGTCTATAGGATGGAGGGTGACAAAGAGCTTACCGTTTATGAAGATGAGGGGGGTGGCACAGAGCTGACAGTTCTATGAGAGAGGGGGAGACACAAAGAGCTTACAGTATATGAGGGAGAGGGAGAGTGACACAAGAGCTTACAGTCTATGAGGATGAGGGGAGGACACAAGAAAGCTTTACAGTCTATGAGTATGAGGGGTGAGGTTGAACAAGAGCGACAGTCTTGAGGATGAAGGGCGGGTGGGTGTGAACAAGAGCTTACGTACTATGGGGATAATGGGGTTGACACCAAAGAGCTTACAGTTATGAGGGATGAGGGGAGAACACAGAGTTACAGCTATGAGATGAGGGGGGGTGACACCAAGAGCTTACAGTCTATGAGGCTGAGGGGGTGACCAAGAGCTTACCTCTATGAGATGAGGGGGGGTGACACAAGAGATTTACAGTCTATGACACAAGATCTTACAGGTATATGAGCGAGGGGATGGGGGGTGACAAGTGCTTACGTATATGCGGATTTGAGAGGGGGACACAAGCGCTTACATTCTATGAGAATGGAGGGGTGACACAAGAAAGAGCTTACAGCTATGAGGGTGGGAGGGGTGACACACAGAGCCTTCAGTATGAGGATGAGGGGGGGGTGGCCACAAGAGCTTACAGTCTATGAGGATGAGGGGGACACAAGAGCTTAGTTGTTCAGGATCAGGGGGTTGGACACAAGAGCTACAGTCTATGAGGATGAGGAGGCGACACAGGAGCTTACAGTCTATGAGTATGCGGGGTGACACCCCCAAGAGCTTACCGTCTATAAGTCTATGAGGAAGAGGGGGGACACAAGAGCTTACGCTATGAGGATAAGGGGGTGACACAAGAGCTTACAGTCTATGGGGAAGAGGGGTGACACAAGAGCTAAGTCTATGCGGATGTGGGGGGACAAAAGAGCTCACAGTCTATGAGGAGGAAGAGGGTTGACACAAGAGCTTACAGTCGACTCTATGAGATGAGGGGGTGACACAAGAGTCTACAGTCTATGGGATGAGCGGGTGGACACAAGAGCTTCCAGTCTAGAGGATGAGGGATGATACAAGAGCTACATGTCTATGAGAATGAGGGTGAACACAAGAGCTTTACAGTCTATGAGGATGAGGGGGGGGGACACAAGAGCTTACCGTCTATGAGGAAGAGGGGTGACACAAGGAGCTTACGTCTATTGAGGTAGGGGAGATGAGCAAGATCTTACAGTCTATTGGGAATGTGGGGGGGACACAAGTGCTTCAGTCTATGAAGGATGGAAGGGGTGGTGACAGTGGGACACAAGGCGTACAGTTTATGAGGATTGGAGGGGTGACACAAGAGCTTACAGTCTATGAGGATTTGAAGGGGTGACACAGAGCTTACAGTATGAGGATGAAGGGGGTGGACACAAGGGATTACAGTCTAGAGGATGATGGGGGGGGGTGGCACAAGAGCACAGTCTATGAGATGGGGGGAGACACAAGAGATTACAGTATGTCAGGATCAGGGGGTTGAGGTTGACACAAGAGCGTTACAGTCTATGAGGATGCGGGAGGAGAAACATGAGCTACAGTTATGAGTATTGAGGGGTGACCAAGAGATTACAGTACATGAGGAAAAGAGGGGGTGGGGTGACCACAAGAGAATGACAGGTCTATGAGGATTAAGGGGGTGACACAAGAGCTTACAGTCTATGGGATGAGGGGGTGTGACACAAGAGCTTACAGGTCTATGAGGATGTGGGGGTGAAACAAGAGCTCACAGTCTATGGGAATTGAGGGGGGGTGACACAAGAGCTTACAGTCTCTGACACAAGATCCTTCGTCTAGAGGATGTGGGGGTGACACAAGTGCTTACAGTCTATGAGGATGAGAGGGGGACACAAGAGCTTACAGTCTATGAGGATGGAGGGGTGACACAAGAGCTTACAGTCTATGAGGATGGAGGGGTGACACAAAGAGCTTACAGTTATGAGGGATGAGGGGGGTGCCACGACCTTACAGTCTATGAGGATTGAGGGGGAGACACAAGAGTTAAGTATGTCCAGGATCAGGGGTTGACACAAAGAGCTTACAGTCTAGAGGATGAGGAGGAGACACATGAGGCTCAGTCATGAGTATGAGGGGCGTGGTTGACAAAGAGCTAAAGTTATGAGAAGAGGGGTGACACAAGAGCTTACAGTCTATGAGGATTAAGGGGGTGACACAAGAGCTTACCGTGTTGGGGAAGAGGGGGTGATGACACAAAGAGCTTACAGTCTATGAGGATGTGGGGGGTGACACAAGAGCTCACAGTCTATGAGGATGAAGAAGGTGACCAAGAGATTACAGGCGACTCTGAGGATGAGGGGTGACACAAGAGCTTACGTAATGAGGATGAAGGGGGTGAACAAGAGCTTACGTCTATGAGGATGAGGGGATGATACAAGAGCTTACAGTCGATGAGATGAGGGTGAAACAACAGAGCTTACGTCTAGGAGGATGAGGGGGGACACAAGAGCTTACAGCTATGAGGCTGAGGGGTGGACACAAGAGCGTACAGTATAGAGGATGAGGGGATGCACACAGATCTCGTCTATGAGGAGTCTGGGGGGTGACACAAGTGCTTACAGTCTATGCGGATGAGAGGGGAACACAAGAGCTTACAGTTATGAGGAGGGAGGGTGAACAAGAGCTTACAGTCTTCTATGGAGGATGAGGGGTGACACCCAAGAGTTACAGTTATGAGGATGAGGGGGTGGCACCAGAGTTACCGGCTATGAGGATGAGGGGGAGAAACAAGAGCTTACAGTTATGAGGAAGAGGGGGGACACAAGAGCTTACCGTCTTATGTGGGGGTTTACGGGGGGTGACACCGAGCTACAGTCTATGAGGATGAGGAGGAGACAATGCATGAGCTTACAGTCTATGCGTATGAGGGGGTGACACAAGAGCTTACCGTCTATGAGGATAAGAAGGGGGGTGACACAAGAGCGTACAGTCTATGAGGATGAGGAGGAGACACATGGAGCTTCAGTCTATGAGCGTATGAGGGGGGTTGACCACAAGAGCTTACAGTCTATGAGGGAAGAGGGGGGTGACACCAAGAGCTTACAGTTATGAGAGTAAGGGGCGGTGCACAAGAGTTCCAGGTCTATGGGGATGAGGGGGTGACACAAGAGCTTACAGTCTATTGAGGATGTGGGGTGACACAAGGCTCCCGTACTATGGGGATGAGGGGGTGAACAAGAGCTTACATTCTATTGAGGTGTGGGGTGACACAGAGCTCACAGTTAGGAGGAGGAAGAGGGTGACCAAGAGCTACAGTCGCTTATGAGCGATGCGGGGTGACACAAGAGCTTACAGTCTATGAGGATGAAGGGGGGGGTGACACAAGAGCTACAGTCTAGAGGATGAGGGGATGATACAAGAGCTACCAGGGTTTTTCTATTGAGGATGAGGGTGACACAAGAGCTTAAAGTCTATGAGGATGAGGGGTGACACAAGAGCTTACAGTTCTATAGGAGAGGGAGGACACAAGAGTTACAGTCTATGGAGGATGAGGGTCTGATACAAGAGCTGACAGTCTATGAGGATGAAGGGGTGAAACAAGAGCTTACAGTCTATTTGAGGATGAAGGGGGTGACACAAGAGCTAAGTCTATGAGGATGAGGGGATGATAAAAGAGCTATATAGTCGTGAGGATTAGGGTAACAAAGAGCTTACAGTCTAGAGGAGGGGGGGGTTTTTTTTTTTTTTTTTTGGGGGGGGGGGTGGATGAAGGGGGGACCAAGAGCTACAGTATGAGGAGAGGGATGACACAAGAGTTACAGGTCTATAGGATGAGGGATGAACAAGAGCTTTACAGTCTATGCGGATGAGAGGATGATACAAGGAGCTTATAGTCTGTGAGGATGAGGGGGTGGACACAGAGGCTTACAGTTATGAGGTGAGGGGATGACACAAGAGCTACAGTCTATGAGATGAGGGATGACACAAGATCTTTACAGTTATGAGGATGAAGAGAGACAACAGGCTTACCGTCTATGAGGATGAGGGGATGACCACAAGAGCTTACGTTATGAGGATGAGGGATGATACAAGAGTTATAGTCTGGAGGAGAGGGGGTGGACACAAGAGCTTTACAGCTATGAGGAGAGGGGGTGACAACAGAGTTACAGTCTATGAGGATGAATTTTTGGTGACAACAAGCGCTTACAGTCTATGAGATGAAGGGGGTGGGGTGACACAGAAGCTTACCCGTTCTATGAGGGATGAGGGGATGATACAAGAGCTTATAGTCTGTGAGGGATTGAGGGGGTGACAAAGAGCTTACAGTCTAGAGGATGAGGGGGATGACACAAGAGATTACAGCTATGAGGATGAGGTATGACACAAGAGCTACAGTCTATGAGGATGAGGGGATGATTACAAGAGCTTATAGTCTGTGCGGATGAGGGGTGACACAAGAGCGTACAGTCTATGAGGATGAGGGGGTGACACAAAGAGATTACAGTCTATGAGGATGAGGGGTGACACAAGATCTTACAGTCTATGAGCATGTGGGGGTGACACAAGAGATTTAGTCTATGAGGATGAGCAGAGCCGATTCTAGCAATTTGCTGCCTGAGGCGAATCGTACAATGCTGACCGCCCCCCCATTCCTGTTAATTGCCCGCTCCAGGTTAGTTTAATTTTTGCTTGAAAAACAGACACTCTGATGACTGATACAGGTTCCTAAGAGTCATTAAGCGATCTAGTATCTTAAGATCTCATCCAGTAGGACTTTGTTCGGGTTCTTTGACATATCAATGATGATTCACGGCCAGATATCTTCAGCTCCGTGCAGCATATCTCCTCCGGCGTCCCTTAAAAAATACCACAGTCACTACAGGATTAAAGCATTGGATAACCAACACTCTGCTCCTAAATCATATAGACACAGCACCCCCCCCTTACCGTTTAAAATTATTCTTGCAACATATAAATAATAAATATACTGTATACAGAAGCCTCCCTCCCCGTTATATTAGTATCGACACTTATTAGCCACATTGGTTAACAAGGAGTTACAAGAAAATTACAGCAGGACAGGCTTCTACTATGGTGAGCGCGGGGTCCCGGTCTTCTCGCGGCTCTATCGAGCAACGGCTCTGCACGTGACACAGGCATCGTTGACGTCATCACCCACCCCGTGCACCGAATAGAACACAGCAACTGCCGCAGCAGGAAAGGCCGCTGCGTCCGGCATATAAATCGGTCGAAATAATCCACATTAGAGCGGAAAATTTTGATACTCTTTTAACGGGCTAGGCCTTCTGCCGCCTGAGGCGAGATTTTTCAATCTTGCCTAAGAGCTTAGATATTGATGGCTTGCGTAGGCAAATTGACATTCTATATGTCTGGTAAAGTTTTTATACTGTTTCCTTTCTCCAGGGGAACATTAGCAAGAACTTTAGAGACACTTGATGAGTCTTGTATTTATAAGGATAGTCAGGACAGTGAAGGATAATGGCAGTGGCGGATGGTGGTGGTGGTAGGTGGAGGAGCAGAGGCCGCCAGACTCTGGATACGTCATGGTCTGTACATGACATTACTGCAGCTTTTGGATGATGTGACGTAACACTGATGGGAGGAATAAAAGATGTAAGGCAAACCCAAAGTATTAAGAGGAAATCCTAACACCCCTCATAATCTAGTTTAGTGAAAACTTGTATTCCCCATAATTACAACAGCGCTGCAGAATATTTTTAATATTATCACCTTTGCATTGTAACGTCCTCTGTTATTCATGCTTAGAACTTATTGAATGAATTGACAGTCAGGGTATGGTTATTTTCTTGTGAAATGCTTTATTTATAATAAATACTTAAAACAGACATGTCAAGGGCTAATGACAGGTCTTCTTGTGCACCATATTAGCTTTTAAAGCGTTCATTAAGGGTTCTTCTGAAGAGGAGTAAATAAAGACGTTTGCATCAGAAGAAGTTCCCTTAATGACACCACTAAGGTGACAGAGAAAGTGTCGGGCTCTTGGCTACACATCGGCACCTGCAGATTTGATCACAAGTGTCAATTGGGATCACAACGCACAGCAAATTTCCTGACTATCGAGGTGGTTCCAAAGCCCCTCATGATTGTTTAGCTTCAAGAATGTTACACTGTGCAGAAGCATTTTCCCCCTCCCGCTGTGTGAATGAAAACTTCCTATGTTCCATAAGGAAATTTATCATGGCTCTGCTGCCAGAAGTGACAACTTGTCATTCCCCATATCACTTCCCCTTTAAATTCGGATTTATGAGATTTTTTTCTTTATTTTTATTTTTACGGGTTGGTACGTAACCTGTGACTCGATTGCCGTCGTAATTTCTTCTAAAAAACCCAAATATAAGACATGTACCTGATCGTGGTCAGACTCTGATTAAGAACTCTCTGTACGTTAGAAATGCGTCAGTTTTTCCATTATGGTACCATTTTAACATTTTTAAAACGAAGGTGAAAGAAAGTTTTATTACACCTCCGTTGTCAGTCTGCTTGGTTGAGGATTTACCCCTCTTCTCTCCGAGCTCCGACATCTGATAAAGGACTACAAGGGCAGGTGAGCTGAAATTTTTTTTCCCTTTTTGTTATTTATTCTGTTTTGAGCGTTTTTTAAATGGTTCAATGTATTGGGGACAAACCAGTGAGTATGGTGGAGTGAAGAGCTGCATTTTTTGGCAGTTTTGTATACATTCTTTTATTCTGTTTGTATTATAAGATTTATAAATTTGATAATCCCCCTATTTGAATGCAGGATACGACAGGTATATTGTGCAGGGGGCAATTTGTGACGACATTGACTTTTGAACCAGGTTGGCATACAATAAGTGTTATTTTGAATCTGTCAGTTTCCTGATGCTAATGTTTGCCATTAAGGACATAAGTCATGCATCAGCTTTATTATTGACATGAAAATTGCAAAGATCAAGTCCCATAAGGTGTTAATGGGAAATGGAGCTTCCAGAAGAAAGGCAAATAAATGATGATATCAAGTAGAATAAAAAGCTGTACACTGCACAAAGATTTTGAGCTTTAAATACCTGAAGTTTTTTTGATAGCAGTGTTATTATAGCAGGGAGAGAAAAGGGGGGTCATTTTTAACCAAGGGCCAAATCGCTCTTCTTCGTGGTTTCACCGGAGAAAAATTACGGTTTGTGTAAAATTGCCCCGGGTTTTGTGGCGAACATGATCGGATTTGGACGTATCGGCGCCGATGCATGCATGGGGGGCATGGCGTCGAGAAAACCCGACGGGATTCGGAAAAAACCGCAGTATTTACAAAAAAAAATAGTAGCTTGACACTGAGGCTTACCTCCACCCGGATGGATGGTTGACTCCGGCGAACCTTCAGCGCAGAGCAGCGGACGACACCTGGTGGACATTGGGCAAACTACCTTTAGTGAATCGCAGAAGACCCGAATCCTCGCATGGAAAACGCACCACGCTCGCGCCAGGACCGGGTAATAAGTAAAAAGTGCCCCAATGAGCTTTGATATAAACCACACTGAGCAAAATATGCAACACCAATAGAGTAATAACTGGCTGTATATAGGAGGAGATAGTAGGAGTAGTCCTGAGTATAAAGCAAATCTATGTTGCTGTATGGCCATATACTACCTTCTATTGGAGCCTGCCTACTGGAGGTTAGTGAACATGTAGGTACAGTATAGAGCAAATCCAATTTTACAGATCCTATCTGCAGGCAGCATGTTTAAAACGTGGAGAAGCTGAGCAGATTGTATAAAGTGTCCTATCTGCAAGCAGCATGTTATAGAACACGGGGAACTGAGCAGATTGTATAAAAGTGCCTATCTGTGGCAGCATGTTTTTAGAAACACCGTGGAGATGAGCAGATTGCTATAAAGTGTCTATCGCAGGCAGCATGGTATAGAACACGGGGAAAACTGAGCAGATTGTGAAAGGCCCATCTACAGCAGTGTCTTACAGAGCAGGGAGGAATAGAGGAGGATTATACTTGCAAGTCGTGACCCAATACTGGCACCCGAAAGGGGCGTTTCATTGCATATTCAAAAAGGCTGCCAACATTTATTAGAGTCCGACATAAATGTTGCCACACAAGTCCACATATTGATGAGACGAATACTTGCTACAACCCCAAAGTGAAATGCACGTGACAGTGCTCCGTCTCACAAAATCAGGGCACCTCTGCTTCTAGTGAGGCGAAGCTGCCACCATAGTGCAGTTTCCTCATGTTAGTAAAGTGGGCCATCATGTATAGAGCACGCGTGGCTGAGTAGATTGTACCTTTATAAAAAACTAGTGCAGTCTGTACTATGTGCAGTGAAGTGGAGTGGGCAGGGGGCGGGGCACCAAGATTCATCAAAAATGGTTCAGGGTCTTCATTAATATCGGAAGTGCTGCACCACTTTTTTTGGTTAAAAACCATTTAATTAGAGCATGCGACCACAATGCCTGTGAAGTCGCAGTAATAAATGTGAGGCCAGTATGAATTGGCACTGGGAAGCACCTTTAGGATGCAGAATTTGTGGGCGTTGGGCACAGTGCAGGGACGACCACTGAAACTGGCGCAGAAATAAATATAGAGATACAGTGTCCCGGACACCAAACGAACCTGCACTCCCAGTCCGGTATCCACGGGTATAAGTCCTGGCTGGTACAAATAAGCCTAATAGCACGGTTCTATTCGGTGGTGCTCAGCTAGGAGCAAAAACAGCAACCCAAATAAAAAGTAAGAAGAAAGCGAGCGGCACTCACCGGTTGCTGCGAAGAATTTATTGGTGGTGTGTACAGAGGCAAGAACGGGGCCAGGCGACGGCCGTTTCGCGCTGTTCTAGGCACATCATCAAGCCCAATGACGTCACCTCTATGCGCCGCGCACATTATATGACGTCCGGGCAGAGAGGCGGCGTCATGGCAACAAGAACAATACAAAAACACTGACAGTGCAGTTAAAACACTACCTAAACATTTAAAAACATAGGCAGGATCTGCCAAGTCAAGGAAATATTAAATGAAACGAATAATACTTGTTGCATACGGGGTAAGTAAGTAATAATGGACGGGAAGTATAAGGTGCGGTCAGGGACAGCTGGCAAGGGGATAGATGACTGTGAAGTAGACCGAGGTAAGGGGGTAGCGATTTATAGGAAGACACTCAGGTCGTTCCTATCGTTCAACCCCAAAACACCGGTGGCGTCAAACTGGATTAGTATTTTGACTCCTGACAAGCAATAGTTTACCCCTGTCGCCCCCACTGGACTCGCCTAAACATGCTTCGTCCCGCAAACATCAAACACTCCAGGGTTCCCACATGCTGTTGTCTTACATGATCAAGTGGTCGGGGGCACCCCTCCCCTGTGCTGATCGATTTGTAATGTTCCTAAACCTCACGTATAATTTGGTATAGTTCCCAATATAAAAGAATTTACAGGGGCAAAAGATAATGTAAACTACAAATGTGGATTGCAGAGATTAAGGTTCTTACTTTATGTGAGACCCCACCAAGACAAATAACCTTAAGTTGGCTATTGTGGTTGCAGAATCTGCGAGAACCACATCTGAAGTTCCCAACCGGGACACTCTTCTCTAGCCAGTCTGATCATGAGAAGAAAATTGACTGTGTACAAGTGTCTTACGTATGTGGGGCAGCGTCTAAAGGCAACAACCGGACGTTGGTGGGTAACCTCCTCGAGGATGGGGGTCCTGTTTAGGATGCCCCAATTCTTAGTGATAGCCTGGCGTATCGCTGCTTCACATGGGTAAACTCAAAGGAGAAGGTAAATTTTTTACCTCCATTAGCCCACCTCCGTCTCTATAGACCCTACACTCGCCCTGTCCTCTTCCTATGTTGTCACCTAGCAACTCTTTTTGGGATAACGTCAAAACCTTTCCGTAAGCTTCAGAGACAATGGCATTAGGGTAACCTCTGCCACTAATCTGTCCCCTAATTCTTAGCTGCTGATGAAATCGATTCATCACTATTAAACGCCTACAGCCGTAAGAATTGTGCATAGGGCAGTCCTTTTTTGTGTGGAATGGGTGAGAGCTTCGATTAGATAAAGTGAGGAGAGAGTTAGTAGCTGCTTCTCCTTCCGTAGAGGCCGAGTGTGTAGCTCACCTTGCAGTCTCAAAAACCATTAGAATCTAAAAATTCGAGGGCTTTCTCACCTGTAGACTACTGCGGTGAAGGCAATTATCATCTGGTTAATTAGACGTTTCAGCATTCCACGAACTCAAAGAACATAGACTCGTACCTTCCCAGCCGATAAAAATGTTCGTTTCCACGTAACGAGTGAATGCCTTCACGTTTTACGGCAAAAGGTGATTTGTCCAGAGTAGGACAAGGGGGGTTCTCGACAAACATTGCATTACAAATCGATCAGCACAGGGGAGGGGTGCCCCCGACTCATTGATCATGTAAGACAACAGCATGGGGGAGACCCTGGAGTGTTGATGTTTGCTGGGATCGAGCATGTTAAGGCGAGTCCAGTGGGGGGCGACAGGGGTAAACTATTGCTTATGCAGGAGTCAAAATACATAATCCAGTTTGACGCCACCGGTGTTTTGGGGTTGAACGATAGGAACGACCTGAGTGTCTTCCTATAAATCGCTACCCCCTTACACTCGGTCTACTTCACAGTCATCTATCCCCTTTGCCAGCTGTCCCGTGACCGCACTTATACCTCCCGTCCATTATTACTTACTTACCCCGGTATGCAAACAAGATATTATTCGTTTCATTTAAGTATTTCCTTGACTTGGCAGATCCTGCCTATGTTTTTAAATGTATTAGGTAGTGTTTTAACTGCACTGTCACGTTTTTATTGTATTGTTCTTGTTGCCATGACGCCGCCTCTCTGCCCGGACGCATATAATGTGCGCGGCGCATAGAGGTGACGTCATTTGGCTTGATGATGCGCTAGAACAGCGCGAAACGGCCCGTCGCCTGGCCCCGTTCTGCCTCTGTACACACCACCAATAAAAGTTCTTCTGCACGCAACCGGTGAGTGCCGCTCCGCTTTCTTCTTACTATTTATTTGGGTTGCTGTTTTGCTCCTAGCTGAGCACCACCGAATAGACCGTGCTATTAGGCTTATTGTACCAGCCAGGACTTATACCCGTGGATACCGGACTGGGAGTGCAGGTTCGTTTGGTGCCGGGACACTGTACTCTCTCTATATTTATTTCAGGACTGTCCTTACACACGTTGTCCAGAGCACATTCAGTACCACCCACACCGGTTGATTGGATTGAGTGCATACTCCGGGTATGATGGAAAACATGGCAGGTACAGAAACGCCAGAGGTGTCATTAAGTACAGGCAGAGAAGATGCGGGTGCCTTCTTCAAGCAATGCAATAACAAGGATAACTTGCTCATGATGAGCACAAAAGCTCTGGAACATCGCGTCACGTCCTTAGCTGACAAGGAGGTCAGACTTTTTTGGACGAACCACTCCTTAAAGTCCTACAGTGAGAGCAATCGGGTGCCAAGGGGCCTTAGGACCTACAAGACCCCGGCCCAGTATGTCGAGGACCCCACCTTCATTAGTAGGTGGAAGGAGTTACATTTGGAGCACTCGCTGAACCTGATGCGGTTGGTCATGAGCCGAAATGAAATTGAGTATACGAGCATAACCAACGAACTTTGCAAAGCAAGGACAGAACTCCGGACTAGATTGGGAGAGAATGCCTTTATTAATTTTTCAAAAAGACTCGAGAAGAAATTGGTAGTGACACAAATGGAGATAAAGGAAAAGAAAAGAGACAAGTTTGTACGAGACAAAATTGACTTTGAACAAGACATGATCTTTAACTGGAATATCACAAAAAAACAAAACCTTAGAAAAAGAAACCAGAGCCAGAGAAGAAGAAGAACAAGAAATTCAGAGTTCTGGACGACTGAGTCTGACTCAAGTATGTCCGATGAGACGAATAAGGAACAGGACCCTAAGACTTCAGGCCCTAACATGATGGGAGAGAGTGAGATGGAGATGACACCATCTGCAGCCCCTTAGGAGGCGCATCCGGAGGGAGAGAGAAGGAGGAAGAGAAAACCGATATCCGTATCGGAAGAGAAAACAGGTGTCGTGGCGATAAAACTCTCAGGGGATGCCCCCACTAACTATGGCCCACCCACTAACTCCATTTACCCTGACACAATTGATCTGGCCCACTCAGAAGCTTCCTTGGATTATCCAGAGCAACTGTCCAGCCTCGCATCCACCACCCCCCTAGCATTAAGGGGTTCCAGTCCCCCCGTTCCCCCTTCACCATGAGGACATTGAGGACAATAATGTGTTATTAACCTTACTAACCTCACCCTTTCAGATGATTGTGTGGTCACTTTTGAGAAAAGGTCTTAATTTTGCTATGACCAATGTGTTTGACCCTATCAATTTGAAATTGATCATGTTCATAGAGCATACGCAAAACTCAATCTGCATAAATTCTTTCAGAGTGGGGAAGGTGGGTGGGTTTATAGGAGCCGTAAAGAGGGCGAGATCCAGTTCCAGTTATGGTGGCCCTCTGGGATTCTCTCCCTCAGATGCCACCTCTCATTTGATATGCCTGTCATGAATGTCGTATTTAGCCGTAGAGGACACCCCTGAGTCTGTAGAGGGAGAGGATACAGACGTCCGGATTTGGAAGTTGAGGTGGGAGGTTTTTAAAAAGGGAGTTAAATCCACTTTTTGTCCCCCCTTGTCCGCTGGCTCACCCATTGACATTTTCTGTCGTGCGTTAAAAATGACGTTTCTGCCCTTGTTTACCCACGGCTTGCGAGAATCTATCGGCAGGTGAAAGACAAGCTTTGCGTGGCTCCAATCTTTAAAACAGGTTGTGGTGAAGCCAGCGGACAAGGGCGGCAACGTGGTCCTTATGACCAGGGAGTACATAAAGCGGGAAGCTGATAGACACTTGAAGGACACTATTACATATACTCCTGTTAGCATCCAACCCTACTTTGAAGTATCAAACCCTCCTAGTTCCTTCTTAGGAAGAACGTTGAAAAGAGGTGTTATTCTGAACAGACGGCCATCCAACTTTCTACGCCCAACACCTAGGTACACGGTATGGTACTTCTAACTAAGGTACATAAGTGTTGGAATATATCCCCCTTTCAGCAGCAGGGAAGGATGGAACGAAGAAAAAAGAAAAAGGAATAGTGGAAGGAGAAAGGAAGGAGTGAGGAAATGAACAGGGGAATAGGCCACCTGGCTCCCTCAACTGTGTGAACCCCTATTCACATTCTCAACATTCATCTCTTGATTGGGCTTTTCTTCCTCCCTAGTTATAGCTCGACCCACCACTCAAGTGATATGCCATATCTATACTCTTATAAAGGACAACAATTCCTTCCTTAACTTAAAGTAGTAGGGATTATATCTTGGAAAAATAAGGATAGTTACACTTCTGGCATTCTAGATTAGATGTGGGAGTTTAGAGTTATATAAACGAATTCCCACAGGACTTAGTGTGGAAGTAACAGTGTATTCGTTGGGGAACCGTTCCTTTGTTTGAGAGCCCACTGGGTTGGGATATCTAAAGCATGACCTTCTGTCTGGCCCAGCGGAGGTTGTTATGAAACCTACTTGACCTTGAATTGGAAAGAATCTGCATAAATCTACAGCACCTGAAACCCAAGTGTTATGTACATGGGGAGGGGAGAGTAAACCTTTTGGTAAAAGGGATTAATCACAATCATCAATAATCGGGAAGACATATGTACCACTGTGGTCTGGGTTGTGGATACCAGCCTTGGGGGAGAGTCCGACTCTTTGGGCGTCGTCTTTCTGCAACGGTGCATCGCGTCCCCCCCTCGGTTCGCTTTCGTGGCCGGTTCTGAGCTAAAAAGCCCCGGAGCTATCCATGAGCGAGCGAGCGGCGAGCCGCAGAGCGAGCGAGATATGAGGAGCGAGTTGCAGAGCGAGGAGCGAGCGAGAGAGCTCAGAGCGAGCTAAGAGGAGAAGGAGAGCAGAGCGAGGAGCGAGCGCAGAGCGAGCGAGCGAGCTAGCGCCGAGCAGCGAGCTAGCGAGGGCGAGCTGAGCGAGGAGGATTAGCGCAGAGCTAGCGAGCGAGCGCAAGCGAGCGAGCGCAGAGCGATCGAAGACGATAAGGAGCGAGCGCAGAGCGAGAGAGCTAGCGCCGCGCGAGTGCAGATGAGCGAGGCGAGCGAGCGAGGAGATCAGCTCAGAGCGAGCCAGGCTAGAGCAGAGCGAGCTACTATCACATAGTATCGTATCTATCTAGCTCCGGTGAGCGAGCTAGCGATCTATCGAGGCAGAGCGAGCGAGCGAGCGCAGAGAAGCGAATCGCAAGCGATCGAAGAGCTATAGTAGTGAGCTCAGCGCTATATCTATTCCTAGCTATCTCATATCTGATCTATCTCCGAGCGATCTTTATCAGCGATCGATCTATCTTCTATCCATAAGCTATCTCTTCAGATAGCTATCTATTACTCCTATCTGTCTATCTATAGGTTTGATGTGTCAGTAGTTAGTAAGTTGTGTTCCAGCCACAGAAGAGGATGGACATTACTGATCCCACACATCTCGGAGCAGTGGGCTGGAGTTTCTTTGCGTCCCTGATGATCACAGTCGGGGGTGATCGGGGTTTTCATAGGACTTATTGACAATTCCTTTTGCCATTCCTCGTGTGTGGGTTCCAACATGTGATCCAAACTGGGTCAGGCTTGGATTGCATATACTGTAGTATCATGGCTGACGGTATCACACAGCACAGGGCTAGATACTACATATATGGGGGCCATTTATCTGAGGTGAAAACTGTTCTGGTTGCCCATGGAAACCAATCAGAGATCAGCTGTAGTTTAAAAAACGCTGTGGGAAAATTGAAAGGTGAGCTCTGTTGGTTGACTAGAACAGTTGGCTCTCACTTATGACAGTCACTCGAGGTAATTAGCCTCATATGTTTCACCCACCGCACTCCATAAAGGTGAAAAAAGCGAATCACCCCAATCTCATCATAGGAGGAACAATGTGTCCCAAGGGTGCCAGAATGTCGTTAATATCTAGAAACCCACGATGCCCTAAGATTAGAGACATCTGGAAGACTTGTCCTCACATGCTGTGCTCTGCTGCACTAGCAATCATCAAGAACGCTGTCACAGACTTCTGGATCAATACTACAACAATAACTTAGAGCGAAGGAGCCGGTGGGGCAGCTAAAGGGCACCTACCAAAAGGATGAAGGGACTGTATGCAAAGAGCCTCGGGGGGGTCCAGGCTCTTTTATTAACATCTACAGAGCCTGGAGCCCTTCCGGCTCATTTGCATACGCCCTTCTTCCTGGTGTAGGTGCCCTTTAATGCAAATAGCTAAGGCAGATTCACAGTCCTGCTGCTACAGCAACATATACAAGGGTAGGATAGCATCCTCACTCCAGAACAATACTAGACTGGCTGCAGAGAGCATGAATTGTGAGGGGAATCCCCAGACGCTGCAATCCTGGAATATAAAGCCATATTCACAGTCCTGCTCTGCCACTAACGGACAAAGTATGATACACTTGGAGACAATAGCCAGAAAGGCTGCAGACAGTTTCATGGTGACATGAAGGGTTAATACATTACATAAAGGGGGTGCACTTTGGGTTGGTCCTTGTCCTTGCACATGAGATTTGGCATGCGAGATATGAGCGAACATTGATGATATTTTATGGGAGAGATGTGGTGCAGGCAGATGCTGGTGGAAAGGGCCTGCATCTATATGGTTGCTTTGCTTGGATGATCAACAGGCACTAACCACAGGCTACAAGCTCACCTGACCCTGTCCACGCTGACGAGTAGTAGTTCCGTATAAGATTCACGACCCAGACGACCAAATTTTAGCAAAAAAAATATTTATTACAACCACTCTTTTACAAATCTCTTTTTGTTTTTTTCAATTTACAGAGTAGTGTTTTAGATCCGTTTTCAGCAAACGATTACCGTCCTTCTGTAAGCTCGTCCATATACCGGTATCACAGATACAGGAGAAACAAAACCGCGAGGCAGTAGTGCAAATAATAGGGCCTAGGGCGCCCCATGTGGAGTCACTCGCGATCGTTTTTTTTTTTTTTTCGGACAAAGAAAAAAAAAAAACATTTTTTGACTGATGCTTTTTTGTGCCACAGTTATCACTACAATCGCTAGTTATTATTATGGGAAAAAAAAAGTAGTTTTGTTAATTTAAAGAAAAGAGAAATTTTTGTATATTACCGCATGGGGGGCGTCCGTCAAGAACCATTAGGACTCTAGCCCTAGGGCGGTGGTGGTTACACAAGGCGACAATCAAGGCAGCCGTGAGTTTCATACATGATTTCCATTTGCCCACATAATAAAGCACAGATGTAGCAGGGAGTTTGTAATTTGGGTCGGCGGTGATAGATGTGGTGATAGCATGGTGTTAAGTTAGGCCCGTCGTAGGAGAGACCTAATTTCGTGCCGAAATTTGCAAGACAACCTCGGCTCTGCTGCTAGGCTATATAACTATCAACTATATAAAGGTCACCAATTGAACATCTTACCCAAACAATCTAACTTAATAAGTATCGTTGGAATGAAATGCGAGGCCCCAAGGCCAGAATCAGAATAATGAGTAATGTATGAGTTTCAAGGTTGACCCTAGGTAAGAATTTTTTCCAAAAACATTCAGTTTACTCACGGGCCTTTCCCAGGTTGTGATGGTTGGCTAGACATACAAAAAATCCTAACGAGAGAGCCTATTCCCCAATGCATTTGGCTGACTGCAACCATTATTCTACACAAAAATTTTACAAAATGAAGTGATTGGCACCGTTGAAAAAACCAATTTTTGCAGCTCACCTCTCGCATTGTGAACCCACCATTACCCCCGTCAGACAGAAGATTCCCAACATAGGTCGTTCTCCGCGGCCAGCATTGTGTATGCAGAGAGGGTCAACCACTATATCCTGGAGGAGGCCATTTTTGAACCTTTGTACCCATCCATCAGTTCCAAGGTTGTGAGTTCGAACCCCAAAATGTCCACCGCTCAGTGATGGGCCCACTTCACATTTCACAAAACCTAATCAAATACCCCACAGATGAAGCAACCAACCTCCCCAAGACCAAAAGCTCTGCAATAGGATAATTGGTGGCAAAACAGTAGAGTCAAACACAGTGGTCGTCCAAGCATTTGCAGCCTTAAAAGTTTCTAATAAGTCTGGGTATGGTCTCTAAAAAGAGGCCAACGGGTCCACACAAGATGGGAGAGCTAGCGAAGCAGGATCTAGGTCGTCGAGTTCTGTGGGGACATCGGGTTACTAGTTGGTCAGTGTTACTCGATCCTGGTAATAATTGTGCTGCGTTGCTGCCTCAAACAGGATTGTAATAGGATCTCCTCTGCAGTGAGTCTTCAGAAGTTCTCCTCAAGAAGGCTTCGTATAAGGCACTTGGCTTTGGAGATACATGGTCCGGAACCCAAAATGTCCACGTCGAATTTCTGAAAGATGGAAAACTAGGGTCGGCGTCATGGAAAGGATACGTCCAACGAGAGTGAAGAGCATGACCCCAAGTCCAAACATCAGCCGATTGCCCGGAATAAGTCACTGTGGTGTTTAGAATCTGGACTCACATAAGCGGGGCCGCAGTTGGCCGACAATGCGTCGTTTCTTCCTTCATGATTATGAGCATCTTCCACGCGTTCCAGCCTGAGTTGAGTCTAGAAGGCAAAAACAAAACATCAGAAAGGTTCCACCACAGGACCAACAGAAACAACATACTCATGAGTCATATTTGCTCTAACCAGTGCGGGGTCCCACCAACTTTTTGTACAAAAGACCATGGACTTCTATGGAGTGGAACTGGCCTGACATTAAGCGTTTCGGGATCGGAAATTCATTGATGGTCTTCAAACTCTACGACCATAGAATAACGTAAATTAAAAGGGCCTTAATACAAGCTCATGGACTTTAAGAGTGGACTATCCTCTAACAGGGTCTATACCATGACAATCAAGCCTTCTTTACCGATGTGACATCCATTGTTCTTTTAGCCGAGCCCATCGGTGGTCTTCAAGCGCTAAAACTACGAAGCCAACAAATTTTGGTGATTCAGATACAAGAGCATTCGAAGACCATGTTCCAAAGCCTTATGAGTTCCAAGCCCATGCAATGTGTGGAGTGGGACTCCATTCCTCTGACACAATAGCCATCTTTGGGGATCTATCGCTGGTCATTCAAGGTCCACACTACCTAAACAACATTAGGTGATTCAAGATACAAGAGCATCGAAGACCATCTATGAGTTCCACAGCCTATGAGTTACAAATCACTAGAGTTCCAACGCCCGGCACTTGTAGGAGGGGGACTATCCCTGACCACAATCTAGTTTCTTTAGGATCTCATCGCTGGTCATCAAGGCCACATACCTAAAACAACAAATGAGGTGATTCCACCTACAAGGGCATTGCAGACCATCCTATGCATGAGTATGCAATGGACCTTTGGAGGGATTGTCCTCAACAGTGTCTAACCTGACAAACGTTCCTCTGGGATCTCAACAGCTGGTCATCAAAGCTCTCACTACCTTAGCCAACAAATTTAGGCAATGCAAAATAAAAAAGGCATCGGTCAACCGGGGCCGGTATTGTGGGAGTATTTAAAAGTACAGGGGAGGAGTGAGAGTGCTAGACAGATGGGAAGATACCTTTTTTTTTTCACCGGTTGAGCGTTCCTCAGTCTGTCTCGCAACGTGAACCTAGTAATGCAAAATAGCCGCGTATAGAGAGTACGGAAAAAATGACTCAAGAGCCCCTTTCGGCAGTCGGTGCAGCGGGGTCGGGTATCACAACCAAAAACTCTTGCCCATGTTGCTCCACGACTATACACATCATTCTACCCCACTACACTGCTAATAATAACCCTTTTTCCCCCGCCACATCCTGAGGTCAAAGATGTGTACAATATATAGTACAAGCTCTTTTGTAACTTTTTGTAACTTCTATTACTTTGTTTTTGAATCTGACTGTGGATACAGTCCAGCGCTGTTTCTCAGGCTTCTGCGCTCTCTTCATGGATATAAATAAAACTGGAATCTAAAAACACATCTGGCAAAATGTCCTAAAACCGGAATCAACACCACCGGACCCCGACAATTTCCGCCCCCCCCCCCCCCCCTAGGGAACGTTCCCGCCTGTAACATCATTGTTTACATACCCAGTAACATGACGGGGGGTAAATAACCCAAAGGAACACCTACACAAAATGTATTCCCTGTCCACCACTGCAACATTTTGGCAGATGATGTGAAACCCCTTTGCTTTTTTTTTTTTTTTGCCACCCATAAAAGGCGTCGGCAACGGGCCAGCGCAAAAGAAAACGATGTAGCAGAGCAGAACGGTGGCTGCTTTACCATCTAGCTGGATGGACAAACTCAGCGCTACTCTCGATCATCCACCACTTAATCAGAGCTTACTCACAACCATCCCGGTTCCCCTTGCAGCCCCCACTAAACAAGGGTGTTTACCGCTCCCCCCCCCCCCACCGCGTGACTAAATCTGGTACACAAAAACTCCCATTCCCCCACTTATCGGTCATCTCCGTGCGCTGCTCGCCAGGCGAAAGGTTCCATTCCATGGTAGTGAGTCTGGCCGGCGCTCTTCCTCCGAGAGGAACCTGTTCTCACTAATAGGGTATCGATGATGTGCACATACTGACGTAGATGAGGCCAAATTGTTAAGGTTCATTAGAGGCATTAATTGGCATCATTAGGTTGCCTATCCTAGACACCCTACAAGGTAATGATTGATGTAATTGGAGAGAAGACAAACTCAGCTCTCAGGTCTCGCTAGGCACAGAACAGTGCGTGAGCTCCCTGTATATCCTTCGCTGTATTTTATGAGCAATAGTAAGGAAAAGAAGAGCAAACAGACCCAATGGAAATATAATATTTGGAGCCATATGGGAGGAGGGGGAGGGTCGAGCCGAAATATCAGCAGCATCCGTCGTCACCTATGCGCACTATACATTACAGACAAAAAAACGATCACATGACAGCGATTCTCACCTTCTTTGTCAGAGTAAGACACACTTCCGTAGCTTAGAGGTCCCCTGAATATAGAGTGGAGGATCGTGTGGCAGGAGAGGAGACGGCGCTGCATGATCTGCTTAAAAACTTGCGGCATTCCTCCTCGCCCGCGCTTGTCACTCCGCACGTACGAGTGACAGTCCCAACGTTCTCGAGAAGACGTTAGGCCTTGCTCTCGTCCCCCCCCTGGAGTAATCTCCCAACTCCCCGTTGTTCCGGTTGCCCACGGCAGTGGATGTCGTTGGATTTTTTCTGGTGATGCTAACGGGAAACCTACAAATTAAACAGACACCAAAAAATTTAGCGCACGTTCCCCGATCACAATCCAAAAGCTTTCTCTGAATGATCTAATGAACCTCTCCTATGGACTTGTCTGCAGCTCCAAGCCAGGAGTAAGGTTACGAGGGAGAATTCAGCATTGACGTAAACTTGTCGACTCACGAGCTCAACGAACGCACGGCTGAAGAATGTGACTGTAACGCGGCCAATGTTAAAGGGATATCACATGTAAAGGGTAACCTAAGATATGATCTGAGTGTGCAGGGACGTTACTGAATGCTTCAGGCCCGCCTGGACAGAATAAGCAATCTGGGTTGCCTAAATACGAACTTCCACCTTTAAATTTTTAGAGGGAATCGTGACGGTCCAATTCTCCATCAGCTGGTTTATAGAGCAAAAATACTGAGCAGCTTGATATAACTTTTATGGGGAAAAATCCGGATATATATCATTTTTGATAAGAAAATCCTAGAGTCAATTGGGGGGCTTAGCATGAACAGACTTCATTGTCAATCATGATAGGACCGCCCCTAAACTTCCTAATCCAGATAAGAGTGTTGGAAAGGGGTGGCAGGGACAGAAATTGACAATGCCTTTCCTGAATTATACATTTAATATCAATCTTTCAGCTCATTCTGCTCTATTACAATCTGATCCACAGATCGTCATCAAGTCAAGCGATGAGATCCTTTAAAAAATTCACTACTCTGCATAGTAGTGAAAAGATGAGGCAGATCTCTCTTCTCTCCGAAAAAAGGGAAAAGTGACGTGTACGCGGGCTCTGTGTACATATCATGTCTGAAGACAGGCCTTGCTAGCTGAGGTCTACAAGCATCGCGTGGTGGCAAGGATTCTAGGGTGGTTGTAGTTCTAACAGGTACGGGTGGTCTACATCCAGCCAATCAGAATGGGGAAAGATCTCATAATTAAGGAAGGGATCCGGTGTCCCTGAGGACAATCACTTAATGAACTGATTGTTCTGGGACACATGCAGGAAGCGGAGAGCACGGGTCCCCTGAGATTCCTGAATGGAACCTGAAGCTGAACACCCTAGCATGAGAGAAGCATATCACGAGGTGGACCGCGGTGACCGTCACCAACAGGCCCATAGACCATGAGGCTGCTGTCTACTCCAAACATAAAATAAGTCTCAGCCTATTGTCATGATTTCAGGTCTCGCCTGGGGGATCTCTTGGGACCAATACAACACTCTGGCTACCAAAAGAAGGAAGGGAAGGTCCCACCTTAGAAAACATCAGACGGTCTAGCACTAACCATGAAGAAGATAAGTCTGGGCTGCCTCAGAGGTCACCTTATAGGGTCATCCATTAGTAAAGCAAGAAGCACATTAGTTCCCATAAGAGCCCTGAAAACCACCGGAGTTTCCAAGGGACAGTAGCGTCTAAATGTTGAATGATTTGCTTTCCTGAATCCCCAAGGAAGTCAGCAGACACAACGGCTTCCTCAAGCCTCTAAGACTGAGGTCCATCCAGACCTTCAGCCTGTGAGAACTCAGAACACACATTTCTGTCTCGGGTGGAACAGAAAGACTCAAAAACGAAATATTCAGGTGACCTTACTTTCTCATGGGCTATGCAGACAGGACCTCAGGACAACCCCTTTGCCGGAGTGAAGATCGCCCTGCCCTGGAGCGCTTTCCTGGAAGTTTTGGGGGGCATACGGGCGAATTGTACAGAGTACAACCGAGGAAAAACCATAGCTGAGGTGGCAGGGGGGCGGGGGGGTGGGGGGGGTTGGGTTTCTCTAACCAGACCCATAGCAATACACAATGAGGTCACCCCAGGTTTAAAGGTTCTCATGGGATCTCTGCCAAATACCCAAGAGGAGATGCCCTAACTTGGGGTTCCTCAACAAGACACAAGACCCAGCCAATCATCTAGACAAAAACTGGATCATCTCAAGCTTTTTAAGGTCTCCTATGAGAGTCTGCATGCAGTTACAACTGGGTGGTCTCCATCTCACTTCTATGAGAATCTGTATTCCCTGTTCAAAAACACTGGGACCCCCCCCTAAGTTCTGAGGTTCCTGTGAACTCTGTAGACAACACAACTGTGATCACCTCAAGTTCAGATGTTACAATTAGACACTGTAGAGGTGATACTGAGGTACCTCACGTTGGGGGTTCTCCTAATCATTCACACAAACAATTGAAGGTCCCCCAAGTATTGAGGTCTCTATTGGGCTCCATTGATGATTGACACCATGGTGGTCCTCAGTCCTCACCTTGCACTGCGCTCTTCACAGTTGGAAGGTAGTGGCTGCTGCCACTTGTCCCGGTCTTTCCCCAGGGGTAGCAGAAGGTAGTTTCCTATACAGGTAGGTCCTTGGGTGGGTGAAGTGTGGCAGAGACCGGGGGATGGGGGGACCGGGGAGGGGGAAAAAGGTAACAGTCCACTGTATGAGGAGGACCTCACTCAGAGGGCGATCCTTTGCAGGTGGCTCGTCGCCCTCAACGCATCTGGGGGCACCTGACAGGGCCCAGTCGGGGTGGCCCCCAGTCGTTCTTTTCCTCTCAGCCTTTCCGTTTTCGCCATTGGCAATTCAGGATGTATGCAAAGAAGAAAAGAAATAGTCCCTAAGAACGTATGAAGAAGCGTACACCATCCAGCAAGAGGGCAAGGTCCAAGAGCAAGGGCAGGAAGCAGTGGGGCACACACTGGGCACTCTAGGGCATCCTCCAGGGTGCTGCAAGCCTGGGTGAGCTCCGAGCCATTGCTGTACAGCATCTCCGGATCACACTGACTACTGACACCCTCTCTGGGTGCCCTCCTCCGGGACTCACTGTGTGTGTTTTGTAAAGGGGACCCACCTCCAGGCTGGCAACACATTCACGTCACAGTCATTGGAAGGGGGCAGGACTGGTGAGCCATCGTCCTCTGGTTGCAGTCATTCCTCCTGCAGGTACGAGTTGCCTTCATTTTATCATGTATGCCCCGGAGCAAGTGCGGGGACTAGTCCTAGGCGGCTATAGAACATCAGGCAGATGAAGTGAGATCTGAGTGTGTCGATTACACTCTTTGTGGGGCTGCATTTGTGTAATAAACCTGACAAACTCATCATAGCTGCATCTGCCACAGGATTACCTAAACAAATAAAAAAGTATTCAAAAATGTATAAATATTACTAAACGCAAGGTCAATATTACAACTGAACCCACAGATGCAGCAGAGCGGAGTTTGTTCTCATACATAACAACTGCCAATACACAGGGCTGAGGACAAACACAAAGCACTGCACACTCTGTGTGCAGCGTTTGTCCTGGCGACTTCTCGCCACTAGGGGGCAGTGTTATCGAGCCAGAGATGTGAAGGTACAAATTGTCTCATGTATGTTACATAGATAGTACTTAGAAGCCCAAGTTTGATTTTATCTGTGGATCGTTCTCCTCTTTTGGAAGTCGTCTTCCCCGCCTTTAAGAGTGGACCTATTAGGTGTTACAGGCGACCTAACGAGGAGCCACACTGCTAAACAAATTGTGGCTTAATAAACTATTTATTTATCTATAGCGCTTAACATATACTGTAGTGAGAGTCTTGTCGTGGATACCTGTGGGTGTAAGAACAATATATACTAGAGTGTTTCCCTTAAAAAATACTGCTTGTCTTCTTATATGGCCAGAGGAGCCTTTTTGGGCTAGTTGGTTTCCCCAGTAGCTCAGAATAGATCAGGAATGAGTAACATCCCTGCAACCGGGAACCACACAAGGACTGATATTTGGATGAATCAATCCAGGGTGTCTTAGGAGGGGTCCTTCAGTAATACAGGCTTTACACACCACGTGCACGTGGCCATAAAATGGTGGCTGTCAACTAGCCAACAAATTGACATCCATAGTGACTTCTTATGCATTGGCCACAGTGTTGGTAAAGCCGGGGGTCATTGGCTCACACCTGTACACCATCAGCAGCGCCACAAACAAATAGAGAATGGCCTTCAGGGTGCGCCCCGATTTAGCTCTAAAAGATGTTGTGAGGGGGATGGATGTCTCTGATATATCGACCCTCCAATTCAATACCCTAGGAAATAAGAAAAATTCTGGTTTTCGTGGGTTGAAAAAAAACTCCAAATCCTTCGGACAAGTTATCCACGTATTGGGCCGGATTCTATTATTGTGCTGCGCCGTTTTGTCTAAATAGAACGTCTTTGGATCTGTGCAACAGTATTCTAAAGTAGTCTGCGCAGTTCGTTGTCCAACAAGACTGAAAATGATGCCCCTTTAAATGGGCTGTTACTGCCAAGTCTTGACCGTGCTCCACATTATTACTGCTAACGACAGAATTGTTTGCACGCTGTATGTAAGACTTCACCGAAAAAAAAATTGTGACACTTCCCGAACAGTGTCGGAGGCACCCGATATCGTAAGAGGACCGTGCGCCACGTATTCAATAATCTGCTGCAGTCGGCAATTCGTAGAGGTGAACTGTCACATAACGGTCCCAGATTTATTAAACCCTTGCCCAGTTTTATTTTGGACTTTGGCTTGTCTTTTTAGTGCAAACTGCTTGCGACAGGTATTGTCC
This sequence comes from Engystomops pustulosus, assembly GCA_019512145.1. Lineage (NCBI taxonomy): Eukaryota > Metazoa > Chordata > Amphibia > Anura > Leptodactylidae > Engystomops > Engystomops pustulosus. The sequence goes on along the minus strand of CM033642.1, from coordinate 237,086,812 downwards.
CACGAACACTTTCATACAGTATGTATTGCACTATTCCTGACGCACACACATTTTCTGCACATAAAAGAGGCATTCGGTGCACATTGGATCGTGCGCCACTATTATACAATTTTTTCCAGTGTCAACAGAAAATTTCGCACCCCCCCTGTTAAAGGTGCACCCACAAAATATTGGGCCTTCTGTTGGAGCAGTGCAGGTGGCGCCAGATTCATGAGAGAAGAGGAAATCCTAATCCGGCCCCCCCCCTGCACATACATCAGGAGGACACTGCCTCTAGTACCACCTGCACTGTTTTGGAAATGTGGGTTGCACCCCTTAACGCCCACTTATTAAGGGGTTATGCCGCAAACAATTGCACTACAAAAAGCTGTAAGAGGTTAAAATTTCAAAATCTATTTGACTGGTTACCTGGAAGTAAAGCACCTTTACTATGTGTTATTAGGATTCGTTTCAGCCTCTTTCTTCTCCACACGAGACGCAATTGGAGGGGCCACGGACACAGCACAGCACTGACAGCTGCAGTTATGTCACACCTGCAAGTGCTACAGAGCGTCAGCCTTCCAGTAGTCTCCTTCCACTGCTGGTGCTCAAATAGTCCCTGCATTATGAGCCAATAGAAGTCCAATACGAAAGTGTCATACGACCCCATGTTAAAAGTGCACCAAAAAAGATTTTGGTGCAGTCTGTCAAAAGCGAGTGCAGGGGGCACCATATCATGAAGAAAGTGCGCCAGAACTCCTGAATCGGCGCCCCCCTGCAACACTACCAGGACACTGCACATAGTAACCAAAACAAACAATGTATATGTATTCTACCAGCATCAGGTCGGAGAGGTTGGACATGCATGCGAACGTCCTAGGTGGTTGTCAAGGGGAGGAAACAACCCGTGTATCGCACTACACTTCTCCAAATGCCCACTTACCCTGAGGAAGTCATTTGAGAGAGGATAGAATCGGGAGTTTCCGTCCCTGCAATATTTTTCTAGTACCTCGACAATTTACAACTTTACTGTCCGCACTCAGACCGACATGATGCTGTGAGAATACATTGTTTTGTCTCTCCTGTAGCACTTGATTGTACAAAATTTAGGTGCAATACGTTGTTTTATTTATGACTTTCACTAATAAACTTTGTATTTTTGCATGTGATTCCCATATCTTTCTGTTGTATTTTGTAGGAAGTGTCAACCAAATCACTAATAGACTGATAGTATATAGATGTAGATAGACGGAGATGATGTAGATAGAGTAGATAGATCTCAGATAGATATCTGGCTGTGCTAGATATGGTCGACTACCGTGAAGCTGTAGATAGATCCTCTGTAGATCGCTACTGCGACCGATGACGCTAGACTGCTCGATACCTGCTCTCGCTTCGGATGGATAGTGCGATTCGCTGACTGCTCGACTAGACTGCTAGTCTAGACGTAGTGTCGACTCTGCTTCGACTGCTTGTCTCTGCCTCCACGGCTAGATCGTCCGTGATAGCTACGACTCGACTACTCGCTAGAGGTAGCTAGGAGATCGATCGTACGGCCTCGACCTGTGATGTACGGGTGCTCCTCCCCCGCCTATATGTCCTCTCCTCCCGCTGTGCTCGCTACTGCTCTGAGCCTTTCTCTCTGGCTGCCTTGCCTCTCGACGCTAGCTCCGCCATTCGGTCCGGTACCCGTTAGCTCTGCTTATGTAGATCGATCGACTACGATAGACTAACGATACGTCGTCCCCGACTAGAGTACTCGACTACTAATGTAGGACCTCGAGACTCGATGATAGACTGGCTACTACTGGACTGATAATAGATTGTGATCGAGTATGTAGTAGCTCGATAGATGAGTATACTGTGTGACTACGACTAGTGGCTAGAGCGACTGACTACCGACCTGAGATCGTGCCTCGACTAGAACGACTATCGTATAGAACTGGCTGATGTGCTACGCTAGCTGCTACTATAGGTGATAGATCGTTAGAGACATTATGGAGATGCTCGATATGTCGAACGATGGATAGCTAGTCGCTCAGTACGTGTAGATAGATAGACTACGTGCTCGATAATATGATTGCTCGTCAGTCGCTCGCTAGCCTAGACTGGAGCGATACTGGGTAGATACGGTCGACTGGCTAGCTGGACTAGTAGCTCGACTAGGACGGGTAGTACCGACTACTGATGACTACGATCGATAGAGAGCTAGATCGTACTCTAGACAGCTGGATAGGGACTGATCGTCGAAGGTCGAGACTCGATCGACTAGATGAGTGTACGTGTACGCAATACGGCGACTCGACTCGACTACGATACGGTCGCGTGCGATAGTAGATACGCCTATGATACTAGTAGTCGGGGTTGTTAGTGTGTATAGTATGTAGATGATAAAAGGAAGAAGAGAATAGGTATAGTGATAGTAAGAGACATGGTGAGCTTCTACGACTATCTAGCTACTCCCCTGCTATCAGGGCCAGGGGCCCTTTTGCAGTACAGGCAGTGGTGAACATGGAGGGGAGAGTGAATGGATGGGAGGTAGCAGGGGAGGACTGCATCAACCTGTTACTTGTGTTATCTCTGCAGCCTCAGGTGTGAACTGACTAATATGGTGGAGGGAGGAAGGCTGATAATTGCGTATGATCCAGTTAGGGAGGTGATCTCTGAGCAGACATGTCTGGCTGCAGTTACCTTGTACTGTCTGGGTCGGCTCCTGTGTAGTGTGAGCAGTGGCCATAACAGCAACAATCCCTGCCCCCCCCCCTTCCTCTCTCACTCTATTGGTGCAGTGTGTCAGGTGATTCTCATGTGCAGAGGACTGCTGGGCCCGTGGGAGTGATCTGGTAGTGGAGAAACAGCTGACTGACTCCCGTGCGCAGATCGGCCAGATCACGCTGTTGCTCAGGACGGACACAGCTCCACACCGGGGGGCGCAGCAGAACCAGAACAACAGGAGTTAGTCTCAGTAAGCCTGCAGATTTTTAATAGTGTAATGGTGAATGAAGTACTTGTTAACAATGCTTGTGACCCAATTACAGCCAAATGTTGCAATGGTGACACACACCCCTTTAATAAAATTAATAATCGTGCCCATTTTAAGTGACACGCTGTAGAGTTTCTAGGTCCTTCCCGTAATCCCGCCCAGGCCCCACAGGTTCAGTAGATACAGTCCGGATAGCCGCCATAATTCTTCAGCCTCCAACTCCTGGTCCCTGCAACTTGCATCCACACTCCCAGTCCTGCCAGAGAAAGCAGCACGAACCAGAGGAAACCCAGGCATCAGAACTGCCAGGAATAGAATACAGCAAGACGGAGCCATGAGACCAGACGCCTATAGGAAGTTCCATCCAGATCTCACATGGGGATTCTGTTTATCTCTGCAGCAACCATAACCACATCCTCCTATTCATCATATTATATATATATCCTCACTATACTATCTATCCATTATCTCATCTCCTATCTATCACTGTTTATACTAGTCCTGTGTGTCATACACCAGGCCACATACATAATGTTTCTTTCTATAGTAGATGACAGTATGTCACAGTCCCCCGCTCTGTGCTGTACGGGATTGAGTTTATTCCTAGCGTATCGCGGCACCCACACTCTATACCGCGATATATATGAGGCTGGAGAACCAAGAGGCTCCTGGCCCCACTGCAAATCTGTAATCGGGGCCCCACCTGTACCAGAATCATCCGGTGTCCTTTATGTAGCTGAAGGACATTTAGATTTACTTTGTGTTGGGAGTGTTTTAGTTCTCCTTTCCATCTTTAGGATCTCTGCTGCTGTAACTAACAGTTATTATTATTAACGCGCTGGTCTATCCAATCATTGGGAGCTAAGTGCAGAGCAATCCTCTAGTAATAGTAAGTATCTATCCCTCTCTGCCCCCGTGCATCATTCATCATCAGTACTTAATTCTATAATGTCCTATAACGATCCTGCAGAGGCTTCTGAGTGACAGAGAAGAGACAAGATTATACATAGAGGCTGCTGCAGCTTATGGTAAGTTTTCTGACCTCACCACAAGCTTTTATCCATCAGTTACCGCTCAGTTTCTTCTCTATAATGTCCTTTATGAGCTTTCGCTAAAAGAAAGAAACACAGGAACAGACAGAAGCCGCCTGGAGATAATCAAATCAGTTTTCTATCCTCACCCCAAGTGATTCCTCACATGGAACCGGTCTGTACTTATTATGTATTCTAAATGATTAATAGAGAAATAATGGAGCAGAGTGCTTCTCTATTATCTGTGGCAGTGTATGGGAGCCATGATAGAGTGGGTCCCCTTAAGCTCAGCGATAAACTGAGAATTACACATAGAGGCTGCAGAGAAGAAACTTCTACACACCATACAGATACAAGCAGGGGTGCAGTAAGACCACCAGGGTCCTGGGTGGTATGAATATACCTAGCAAGTCTGGGGTCCACTTCCTAGTCTGGTACTAGAATCAGCTTCTTGGGGATGGAGGATGTGTCCCTTCTGCTGCTTTTCAATCTGCCGCTTCAAGACCTTTGGGTCCTTCAAAGGTCCAGAAATGGCTCTTGTGTACTGGGTATTGAGAGCAGGAACAGATGTAGGAGGATTTCATGGTAAAGAAAAGTCCTTCTCAGTATAATTTTGGTGGGTAGTTTGTGGTGCTATGGGCCCCCTAGAAGGCTCGGGCCCTGGGCTACCACCCGAACCGCCTATTATAATCAACAACTGTATAGAAGTCAGATCATGGCAGGAATGTGTTTCCCATGGACATTATTGGGCACAGTTACTTAGGAGATGACAACTGTGCTAAAACTCTCTGCCGTGTATATATGCGGGTGGGACACATAAACCTGTGCTTCCCAGCACTGGACCAACTTTTTATGGGCAAAACCTTTCAAACAGGCCTGTGCGACAACAATTTGCATGTAAAATACGTGCTCGGTCCACACCCACACGCCCCGTAATTTGTGTCGCAAGGAGGTTCACGTCGGAATGCACCACAAAAGGGTCGCGTGGGACACGATAGCGGTGCAGACACTTCTTAAAAACCAGTGTAACCGTTTTCCCTACAAGAAAGTGCAACAAAAGTGCAGTGCAAGCCCTTAGTAAATGAGTCCCCTATATCACAAATAGCAGCATATGAGCCCTTTATAGGCACCAGGTTCCGGAGATGTAAACGGGTTCGTTCTGAGACCCATCAGGATTAACGGTTGTCTTCTAAGCAGATAATTGAGAATAATAATATAAATAGTATTATAATAAAAGTTATGACATAAATAATAATAATTAAAGGGTTTAATGTCTGCATAGGGATACCAGTAGTCTGGTAATGGGGCTTATTCCTTGCTGTGATGAGCTCTGCCTGTGTTTAACAAACGTGAATCGGAACTTGGATTGTGATGTACTGGAACTGGGGAGGACCAAAATACATGTAGAACGGATTCTGAAATGGTTTTCCAAAACAGACTATTGATGGCCACTCCTAATTTGGGATCTGCAGTGAGGGGATCCATCTACTTCCGGGTCTATGTGCTCTGTGATGGGCAGATTGGTTTGGACAATAATAGGTCCAATCAGTGAAAAGGTGATTATATATACCAACAACAATTTGTTACGAATCTATACAATGTTCATCCTGACTGCCTGGTTCATGAATAGATTTCAGAACTACAGTAAGACAACATTACAAAACGAGAGGTTAATCCGACTATGAATATGGATATATATGACACTCAGGACCTGGGAAAGATGGGTGATCACCAGCAATGACTCTGAATGAGGATATGACGTGTATAAGTAACCGGCTCATAATAAGTTACAATGTTTCTAACCCCCTTGCCCCGCTGGAGTGGGTATATTTGGGCCGGCGTGGGCCTCATACACACATTCTTAGCGCAGGTCGACAATAGACGCACACGGAGCGCTCAGGTATTGTAGCCCACACACTGGGCTCTCAATGACTGATGAAAAACGCTTCACAATCCTCACAAAGGTAAAAATTATCTGTAAATGTCCATCCGGCCCTTCCGTGGCGCTGGAGCGCGAACGTGCGCACATAATTATAGCGCCGCTCCAACGTGCCTTCAGCTAAGAGCAGTGCATCTGGGAGACACATGCGGCCTTGTGCTGGGTGACTCATCCCATGGCAGATCCTATAGAAAACTTCTGAACTCATAAGTCATGTGTCACCGGAGAGAGAACTATCGCAGGCGGAATCTTCTTTCGTAAAAAAAAAATAATGGGATTTTCATAGAAGTCTCAGAACATCGCGTCGTCCACAAAAGAGATAATCTGTGCATGAGAATGTAACTCTAAAGAATTGTACTGGAGAGTGTCAAAATACGCGAAAATGTCTAATTCTATACTAAAGAAAATATCAAATGTTATAAAAACCTGCACTAATATATCAATAATATTCTCTATAGGTACATAGGGGGCAGGTTATAGTAGTTATATTCCTGATCTTCCTTACATAGGGGGCAGTATTTAAGTAGTTATATTCTGTACATAGGGGGCAGTATATAGTAGTTATATTCTTGTACATAGGGGCAGTATTATAGTAGTTATATTCGTTACATAGGGGGCGTATTATAGTAGCTATATCGTGTACATAGGGGCAGTATTTAGTAGTTATATTCCTGTACATAGGGGGCAGGTTATAGTATATCGTCGGGGGCAGTTATAGTAGTTATATTCTGTACATAGGGGGCAGTATTATAGTGTTTATTATTGTACATAGGGGGCAGATTATAGTAGTTATTCTTGTACTAGGAGGCAGTAATAGTATATTCTTGTACATAGGGGCAGATTTAGTAGTTATATTCCTGTACATAGGGGGCAGTATTATAGTAGTTATATTCTGTTACATAGGGGCATTATAGTAGTTATATTCTGACTCAGGAGGGCCAGTATTATAGTATTATATCTTGTACATAGTGGCAGTATTAGTAGTTATATTACCTGTACTAGTGGAGCAGTATTATAGTTCTATTCCGGTTAAAAACATAGGGGCAGTCATTTATAGTAGTATAGATCCTGTAAATAGGGGGCAGTATTATAGTAGTTATAATTCTGTAATAGGGGGCAGTATTATAGTGTTATTCTGTTTTTTTTTACATAGGGGCAGAATTATAGTAGTTTATTCCTGTACATAGAAGGCAGTATTAGTAGTTATATTCTTGTACATAGGGGGACAGTAATATTAGTTTATTCCTGTACATAGGGGGCAGTTTTCGTAGTGTTATTCCTGTACATAGGGGCAGTATATAGTAGTTATATTTGTACATAGGGGAAGTTATAGTAGTTATATTCTACATAGGGGACAGTATTATGTGTTATATTCATGTACATAGGGACAGTATATTGTGGTTATATTCCTGTAATAGGGGACAGTATTAGTAGTATATTCATATAGGGGACAGTATTATAGTAGTTATATTTGTACATAGGGGCAACTTATAGAGTTATATCTTGTACATGGGGGGCAGTATTTATAGTAGTTATATTCTTGTACATAGGAGGCAGTATTATAGTAGTTATATTCTTGTAAATAGGGGGCAGATATAGTAGTATATTCTTGTACATAGGGGCAGTATTATAGTAGTATATCTTGTACATAGGGGCAGTATTATAGTGTATATTCGTACATAGGGGGCAGTATATAGTAGAGTTATATTTTGTACATAGGGGCAGTATTATAGTAGTTATATATTTGCATACAGGATTAGAAGCATGGTGGCTTAGTGGTTAGCATACAGCCTTGCAGCACTGGGTCATGGTTCAAGTCCCAGGGTCACATCTGCAAAGAGTTTTGTATATTTCTCCGTGTTTGTGTGGGTTTCCTCGGTCCTCCGGTTTTTCCCACACCTCCAAAACGAACTAGTAGATTGCAGAAGGATATGTAATATGTATTATTACTATGATAGTATAGATGTATCCTGGATATTAGTGGTGATTCCCATGCGTGTGGATTCTAGAATGTGTATGGAAGAGCCTGTAGTTTGGTCTTGGGTGCTCCCTGGGAAGGGGAGGGTTGTGATGCTTTGCAGCTTTCATGCCTTGGCTGTGGACCCTGGCACTGTGGGTTGGGCCTCATGGGGTCTATGTGGCTGTTACAGTGGCAATAACATTGTAGAGAGTCTCTCCGTATTTAGTTTTTTGCATAAATTACTTGTATTTTTTTAAATAACATAAAATTGCAACCATCTCCTCCATTTTTTACCTTTGCCTCTGTCCTCCTGTATTATTGGAAATGTGCTGTGCAAAGTCAATTTCCGTGCAAAACTTTATGTGCTGCAAGCGAAAAAAAGAAAAACATTGAGACTGAGCCCCGGAGTGCGTGACATCCCCATGTGCGGGGGTAACCCTTTCATTGCGCTTCTACTAACGGTTAATCTCTCAGTGGACCTTCTAGGAGCCAGGACCTGATGTCCAAGGAGTCTCATCATGTGTGTGATGAGACCAGCAGCGGCCGATCCGAGTGAATGTCACCGAGCTCTACCATTTCTACAATCACCTCACCTTCTCCTCAGACAAATACCAGATTATTGTTTTATTAGTAACGTGCAGTAGGTCTTTGACTCCAGAAGGACGCGTCAGCCTTCAATACCAGAGATACAAGTTCTGAAGACACTAAAATTGATGACTTCCAGCCAGGACTGTAATAGGAATTTGGGGGCCCCTGAATGCAAACATTTTTGACCCCCTCACACTCGTTTCCATCTTATACTATTATTCAACATTGCATAAAGTGCTTCTAAATTCATTCTCCTACATATAATTTCCTGGAATTAATTATATTGTCCCCTATACTACTATATACTGCCCCCTATGTACAAAAATAAATCTACTATAATACTGCCCCCTATGTACAAGAATATGACTACTATAATACTGCCCTATGTACAAGAATATAACTACTATAATACTGCCCCCTATGTACAGAATATAACTACTATAATATGCCCCCTATGTACAAGAATATACTACTATAATACTGCCCCTATGTACAGGAATATAATACTATATACTGCCCCTATGTACAAGAATATAACTACTATAATTACTGCCCCCTATGTACAAGAATATAAGCTCAATACTGCTCCCTATGTACAGATATAACTACTATAATACTGCCCCTATGTACAAAATAACTGCTATAAACTGCCCCCTATGTACAAGAATATAACTACTATAATACTGCCCCCTATGTACAGTAATATAACTACTATAATACTGCCCCTTAGTACAAGAATATAACTACTATAATACTGCCCCCTATGTATAAGAATATAATACTTATACTGCCCCTATGTACAGGAATTAATACATAATAATGCCCCCTATGTTACAAGAATATAACTACTATAATACTGCCCCCTATATACAAGAATATAACTACTATATACTGCTCCCTATGTACAAGAATATAACTACTATAATACTGCCCCCTATGTACAAGATTAACTTCTATAATAATGCCACCTATGTACAAGATTAGACTACTGTAATACTGCCCCCTATGTACAAGAATATAACTACTATTATACTGCCCCCTATGTATCAAGAATATAACTACTATACTACTGCCCCCTATGTACAAGAATATAACTACTATATACTGCCCCATGTACAAGAATATAACTACTATATACGCCCCCTAGTACAAATATATAACTCTATAATACTTGTCCCCCTATGTACAAGATATAACTACTATAATAACTGACCCCCTATGTACAAATATAATACGAATACTGCCCCATGTACAAGACTATAACTACTAATACTGCCCCCTATGTACAGAATATACTACTATAATACTGCCCCCTGTACTATACTATAACTACTATAATACTGCCCCTATGTACAGAATATAACTACTATAATACTGCCCCTATGTCAAGGAATATAACTACTATAAACTGCCCCTAGTACAAGAATATAACTACTTAATACGTGCCCCTATGTACAGAATATAACTACTATAATACTGCCCCTATGTACAGAATATAACTATATAATACTGCCCCCTATGTACAGGAATATAACTACTATACATGCTCCCCTATGTACAAGGATATAACTACTATAATACTGCCCCCATGTACAGGATATACACTACATAATACTGCCCCTATGTACAAGAATATACTACTATATACTGCCCCCTTGTACAGGGGAATATAACTACTATAATATGCCCCTATGTACAAGAATAAATACTATAATACTGCCCTATGCTACAAGAATATAACTACTATAATGCCCCTATGTACAGATATAACTCTATTCTATGTACACTCACTATAATACTGCCCTGGCAGGTACAGAAACGCCAGAGTGTCTAAGTACAGGCAGAGAAGATGCGGGTGCCTTCTTCAAGCAATGCAATAACAAGGATAACTTGCTCGATGAGCAAAAAGCTTGGAACACGCCCGTCACGTCCTTAGCTGACAAGGAGGTCAGATTTTTTGGACGAACCACTCCTTAAAGTCCTACAGTGAGAGCAATCGGGTGCCAAGGGGCCTTAGGACCTACAAGACCCCGGCCCAGTATGCGAGGACCCACCTTATTAGTAGGTGGAAGGAGTACATTTGGAGCACTCGCTGAACCTGATGCGGTTGGTCATGAGCCGAATGAAATTGAGTATACGAGCATAACCAACGAACTTTGCCAAGAGCAAGGACAGAACTCCGGACTAGATGGGAGGGAATGCCTTTATTAATTTTCAAAAAGACTCGAGAAGAATTGGTAGTGACACCAATGGAGATAAAGGAAAAGAAAAGAGACAAGTTTGTAAGAGACAAAATTGACTTTGAACAAGACATGATCTTTACTGGATATCACAAAAAACAAAACCTTAGAAAAAGAAACCAGAGCCAGAGAGAAGAAGAACACGAAATTCAGAGTTCTGGAGACGACTGAGTCTGACTCAAGTATGTCCGATGAGACGAATAAGGAACAGGACCCTAAGACTTCAGGCCCTAACATGATGGGAGAGAGTGAGATGGAGATGACACCATCTGCAGCCCCTTTAGGAGGCGCATCCGGAGGGGGAGAAGGAGGAAAGAGAAACCGATATCCGTATCGGAAGAGAAAACAGGTGTCGTGGCGATAAAACTCTCAGGTGATGCCCCCACTAACTATGGCCCACCCACTAACTCCATTTACCCTGACACAATTGATCTGGCCCATCCAGAAGCTTCCTTGGATTATCCAGAGCAACTGTCCAGCCTCGCCTCCCACCACCCCCCTAGCATTAAGGGGTTCCAATGTCCCCCCCGTTCCCCCTTCACCACTGAGGACATTGAGGACAATAATGTTATTAACCTTACTAACCTCACCCTTTCAGATGATTGTGTGTCACTTTTGAGAAAAGGTCTTAATTTTGCTATGACCAATGTGTTTGACCCTATTCAATTTGAAATTGATCTGTTCAAGAGCATACGCAAACTCAATCTGCATAAATTCTTTCAGAGTGGGGAAGGTGCCGGTGGGTTTACTAGGAGCCGTAAAGAGGGCGAGATCCCAGTTATGGTTGGCCCTCTGGGATTCTCTCCCTCAGATGCCACCTCTCATCTTGATATGCCTGTCATTGAATGTCTGTTAAGCCTAGAGGACACCCCTGAGTCTGTAGAGGGAGAGGATCACAGACGTCCGGATTTGGAAGTTGAGGTGGAGGTTTTTAAAAAGGGAGTTAAATCCACTTTTTGTCCCCCCTTGTCCGCTGGCTCACCCATTGACATTTTCTGTCGCTGCGTTAAAAATGACGTTTCTGCCCTTGTTTACCCTACGGCTTGCGAGAATCTATCGGCAGGTGAAAGACAAGCTTTGCGCTGGCTCCAATCTTTAAAACAGGTTGTGGTGAAGCCAGCGGACAAGGGCGGCAACGTGGTCCTTATGACCAGGGAGTACTATAAGCGGGAAGCTGATAGACACTTGAAGGACACTATTACATATACCCCGTTAGCATCCAACCCTACTTTGAAGTATCAAACCCTCCTACGTTCCTTCCTTAGGAAGAACGTTGAAAGAGGTGTTATCTCTGAACAGACGGCCATCAAACTTTTACCTGCCAACCCTAGGTACCCGGTATGGTACTTCCTACCTAAGGTACATAAGTCGTTGGACAATCCCCCTGGCCGCCCCATAGTGGCAGGAATCGGCTCCCTCACTGAACCCCTATCTCAATATCTTGATTGGCTTTTACGACCCACACTCAGTGATATGCCATCTTATCTTAAAGACACCAATTCCTTCCTTAAAGTAGTAAGGGATATATCTTGGAAGGATAGTTACACCTTGGCATCTATTGATGTGGAGAGTTTATATACCCGCATCCCACAGGACTTAGGCGTCCAGTGTATCCACCACCTCCTTACCAATGCTAACAAAAGTACCCCATTTGTGGAGTTCGTCTGCGAGGGTCTCCAGTTCGTCCTGTCCCACAATGCCTTCATGTTTGATGGCCATTGGTTTGTCCAGAGAGTGGGCACGGCGATGGGCACCCCTGTTGCCTGTACTTTTGCCAACTTATTTCTCGCGTTTGTCGAGAACCGCCTTGTCTACTCTCTGGACAATCCTTTTGCCTCAAACGTGAAGGCATTCCATCGTTATGTGGACGACATTTTTATCGTCTGGGAAGGTACGAGGTCTATGTTCTTTGAGTTCGTGGATTATCTGAACGTCAATAACCAGATGAATATGCACTTCACCGCAGTCTACGGTGAGAAAGCCCTCGAATTTTTAGATGTCAAGGTTTTTGAGACGCAAGGTGAGCTACACACCTCGGCCTTCAGGAAGGAGACAGCTACTAACTCTCTCCTTCACTTTAATAGCTATCACCCATTCCACACAAAAAAGGGACTGCCCTATGCACAATTCTTACGGCTTAGGCGTATTAATAGTGATGATAATCGATTTCATCAGCAAGCTAGAGAATTAGGGGACAGATTAGTGGCCAGAGGTTACCCTAATGCCATTGTCTCTGAAGCTTACGGAAAGGTTTTGACGTTATCCCAAAAAGAGTTGCTAGGTGACAACACTAGGAAGAGGACCAAGCGGAGTGCTAGGGGCTATAGAGACGGAGGTGAGGCTAATGGAGGTAAAAAATTTACCTTCTCCTTTGAGTTTAGCCCATGTGAAGCAGCGATACGCCAGGCTATCACTAAGAATTGGGGCATCCTTAAACAGGACCCCCATCTCGAGGAGGTTACCCACCAACGTCCGGTTGTTGCCTTTAGACGCTGCCCCACCATACGTAAGACACTTGTACACAGTCAATTTTCTTCTCATGATCAGACTTGGCTAGAGAAGAGTGTCCCGGTTGGGAACTTCAGATGTGGTTCCTGCAGATTCTGCAACCACAATAGCCAACTTAAGGTTATTTGTCTTGGTGGGGTCTCACATAAAGTAAGAACCTTTATCTCTTGCAAATCCACATTTGTAGTTTACATTATCTTTTGCCCCTGTAAATTCTTTTATATTGGGAAGACTATACGCAAATTATACGTGAGGTTTAGGGAACATTACAAATCGATCAGCACAGGGGAGGGGTGCCCCCGACTTCTTCCCTGACACATTACACAGCGCTGCCAAAAAATGAGGAGCACGGTATTATCCCATGAAATGCCATGTGTCGTACATTTCCATAGTAGTTACAATACCTGTGGCAACCAACATGATGTCGGAGATTTGGTTACCACTTAGGTCTCATACCCATAGACTTTTTCTTTAACATTACGGACCCATCCACAAAGCACCGGGTATATAATTTACAGGGTGACATCAAATTCTGATGCAGAACAATGAGCCAGAAGAACTATTTTTGAAAATAAGGACTGTAGGTCTGCTGTATGCTTTAAGCAATCAGTCTGCAAAAATATTAGGTCAGATTTATTTTTCTTTTTTTGTGAATGCCAGACCTGACAACCTGCCTCCTGCAGATAGGACAGTATGTACAATGTGCTCAGCTGCCCCTGCTCTATTACTTGCTGCCTGCAAAATAGACTCTATGGGGAAGATTTAGCAGAAGTGTCTGAGAGAAAAACTGTTCTAGTTGCTCATGGCACCCAATCAGAGCTCAGCTTTCATTTTACCATATCAAAGCTGAGCTCTGATTGGTTGCCACGAGGAGCTAGAATAGTTTTGCTCTCAGAGGAAGTTGAGAGAGATTTTGTGGCGGTATGTGATTGGCTGAAAATAAATCAGGTTACCCCTCCCTCAGGAATTAGGACATGAATATACCGTATACAGCTGAGAGAAAATAGGATGATCAGACTCACTTGGGGTCATTTGGTGAGACAACTTTACAAACTGACTATGGAACTATTCAGGCATGGGGTATAACAATATAGGGATAGTTGTACTGATGTATAATAGACATTTTCAAAGATATGTTTAGTTAGTATGGGATGGGAGTTTAAGTATTAGATTACTTTTAAAGGACCTTTATATAACCTGATTGCAGCTCTATGAATAAGCATTAATACGCATTAGTCCTCACGCAGTTTACATTAAAACTTTCAAGAAACTTTGCAGAAGTCATCAGTCCGTTGCATGGACATGATAAGTAACAGTGACTTTTAGTAATCTCTGAACTGGGGGATCTGAGGCATCCACATACTCTAATCCATTAAAATGGGCCAAATAGGATTCTCAGCTCTTGATTGGTCAAGGTCCATCCAATCAGTTATCTCTTGTAATTACCGTAATACCTCTTTAACATGACGGCTGATCAAATACTTGTTAGTAAACAATTGGAAGAGTTTTCCGCCGCCTGCAGATACATTTATAGACTGTATGGAGCATCTGGTGTAAAAGATGAATTATTCATACCATTCATATTACTAACTGCTCAGCCATTCATTATATCAATGCCATGATTGAGGCAGAGAGCAGGAACTGTACTTGTGACACAGTTTTTTGGAATCAGGTTGTATGTGGGTTGACTGTGTTACACCAGTGAATGTGCACCCTTAAATTATACACTCACGTGAGTGTATTACATAATAGGCGACAGAATACATCAAATAAAACCAGAGATCTACCAGTAGCACTTCTGTTATGATTCTCTTCGCTGAACTTATTTGTTCCCATTTCACAATCCGAAATGTAATCAAACTAGAGCTTTGAGGGAATTTTCCGAAATTTTCCAAACCAAGGGTGCCAAAAAAAAGCGCAAAAAACTAAATTATGCTGCTTTGGCTCCTGACACTTCTAATCTTTGGCATCAGGGCAAGGCCAAAAGTGCTGGGGTTCACAGAATATACAAAATAAGGTAAACCCTGGCAATGTTGGCTGGGCCGGATATACCGAAAACTAGAAGTCCTGGGACTTCTTGGCTTTCCTGCCCCTAGAAATCCTGGACAACTGTGTGTGTGAGTATTATTTTTGTAATGTAGCAGTGTTTCTACAGCTACAAAGGTTGCACATATACACTCACCGGCCACTTTATTAGGTACACCATGCTAGTAACGGGTTAGACCCCCTTTTGCCTTCAGAACTGCCTCAATTCTTCGTGGCATAGATTCAACAAGGTGCTGGAAGCATTCCTCAGAGATTTTGGTCCATATTGACATGATGGCATCACACAGTTACCGCAGATTTGTCGGCTGCACATCCATGATGCGAATCTCCCGTTCCACCACATCCCAAAGATGCTCTATTGGATTGAGATCTGGTGACTGTGGAGGCCATTTGAGTACAGTGAACTCATTGTCATGTTCAAGAAACCAGTCTGAGATGATTCCAGCTTTATGACATGGCGCATTATCCTGCTGAAAGTGGCCATCAGATGTTGGGTACATTGTGGTCATAAAGGGATGGACATGGTCAGCAACAATACTCAGGTAGGCTGTGGCGTTGCAACGATGCTCAATTGGTACCAAGGGGCCCAAAGAGTGCCAAGAAAATATTCCACACACCATGACACCACCACCACCAGCCTGAACCGTTGATACAAGGCAGGATGGATCCATGCTTTCATGTTGTTGACGCCAAATTCTGACCCTACCATCTGAATGTCGCAGCAGAAATCGAGACTCATCAGACCAGGCAACGTTTTTCCAATCTTCTACTGTCCAATTTCGATGAGCTTGTGCAAATTGTAGCCTCAGTTTCCTGTTCTTAGCTGAAAGGAGTGGCACCCGATGTGGTCTTCTGCTGCTGTAGCCCATCTGCCTCAAAGTTCGACGTACTGTGCGTTCAGAGATGCTCTTCTGCCTACCTTGGTTGTAACGGGTGGCGATTTGAGTCACTGTTGCCTTTCTATCAGCTCGAACCAGTCTGCCCATTCTCCTCTGACCTCTGGCATCAACAAGGCATTTCCGCCCACAGAACTGCCGCTCACTGGATGTTTTTTCTTTTTCGGACCATTCTCTGTAAACCCTAGAGATGGTTGTGCGTGAAAATCCCAGTAGATCAGCAGTTTCTGAAATACTCAGACCAGCCCTTCTGGCACCAACAACCATGCCACGTTCAAAGGCACTCAAATCACCTTTCTTCCCCATACTGATGCTCGGTTTGAACTGCAGGAGATTGTCTTGACCATGTCTACATGCCTAAATGCACTGAAATGCCATGTGATTGGCTGATTAGAAATTAAGTGTTAACGAGCAGTTGGACAGGTGTACCTAATAAAGTGGCCGGTGAGTGTACATTCAGTTCCTGACTTAGGTCGTTATGAATGGGTCTGTGTGTAACTTGCTCTAGTAAGTTATTGTGCAGATGATTGCTGAGTACGGCGCTCAGCGATCTCCATCAGCTCCATAGAGATGAACAGCGCAATCTGGCCATCTGTGACTTGCCCTTTTGCTCATCTCGGAGCGATGGAGGTAGATAAACCCCCCCTGTTCTCATGATCTGTGGGGGTCTCTTCACTGAGACCCCAACCAATCTGCAAGTTAGTCCCTAACTTATTTTGTGGGAAACCCCCTGTAAAGTGTTTGTTCCAGTTTTGTGTTTGACTTTATATTGAAAATAATGTGCAAACTCCTTTTACATGTGTTTATAAAGTGCCTGCGCCAGTTTTGTGTCACGGCTGACAAGACAGCAAAAATGTACGTGTTAGGTGCTTACCGTATTTTTCGGACTATAAGGCGCACAAAAAATTCTTTGATTTTCTCAGAAATCATAGGTGTGCCTTATAGTCCAGTGTGCCTTATATATGAACCGTACTTACAGACAATAGCTGCCTTGAACTGTGCACAGGTCTGCCACCTGCTGGTCATTCATCCTTATAATCAGGTGCGCCTTATAATCCGGTGCGCCTTATATATGAACCTAGACATTTTAGCAGGCATTTATTGATGGTGCGCCTTATAATCCGGTGTGCTTTATAATCCGGAAAATAGGCAGTTAGAATTTGTGTCACATTTATTGGTGACGTGTGCCATGAATCTGCAGCATGAACAAAGTGCACCAAAAAAAAATGGTGCACACTTCCCGAGCAGTGAGGGGACACTCTGCACACTCCACAGCCAAACTGCACTAGTTTTGATAAATGTGGGACTATGTCAATGCACTTGTTAAGAGATAATAAATTAAATTAAGAAGAAACATCTTAACTGTATCCCCATTTTTAAAAGTGTATACAGAATCTCTACAGAAAACTGCAGCTCATTAATTTATTCCGATTTTATAGTTTATATTTTGTTTAAATTAGTGAGATTATTAAAAGGAATTCTCCAGCCAAATATTCTCTTTTGGATAAGTCACCAAAAATTAATTGTTGGGGGAGAACACGTAGCAGATGCATGATCACTTGATCGTCAAGTTCTTCTGCTGGGCAGTTCTATATATACAATAGATAAAGCTGGAAGTAATTGTCTCCTTTCACGAAGAACGGAATGGCATCCGTGCTTAAAGACTCTGCCAAATGCGGGTGGCTGTGATTTAGGTTTGTTTAAAGAGGTTTCTGAGGCCATTTTTATAATTCTAAGCAGATATTTCGATCCAATGTGTACTAACCAACAACCAAGGTATGAACAGAGCTTTTTTTTTTTTTTTCAAATGTGTCGATTTTGTGCAATTTCTGCTGAAAATTTCTATGGCGATATTTTTTTTAGCTGTGATGTTGTGTCATATTTCAAAGGTGTCCCCTAGGATCCTTCACGGAGAGCCCCAGGAATGTTCATGACATCCTGCTCTATGCCTCTGTGCACATGAGGCCAAAGATGGATTGTTTTCATGTGAAGGTGACTTTGCTCGCCTCATACAAGTGTTAGTTTGAAGTTCGATTTGCTAAACTTCTATCAGGGCCAAAACATTTATAAGGGACCCCACTAAGAATATATCTCTTAAAGGACATCTACCACCAGGATCAAGCATTGTGAACCAAGCACACTTGCATGCTGGTGTGTGCCCCCTCGGCAAGGATTTGCACTTGTTTTAGCATCTTATGCACAGGATTTAAAAAAAAAAAGGCTTTAAGAATAATGCAAATGAGACTATGGAGCCCGTCGGGTTAATTTGCATAATTTTGAAAGCCTTTTCTCAACAAGGGCATTAGAAGTTAAAAGAAGAGCGGATCCTGGCAGAGGGGGCACAGAGGGTATGTCAGTGTGCTTGGTTTACAATCCTTCATCCTGGTGGTAGATTTCCTTTAACTGGAAGTTAAAATGGGACATTTAGTATACACTGTACACATGCTGCAGGACTGGGTGAATTCAATCAGTGATGTGTGTCCTCCAAACCCACTGATTTCAATGGGTTCAACTGAGCAGCTAATGTGTATGGGTTCTCTGACTCTCCCTCGACATCTGCCCAGCTCTACTGTCCTCCAGATGATAGGACACTGTCCAAGATTTCTGACAGCGGCTTTCTCCTCTCTGCTGAGCAAAGAAGCGGCCAGCAATGATCACTGTATGGCCAAACTATGAGCTAAAACATGATGAGATAGAATCAGATGTCTCAATAGATAAAGGGAGATGAGGAGATAAAGAGTACAGACAGTCCCCCTCTTAAGCAAACCCAACCTATAGACGACCTCTCTGGATGCTTTACTTTAGGCCCCATTCACACTACCGTATGGTGGACGAATGTACGGCCGCTAGCTTGTGGCCGTACATACGTCCTACATAGATGGCAATAATAATAACAATTAATAATTCTTTATTTATATAGCGCACACAGATTACGCAGCGCTGCACAGAGCTTAGCAAATCAGTCCCTGTCCCCATGGGGCTCACAATCTATACAACCTAACAGTATGTTTTGGAAGTGTGGGAGGAAACCGAAGTACCCAGAGGAAACCCACGCAAACACGGAGAGACCATACAAACTCTTTACCCACTCAGCCACCATGCCGCCCACAATGGCAATGGCCGCACATAGCAATATGGTGCTGCACACGTCTGGAGTTACAATTACAAAATATACCTGTTCCAACTTACATACAAATTCAACTTAAAGGGAACCTGTCACCAGCGACCGCATTGCAAATATGCCTTTCTGCTTTCTCTAAGCATGTGCATTACAATATAATTGTGTGTTATAACTTACCTGGCTTCCTGACAAAATCCTCTGTGTAGTCCCAGGTGTTGGGCTTTGGTTTGGATGCATTTCACAAAACATGTGACTTGTCTGTGCTGCAAATTCCTCAGCTCTTGGTCCCCACCTTTGTTCTTCTGTACAGAACCTCCTGCTCCGTCACAGAGGTCATAGCCTGGTGAGCTGACATCAGTGGGAGGGGGAGGAGCTGTACAGGAGCACAAAGGTGGGGGCTGAGAGCTGAGCAGTCTGCAGCACAGACAAGTCACATTTGTTTTTTGAAATGTGTCAAAGCCCCTAGGACTAAACAGAGGATTATTTCAGGATGCAAGGTAAGTTATAACACACAATTATAATGTAATGCAAATGCTCAGAGAAAACAGAAAGATATATGTGCGCTGCAGGTGTGATGGGCTTCTGCAATCTGTCTTTAGTGAAAATGAGGTCCCTGGTGATATGTTCTTTAGGTCTGTTCTTAAAGGGAACCTTTAACACAGGGACTGCCTGTAGCATATACTGGGGTAGCATAATCACATGCTGGCGCTACAGTAGGTGCATCAGCATATGATTATGCCCCTCTGACCCACAAGCCCCCCCCCATAGACAATAAAGGGTCAAGTATGCTATCTATGTGTGAATGACCCCTTTCTTGATAACTGAAAACTTCGTAAAATTGATGTTAACATTATTACACTTTGGACCAATTTTGACACTTGGTGACATTTTGTCAATAATTTATATGTATTATCACAATTGATACTTTCGGTGTAGCCATGTGAATAGGAGCTGAGAAGAGTCATATTTGCTTAAAAAGAGTAAAATTTTGAGGCTGCAGGGGAAGTGTCACTTCAGACTCTATAGTACCCAAAAACATGTTTAGGTACAGGTATCTTATCTTTTGGATTGCATCAGGCTTGTGGTTCTGTGAGCTACAAAACTGGATGTACAGGCCATTAAAGAGGACCTGTTAAGCCGATTTGGGACCCTAAACCAACTACAGGTCCTGTGGTTTAGGGTCCCAAATCGACCTATATATAAGATTTGCCTGGCCTCAATAAAGCAAACATTTATACTTACCTGGATGTGAGTCTGATGAGGCACTCACATCAGAAAACCCCATGCCGGTGCTTCCTCTTATGTTGCAGGAATTACCTACAGCACGAGCCGCAATATGCAGGCTCTGTGAGCTCCATACAAAATTGACTATGTTATCTTTTTTAATATAACCATGTAGTGGGCAATTTGGGACACTAAACCACCGGTCCATAAGGACTTGTGGGTGGTTTAGGCTCCTAAATCGCCCTGACAGGTTCCATTTACATACATCATTGAGAATGTTAGCAGCAGTACCAAACTATTCCTGTTAACTGCCCTCATCTATGGTTCAGTAAATAAGAAACACAAATCCAAAAGATGAGATTCTTATCTTTAATATAACACCAGAAGCATAGTGTTGAAGATAGACAGGACTGAAATGACAGTCCTCCTGCAGCCTCTAAACCTGACTCATCTGAGGCAGAATATGACTAGATAATCGATAATCTGATGTAGTTTAGGAGATTCTGATCAGACGTTTAGTTCTGGGTGGATTGAGGTGACAAGTCTGAGGGGTTACAAGTGTCACCATCCCTGCACAGTGCTACAGCTAGCCCCTGCTAATCCCCCCTAATCCCAGGCTGAATGCAGTGGTGCTGGGTGTAATCCCGGTGCGATGAGCAGGACTGGAGCAGACATGTCCTCCTCCTCCCCCAGCAGCCACAATACATGGCCATTGTTATTGTAATAGTGGGGCCACATACGCCTCCCCTCCTGTCTGCTCGGGGTTGGGGGGGTCTCTATCCCACAATCCTCTGTCTCCATCCTGCGCCCCTCCTCTCCGGGGCTGTCTCGGCCTCTCCCCCTGCTCGCACTCTCAGCAGCAGCAGGAAGAGTTGGGCGGCTGATGCCAGGCTGTGAGGCTGGAGCACTGCTGGCTGGGTGCATGCAGTGCCAGGCTCCCTCCTCCATTCCCTGCACCCTCTGCCAGTCTGCCCTGCACCCTCTGCCAGCCTGCCCTGCACCCTCTCCCTGCCTGGCTCAGTACCAGCTGCCCTCTGCCTGGTACAGGGGCTCTTTGATGCTGTTTACTTGTCCCTCTCCCTGCATCACCCCTCTGCCTCTTCTTCATCACTTGTGACTACTTTACAGCTTCATCCTTAGTTTTTTTTTTCTCTTGCCCCTTTAACTGCCTCTCCTGGGGTCTTCTTAATTGTGCCCAGGGGAATAATGTGGCTGTTTCCAGCATTGGGATAACTCCTAAACTACATTTTGGGCTCTGGAGGTGGAGCTTGTACTCAGCAACAGCAACAAGGGGGTCTTCAAGTGGCCTGGAAAGATGGACGCTAGCAAAATGGTGAGTGTGATCCAGGACTGTCTACTGTCCCCTATGTGTCTGTGACTAGGGCTTGTATCACACAGCTGCAACTTTATTGATAGGGACTGAGAGGCTTATTGCTGATTTTAGGGGCCGGGAGGGGGCAGGGAAGGCATCCAGACAGATGGTGTCCCTATAGAAGAACGTATGTAAACACATCAGCCACCCTCCCCCGGTGGGTTTACAGCTGCACTGTCCAACACTAGCACTTCAACTTATAAGAAGTCCTTGTGTCCTGTTATTTGAAATTATAGGACCCTTATAAACCTCAGGGGCCACCACGACCAAGGATGGAGAGGGCATCCAGGGAAATGGCACAGTCATGATGGCAGTAAAGTCCTTACGGTGATGTTAGATACATCACTTTGTGAGTGAATGACCCAAATCATTTCAGAAACACATAGTTGTTACATTTTTTCAATATTTTGTGTTACTTTGTTTTACATCAATACATTCATGTTACTTCCCTTTTGTAGGGTTTTCTTTGCTATTTCATAAATTAGTTTAGTAGTTTGCTGCTGTAAGGATAGTCGGGTTCTGTTCACACTGCTGTCAGCTCAGGGGTTTAGATGAGGTTTATGTCTCTTCTAGATCCAAGAATAATGCAGTTTGTTGAATGAGGTCTGTCTATAACTGTTCCATCACAGCAGCACAGCTACCTCAATCCCCCCCGCCACAAGTGTGAACAGAACTTATGATGTGATACTAGTACCTTGTAGGAGTCATTCAGGATGGCGGCAAACATAAAAGGATAATGTGCAGTTGTGGAAAAACCTATCATAGAATCCTTACAATTTCATCTGTGTGTTAGAACCCATCAGAGATTCGCTATAAGTGCAGCAATTCTGGATATAAAGAAAAATCATCATTCATTTCTAAATCGGCTGCTTTGTTATCATAGACGTTGAGTGTGTTGCTTCTATCAATAAATGGCAATCATATTATGTGAAAAAGTGTTTACCCTGCCAGCCAGGGAGGGGGGGTAGACAATTCACCATTAGGTACTGTCAGAATCTTTGTGTAGAGTTTGTGATAAAACTAAAATAAGTTTATGTTCAGGACAAATATATTGCAGATTTTCTGTATTCTGCTCATTGAAGAAATTTACAGTTTAAAAAAATCAGTGTAAATGGAGATTAAGGGGGAGATTTATCACTGTTTCTACGCCAGTTTTGTGGTGTAGATGCAGTGAATTAATCGCAAATTGTTGGCAGTGGTGGGGCGCGGAGGCCGGTGCAGAGGGTGTTCTTTTGAGAAACCAACAAACTTTCTCCTAAAACTATGCCTGGTCGGGGGATCGCCAGGTATATGATACATCTCCCCCTTAGTGTTGGTTCACAGTTTTCAAAATTGTCTTATCAATATCAGATCGACTGGGGTGCAGCACCGATCCTTTCTGCCATATATCTTGAAAATGTTCAGCGCTCCCACAGGTCATGTGCTGTCACATCCATTCAGTATATTGCTCATTCAAGTGGCTTCACTACTTTGGCAAAAGCTACAACATGGTGCTAAATTTGCAGTGCAATATAAAAATTAGACCAGTCTTTCTAATAATGTAACATCCACTCTGATAAACGTAGTGGATTTCTAGATTGTGCCTCTAACTTCTAGACAACTATGAGATGGCATATAGATAATTACAACGGATTTTGCTCCCTTTCAAAATGACAATCTTCATAAATGTCCCTCTTATACTTTTTATTTTACTTAACATGTCTGATAATAATGATATATCTGATTAAATTTAAAACTCTCCAGTCTTACTCGCCTTTAATTTGTTTGAGTTATCCCTATAACACCCAACTTTTGGGTGAGAGAAAGAAGGAGAAAAAGTCACTCCCCCTTTTCTAAACCGCACCCATTGCCCCACTTGCAAGCATAGTATAATATTGACCTTAATGGCTCCCATTAATTTGCTCTTCCTGTGGCCCCCTGTCCTCCATCCTCCTCTTCCTGTGGCCCCTTGTCCTCCATCCTCCTCTTACTGTGGCCCCCTGTCCTCCATCCTCCTTTTTTTGTGGCCTCCTGTCCGCCATCCTCCTCTTACTGTGGCCCCCTGTCCTCCATCCTCCTCTTACTGTGGCCCCCTGTCCTACATCCTCCTCTTACTGTGGCCTCCTGTCCTACATCCTCCTCTTACTGTGGTCCCTCCCCCGTTTCTTGGTATTAAACATGGTTACTTACCTTCCCTCATTCCCCTGCAGCAATCCTTCTTCCTCTTCTCCCAGGGTCTGACTGTGACTCGGAGGAGGGTGTGGGGCCAGCCGAGGGGTGGAGCTACCACCTCACTTAACTCCTTCAGAGACATGTGAGGAGGTAGCAGGAGCTGCTCTGCAGCTGTAATGTATGGGACCAGGAGGAGGAGGGACAAACCTGGGCAGAGAGGGACAGCCCGGGACAATCTCCCAACAGGGACAGTTGGGAGCTACCGTATATTATCCCTGGAAAATGCACACTCTTTACTCATACAAGTTGTAAAAGTGCTGAAATCTGTCTTTAGTTATGTAAAGTGATTGATAAATCTGTCCCCTCATGTTCTAGGGAAGGCTGGCGCTGAGACTACGGTGCGTTTGTTTTCATGTGGATCTATAGCAATGGATGCTGCACATCTGATCCTTATAAGGACGTGTTTTAATAATGTGTCATATTCCGTCACATTCTAGACATTCATAGAACATTATCAGATGTTTGTGGGATTTTATATTTTTGGAAAAGGTTTAGTGATGGATATTTCACAATGGGAAACATTGTGCTGGAGCATCCATTAGCTCTATTAAAGGGTTTGGCTACTTATAGCAAACTTACCGGCGTTCGTATCAGACACTAATTTGCTGCTAGCCACATGACCAGCAGGACTCAGTTCTTCCTTTGATGTATATGTCCTGCTGGTCATCTGGATGGATGGGAATGTACAGTCATTACTGTATACCTCTCATATAAGTGGTTGGGTGGGTGCATGCACATACATGCCATTTTGAGAATGTCTTGTGCCCTTTTTTGGGAAGTGGCAACTTAATGTGCCCATGTCACCTACTGAATATGGATATTGATATCCCCAGTATTCTAGGACTCGGATTTCTACTAGCCGGGATTGTCCACTACACTTAAAGGGATTGTCCACTTTCATCCAACAGTACTGTTTCTGTTATGAAATGTTATACAATTTTTCAATATACTTTCTGTATCAATTCATCACAGTCTTCTACATCTCTGCTTGCTGTCATTATATGAAAGCTTCATTGTTTACTATCTGTGGACAGAAATCTGTCCCCGGTCTTGTGATGTCACACACGGCTCATTATATCACACTGACCTATGTGATACTGGAAGTAAAGATAGAAAATGTCTATACAATGTCAACAATCTATAAAACCACAAGAAATTGATACTGAAAGTATATTGGAAAATTGTATAACTTTCATTACCCGAACAGTATCAATTATTTGCTGGATAGTGGACAACCCCTTTAACAATTATGATTTAATATCATTTAGCAAATCCTCATACAGACAAGTTTGTGGTTTTCTACTGACTGTGAAACCACAAGCCTCAGCATGCCTTCCCAGATACCTTACAACATGTAGAAACATGTCACTCATCAACATCTGCAGAATTTCATGGCTAGACACTGAAGAGATCCTAGGACCAGATAACAAAACATAGAGCGAGGCGTCATGTGACAAATAATCTGGATGTAATATTGATCATGTAAATAGAAGAGTAGATTGTTTCAGGGAATAGCAATCCATAAATATAGATGCGGTCCTGCATCCATGTGCTCACGCATCCGAGGCTTTCTGCAAAGATTTTTTCGATGTCCGCTTGGAAAATAGTCTACATTAACCCCATTGCAGTGTGACTGCTCCTCATGTTGATCTGTGGTGGTGCAGCAAAAATCGGATGGTCCCCTTGTATTTTTTTTTTGTGCACAAAATAAGCATCAAATTTTAATGGTGTGAACATCACCCTAAGGATTTTCTACTGAATAGCTTTTAAGATGGTCAGACACTATCGAGTAGCACATAGACAGGTGGCAGACACGTGAGGGATGTTTATTTGTGAAGACCGCGGGAAGCAGGAAGGCTTAGATTACAATTAATACAATTTAGGAGATGGGAGACAATAGCTGCATAGACTGAAGGCTGAAGGTGTAAAGGGGAGCGCATGACCTGTGGTAATAAGATGTATAAAATGTGTACAGGTTTCTGCTTCTTTTTGATGATTTGCGCTAATTTATCAACATACTTGTGGTTTCGCTTTATACAAATTACAAATATTGTACCAGTCTAAACCATTACTCTGTTGTGCCCCTAATTTACATACTACAATGATAGTGATTGCAATGATTTTAAAGTGGGTTGTATGTTATTTTCTATCTATAGGATCTGATCAGTCGGGGTTCGACAGCTGGATGCCCCACTGTTCATGAGAACTGCCATCCACAGATGCTGGGGGTCTCATTCTCAGTCATTAAATGAGGATGTTGTCTGCCGCACCATTCAATAGTATGGCTGTGTCATAAATTGCTGAGCACAGCGCATAGATATCCCCAGCACACCTATTCACTAGTCTATGAGAGTGCTGGAGCTCACATGCTCCACCTGCCTTTTTATTCAATTAGTATGAATATGACCCCCATTCTTATTAACTGTAGGGTTGTGTTCTCCAAGTAGTTGGACCCCCGCTGATCAGATTGTCATCTCCTATCCTGTGGATAGGATATAACAATCAAAATTGGTGCAACTCGTTTAATGTAAGATAGTAAAACTAGCATTTACTTATAGGAACACATTCGCTAACAGGACCAACATTAAAACTATTGGCAGATGACATAATACTATTGACCCTTCACCACCTCCAACAACTTCAACTCTTACCATTAATAGGTGCCACTCCATAATAATAAGAATTCCTTTATTTATATAGCGCACACAGATTACGCAGCGCTACACAGAGTTTGCCAAATCAGTCCCTGTCCCCAATGGGGCTCACAATCTAATCAACCTACCAGTATGTTTTGGAGTGTGGGAGGAAACCGGAGGACCCGGAGGAAACTCACACAAACAATCCATAGATTATATACAATGCCCCAATGGGTGATGTGTGTAATCAACTATTCTCACGTATTACAAATTGCCTAGACTTTACCAATATACCCTTAATTTCACCCACCCCCAAATCTGGATTAAAACATAACTTTCTTTATATGTTAACATATGTTAACATAGAAACTTCTTTGTAAGTGGAAACAAAAGAAATCAAAAAAGTTACTGTTATGTTATTGTATTTCTCTTCTGCCCCAAATAGGGGCTTATTAAGTGGCCATTTAATAACTGTATTTATTTTTAGGCCAGGTATCATGTGCAAACTGAGGTGTTGTAATGTGGAGTGAGGAAATCAATACTTTACATACCAGACCTTACTATTCTTTAAGAACTGAAAGTTGTAGTATAATAAGCTGATCAGGGTCCTAAGGCCTCTTCCACACTTGCGTTGAAGATCACGTCAGGGTCTGATCAGGGTTTGGTCAGTGAAAAACTGACATTTTCCAATGTCAATCAGTTTTCAGTCAGAGTTTGTTCAGTGTCTCAGTTTTTCACGCGCATTTTCAATGCGTTTTTCACGCGCAGATAATACGAGTGAGCAGGCCTGTGGTCTATCTTTTCTATAGCAATTGATGCGTGAAAAACGCATTGGACTTGCATGTGTCTCAGAGTGCAATGCATTTTTGATGCATCTCCATAGACTAGTATGGTGCGTTATTCACGCACGTGACTTGCAAAAGTGGAGCATGCTGAGATGCTGCATGTGTGCGTGAAAAGAAATGCAAGTCTGAAAAAGCTTGATTACAATGGGTCACACTGCAATGCAAGTTCTGCGCGTCAAAAGCACAAGCAGAACACGCGTGAAAAATGCAAGCGTGAAAGAGGCCTTAGATGACATCTAGGAGGATGATTCCCATCCATGTCTCACAGATATTAGATGATGGCTTTCATCTCTATAACTAGCAGTTGTCGCCAGTGGCTGGATATGAGAAGGGCTTACTGATAATGCAGCTATGGTAACACTGAGGTAAGTTAGTTACTGTGACATCCTATGGGGGATTAAATTCTTCAATCAAATTGTCAGATACCGTATGTTGTGTATCCCTGTGACATTGTAGTTGTGTATTCCTCAGAAAAGTCTTCTTGTGACATTATAATGGGGTCTTAGTGCTGTAACCAGCTGCAGAATCACAATCTTGTTCTTGTGAAGCAAGCTGCTGTGATATCGCTAGTAGTTTCTAGTCAGGTAAGCCAAAGTGATGTCACAAGTAGGTTTTACTTGCTTCCTTTCTGTGACATCACAAGTAGTTTCCTTTCCATTCAGGAAATCCGAAGTGATGTCACAAGTAGGTTTTACTTGCTTCCTTTCTGTGACATCACAAGTAGTTTCCTTTCCATTCAGGAAATCCGAAGAGATGTCACAAGTAGGTTTTACTTGCTTGCTGTGACATCACAAGACGCAAGCTGCTGTGACATCGCAAGTAGTTTCTAGTCAGGTAAGCCAAAGTGATGTCACAAGTAGCTTTTACTTGTTTACATGCTGTGGTGACATCACCAGAAGCAAGCTGCTGTGACATCACAAGTAGTTTGCAATCAGTTAAGCCAAAGTGATGTCATAAGTAGGTTTTACTTGCTTGCTTTGACATCACAAGCTGGGTTTTACCTGCCTGCTGTGGCATTGGAAGCAGTTTCCATTCAGGTCAGCCAAAGTGATGTCACAAGTAGATTTCTACTTGCTGTGACATCACTAGAAGCAACATACCGTGACATCATAAATAGTTTCCAGTCAGGTAAGCCAAAGTGGTGTCATAAGTAGGTTTCACTTGCATACTGTGACATCACAAGGGCGTGTTACAGTCATGAAACCTACGGTGAAATATTTTAGAATTGGTGAAATCTATGAATGAAGGGGTCTAAATCAGATTTAGAAAATGTTCTAATATGTACGGTTCTCCTGTGAATATTTGCCTCATAGTTGTTTAAGGTCTTCTTAAACCTTATAATTCAAGGGGAGACACTTAGGGGCACATTTACTTACCCGTCCCATCGCGATCCCTGATGTGCGTTGTCCGACGAGGATTCGGAGCTGCCGCGATTCACTAAGATTGTGCGTCCAATTTCCTACATGTGTCACTTCCTCCGCTGAGGTCCGCCGGACTTCACCATCTTCTTCGCAGTGCATGTAAGTGCTTGGCTTGCGACACAATTTTGAATGTTAAATCCCGCACTTAGTCCGAATCAGTCGGGTTGTCCATGGCCATGCCCCCCTATTTGTGTTGCATGAAAAAAAAAAAATCCAATCGCGTGCGCCAAAAAACACAGTTAAATGTAAAACGGAAAAAGTCGGGAAACCCGTTGAAAATGCTGTCCGCAGACCCTTAGTAAATGTGTCCCTTATGTCTGAGGAAAAGTGAATTAGACTGTAAACTTGGTCCCCGCTACAACTAGAAGAGGTGCTGTATCTGGGGACATACCAGTGGACATGTGTGCTGGTACATCAGGGGAGTGGATTATCACATCATAAAGTTAAAAACACTCTGGCTATGCTCAGACGGACCTTGGGGTGCCCAGACATCATGGACCAGACATTGTTCCAAGGATAGTACTCCTAGCATCATACGAGTCTTGTGGACAGCAGTGTTCGGTCCATGTAAAACTGTACGTGATTCACAAACTGAACATCATGTGTGCCTTTAGCCTAAAACTGAATGGGAAAGATTTAGGAGTAGCACATTTTGCACCTCTGTGCTGTGAAGCTTCTTGCCTCCTAATGCATTAAGAGGTGAACACACCCTTTATATATATTACGGGCATCTCCTGCGTCTGGATCTCAAGTCCAGCGCCTTTCCTGGCAAGTCCTGTTCTGACATGACCACTTTTCAAAAATTCTATAACCTATATGAGAAATGTCCCCCATAGTTGTAGTTTTGGATATATTATCAATCTTCAATAGTTCTTCCTAAATATGCTTAGTAATAACATCCAACTACCTTCTGTTCTGTGGTCTGGTTGTTTTTGGTGGGTTCTGTCACTGGGTACATGAAGTACATTTCTCCACCTTTGCTTTGACTGCTTTGTAATTGAGGGAATATTTTTTTAAGCCTTGTGATATTTTTAGACTGGGTGTATTCTGTTTCTGGGACTTTTTCTTGTTTTCTCCTAGATTTCCATTGGCATCTATTAAAAAATGCCTAAAAATAGCAAAATATAATTTCTTGTACTGGATAGGTTTAGCGGAAAATTAAACTGTCTCAAAGCATAAATGTGGAAGCTGATGTGATACGGAAATGGGTAAGAAAACACAGCTAATATATTATTATACTACCGGTTTTCATAAAAGTAACATTTAGTAGTAGTGGTGTGAATAATTGTATTCCTAAAGATAGCATATAGTCAAAGCATTGATACTACTTGTACATACAGTCATGGTACTTTTACTACTTGTATCCATAATGGTAATATTTAGTCATTAGTCCTGTTACTATGTTCCTGTTACTTATATTCATTATGGCAACATATGTATAAGTAACATACAGTCAGAGCACAGTTATTATCTGTGTTCATAGAGGTAGCATGCAGCTCTATTGCTTGTTACTACTTGTATATTTATATAGTAACATACAGTAGAGGTGTTGTTACTACATGTAATATAAAGGTAACATATAGTAAAGGTGTGGTTACTACCTGTAGTATAAAGCTAATGTACAGTAGAATTTCTGTTACCACCTAAAGTATAAAGGTTGAAGAGCATGGACAATAGCAATAGATACACATATTATTATGTAAATTCAGACTGTATTACTGTCAAATAGATTTTCCAGATATTAGCTTCATTATGGAGCTTTGTAACCAGATAACAATTGTTATTTCTGGCTTGTATTACATTTTTTTATGATTTCTAGAAGCTCTAATGTTTCTATGCACTTTACTGTACATTCATAGGGTGTTTCCAGGCAATTCACATTAATAGCCTATCTATAAATCATAAAATTATTACATTTACATTTTGCCCATGAAAGAAAGTTTTCAAATCTTAATTCCCTAGTGATCTTACAAAGATAACTTTTAACCCTTTTGCAAATTTTACTACGTTTATGGTTCAATCAAGTTTATTGGACCAAACGGACAAACAAAGTAAAAAATCTAACCATAAAACATAGCAATACAAGGTAAAGACACCTGGGTGCATGGTTACAAATTCAAGTTTAAATTAGTTGTTGCAACAAAAAGAGGGGCCCCCTGATTCCTTCCCTGGTTCCATCACATACTTTTAATGGGTCGTATTCTCGTCCGAGTACTCACTACTCATGGGCATAGATGTACCCTGAGCTGAATCGATAAACCTGAGCTAACCTGCGAGTTATCAGGCTCGTGGATGGGTAGTGGGGAATATAGCCCATGCATAAGATTTGGGATGTAATAGAGTAGGAACCCGGTACCATCTGGAGAGTATCTTATAGCTCCTTTCCTGTACAGAGCAGGCTGGATTACTACTGGTTAAATTAGTGCTTTTGCCCCTATCACTGCATTAGCTGCTCAGTGTAAGATTCAGCTCTGTGAGCGGGCTCTAGCTTAGCAGATATTTCTTAATTCCTCTGTGCTCACAATGTGCTTAGATGATCATGGCACAGGGTTTAGCTACACTTTTATTTAGCTTCTGAAGAATCTAATAATGTATGACACATAGAATAACAGAAATGTCTTAGATCAGAATCATGAGATTGATAGAAGTCGCAACTACACACTTAACTTTGCTATCTCACCCAACCAATAAAACACACACGTAGCACTGCTATTCTCCCTCCCCTCGGATCAAGACGTGTCTCTAGTTCTGCTACTGTCTTCCTCCTCCCCCTCCAACCAGGAGATGCATGTTCATATGAGAGGAATCTGAGCAGACAGAAAGTTTTGCCCAACCAAGCAGCATCAGGATAGCTTGTCTCTAGGTAAACTTATATGTCACTACAGATGTCAAGAAAAGGAAGAAGTGTGTGCCCTGCACTTCCCACAACCTCTGTCCCTGCCTACTTGCTGGCCTTGTGCTAAACTGCTGGCAAAAACTGGGTGGTAGTCCCTACCCTAGATAATTCTATAGAACAGACACAAGGCAGATAACAAGGGAAAGCTTGACAAACCGGGTCAAAACCAAGATGGTAACAAGGTTCCAAAATAAAGCAGAAAAGTAGTCAGGTTTCAGGCAAAATTTCAGAATCATTTCAGAATAATTCCAAAAATAAGCCAGAAAGACAAAGTCAATAATAGTCACAAGTGTATAAAACTAGCAGGTATACATTCCATCACCAGTCACCGCCCCTGCTGCTGATTCAGCCGTCTGTCACTCCAGGCTCCTAACCTGTCTCTCATAGAGCCTCCTACTTGGTTAGGTTCCCGACCACTAGAACTGTTCTGCAGAACCTTGCTTTAACAAATACCAAGGAAGATGCAGAAGGAGTCAGTTCAGAGAGTTTGGAAAAAGAAAGAAATTTCTCTCTAATTCATTGTATTGTATTATATTTTTCACTCCTTGTAGAAGACAGGAAGTCTAGTGTGTAGTATAGAAATATGTGTAGTATAGAGTTACACATTAACTTCTTGTTCTTGAGTCCAACTCTTTAGGATAGAAACTCCCATGCAATAGTTGCAGTCGATGGGAATGCATTGATTTACAGGTACATGCAACTTTCATGAGACTTCCTGGGACCATTTATTGGCCATTCTTCCTACAAGGTTAACAGGTTTTAACAGGGTGTTTTATGGTGTCAGGTTGTCTTTTAATGCAGTTGCAGAAGGCTTAGCGAGATGCCACATACAAACCAGTAGAGACTGGAAAACCTTTTAAACGTAAAGTGGCGAAGTTCACATCTGCCGGAGCCCTGTCACAGAGAGACAATAGGGAATTGCCGTAAATCACTGTGACATTGTGTATACTGTAACCGGGTTAAGGGACAGGCAAAGTCACAATAAACTTGGTTTAAATTTAAAGAAAATGCTTATTTTTCACCACCTCAGAGTTTGTATATGGCTTCTAGGTTATTAAAATTGATAAAGTATAATCAATAGAAGGCAGTGCACGCATATCAGCTATTATATCAGCAATGATTTATTTATACTGTAATGTAATGTAAGGTTTCTGATTGTAGAGATCATTCCCAGAGGAGCCTTAGGGGACCATCTACACAGCCATTACTGTCTCTATGGTTGTCCCTACCGCCATGTTACTGTCTTCAGCTAATATTCAGAGCTAGGACAAGAGGTAGGCAGCATAGGCAGCTGTATAGGGCAGCCTTGAGTAGTATGATGGGGACTGTGGTGATACCTTAATGTTAGGCACCTGGAAATTTTACTTCTACAGCCTCATTGTTTGGTAAATTTAGCAATCCTTTTCAAGGCCTTTGCCGCGCCCCTGCTTTCTGCCTCACCGAGTTAGGTATTTGCCAGATATGGAACATGTTTTAGTAATCTTAAAGTTTAAACAATAATTTTCTCAATGCAGTTTTTATAAAGATATAAGAAATTCTTTATATCGATTTGATATTATGAAGAGGTGCATTTTTTAGAGATTCCCCTGCTGTAATCTGTATGTACGTGCCAGTCGGAGATTACACGGTTTTCTGCTGTTGGCATGGTTTCACCAGAAGAAACTATCTATGTTATGATCTTCTTTACTACAGCTGAAAAATGTCCTGCTCAACAGAGCAGATTCATACTAGGGCTTCTATGTCACAATTACATATTCTAGGTCATACTGTATATAGTTATGTATATTCTTGATTGATCAATTATCTTATCTTGTATGTGTCTGTCTGGTCAGATCTTCAAAGTTGACACAAGAAAACATCCGGTTTTGTTGGCATAGGTTGAGTTCAGTTGTGGTGGAATATTTTTTGTAACAAATGTATTTTCTGTTTTTAAAGGGAACCTGCCATTCAAATTAACCCACCCAAAATAAATACTTCTTTATAAACTATGACTAAAAGCATTGCCCTTATCCCTAGAAAGTACCTTTCTATGACTGCAATGTTAAAATATCAGCTTGTATACTTATTTGCAATAAGTGAGTCCTGCATATTCATTGTTCCCTGCCTTGTTCTGCCCCCACGTTCCTGATGGACAGGTCTCACTGCTATAGAACTAATATTTAAGGAACCTCTGTCAATATTCAACTACAGACATATATATCTCCTTTTACTTTCTCCTGCTCACCTCTGTGAAGCTAAAGAGAATGTCTGAGGATGAGGTGAGGGCCAGGCAAGAGACAGACCGTGCCTCTGTGTGACTTGGTTCTGCTAGATCATTAACCACACTCACCGGAAAGGTGGGGGTTGAGAGAGACCCTGGGTATCAACCTTTCTCATCACCCCTCCCTCAGGAATTCTCTGTACACTGCAGCTCCCCCCACCTCCATGGATAGAGGCATCAGTTGAAAATGTATACACACATATTAAAAGGTTCTGATCATTTATCTCTCTGAGGTGGTTAGACTGACCAGTGACTATAAAGAGTAAAGTCATTATATACTTTATCAGGTTGCTTTATCTCTCAGCTGTCAGTGGATACAGGACAGAAAGCGGATTTATACAAACTGCTTAAAGGAAATCTACCATTTAATTTAACCTCTACAGAGCACCATCAGTGCTTTATAGAGGTTGAAATGCTGAATACCTTTATCATAGATAAAAGCTGGCTCCTTTATTTTAAAATGACTTTTATCTTTATGTTAATTTTGTTGAAAGGCTCTGTCATTACACCCCTGCAGCACTTCATGTGGGGGGATGTGCATAGTGCTGGAGCCCGGAGGGGCTCTCGTAACACCCCTCAGAGCCCTTCAGCGAAATTAACATAAAGATAAGCCATTTTTAAAAAGGGAGACAGCTATTATATATGATAATCATTCAGCATTTTAACCTCTACAAAGAGTGGTGGTGCTTTGCAGAGGTTAAATTAAGTGGTAGATTTCCTTTAAATAAGGAAGAAAGGCAGGGCAAAAAGAAGGACACAGAAACAGATTTCTTGAATAAAGTATATATTACTATTATTATTATTATCATCTGCACTATAGATTTATACAATGTTGGTGAAAGTTTAGTGCTTTTCTAACGCTGGTTTGGATGAATAGTTAAATATTAATAATGAAATATGTCATGGTGACTTAGGATGTGGTTGCCTCCTACTGAGCTGACCTTTCAGAGAACACCTTCCATTTAATGACATCAAACACAGCTTCTGGGCTCCTTCAGTATAAGAGATCACGCTGACGAGTGAGTAAATGGCTGGCTGCGAGGTGCAGAAACTAAGCTGTGCTGGAACTAAGGAGTGGTGCTTCCTGTCTGCCACGGGAAAATCTCACATTGCGTTCTTAAAATAGACCCCCTAAACACAAACGCCCTTACCTCAGCCTGTAGCCTCTGAATCTGAAATAGATGGGACATCTCATTAGTGCATTTCCGGAAAAACTAAGGCAGAAAATATTTTGACCATATAAAGCCTCGGCCAGAACATGTTGTGGTTCCTTCACAGTTTTATTGCAGTTTTGGTCTAGTTTCGGCACATTAAGTGATCACATAACTAAAAGCAAAAGGGGCCTGGAAAGTCAAAAAGGGAAGAAAAGTTGACAACATGACAAGTAAACAACCTGCTCCTTGAGAAATTGGATAGAGGTTTAAGTCCCATTTCAGCAAATAAATAATAATCTTTGTATGACGAAAAGTCCTTTCTAGATCTCTGCTTGCTGTCATTCCATAGGAAGCTTCTATGTTTCCTTCCAATGTCCCTGGTCATGTGATGTCACACAGGTGCATGGCTCTTTATATCGTTAACAGCTGAAAAGAGGAGATTTGCCTAATTACATTGTTGTCAAGATTGGGTTTACAAAACACTTGTCAACACAATGTTAACATGACGTTAACAAATGTTTTTGTAAACGCATTAGCGTAATTAGCCAAATCTCCTCTTCTCAGCTGTTGCAATGCATTTGAATACACCTTATAATAGCTGAGAAGAGGAGATTAGCCTGATTACATTGCTGTAAACATTGTGTTAATGCATATGTTTTGTAAATTTTGCAATGTTAACAGCAATGTAATCAGGCAAATCTCCTCTTCTCAGCTGTTGTGATGCGCTTGAAAAAATGCATGCATCAACACCACATGTGAACGTACCCTCATTACTCTCTGTGATATAACCAGCCCTGGAGATGTTTGATATCACATGGCCAGGGACAGACTTCTATCCACTGGAA
Organism: Engystomops pustulosus; assembly: GCA_019512145.1. Taxonomy (NCBI): domain Eukaryota; kingdom Metazoa; phylum Chordata; class Amphibia; order Anura; family Leptodactylidae; genus Engystomops; species Engystomops pustulosus. The sequence goes on along the minus strand of CM033642.1, from coordinate 237,050,657 downwards.
GGAAACATAGAAGCTTTGCATGAATGACAGCAAGCAGAGATCTAGAAAACTGTGTGGAAGTGACACAGGGGGACATGTATCATTATGTCTGCTAGTCAAATGATCTCATTTTTGCGACTTTTTACTCTTGTTGTTTTTCAAGTACGCCTAAGGGTGATGCCACACATGACGTTTTGAACCCGTTTTTGGTCCGTTTTTAAGCACACGTGCGGCACCATGACGCTCCGTACATGGGGAAAAGATAAGACATTTTTCCCGTGTGCACGGCCCGTACTCCATGCATCTCTATGGAGAGGGGAGGGGTCACCCCTCCTTCTCTCCATTGCTCCGGACGTATGCCCACCTGGCTACGGCCTAGCAGGCATACGTTTGTGTGCATGTAGCCTAAGTTTGATGTACTGTAGGCTAATATGGCCAGCTGGTAAGATTTGTTAAACTAGAATATATTAATATGTATTTTATAGCTTTGACCCAGATACATTTTCACAGCAGGACATTTGTACAAGGTTGTGATGCATAAATATGCATGTTTAGGAGTGTATGAGTGCTGGAGGGTCAGGCTGACCGGTGAGGAGTACATGCTGTACCGGAGGAATCTAGCACATGTAAGGGTGTATCCAAGATGTGTGAATGGACATTTCATGTTTATTATATTTAGTCCCCGATTTGTGATGCAAATGCACATAACACACATAACACTACACATTACACATAAATAATTTGGCAGACCATATGCAATATCTATAGGGTATTGCCAAAAATGTTTACGAAATCTTTCAGCAGTCTTAACCGTAGAAAGATGCTGAGAGTGTTAGTTAGCAGCTCCAGAGATCTGTGTAACCATACCTTTGTATGTGTGGTAAGTAGTAACAGGAGTATGAAAAGTAATGTTATATTCCAGCCTGCTCTTGGAAGGGCTCTGGGTAGGTCTTCCAGCCTGAAGAGCTTTCTGCTCTCTGCACAAGAATAGAAGTTGTATCAAGATTTTGAGTTTGATATTTGCAGCAGTCACGCAGAGCAGAGGGGAGGGGCTGTTGAACAGTTGCTGTGATTGGTTGCTTAAGAAGGTTAAGCGAGTTAAACTAGGGAAGTCTTTACATTACATCAGATAATCAAAATGTCGATTACTGGATAGTAAATCCAATTTAGTTAAGGACTGTCTAGTCTCACTTTACACCTCTATCTTAATTTAAGATAAGAATATAGCCAAAATTTTGGCAAATTTTTAGAAGAATTCTCCAGTAACATATAAGTTAATCCCTATTTATAGGATAGGGGCTAACTTTCTGATCGGTGGCGGTGTCAGTGATGGGACCTCCACTAATCAAGAGAATGGTGGTCCTTTGGTCCTGTCGTAGCCCAAGATGGAGAGTAGCTGGTCGCACATGAGCAGGGTGCTCCATTCATCTCTATGGCGCTGACGGAGATAGCCTCACTCGCCAGTCTCCATCGGTGCCTTAGAGATCAATTGAGCAGCCGGTACATGTGCGACCGTCTGCTCTCTTCATCTTAAAGGGAACCTACCACCACTATAAAGGTAGAACGGGTGGATGTATGTGATGTGAGGATAGCCTTTTTTAGAGCTAATCCTCCCGTCCCCACTATCTTTTTAAAACTTTAATACCCTAATATGTTAACTTTCCGGGCATATGTTGCCGGACATGAGGCTACACGTCGCAGCTACTCCACGCCCCAGTAGCCTCTTTCCTCCTGGCGTGGAGGAGCCGTGACGTGTAGCCTCATGTCCGGCTACTCCACGCCCCAGTAGCCTCTTTCCTCCTGGCGTGGAGGAGCCGTGACGTGTAGCCTCATGTCCGGCTACTCCATGCCCCAGTAGCCGCTTAAGAAAATTAACATATTAGGGTATTAAAGTTTTAAAAAGATAGTGGGGACGTGAGGATTAGCTCTAAAAAGGTCTACCCTCACGTCCCATACATCCACCTACTACCCGTTCTACCTTTATAGGTAGAATCGTGGTGGTAGGTTCCACTTCTGTAAAAACAGGACCAGAATATTGGTCCATCGGGCACCGTGCCCATCTCTGCCATCATAACTGTTAATCCTACAATATATAACATTAAGTGCGAAAGCCAAACGAATACCTCTATTAGCTATGTAAATGATAGTGAGACAACTACTACTAATAGCCGCACTCGGCATCTATAAATGTAGTAATACTAACCACAGCTGTTCCATGAGGATAAGCCTTGAGAGATTGATGTGGTTTAGTTCAATACAATAAAATATTCCTATATGCAGTCCCCTAACAGGTGTCCACAGTCGTAAAGCTGTATATGAACAGGACTGTCAGGGAAGATTTTAGTCTTGAAATATACATACATAATATTTTAATTTGTAAGTTTGTGCAAATTTGCCACTTTATAATAAAATGTATTTATTTACATCAAATTCCATCAAATTACTTCAGTGCATGTTTATTTATATTTATTATTGATCCACACAAAAATAGTTTGTATGATCCACTATTTTCATTGCTCCCATAGACTTAAATGGAGAGATCCCCCAAATTCAATGGGCCACATTTTCTAAAGCCCCTTTGCCATTTTTCTGTCGGACTTTGGATGTTCTTTTTCTGTGCAAACTGCTTGCACTTGTATTTAAGAAGTGTCAGCACCACACGTGTGGGCTTGCCTATACCCACAGGAAAGATAATAAAGCTACCTATTGTGACCGGTGTGACTGGGTGTGTATTATATTCAATATCGAGAGGAGAATTTGTCCCCTGTCATGCGCACATGCGGCAACCGCAATAGCTGGGAATTAAGTCCCTGGGTATGCGCAGTGTAGCTTTACTGGTACGCGATGAACGGACATGCGCATCGCAAAAACAGGGAGACGCGCCCAGGCCACACCTCCAGTACTTGTGACACACAATCTCCCATGTTTGGATTGGATGAAAGGGACGAGCCCCTGGGGATACGATTGGACACTGAAAACGGATCTACCCACTCTCCCTCCTCCCTACGGATACGTCAGCACGAGAGTCTCTAAGTATCGCTGCTGTGGTCGGAGTGTCGCATTAGAGCCCCGGTACCCCTGAGGACGCCACGCCACGCAAAACATGTCGAGGGGGGGGCTAGCCTGCACTCTATAATTTTAGATTCAGCATTGTGCAAAAGAATTTCGCAATTCAGCGATAATACAAGTTGTATGTGTGATGGAATGACTGGAGACCAACTATAGGGCAATATATAGGAATCCTCCCTTACTCCCCCTTCCCCTCCTCCCCTTAGCAGGTTGAGGCTATGTAATAGAAATTATGTTGGGCTCTGAATGTGCTGTGCCTTAGCTTACAGATAGGAGGCTTGAGGGGTTACACCGCAGCTAGGTTACCCAGCTGGGAAACAAATTGATAGTCCGGACAGCTCATACATAGACCTATACCTGATAGGACCTACTACTATTTGCCCTATATGTCCCGTATTCCCGATGTCTAATTCGCTGTGCACCACTGTCTGTTAGTTTTAAAACTTCACCTATAGTTGAATGATCTTTGATCCATCCTTTTTAAAAATCAGAAATAAAAGTTAAATTTTATGTGACAAATGGGTGAAAATGTCCCTATAGGACAAATTCTCCTCTCCTCTCGATCTTGCCTATACCCGACGCGACACAAATTTCTGCACATAAAGGGGCGTTCCGGTGCTCAGACGGAGAGAGCGCCACATTTATCGTGCAGAGTCTGACAGAGGTGTGTCACACGCCCCATGTTAAAGGTGCACCAAAAAAAGCCGAGCAATGCAGGGGGCGCCAGAGTCATGATGAACAAGCGCCAGAAATCTTGAATCTGGCGCCCCCTGCACTATACACAGGAAAACTGCACATAGTGTAGTTTGCACTGTCTTTGACAAATGTGCCGCAATATGTTGTGGGTCACAAGGTAAATACTATACATAAGAATAACAACTTTAATTTATCAAGCTGTATCAAGGTATCATTTTCAAGTTAAACCTTTGTACATTTGTATATTGAAAGGTTTAATGAGTTTTCCAACAAGAAGCGTTACCCTTACACACAGCATAAGACAGTGATGGTGAACCTTTTAGATACCCAGTGCCCAAACTACAATCCAAATTCTTATTTTACAAAGTACTTTTAACAAAAAACAAACTACATATACTTATTTCGGCTCCGCTTCATCCGGATCCCAGCCATGTTCTTCTTTAATCTTGACACGCCGGGATCACCTGGAAAAAAATAACTATATTAGCAGGCCCAGTGTGTGGACTAGATGTGTTTGTGTCTGTGTTTGTTAAACGTACTGGTAATTTTACTTTAATGCTCCCTGCTCTGTCATAGTTTTTAATCGTATGACACAAATACAGTAGAAAGAAGGAGCAAAATTTGGATTATCTCTGTGCTTCCCTCCTGGGCCCCTAAATAGGAAGACTCCTGGGGCCCAGTCCAATTTAAAGGAAACCTACCATTTAGAATGGTAGGGGTAAGCTGTAAGTACCGAGCACAGCTCAGGGTGAGGTGGTGCCGGTACTTACTTTGTTAGTGTTATAAACCGCGGATCGCGGTTTTAACACTTTTTAAAACTTTAGAGCAGAAGGGGCTTCGGCGCGCTCGCGCGCGACGTGGCGCGCAACATCTCCGCTATTTCCTATGTAGGTGTGCGCACGCAGTGCCGAAGCCTCTTCTGCTCTAAAGTTTAAAAAGTGTTAAAACCGCAATACCGCGGTTTATAACACTAACGAAAGTAATTACCGGCACCAGCTCACCCTGAGCTGGTGCTCGGTACTTACAGCTTACCCCTGCCATTCTAAATGGTAGGTTTCCTTTAATTCAGGTCTTTCCACACTTCTTCACTCCTCTTGCATTCCTAGAATGGGAAGGACTGCAGTGAGTGCGGCATGTCCTGGGATATCTGGAGAACTTTGTGCCAGGATTGACAGCCTTGGTGCCGACAGAGAGGGCTCCGAGTGACACTGTGCCATAGGTTTGACACCACTGGCATAAGGTACAAGTGGCTTATCACCGGAAGTCTGACCACTGGCACCACTAAAGTCCACGAGAATGGGGTCCCCAAGTCATCTTTCTTTGTGTTCCATCAGTCCAGCCTGCACCCTACTGCTTCATTAGGACTTGGGAAATATTGATAATTAAGTAGTATGTGCCACTGAACCAAAGGCTGTGTACACATGTTTATAATACTTATCCATCTGATTTAGGCCAGTGGTATTGGTATTTGCTGAATACTCACAAATTAAAGGGGTTGTCCAGAATTTTTTCTTATTATGGACTCCAGTGGGTATGAAAACAACAAACAGTGTATCCTTACCTCACTCTGGCACGGCAGAGTGCCTCCTGTCACTTCAAGCATCTGTATAATGAGGCTCAACATTGATGTAACATAGACAGCCCTGCACCCGCTACAGCCACTGGCTGCGATATGTAGCCTGCAGCGAGCACAGTACCACGAGCCTCTGTAAACAAACAATGGCCGATTGTGACGGGAGCCACCGCCCTGGAGCATTTTAAGTAAACCCCGTATGTTGTTTTGATACCACCTGGGGCCCATAGTAAAAAAAAAAAAAATAAATAAAATAAAAAAATAAAAAATAAAAAATATATATATAAATCCTGGACAATTACCCAATTACCCAGATATTGACTGGGGGCAGAACATGCAGGTCCTTCAAAGGCAGCAGGTTCTTGTCAACAACAAAAGACAATTACCTGTCGCAACTAGTCCTGGAGCCAAAAGGGGGGGGCACTGCTGGACCTTTACCTTACACAACAGACCTGATAGGGTATCAAAACTACAGGGTGGGGAAACCTGGGAATAGTGATCATAATATTATTGATTTTGTATTAGCTTTACTAAGAGGTTAGTGAAGGGGCAACCAACACTCTAAACTTCCGGAGGGCAAATTTTCAGCAACTAAGGGAAAACCTTAAAGGGATAGACTGGGATAATGTTTCAAAGACAAAAGTACACCCCAAAAATGGGACTTTTTCTTATATATTCTGAAAAGTCCTGTGAGAAACAAATACCTTATGGGAAAAAGCATAAAAGGAACAAGAAAAAACCCTATGTGGCTAACTAGTCTTGTAAGGAAAGCAATAAGCGAGAAAGATAAAGCGTTTAAGGTGCTAAAACGTGAAGGTAGCGATGAGGCATGTAGGGATTATAGAGAGAAAAATAAATCCTGTAAAAAGCAGATAAAGGCCGCAAAAATAGAGACTGAGAGAAATATTGCCAGGGAGAGCAAAAAGAATCCCAAATTATTTTTTCAAGTAATATATAATGATAGAAACTAAAAACAGAGAGTGTGGGTCCCTTAGAAATAACATGGGGGTCATGGTGTGGAAGGAGAGGAGGAAAGGGCCCAATCTACTGAATGTGTCTTCTCAACTGTCTTTACCCAGGAAAATCCCCTGGGGGAAGACACAATGGGGAATAATGTTAATTCTTTTTATAATGTCAACAGTTTAACCCAGGAAGGTACGGCGCCGCCTCGCAAGCACTAAGTAGATAAAATCACCGGGGCCAGATGGCATACACCCCCGGGTTTGCATGAATTATGTACGGTGATAGACAAACCGTTATTTTTAATATTGAAGATTCACTGAGGAATGGTTATGTTCCACAGGACTGGCGCATAGCAAATGTGGTACCAATACAAAAGAGAAATGGATCCTGGAAACTACAGACCGTGAGTCTAACTGCTGTGGTGGGGAAAAATTTGAGGGGTTTATTAGAGAGCTATCCTGGAGTATCTCACTGTGCACACCTTATAACCCAGCGTCAGCATGGGTTTATGAGAGATCGCTCCTGTCAGATAATCTGATGGTTTCTACGAGGAGGTAAGTTCAAGCCTGGATCTGGGGGATGCTGTGGATGTTGTATATCGGAATTTCAAAGGCATTTGACACGTGCCACATAAAAGGTTGGGATATAAAATGAGACTGCTGGGAATAGGAGAAAATCTGTGTATTGGGTAAGTAATTGGCTTAGTGATAGAAAACAGAGGGTGGTCATTAATGGCACATTCTCAGATTGGGTTGATGTACCAGTGGAGTGCCACAGGGCAGTCAGTATTGGGGCACTTCTTTTTAATTTTTATTAATGACCTTGTAGTGGGTTTACACAGTCAAGTTCAATATTTGCAGATGATACTAAGCTGTGTAAAGTAATAAATACTGAGGTCGATAGTTTAGCATTACAGAGGGATTGTGGAAGCTTGAGGGATGGGCAGAGAAGAAATGGTTGATGAGGTTAATGTTAGATAAATGTAAAGTTATGCACTTGGGCCATGGAAACAAAAAGTATAATTATGTTCTAAACGGTCAATTACTTAGTAAAACTGAAGCTGAAAAGGACTTGGGGGTATTGTGGATGGTAAACTTAATTTTAGTGACCAGAGCCAGGCGGCTGCTGCTAAAGCAAATAAAATAAGGGATGTATCAGAGAGGAATAGATTCTCATGATAAAGACATAGTTTGCCCTTATACAAATCTCTGGTCAGACCACAAAGGAATATGTGTACAGTTTTGGGCACCAGTGTATAAAAGGATATAGTAGAGAGCTGGAAAGGGTGCAGAGGAGAGCAACCAGGATATTAGGGAATGGGGGAACTAGAATACACTGACAGATATTAAAAAATTTGGGATTATTCAGTTTAGAAAAAAGACGACTGGGGGAGACCTCATTACAATGTACAAAACCTGAACGGACAGTACAAGGATCTCTCAAAGATTTTTATACTTGGCCTGTGACCAGGACAAAGGGGGCATCCTCTACGCTTAGAGGAGAGGCGATTTACATCAACATAGACAAAGGTTCTTTACTGTAAGAGCAGTGAGACTGTGGAACTCTCTGCCGCAGGAGGTTGTTATGGCGGACTCTAGTTACATGTTCAAGAAAGGCCTGGACTACCTTTCGGGAGAGAAAATATCACGGGTTACGGGGATTAAAACATTTATTTAATTCTAAAGGTTGGCTTGATGGACTTGCGTTCTTTCCAGCCTTATATACTATGATACTATGACAATCCCTTAATATTTTCTCCAGCTTATATTTTAGGATGGTTGTAAACTTAAGCACTCTCCACTACTTTAACTTCCTATGGTCTTACTAAAATCTCTCTACTACAAATACAGCACCCCAACTTTCCTTTACAAGATTACCTCTAGTCTGTGCCAGTCAATGACATGGGTGCCCCTCACTTTAGGAATTTAAAATAATCCTCTCATCTACAATGCGCTGCACAGTACTGCACCCTATCTACCTATCCTTTTACTTTTATCTCAGGTATTTAGACCATGAGACCTCAGAGTAGTTTTTGTAGGCACTGTGCTAGACTGTAGTCATAGTTTACTGGTTGGACCATCAATTGCTAGATCAGAGGAAGAAATCACATAAGTAGAAGTAACTAATATATAAGGCTGAGTGTAGGTGGATGTTAGTCCGCTAAAGGATCTGCGCTTTTTACAATCACCAGATTTTGCACAGCAGTCCCTGTGGACACAGGGAACTCATAGGCTAGGTTCCGAGTCAAAGTCACTTTCCAAAAACACACTTATTAACCACCATGTACAGCTCTGCTTATATTTGCCACAGGTCATTCATATGAGCTTTGAAGGGTTACTATAGCCAATGAGTGTAATACAGCATATCACGTATTATGGAGACAGATTGAGAGAGAGACAAAAGACCAAAAGAGACAGACAGACAGAAAGTGACAGAAAAAAAGAGAGAGAGAAAGAAAGAAAGACAGAGACAGGCAGAGAGAGACAGAAAGAAAGACAGAGACAGACATAGAGATATAGATAGCTATAGAGATAGATATAAAATATTGTTGTAAACCATTTATTTTGTTATAGCTAAGAGCAGTTATTTACTATCCCGGGCAATGCTTGGGGCATTGTATGTATATTCAGAATGATCCTCCTGTCCAGCACGTAGATCAAGGCAGAGTTGGAGGCACCAGACAGTAACACAACGACAAACAGAGGGTGTATGGAAACCTTTGGCCACACCCATAGTACACCTCAAAGCTAATTTGCATATCAAATCAAGAGCTTTTTATATCTCATGTGTATGACAGTCGGCCTTATTGACCTCATGGCGGTCTAATTGTATCCGGATCTTGTGAAAAAATCTTCTTCTGGTGCTCTGCACAATCGTCTTCCCTATGGCACTGGATCCCACAAGATATTTAAAGGGATTTCACCCCAGCAGTTAATAAAAACATCTGTAGGATGGATACCCTATGACCTTATGTGGTGAGCCAAATCGTTATATAATCCCAATCATGGTCACATCATCAAAGTCTAATTCCAGGCACAGAATAATCATGGATAAATCGTTCTTGCGCCGCTGGTCTCTCGCGGTGATTTGATTATAGGATTGAAGAATTGGCATCGTAGGTTTGGCTTTAATTTCTGACCTTGTGGTATTTATGTACAAACATATTCCTGCCTTACTAATGTCACAATGAAACTACGGGGGAAATGAGTTACCCTTTGTGCAGAGCCGGTTGTCAGCCTTGTTCGGCACGTATGTACTGTAGTATAGCGCCGTGTCCAGAGCCGAGCTACTGCATACATTACTGGGAAATTAGATTTTATAAAGGGAGCTGAGATTCCCATTTTCTGCTCTGGTAAAGAAACTAATGTAACAGCAGCGAATCCGTCACATGAAGGACACACGGCGCCTGGTAGAACCATGGGGTTAGTTCAATTCCATTATGGTGTCAGGACAAAATGTTGTCTGCTTTTCTTTTTACAGAACCCTCGACCTAGGTTTTGTCTGTGCCGGATATTAAACAGCCTAAAGGGGTGTTTCGGCTCCGCTTCATCCGGATCCCAGCCATGTTCTTCTTTAATCTTGACACGCCGGGATCACCTGGAAAAAAATAACTATATTTAGCAGGCCCAGTGTGTGGACTAGATGTGTTTGTGTCTGTGTTTTGTTAAACGTACTGGTAATTTTACTTTAATGCTCCCTGCTCTGTCATAGTTTTTAATCGTATTGACACAAATACAGTAGAAAGAAGGAGCAAAAATTTGGATTATCTCTGTAGCTTCCCTCCTGGGCCCCTAAATAGGAAGACTCCTGGGGCCCAGTCCAATTTAAAGGAAACCTACCATTTAGAATGGTAGGGGTAAGCTGTAAGTACCGAGCACCAGCTCAGGGTGAGGTGGTGCCGGTACTTACTTTCGTTAGTGTTATAAACCGCGGTATCGCGGTTTTAACACTTTTTAAACTTTAGAGCAGAAGGGGCTTCGGCGCTGGGTTTTAACACTTTTTAAACTTTAGAGCAGAAGGGGCTTCGGCGCTGAGCGCGACCGTGCGCGCGCAACATCTCCGCTATTTCCTATGTAGGTGTGCGCACGCAGTGCCGAAGCCTCTTCTGCTCTAAAGTTTAAAAAGTGCGCGCGCGCAACATCTCCGCTATTTCCTATGTAGGCGTGCGCACGCAGTGCCGAAGCCTCTTCTGCTCTAAAGTTTAAAAAGTGTTAAAACCGCGATACCGCGGCTAATAACACTAACGCAAGTAAGTACCGGTACCAGCTCACCCTGAGCTCACCCTGAGCTGGTGCTCGGTACTTACAGATTACCCCTGCCATTCTAAATGGTAGGTTTCCTTTAAGCTAATGAGCCAGAAGTGTTACCAGAGCCCCTCTGTGTAGTTTCCCAGGCTGTTACACTGTTCCTGTCAGACTAATCTGATTGGTTTCTACGAGGAGGTAAGTTCAAGACTGGATCTGGGGGACGCTGTGGATGTTGTATATCTGGACTTTTCAAAGGCATTTGACACCGTGCCACATAAAAGGTTGGTATATAAAATGAGACTGCTGGGAATAGGAGAAAATCTGTGTATTTGGGTAAGTAATTGGCTTAGTGATAGAAAACAGAGGGTGGTCATTAATGGCACATTCTCAGATTGGGTTGATGTTACCAGTGGAGTGCCACAGGGGTCAGTATTGGGGCCACTTCTTTTTAATATTTTTATTAATGACCTTGTAGTGGGTTTACAAAGTCAAGTTTCAATATTTGCAGATGATACTAAGCTGTGTAAAGTAATAAATACTGAGGTCGATAGTTTAGCATTACAGAGGGATTTGTGGAAGCTTGAGGGATGGGCAGAGAAATGGTTGATGAGGTTTAATGTAGATAAATGTAAAGTTATGCACTTGGGCCATGGAAACAAAAAGTATAATTATGTTCTAAACGGTCAATTACTTAGTAAAACTGAAGCTGAAAAGGACTTGGGGGTATTGGTGGATGGTAAACTTAATTTTAGTGACCAGAGCCAGGCGGCTGCTGCTAAAGCAAATAAAATAATGGGATGTATCAAGAGAGGAATAGATTCTCATGATAAAGACATAGTTTTGCCCTTATACAAATCTCTGGTCAGACCACACATGGAATATTGTGTACAGTTTTGGGCACCAGTGTATAAAAAGGATATAGTAGAGCTGGAACGGGTGCAGAGGAGAGCAACCAGGATTATTAGGGGAATGGGGGAACTAGAATACACTGACAGATTAAAAAATTTGGGATTATTCAGTTTAGAAAAAAGACGACTGAGGGGAGACCTCATTACAATGTACAAATACCTGAACGGACAGTACAAGGATCTCTCCAAAGATCTTTTTATACCTTGGCCTGTGACCAGGACAAGGGGGCATCCTCTACGCTTAGAGGAGAGGCGATTTTACCATCAACATAGACAAAGGTTCTTTACTGTAAGAGCAGTGAGACTGTGGAACTCTCTGCCGCAGGAGGTTGTTATGGCGGACTCTATGTACATGTTCAAGAAAGGCCTGGATACCTTTCTGGAGAGAAAAAATATCACGGGTTACGGGGATAAAACATTTATTTAATTCTTAAAGGTTGGACTTGATGGACTTGCGTCTCCTTCCAGCCTTATATACTATGATACTATGACAATCCCTTTAATATTTTCTCCAGCTTATATTTTAGGATGGTTGTAAACTTAAGCACTCTCCACTACTTTAACTTCCTATCGGTCTTACTAAAATCTCTCTACTACAATCTACAGCACCCCAACTTTCCTTTACACAGATTACCTCTAGTCTGTGCCAGTCAATGCACTGGGTGCCCCTCACTTTAGGAATTTAAAATAATCCTCCTCATCTACAATGCGCTGCACAGTACTGCACCCTATCTACCTATCCTTTTTACTTTTATCTCAGGTATTTAGACCATAGAGACCTCAGAGTAGTTTCTGTAGGCACTGTGCTAGACTGTAGTCATAGTTTACTGGTCTGGACCATCAATTTGCTAGATCAGAGGAAATCACATACAGTAGAAGTAATCTAATATATAAGGCTGAGTGTATGTATGTGTATGTATGTCCGCTAAAGGAATCTGCGCTTTTTACAATCACCAGATTTTGCACAGCAGCTCCCTGTGGACACAGGGAACCTCATAGGCTAGGTTCCGAGTCAAAGTCACTTTCCAAAAACACACTTATTAACCACCATGTACAGCTCTGCTTATATTTTGCCACAGGTCATTCATATGAGCTTTGATTGGTTACTATAGCCAATGAGTGTAATACAGCATATCACGTATTATGGATACAGATTGAGAGAGACAGAAAGACCAAAAGAGACAGACAGAGAGTGACAGAAAAACAGAGAGAGAGAGAAAGAAAGAAAGACAGAGACAGGCAGAGAGAGACAGAAAGAAAGACAGAGACAGACATAGAGATATAGATAGCTATAGAGATAGATATAAAATATTTGTTGTAAACCCATTCTATTTTGTTATAGCTAAGAGCAGTTATTTACTATCCCGGGCAATGCTTGGGGCATTGTATGTTATATTCAGAATGATCCTCCTGTCCAGCACGTAGATCAAGGCAGAGTTGGAGGCACCAGACAGTAACACAAGACAACAGAGGGTGTATGGAACCTCTTGGCCACACCCATAGTACACCTCAAAGCTAATTTGCATATAAATCAAGAGCTTTCATGTCTCATGTGTATGACAGTCCGACCTTATTGACCTCATGGCGGTCTAATTGTATCCGGATCTTGTGAAAAAATCTCTCTTCTGGTGCTCTGCACAATCGTCTTCCATATGGCACTGGATCCACACAGATATTTAAAGGGATTTCACCCCAGCAGTTAATAATAAACATCTGTAGGATGGATACCGCATTGACCTTTATGTGCTGTGAGCCAAATCGTTATATAATCCCAATCCAGGTCACATCATCACAGTCTAATTCCACGGCACAGAATATTACATGGAATAATCGTTCTTGCGCCCGCTGGTCTCTCGCGGTGATCTGATTATAGGATTTGAAGAAGTTGGCATCGTAGGTTTGTGCTTTTAATTTCTGACCTTTGTGGTATTTATTGTACAAACTATTTCCTGCCTTACTAATGTCACAATGAAACTACGGGGGGAAATGAGTTACCCTTTTGTGCAGAGCCGGCTTGTCAGCCTCTGTTCGGCACGTATGTACTGTATGTATAGCGCCGTGTCCAGAGCCGAGCTACTGCATTACATTACTGGGAAAATTAGATTTTATAAAGTGAGCTGAGATTCCCATTTTTCTGCTCTGGTAAAGAAACTAATGTAACAGCAGCGACATATCCGTCACATGAAGGACACCAACGGCGCCTGGTAGACCCATGGGGTTAGTTCAATTTCCATTATGGTGTCAGGACAAAATGTTGTCCTGTCTTTTCTTTTTACAGAACCTTCGACCTAGTTTTGTCTGATGCCGGATATTAAACTAGCCTTAAAGGGGTTTTCTTTATTCACATATATAAATGGATCATCAGTATTAGATCAGTGGGTGTAACCCCCACCTATGTTATAAACTGGTCATCAATATAAATGACTGCGGGTATACAGCCACCTCCTCCTGATCACTCGCCTACCCTGATCTGCCATCAGTCATCCTTTCTTCCTAAGTCACGCTTGCTGTTCTCTATTGTATGGCCAGAACATGTACTGTAAAAGTGCGTCTAGCCAATCCCAGCAAACTCCTGGTGATAAAAGTCCTTCTTACATGGGATTGTCCTTTCACACTAGTGTCCTGTTAAGGTGCCTTGGCTTGTATTATGTCTCTGCTTATAAATACTGATTCTGTCTTGCTGTGTGTCTGTGACACTATCCAGAGCTTCACAATGATCTGAGGTTCAGTCCAAACTTTCAGCTTCATCTACGACTTCATAACAACTCTGCCTGCCCTGACCTCGGCTTGTTCCTGACCATTTTCTGCCTGGCCCCCTAGTGCTTCGTATTGCTTTCTCTTTACCTGCTCGCATTAGTTGTCACCTACACCAGGACTATTCCAGGAGCTACATGTCGCAGCAAATTACATCTCTTTGTACAAGTGATTGAAGGGTGACGACTGACAGGATAATTTAGACATTGGCCCTAGCAGCAGTCTAAATCCAAACCTCTGGTAACTTAAGAGGAGTATTTGAAAACGGTATCACTAAAATGTACAAATCAAGTAGCCGCATAATAATAGCATAAATACAGTCATTTTCACTTGTGTGACGTGTACAACCAGTTTCAGCACAGGTTATTATATCAGATACCTGCAACAGTGCAGAAAAGTAATCCAGTGTGACATGTTACAGGTATTTCACTTACCTAAGGTTATATTCAATGTCTTAAGAGCTACAAGATGCTTATTTAGATGTCAGGCAGAACATACAAAAAGCTATGAAATCCGTGCAGCTCGCTGGGAGACGTGTTATATACAGCACGGAGGGAGGCGTGTCAAGTACTCTATTGATGGATTACTCAAGATGGTATATATGACGGCTGCCGTAATCTGTAATTATCCTCTACAAGTCCAAACCTACAGGTGCCGTTTATTACTAATGTATGAGGCTGTCAAATTAAATGGGGTTGTCTTATTTTCTATAAATATAGTTAGTGGAAAGAAGCATGGCTGTGGAGTCAGAAAGCCACCTTCCAACTCTGACTCCGCCTTCAACTCCACCAAAGTGGTCACTGAGCCCACGACTGTGTATTCCTGATCATGCTGGCATTTGTTATATAAGAGAAGGCATTCCTTCCCCGTGCCTTTTTATCTCTGTAGTGGTGGAGCTTTGTACATAAAATGCACACATTACTGAGCATGTACATAAAGTGCACACATTCATTTTAACTAAATGACTGGAACTGGGGTGCACAAACATGGCTGACAGGCTGACGCTGGTTCAATGCGTTGACATCAGTCCCTTGAGCAGAATGGCCCCTCTAGTAGGAGGGTACCCAGGAGTGGTAAGTACTTGTCAGCTGTACTATGCAGGCAGTCCCCTGGTTACATACAAGATAGGCTCTGTAGGTTTGTTCTTAAGTTGAATTTGTATGTAAGTCAGAACTGTATATTTTATCATTGTAATCCCAGCCAGAACTTTTTTGGTCTCTGTGACAATTGGATTTTAAAAATGTTGGGTTGTCATAAGAACCAGGATTAACAATAAAGCTTCATTACAGACACCTGTGATAACTGTTACAGCTGTTTATTGTAGCCTAAGGCTAAAGTAGAATAAATTACCAATATCCAGTCGTTCGTTTGTAACTAGGGGTCGTATGTATGTCGAGTGTTCTTAAGTAGGGGACCGCCTGTACTGCTCCTGGTTCCTCTCCTGCTTTTTCTTCTTTGGTTCATAATGCTGGCACATACGACCTTGGCATGACACAGAGCAGAGCGGCACATGAAGAGAGAAGAAATGATTAGTTGTCTGGGGTATCCAGTATTATTAGTCTGCTATGGGGTCTTTTTTCTCCAGTATTATTATCTGCTCTGGGGTCTCCACTACGTATTATTGTCTGCTCTGAATGCAGTATTTGGTTTCACCTTGTAGTGAGGATGTAATGCCATCATACCCAAATGCCATCATGGCAACTGGCTGTAATGGTCACTTGATCATGTTTTGCACATCTTTTGCACATTTTTTTTTTTAAATAATTATCAAGGGCTGCAATGTTATTAATACCTCTTGTAGTATCTTTGTGAAGGCTCGGCCGTCCAGCATTGTACTAGTTAAGTACCAGTGTCGCTGTTTCTGGATTGTGCTCTGTCTATTGTGTTCAGAGCCGTCTCTCACCCTGTTCTTAATGTTTCCTCTTTCAGACTGTGAGTATAAACAAAGCCATCAACACTCAAGAAGCCGCCGTGAAAGAAAAACACGCAAGAAATATCCTTTGAAAAGATACAATCGCTGGGACGCCGGAGTCCATGACCAAAGGTGTTCTGTGAACGTGTGTGGGAGGAAGGACTCACAATTGCCTCTGAATGGGAGTTTACAGCCGGCTGTGTGGCATTGTGACAGCGCTATATGTGCCACAAGACGGGGGTGGTAGAGGAATACCAAATGCTGTAGCACATTAGGATTTCTGTCCCCACAGGGCAGAGCTGGCAGCCTGACAGGCTATTCTTAGACAGAAATTAGTATTTGGCTTATTAATAAAAACATTCAGCAAAAATCTGCAGCAGTCTGAACCAAAACGTTCACTCCGAGACTGAACTGCTTTGTCAGATATCTCTCTGATACTCTGATACTGACTGGTACTCTGATACTGACTGGTACTCTGATACTCTGATACTGACTGGTACTCTGATACTGACTGATACTATGATACTGACTGATACTATAATACTGACTGATACTCTGATACTGACTGGTACTCTGATACTAACTGGTACTCTGATACTGACTGGTACTCTGATACTGACTGGTACTCTGATACTGACTGATACTATGATACTGACTGATACTATAATACTGACTGATACTCTGATACTGACTGGTACTCTGATACTAACTGATACTCTGATACTGACTAGTACTCTGATGCTTAATGATACTCTGATACTTACTGATACTCTGATACTGACTGGTACTCTGATACTGACTGATACTCTGATACTAACTGATACTCTGATACTGACTGCTACTTACTGGCGACTAGCATGAGTCAGATCCATGGATATTACCAGCAGGCACAAAAGGGCTGGCATCAGAAACGTTCAAGAAAAATGTATGATGTTTACAGACCCATGCCAGAGTAATTTTTGGATTTGATATTAGATATTTATAGTACAGGAGGTCCCCGACTTAAAGGGGTATTCCCTATTTCAGCAACTAAATGTTATTGTTTGGATAATGAAAAGTTATACGATTTTCCAATATACTTTCTGTGTCAATTCTTCAGTTTTCTAGATCTCTGCTTGCTGTCCTTCTATAGGAAGCTTCATTGTTTATTTCTAGAGGACAGAAATCTGACCATGGTCACACAGGTGCACGGCTCGTTATATCTCTGCACCTGTGTGACCATGGACGATTTCCATATAAGTAAATTAGAAAATCGTATAACTTTTCATTATACAAACAATAACATTTAGTTGCTGAAATGGGTTCACCCCTTTAAGGACACCTGACTTACAGACAACCCTTAATTAGAGGTGGGCCTCTCTGACCACTGTGACCTCTGGTGAGGCTCTCTAGATGCTTTAGTTAAAGAGGACCTGTCACCCCATTTATCGGCACTAGGAGCTGCTTACTAAAGTAAGCAGCTCCTAGTGTTTGAACAAACGCCGCAGTGTTAGAAGGATAGCATTACCAGAAACCTCCAGTAACGCTATCTAACACTGCGGCGGGGTATAGTGTAATTGTCGGACAGCTCGCAAATCTGTCCGACGTATTCGTGAGGGGGCGGGGTTGGGGCGTGACTAGGGGCGCCTAGCGTGCGGCAGTCAATGCCGGCCTATGGAGCGAGCGGGGCGGTCCGGGGAAGAGGCAGCGCCTCGGACTGCCCCCGCATGAATACACGATTACACTATACCCCGCCGCAGTGTTTGATAGTGTTACCGGAGGTTTCTGGTAACGCTATCACCCTAACACTGCGGCGTTTGTTCCAGCACTAGGAGCTGCTTACTTTAGTAAGCAGCTCCTAGTGCCGATAAATGGGGTGACAGGTCCTCTTTAAGTCCCAGGCTGCAATGATCAGCTGTAAGTTTTATTGATAATCCTTGATCCCAAAATTCTAAAAATCCAATTGTCACAGGTGCTAAAAATATTTTTTTGTCTGGAGTTACAATTATAAAATATGATCCAAGGGAAGAAATGTACTCCTCCAGCACACAAAAAATATGGTAAAAAATCGTGGTGTACAAAGATAAAATCCAATAATAGCGTAAACAGCAGGCAGACCTACGCGTTTCAGGCCTTTACATGTGGCCCTTTCTTGTTGTAAAATTATAAAATATACCTGTTCCTACTTACATACTAATAAACTTAAGTACAAACCTAAAGAACCTGTATTGTACATAACATGGGGACTGCCTAAAATTAGAGGCCAGCTCATGGGGGCAGTTTTGACAGTGCCAAGGAACGGCCATGGCATTAGTAAAATACTATATATTAGTAAATGTGATGGGGCAGTGGTTGCCTTATGTGTCTATGTGCCAACTTTTCTTATTCAGTTTCCTTCCTCATTTCTGCAGAAAGAGGTGCCACATTGTCTTCTCTCTGTATTGCCTCTTTGCTTGAATAATGCACAGTTTATCATCCCCAATTTAATTTAGAGTGATCATGTGAGGCGATTTTAGCCATCCTGCTGTGATAAAGGGCGAGTAGGAGTTTATATGATTTACTACATTATTTCTGAGTAAAATACTAGTAAACCTGACAGGACTCCTATGACAGACAGTGAGGGTCCTGGTTACTCCACCTACACACAGTGACTGACAGTCTTCTGTTTACATGCTCTGATAGAGGAAGTTATTGATAGCCCATACAAAAGTTATGAATATGAAGCAACAACTTTTTTACATTTCTGATTACTTAAAGACTAAAATGGGGCACATTTACTTACCCGGTCCCTGCGCGATTCCCGCTGTGCGTTGTCCGCCGGAATGCACATCTGCCGCGATTCATGAAGATTGTGCGCCTGATTTCCTGCATGTGTCGCTTCCCCGCTGTGGTCCGCCGGAGTTCAACTTCTTCCTCCCGGTGTATGTGAGTGCATGTCTTGCGACACAAATTGAATTGTTACATCCCGCGCGTAGTCCCAATCCGATTTGTGTCACGTGAAACCCGGCGCGATTGCGATACAAAATGATCTTGTGTGACACAATCCCCGGAAAATCTGGAAACCCGACGGGACCTTAGTAAATAAGCCCCAGTGTCTCGATTCCAAAATACCTGCCCTAACCAATAATAGTGTTGTATAGAGGCCTTTTGTAGGAGCAGAAATATACAGTTGTGGCAAAAAGAAACCTGAAATACAATGTAAGGATTATCATTAGAGGTTTGGGTTTGGTCACTGAAATTTCCAGGATTGGTTTTCAGCCCACAATCCAGCAAAGTGCGGCCCCTAGCAATGAGCCATGGCTAATAGTTAGCGGCGTCAATTTTTCCTGTTCGACTGCCACTTCTGCAATAAACCCGAACCCAACCATCAAGTCCGCTCATCTCTCATTATCATGTATTTGTGGATATTCAAATCAGCTTGTGGGTGCACAATGGGTGGGCCTGATTTGCTAGTTGTGCCTCTAACTGTCTGCAGACAAATTAGGAAAATCGGGCCATCCCTGTTGCACTTGAATCTCTGCATTTCTTCATTGGATTGTGGCCATAAGTTATATTAAAATTCCTACATCACACTATTATTGCATTTAGAAAGCATTTTTGAACCAAAAGTCTCCCTGTCATAGCATAAACAGTTGCTGATCTTTTCTAGTACAGGATTCAGCAGATGGAGTCATGATTTTTTCTTGGCCAAGGTCCCGTCTATTTTATTTTGCCTTTGAACATTTTTATGCTGCCCGTGGCCTTTTCTCTCAATAATCAGAGGACTTCCTGCAGATAGCGAGGAGAGATATCTGTATTCCTGCTAACTTGCATTTCACCAATTTCCCGCATGTTTTTCACATGCAGTGTCAGCGGTCATGATAGTAAGGGAAATAGCCTCCTGCAATGTGCTCTCCTATCCCAATAATGTCACTTGGTGAAGAGTTTATAAAAAGTCTACGGCATATCAGAATAGAAGGTGCGCTGTATAGGTAATTGTAAACTAAACAACTGATGTAAGGCTAATGACTAGTACAGTACTGTAAGTACAACTTAGGCTACATTGACATCTTGTTTTATGGATATGTTTAGTGTATATGCCAGATAAGCTCCTACTGTATACGCTGAACATATCCATACACAACTACTGACATGTATGTATACATTGCATCCAGCAGGAAACACTGCTGGCTATGTCTTTTCATTCTGTTTCCTCTTGCTAGGCGACGTATACATTCTGCAAAGACCATAATTGCCTATAGTAGAGCATCCATCCCCAGCCTCTGCTGATCATACACTCAGGAAGCTTCCAGTGGTGTAACTGTGTAACTATAAGAGTAGTTACATTTATGGTGAGACACCCTGAATGGTAGCAGCCAATCACTGGTTGCTGATGTCCACTTCTCCTCCCGCTTTCACTGGGGAGGGGGAGAAACAGGACAATGGGGCTCATTTACTTACCCGGTCCAGTCCCGATCCAGCGGCGCATTCTCCGACGAGGATTCGGGTTCTGCCGGGATTCACTAAGGTCGTGAACCCGAGGTCCACCGGAGTTCACCTTCTTCGTCCCGGTGTATGTGAGTGCTATTCTTGTGACACAAATTTTTTTTTTAATTCCGCGGTTTTTCCGAATCCGTCAGGTTTTCCAACGGCCACGCCCCCAGTACCCCTGCCCCCCCCCCCCCCATTTCTGTCGCATGAAACGAAATATTCTGGAAACCCGACGAAAATCCTGATTTGGACCCTTAGTGATGAGCCCCAATGTATCCCACAGCATTTGCATATAGTGTGATATGTTCTAGCGTTCTGTTGGAAGGACACGCCAGGATTCCACTTAACGTATCCTTGCCATGGAGAGCTAAAATAAGATATGGTGAGATAAGATAGACTTAAAGGGGTTGTCCACTATGATGACCTACGGTCAATTCTGCACTAATGACTTCATACTTAAGATGATGATGTGCCAATCAATTATGAGTCTCCAATAGTTCTCCCTAAAATTCTTTTATGAGAGTCTTATATGCTTCATTTTCATTTTAAAAGTTTTCTGTCCTTAATTTACCTTTACCTTGCATTTTGGGAACACACCATGAGAAAGGTGCTCAGACATTTTGGGCAGCTGTGAATCGGTTGCCCTTGTCCAGCAATGCCGTCCTCTGCTGGAAATTTTGCCATGTGTTTCACAAACTTCTACGAGACGGACACCCAAATGTGAGTACCGCTAAACCAGAAGAACTCTACCTTACAAATGATCTTACAATATTTTACAATCTGCACCATTACCTTGGAACGAACCTCTTCTTTCCACTGACCAGATGCATTAAAAGGCTCTGTTTTTTTCATTCAGAGACAGCACCACTTCTGCCCATGGTTGTGTATGGTACTGCAGTTCAGTTTGGATTTGGAGTTCAATTTAGATTAAGTCTATTGTAAAATGAGACATAGCCCATGGACAGCAGCGGTGGTGTTTAGGAAAAAATCTGATCCTTTCTTGTAGTCTAACAACCACTAACATAATTTCAATGACCTGCCATTTGAGTGGTGGTTACCATTAGGGTTTGTGGTGGTGCGTCCTGTGCTACCCACACACGGCTTATAACTTCACATCAGAACCAACGGAGCTTGAAAGAAAACATGGCAGTCCTTCAAATCACTAGATTCACTATGATCTGGTTCCCCTAGATTTCCTTTCGTTGTTCTATGTAGTTTGATTCCTGGGTGACAGGATAACTATCTCCTTCACCTTTATTTGATTGGTCATGACCCCGTCCTCCCATACAGGCGGTCCCCTACTTAAGGACACCCGACTTACAGACAACCCATAGTTAAAGACGGACCCCTCTGCCCACTGTGACCTCTGGTGAAGATCTCTGGATGTTACTATAGTCCCAGACTGCAATGATCAGCTGTAAAGTGTCTGTAATGAAGCTTTATTAATAATCCTTGGTCCAATTACAGCAAAAAACTTGGAAACCCCAATTGTCTCTGGGGCAAAACCATTATATAATATACAGTTTCGACTTACATACAAATTCAACTTAAGAACAAACCTACGGACCTTATCTTGTATGTAACTGCCTGTACTTGTGTTTTCCTTTTGTTTCCCTCTTTTCTGATTGTCTATTGAGGTCCTATGTGATTTTCTCTTTTGCTTCTCAATGAGCATAGATTCTGATATTTACGCCTTTTGTTTTTTATAGTCAGGTATAGTCTAATATTGGTGTTTGATTGAGCTCATTGAACAGAAAACATGCAAAATAGTAAATTTAGTTCAAAATAAATTGCAATGCCCTTTTCCTGCCACACAGATACAGTGGGGCAAATTTACTTACCCGGCCCATTCGCGAACCAGCGGCGCGTTCTCTGCTCTGGATTCGGGTCCGGCCGGGATTTAAGAAGGTAGTTCCTCCGCCGTCCACCAGGTGGCGCTGCTGCGCTGAAAGTCATTTCATCGCGCCGGAATGCACCACCTCGGACCAGGTGAAGGTAAGCGCTCCCCAAGCGACACTTTTTCGGTTTTTAAATGCGGCGGTTTTTCCGAATACGTCGGGTTTTCGTTCGGCCACGCCCCCCGATTTCCGTCGCGCGCATGCCG
The DNA here is from genome assembly GCA_019512145.1 of Engystomops pustulosus. Classification (NCBI taxonomy): domain Eukaryota; kingdom Metazoa; phylum Chordata; class Amphibia; order Anura; family Leptodactylidae; genus Engystomops; species Engystomops pustulosus. Next base: position 237,028,003 of record CM033642.1, on the reverse strand, counting down.
GCGCCGATGCGCCACAATCCGATCGCGTGCGCCACAATCCCGGGGCAATTCAGGTACAATCGGCGCAAATCGGAAATATTCGGGTAACACGTCGGGAAAACGCGAATCGGGCCCTTAGTAAATGACCCCCAGTGTCTTAAACATAGAACCACTGCATGTGCAACACCATGTAACGCCAGATTTAGGACTTGTAATTAAAAAAATTAATTTAAAAAAAATTAATTAAAAAATTGCAGTCACTCTACTCCATTTGGTGATTATTTTTAAATTATTAAAGAAAAAAAATTTACCTGACGAGCATCGGAGCTCCAAAGTCGTAGATAGAACTGTCGCAACAAGCCTGCCTAATGATAGAATACCCCATCATGTTCCAACATTGGAAGAATTTGAAATTTTTGTCAATGTGTGTGTTGGATTTTTGGCATTATAATGTTTTGGTAACTAAAATCATGATGCAAACTACTTATCAAAAGCATCAGAACAACTCTGAAAGCCATAAGATATGTTAAAGGCACTCACAATTTTTTTACTCTAAAAAACCTCTTTGGGATTTTTTTGGCACTTTTTTACATCAAAAAGTCAGTGGTAAATCTCCTGCAGAATCCTTTATGAAAACTAGCCCATTTTCCATGTTTACTATCGAATTCCCTTTGGTGTATAGACCCTCCCCGCCCACAAGACTCACAAAAGTTGTATCATTGGAACAGGACATGATAATTATCCTGCTGTATGCTCCTTGTATAACTATTATATTTTATTTTTAGGTTTTGAAGGACTCTTTGCGCTACAAGAATGAACTTATTGACATGAGTCGGATGTGGGTAAGAGGAGAGATATTCCATACACTTAGGTGTCTGACTCTTGCCCATGAGCGAGTGGAAATCGCTCCGTACACTTAAGGGATCTCCAGCCCTGAACCATAGATCACTGGAATGAACTGACAAGCTGAGTTCTGTCCAGTGATCAGAGGATCGGCTTGGGAGATCCCTTCTGCGTTCGGAGTGATCTATACGGACTGCACTCGCTCATGGGCCAAATATTGTATCCACTGATTGCTACTAGGTTGAAATAGAGGTTTTGTCCATAAGTAACCTGACATACTCCTTACATCAGGGTCTTTCTTTTACAGGGGCATCTCAGTGATGGGTATGGCCAGTTATGCAGCATCTATCTGAAGCTTCTGAACACCAAGATGGATTTCCACACAAAGGTAAAGAAGCCAACAACCACCCCAAATATTATTGGCATTGCAGGTGGAGTTAGAACGGTAGAATGTCTGGAGTGTTGCTGATTTAAGGGAAAGAGGTATTGGATTGGCAAAAGACAAGGGGGTGGTGTTCTTAATCAAGTATTCTGAAGTGAAGCTCGATGTGCAGTTTCTTGTCTCGCTACTTGACAGTAGGGAGTAGGAGAGTTTCCATTTCTACTGGAAGATTCATGAATAGACGCATTGTAGAACTGGGAGTAAATTGCCACTGCTGCATAAACAGCAGTGAAAGTTCTCATCTGTACGACTTTCCACTGCTGACATCATTGACTAAATATTAGTAAAAATGTTTCAGATTTCAAGAGTTTATTGTGAGTTTTTTACATTTTCTTTCTGCTTGACACTATATTCTAAACAAATACTGAAATCTTATTTTCATCCTTCTGTCTCGCAATAGTCTGACACATCCTGTTCTGTAGAGATTACATTTCATCACTTACCAAATTATTACAATATGCAGTATTACAATGATACATAATATTTATATAGAGAAATAACAAAGGATCACACAATAGGTGATGGTCACAGCTCATCTGGGCATTGATATGGAGCTTTCCCACAACAGTTATCATCATCTCTAGAATACCAGTTCTTGTGGTCCATGATGCTGCTATAAAGCTTTTCTCTACCAGACAAAATATAATAATTTAAATGTACAACCAGAAAATAAAGCAGACTAAAAAATGGAACATGTAGCAGTATCTGATTGATTGAATTAGTGAAATAATATGTAAAATTCTGTTGAAAGGGAGTCTGTCAGCAGACATACAAATTCAACTTAAGAACAAACCTACAGAACCTATCTTGTACGTACCCCGGGGACTGCCTGTACTGACAGGACTGAGAAAATAGAAGTTATAGTCCAGCTGTTCAGCTCTAACAAGGGCTCTGGGTGGGTCTTTCAGCTTGAAGAGCTTTCTGCTCTCTGCACTGTGCGGCTCCTCAGCCCCTCACCGCTGCTAAGAGTAGGAGCTGTATCAGGATTTTGGTTGGATACTTATAGAATTCATTCTGTGCAGAGGGAAGGGGATGTGGAACAGTATACTATGGTCAAAACTGATGACGGGTTCCCTTTAAAGGGACACACCACCACCAACCTATTATCAGTACATTGTCAGGATCACAATAATTAAATTAATTTGGTGCGATTTAGCTGTAGATAGGAATAGACATAGCTGTATTCAAATGATCTGCAAAGTCGTAACAGGAATCAGAAGAGCCATGCTACAATTTTGTGGCTTAATTGATATATATGATATGGTGGCTTTGCGGTTAGCACTGCAGCCCTGCAGCGCTGGGGTCAACATCAGCAAAGAGTTTGTATGTTCGCTCCGTGTTTTTGTGGGTTTCCTCTGGGTCCTCCGGTTGCCTCCCACACTACAAAACATACTGGTAGGTTGATTAGATTGTGAGCCCCATGGGGACAGGGACTGATCTGACAAGCTCTGTGAAGCGCTGCGTAATCTGTGTGCGCTATATAAATAAAGGAATTATTTATTAATTTTTTATATCACCTATTCAGAAAGTCCAGGTGCTGAAGGTAGCTTATGACTATATACTATATCCCTATCGGACATTTTTCTCCACCCTTGGGACACTTTGGGGCACATTTACTTACCTGTCCTGCGCAATCCCCGAAAGTGCATTGTCCAACCTGAATGCACATCTGTGTCGCTTCCCCGCTCAGGTCCGCCGGAGTTCACCTTCTTCTTCCCAGTGTATGTAAGTGCATTGTCTTGCGACACAAATTGAATCTTAAATCCTGCGCTGAGTCCAAATCGGTCGGATTGTCCGACGGCCACGCCCCCCCCGATTTCTGTCACATGAAAGTCAGCGCAGCTGCGCCACGTTTTGATCACGCGCGACACAATCCCCAGTTAAATACCTGTCACAGTGGTGCAAATCCCAAAAACTTCGAAAATCTGTCGAAAAGTGTGATCCGCGGACCCTTAGTAAATAAGCCCCCTTATGTCATATGTATGCAGCGGTTAAAATATTTTCCCTGTTTAATTATGAATCTCCCAGAATTAAAAAGGACAACATTTTGATCCTGTCACTGCCCTGTATAACAGGTTATTGAAAACTTTAGGTCCTAAATCCTCATGGCAGGTTCCCTTTAAGGAGATTTCCACTTTGCAGATCCATTCCTGGTAGTAGACAGTACTTTTTGAGTTGCGACAGTACAATACCGCCATATGAAATCCCTGCTATGTCACTGTATAATGTCTTATACTGTAAAGCTCTTCCCCTGGTCTCTGTCTATAATACGCTCCACTAGTATTGTTCCTTTCATGTGCAATCATTTACCATTTTTCTTTTTTCTGCACCCAGAATCCTCGTTTCCCTGGCAACCTTCAGATGACTGACAGGCAGCTGGATGAAGCCGGAGAGAATGATGTCAATAATTTGTGAGTTTCTTACCCTACATACTGTCTGCTATACATGAACCATTACATACCGGGGTTTTGGAGTCAGTGTAACCTGTATCTTATAGAATTGCTTTATGAGCCATCCACTGCTAGAACCTGAAAAGAAAATTGCTCACATGACCCTTACAATTCCCTTTACAAGCAAACTTTACAGAAGATGATTTCCTCTTCATATTCATGTCATATTTTAAAACTAAAACCTCCAGCATTGAATATGCTGTCCAGTTCTGGGCACCGGTCCATAAAAAGGATGCCCTGGTCCTGGAGAGGGTTCAACGTAGAGTCACAAAAATGATAAGGGGTATGGAGGGTCTCAGGAAAGGTGAGGAAAGATTAAAACAACTAGATTTATTTAGTCTGGAAAAGACTACGAGGGGACATGATTAATTTATATAAATATATGAATGGTCCATACAAAAAATATGGTGGTAAATTGTTTCAGATTAAATCAAATCAAAAGACGAGGGGGCACTGTCTCCGTTTGGAGAAATCAAGGTTTAATCACTGGAGGCGACAGGGCTTTTTTACTATGAGAACGGTCAATCTATGGAATAGCCTGCCTCAGGCGCTGGTCACAGTAGGGACAGCAGAGAGCTTCAAGAAGGGTCTAGATGCCTTTTTACACCTAAATAACATTGATGGTTATGTTACATAGAATTGTTTCCCCTTAATCCCTTCCTCATGCAATCCCTTTCCTTCCTTGGTTCAACTTGATGGACAAGCGTCTTTTTTCAACAGTATAAACTATGATACTATGTCCCTAATCCCCTGAGTTCTACTTTTTCAGTAACTAAGAAATCACCGGAGATTGTTTTAGAATGGACAGACCCTCAAATTGCCTAATCATAATCTTTTTGCAAAAATTTGTATTGTTCACAAATGTAGCAACCCCATGGAACTTAAGACCAACACAGTTCTATAGTGAACCCGGACCTATCACTATGACATATTGTAGGAGGAGTTATCACAATTGGTGCCAGTTTTGATTCAACCCCCCCCCCCCCCCCTGTCCCAGCGTATGATGTACAATGAGCTGTTACATATAATTATGCTATAGCGTGCACTAGGATCCTGGCACAAGCCATAGCAAGTGCGTCCCCGCCACACCACCTCCCAGCCCACATGGCATGGAGCTGGCGTGAGTATCCAGAAATTAGGACTTTTTCATGGCTTGTACACCAGAAAACTGTGTTTTTTGTTCTTCCCTAAAGATAGACTTTAACCTACATAAAGCGATGACACTGAAGATTACATAAGTATAAATTGTACAGCAAATAGCAAGATACATGTTTCAGCCAGTTCTGGAGCAAAGGCGAATCCCCATGGATTTGTCTTTGAAAGCTCTGAGTGTCATCATTTGCTTCTTATATAATCCACCTTGGAATAGTTATCTTATATGTACATGGAATAAAACTGTGCCCTAGTTTAGAGTAGCAAATACAAACTTAGGCTACATTCACACTACGGCACGGCGGGCACATGTCGGTGCACAGGAGAGGAGGAGGGGGTGAGCACCCCTCTCCATAGAAAATAGTATCCACGCAGTTGTAGATACGGCCAAAGATAGCCATCTATCGTGTGACGTTCGTGTGAATGAGCCTTTACTATAGAAAGTGGCTTGGCAGAAAATCAAATCTCCCTGTCTCTCCAGTGCTGTGTGACGCTGCTCTGGTGGATGCAGATTGCTGTATTTTTCGGACTGTAAGGTGCACAAAAAATCCTTTGATTTTCTCAGAAATCAAAGGTGCGCCTTATAATCCAGTGTGCCTTATATATGAATTGCACTTACACACAACAGCTGCCTTGAACTGTGCACAGGTCTGCCACCTGCTGGTCATTCATCCTTATAATCAGGTGCGCCTTATAAATTAACCTAGACGTTTTAGCGGGCATTTATTGATGGTGCGCCTTATAATCCTGTGCGCCTTATAGTCCGAAAAATACGGTACATGATATTATGACCCACTCTCTACAATGTTATCTATCTGTGTGCATGCTAAAGGCTGAAGGGGAGGAAATTATCCTCCGTCTCACGTTCCACTCTCTGTTTTTTAACATTAAGGACTTGCATCGATAAAACTGGTTCATTACGCTCCTGGACACAAACACATTGGTGACTGGAGCTGGATAGACAGAAGTTTATTCTATCACTTACTGCACTTGCACACTGTGACGGAGTTTGCTGTCATATTGAGATGATTACTTAGCCTGAATTACATGCACAATGAGTTAGATACAGAAAGCTGTAATAGAGTAAATGTTCTCCTTCCTCTAGTAAACAATCAGACATTTACATCGGTAGGACCACGTCTATTGTATCAATGTAAACAGTGGGTGATGCGCAGTTGCATTTAGGGTTTTGTCAGATAAGCACATTTCGTGTTTGCCTGCTATCACTGTGTCTAATGTACCACATAAGGACTCATTATAGCCGGTGGGGCTTTATGTAGATCCATTTAGCTAAAATTGCAGCATGCTCTTAGTGCCTGCGTTTTATGTTCTAGTCTATGAGGACTGACAATCCCAGACTGCACATGGATGCCATCCTTTGCAGTATGTTTATCAAAGATCCATTTCTAGGACCTTTCACATGACAGAAGCTTTTTCAGATGAAAAACATAGATTTCATGATTTGTCCACTCCCCATATTGTAACATTTGTGTAATAGGAGTCATCATAGAATACAATGGTCACATGTATTTGAGAGTGTATCACTGATGGCTGACTTTTGAATGAGAAGACACACATACATTGGGGGAGATGTATTAAGCCAAAATGTCCAGACTTCTGGTGTAATATGTGCCAGAAAATGCTTCCCGCCACATTGATGAAGGCTTTAAGACTTGTTTTTAGCACTTATCTGACAATTCGCATACATTAATAATCCAGTTAATAACAGTAAACTTTGTAATACAAATACATGTCCTATCTTTTGACGGAATACAGCGCCGTGTGCTCTGTATTCCTATGGAATACTCCGGCGCTGATGTATGCATACATTGCCTGAATGTAGCCTTAGCCTCTTTTATCTTTTCTAAGCTTTGTAGAGGATTCCAGATACACTGCTCACTACAGGAGAAGGAAGGAGCAGAAGAAAGGCACAGAGAAGCTTCTTTTCATAATGAAGTATATTACAGTGCTTACACTTATGATCCGTTTTATTGATATCTGCAATCAAAAAATTTTTCAAATATTTAGTTACCGTATATACTTGTGTATAAGCCGAGTTTTTCAGCACAAAAAATGTGCTGAAAAACGTCCCCTCGGCTTATACACGAGTCATAAAAAATCTTTAAAAAATCTTTAAAAAATAATAAACTTATATACTCACCCTCCGGTGGCCCCGACCTGCAGCGCTGCTCCCCCGATGTCTGCGCGGGTCCTCTTCTGGCTTCGGCGCCCGTCTTCTGTCTTCACTAACTTCGTGCCGGGCGCCGCCGTGGTTTTCCTCCAGGCGGCGCCTAGTATGACGTCAGCAGCGGCGGGTCATACTAGGCGCCGTCCAGGGGAGAACAATGGCGAGAGCAGCGCTGCAGGTCAGGGCGAGTATATAAGTTTATTATTTTCTTTTAATGCTGGGCTGGCTGTATATTACTGGGGGCAGTGCTGTATACTACTGGGGGCAGTGCTGTATAGTACTGGGGGCAGTGCTGTATACTACTGGGGGCAGTGCTGTATACTACTGGGGGCAGGCCTGTATACGTGGGCTGGGGGTCAGTGGCTGTATACTACTGGGGCAGGCTGTTACTACTGGGGGCAGTGCTGTATACTACTGGGGGCAGTGCTGTATACTACGGGGGGCAGGCTGTATATTACGGGGGACTGGGCTGTATACTACTGTGGGGGCAAGCTGTATACTACTGGGGGCAAGCTGTATACTATCTGGGGAGGCTTATACTACTGGGGGCAGCTGTAATCACATACTGGGGGGGTCTGTGACTAATGCATTTCCCACTCTCGGCTTATACTCGAGTCAATAGGTTTTCCCAGTTTTTGATGGTAAAATTAGGGGTCTCGGCTTATACTCGGGTCGGCTTATACTCGAGTATATACATTGCAATCTGGTGGATGGAGATCTAGCTTCTGTGAATGCTTCCTTTTCCTTACTCCATTGAGCTTCTTTATAGTGAGTAGTGACTTACCAGTGAGTGACTGTTCATCTTTCGAGAAAGATGAAATTCATGAGAAATTTCAGAGTAAAAAGCAGAATAGAAGGAGGGAGTGTGATAAAAGCCAAAGTAAATGTAAAACACTATTCTCCTGTAATGTATATTACAAAAGTTTTGTGTATTCACCTGTACTACTGACTTGTGCAAATTTTTTGAGAAAAATTAGTGAAGAGATGAAGATCCTGATCATAGGAAGCCTCACTGATTTCTCTAAAAGGATGAATAAAACTGTAAGCTTAATACATCAAAAACGATAATTTCTATATTTAAGGTGGAACCAGTGACAACTGTAATGTAATTGTCGCCTTTTGATGCCATTATAGCTCATGTACATGTCTAATAGGTCTCTGCAATTATTCTATAGAAATCAGGAATATTTAGGTTGGCGATTATTTGTTTGCAACATAATATCCCGAGTCTACGTCTGTTCATTATGATGTTTCTCTTAATGTTCCTCAGCTTTCAGCTCACGGTGGAAATTTTCGACTACATGGAGTGGGAGCTCAACCTCTTTCATACAGGTCAGTGTTTTTTACTGATTCATGTAATTCTGGTTTGTTGCTGTTTCCTGCTGATGTACTGGAAGACTGAGACTTGTCATCCCTAGTGTAAAATGCTGCTCCACGGGAGTGACATTCATGCCACAGCCCCAATGATTACTCCATACAACTAGTGATTACACCCTAGAGGCTAATGGTACAGTGCATGTGGCTCTGTGTGTTCACACTTCTAGCTTCAGTAGCTTAAGTGTGACGGCGAAGATGGATTCTATGGGTAATTTAGATGGTTCATATAGAATTTTTTATTAATTATATAAATGTGAATCACGGGGTAGAAGTTCTGGGAGATAACTTTTGGAAGTTTTTTGGCATATCCTAGGAAAATGCTTATAATATCAGATCCCTGGTGTGACTTCTGATACCTGCATGAGCAGATATTTGAAGAGGCTTTCGTTTGATGTTTAATTTCCAAATTGTTAACATTGTGTATTTCACCTACAGGTACAGTACATTAAAGAGAACCTGTCACTAGGAATGTAATTTTTAGCTGGGGGCAGCCCATACTATGCTGAGCTATCCGATTCTATGCTGATTTTATAAATGCATTTGTCAGCATTCTGAATACTGCTTCTACTTTATAAAACTTCATTTCACATTACCTGGCTCCCTGCCAGCAGGATGTGGTGAGTCCCCGAGGTGAGGTATTGGAGCAGCACCACTCTGTTCCCCTCCCCTGCCTGCTCAATGCTCATGATTGGAGAGGGGAGAGAACTGAATCAGTGTGAAGAAGAGGAGACTGAGACATTGGCAAACAGGCTACTGCAATTCGTAGTGGAATTTGGGTATACACCACTTTAAATATAGGGCATTTCAGCCAAAATCCACAATAGGAAGCCAGACAGTAGATATTATTCTGGTATTTCACACATTTTTTCTGTTGGGAAATCTTGGTCATATTGGGTGAATATCCTCCTATAGTTAAACGTATCTAACTTTTCTGTGCAGATTCCTTGACATTTATGAACATGTTTTCTGTATAAGATCTTTGCAGCTAAAAGGGCACCCAAACAACATCCATTGTGCTAGTTTTAATGAATTCTAGCCAGAAAAAATACTATATTTCATACACTTTAACAATAATTGCTTGTCTGACGGGTGCATTGCAGGCTCGGTCACTGTGACCGGGTGTCATAGACCTCCATGGGGCCTAAAACTGACAAGCACTGGGGTACTGGGTTCAAATCCCATCCAGGTCAACATCTGAAAAGATTTTGTATGTTCTCTCCGTATGTGCATGGGTTTTCTCCAGGTCCTCCAGTTTCCTCCCACACTCCGAAACATACTGGTAGGTTGATTAGATTGTGAGCCCCATGGGGAAAGGGACCGATTTGGCAAGCTCTGTGCAACGCTGCGTTATCTGTGTGCGCTATATAAATTATTATGCAGTACGAGGTAATACAACTAAATTCCATTCATTTCTGAGATGCAATACCAGCACAGACCATGGTCAGTTGTGGCAATGTTTTTCCACTTCTGGACAACCTCTTTAAAAGTAGATGCCTACTTCATCTAGGTAACATAGTGGCTGCCACAACAGAAAAACAAATCCTAATATACAATAGAGCACATTAATACAGAACTTGCACGTTCCTTATATTTCTTACTACATCAACTCATTTCCCTTTGAGGGAAATGAGTTGATGTAGAGTTACGCTCCCAGTTCCCTTTTTCTGATATTTCAGATCCCAAATAGGAGAACTTTCGGCTACATTAATTATAAGTTTTTTGTGATATGCTCAGTATATATGTAGAAAAAGGAAAGCTTCCGCCGTATATGCTGAGCATATCCATAGACTTATACAGGCAGGTGAAGGCATCCTTTTTGCATGTGTCTGCATAGTATACATTGTATACTATGGGAAACACAGGATGGAAAAACGCAGGAAGCTACATGTTTTCATACTTCTCTCTCCTGCTGACCTATACACTTACGCAGATGCCATAGGAGTGACAGATGTAACAGTACTGCATCCCTCCCACGGCCTCTGCTGAGCGTACACTCAGGGAAGGCCTAGTGATGTAACTGTGATGTAACAGTGACTTTAGCACCCGGAACATGTTCACTCCCCCCGATTTCCATGGGGAGGGAGGGTGCAGGATGACGTATCACACTGAATGTGCACACAGTGGGATACGTCCCAGTCCTTTGTTGTAAGGACAAATCTACGCAACCTAGGACTTACAACAGAGGCCAAAAACATGGTATGTATGTAGCCAGTCATAGTAAAGAAGACTGTATCAGCTTTTTCACAAATTACTGTGGTACTTTCAATCCATTGTTAAGAGCGTTTCTTCTTCCAGTCATGTACAGTAGTCCAGCAGGTAATATAATAATAATCTTTATTTATATAGCGCCATCATATTCCGTAGCGCTTTACAAATCATAGGGGACAAATACAAATATAATAAAACATGACAGAGCACAAACATTCGTATGGAACAAGAGGATGAGGTCCCTGCTCGCAGACTATCAGTTAGAGGAAGAGTGGGGTGACACAGAGGTAAGAGGTAAAAGAATATATAATGGTCAAGCCATCTTCTTACTAGGAATAGAACAAAATATAAAAATGGAATTGCTGTCGCTTGAACCAATCATCAGCTGTCATCTTATATACAAGGTCCAGGGTGAATGGGACTGCAGAGAAATCTGGTGCCTGTTGGTTGCTGGATAACAGATGGGAGGACGACACAGGAAGGGTTAGTAAAAGAGTTAAAACTTCATGCAGTTAATGAGTGTTATAGGCTTGCCTAAGGAAATGGGTTTTAAGAGCACGTTTGAAACTTTGGAGGTTTGGTATTAGTCTGATTGTCCGGGGCAGAGCATTTCATAGAATGGGTGCAGCTCTAGAGAAGTCTTGGAGACGCGAGAGGGAGGTCCGCACTATGGTAGAGGTTAATCTAAGATCACTGGCGGATCTAAGAGAACGAGTTGGGCGATAGACTGAGATAAGAGAGGAGAGGTAGGGGGGTGCAGCATTATACAGAGCTTTGTGGATGAGGGTTATTATTTTAAACTATATTCGAAAGGAGACTGACAGCCAGTGCAGTGACTGGCATGAACTGGAGGCATCCGTGTAGCGTTTAGTCTGAAAGATGAGCCTGGCTGCTGCATTAAGAATCTATTGGAGAGGAGAGAGTTTGGTGAGTGGAAGACCGGTTAGTAGAGAGTTACAGTAGTCTAGACGAGAGTGAATCAGAGCGACAGTTAGCGTTTTACAGGTTTCAAATGTGAGAAACAGTCGGATTTTAGAGATGTTTCTGAGATGCATCCGGCAAGAGTGAGCAAGAGATTGAATGTGTGGCTCAAAGGAGAGGTTGGAGTCCAGCACAACCTCAAGACAGCGGGCCTGCTGCCTCGGTGCTATAGTGATCCCACAGACTGATATGGAGAGGTTAGGATAGACTCTGTTAGTGGATAGTGGAAAGACAAGAAGTTCGGTCTTAGAAAGATTAAGTTTCAGGAAGAGAGAAGACATGATGTTAGAGACAGCAGAGAGACATTCACTAGTGTTCTGGATTAAGGCAGGGGTGATGTTGCATGCAGAAGTATATAGCTGGGTGTCATCAGCATAAAGATAATATTGAAAACCAAATCTGCTGATGGTTTGTCCAATGGGGGCAGTATAGAGGGAGAAGAGGACCTAGGACTGAACCCTGAGGAACCCTGACAGAGAAAGGAGCAGAAGAAGAGAGAGATCCAGAAAAGGAGACACTGAAAGTGCGGTCAGAGAGATAGGAGGAAAACCAAGAGAGTGCAGTGTCTTTCAGGCCAATGGAGCGTAGCATCCTGAGGAGGAGCTGGTGGTCCACAGTATTGAACGCTGCCGAGAGATCCAGAAGAATGAGGAGAGAAGAGTCACCTTTGGATTTAGCAGTTAGGAGATCCCTGGAGACTTTAGTAAGAGCAGTTTCAGTAGAATGCATAGAGCGGAAACCTGATTGTAGGGGGTCAAGGAGCGAGTGAGCTGAGAGAAAACGGGAAAGTCGAGAATAAACCAGGCGTTCCAGGAGTTTGGAGATGAAAGGGAGGTTAGAAACTGGTCGGTAGTTAGCAGCATTGGATGGGTTCAGGGAAGGTTTCTTTAGTAAAGGGGTAACATCAGCATCCTTGAAAGATGAGGGAAAGACACCAGAAGAGAGAGAGAGGTTGAAGATTTTAGTGAGGTGAGAAGTGACTGCTGGGGAGAGAGACTTTACCAGATGTGAGGGGACGGGGTTACTGATGCAGGTAGTGGGGCGAGCAGAGGAGAGGAGCCTGGACACTTCCTCCTCTGTAACTGGCTCAAAGGAAGAGAGTGAACAGGGTAAGGTACCAGAGTAAAGGGGAATTATGGAGTTAGTGGACTGAGAAATTATTTCCTGGCGAATGCAGTCGATTTTATCTTTAAAGTAGGTGGCCAGATCTTCAGCCCCAAGTTCTGTGACAGGTGGCTGCACCTTTGGTGTTAATAAGGAGTGAAGAGTATTGAAGAGCCTTTTGGGGTTGTTAGAAAGAGAAGATATTAGATTAGTAAAATAGACCTGTTTAGCAAGGTGAAGGGCAGAGTTATAGGATTTGAGCATAAATTTAAAGTGAAGAAAGTCAGAGGAAGTGCCCGATTTTCTCCACAGACGTTCGGCACTCCTGGAGCACTTACGAAGGAAACTGGTTTGTGCCGTGTGCCAAGGTTGCCTACATTTGTGTCGAAAGGCTCGAACTGACGGTCGTGCCATCTTATCTAGGGCACTTTTGAGAACATCATTATACTATGTCTACATGTACACTCCCCCTAAGTAGAAAGTATGTAGCGGCAGTAGCAGATCTTTACAAATTGTCAGACGTCACAGAGTGGAAGCAGACTTAGCAAACATTCCCACCAAATTATGAGAAGTGAGGGATCTAGTGCTATAAACATCCCAATGAATAACTGTGCAGGTTGGGTGGAAAGTTTATTTGCTTTGGAGGTAAAGTACATAGCAGTAGGAGCAGACACCAGGAACAGAAGGATCAGTGTATATGGACATGTTACCGCCTCCTTGTTCTTCAGAGCTTAATGTCACTACTTAGTAACGTCTTATTCATGGCTGTCTACATCATTTGGAAACACTACTATTATACATAAGCGGAATAAACATCAGGATCTTTCCAGACTGAAACAGATTATCAGAGAAAAACACAGTGGTTTATGTCACAGAGGTTAATGAACCCATTAGTAAGGTCATCATAATTCCATGACTGAAACAAGATTGTGATGTCACAGTATCTTACCAGACACAAAAGCACATGTAGAAGTGTACCTGGGGGATACAAAACTATGATGTCATGATAGTGTTCCTGAGGGAACCAAAATTGTGATGTCACAGCAAAATTGTGATGTCAGGGCACTGTAACCGATTCATTCAAAACTGTGACATCATGGCATCTTACATGAGTGATCCAAAACTGTGACATCTTGGCATCTTACATGAGTGATCCAAAACTGTGACATCATGGCATCTTACATGAGTGATCCAAAACTGTGACATCATGGCATCTTACATGAGTGATCCATAACTGTGATGTCACAGCAGCGTATCTGATTGATACAACTTATGATACTACTACTCTGGATCCTAACATGTCAAATAAAGTTTTTTGACCAGATGTCCCATCATTGTCTGCTTAGTAGTTTGTAGTCCTAGAAGATGCCTGGAATCCAGAAGCTACAGGCTATAGGCCCCTTTATGTTATTTCTTACACATTGGGACTAGTATTTAACCGAGGCTATATTGATCCATGTGGAAGAGAATCCATGCTGTCTGCTTGTCTTTACCAGTTGCCATACCTCCCACCATTTGGAATTAATTGTCTTTTAGAGGTTCTCAGGCCTGGGACCCATTTTTGCCATCCGTATGTAACCAGTGTGTAATCCCTTGCCCTACAGTAAATCTGCGTATTTCCGGAAAGCAGGCTAATTATTTAACTGGCTTGTCGCAACCTCTTGAAGGGTCACATGATTGTGTTGCCTATAGACTCTTGAATGACACCAGCAGGGCACCTGTATTTTTCAAGTTCTATCGAGACTTCTGTGGGAAGGCTCAAAAACGTTCTTTTTAGTGCAAAGCCAGGCAGAAAACTTGCGCTACCAGATTATAGATCTGGACCATTGTGTTATCAATTTTAAAAAACGGAGAGCACGCAATCGAAAACATTTGTGTGCTTGAAGCCTGTGGGAGTCATTTTGTAGCCTGATGATGGGTAGCAGAGAAGCTGCGGGGGTTTCATTACGGTTTCCTTGTTTAATACTGGGATAACCTTATTTCAGTCTATAATTATTGTATCAGTGCAGTAGACATTTCTGATGACCTCATTAGAGCTTTGTCTATATGGTATTTCAGTAACTATCTATATAAACCTAGGAGCTGGCATACAGACTACATCGTGTAGCGCTGGCTTTATCTCACATACTTTCTCACACAGTTGGGAAGTTACTCATTTTAGCACTAGTTAAACACCCACTTCCTTTCAGTTGACCTGTACAGAATTTTAATGTGTCATAGGAAGTAACACCATTGTGCCATTGCATAATAGTGCTCCATTCTCACTGGTTACAGTCTGTCAGTACTTTAGCAGAAATATGTTACAGTCCTCTACTTGAGAAAAGGCAGCGCTGTGTGCTCTTTATGTGACTTTCTATTTTTTTTTTTATTACTTTATTAAATGTAGACGACTACATGTTAATTGCCTTATAAGACCTAGGCCACGGACGGGCAATTGCCTCTCTTTAGACTATGCTGCTAAAGTTTATAAATCGCTCTACATTAGAGAAAATGGAGTTAAAAGGCTTGTTTCATGCGAGCCTATTGTAAGATGTCTATAAAAATATAGGATACAACAAATAACGTCAGAATTATGGCTTCACAAACTGCTTTAAGAACATGAACTTCTGAGCAAATCCTCAAAATGTGCATTTTTTATGATACTTTGTTAAAAATGCAACAAAACTGTAGTAAAACATATCAGAAAAGCATCATCTGAAGGAAACAATCACATCAACATCCTGTACAATACAGTAACAATAATAATAAATCTTTATTTTTATAGCACCATCATATTCCTCAGCACTTTACAGATTATGAAGGACATGTAAAAACAATATTCTGCATGACCCTGCATGGTAATAAAATAATCATAAGTTGAATACTATTGGTAAAAGTGCTTGTAGGGTTTCCTCCCACACACCAAAACATATCGGTAGCTTGTTTAGATTGTGAGCCCCAGGTGGACAGGGACTGGTTTGGCAAGCCCTGACAATGGTGTGGCCACTCTTTATTAAAGGGTTTGTGCAGTTACCAGCTGATTGGTGATGGTCTGACTGCTGGGACCCCACCGAACACCAGAACCATACTCCCAGCAATCCAGAGAATTAGGGTCCCCTTCTCGCTAACAGGTGGGGGGGAAGGATAAGCATGCGTCCTACCACTCCATTAAAAATAGAAATTGACAGGCGCAATGCTCATAAATCTCTGGCACTCATTTAGACAGTGGGGAGGTTTATTTAGAGTGCTTCTACTAAACTTTTTATTATACATTTTTATGTGTTACAAAATGGCAAAAAAGTGCCATTTAGAACATTTGGGTGCCATTTTCCATTAACTGCTGGGAATAACTATTTTTGTATTGCTATAGATTAGCATTTTGAGATTTGTTTATTTTTATATCAGTTCCAAGGAAAGAAGGTGATTTGAATTTTTAGGTTTTTATTAATTTTTTTTCCTTAATTTTTTAAAATTTTTTTACTATATTTTTTAGACCCCCTAGGCCACTTGACACTGAGGGGGTCTGATCGATCCTAACATATACTGCAATACTACAGTATTGAAGTATGTGGGGATTTTCCTACCGATTTATAACAGTGTGCCACCAGCATATTGTTGTAGATAGTGACACCCCTGGGAGACTCACATAGACAACAGATCACTGTCCCCCGATGACGCCAGGTGGGGGCGACATTCCTACCAAAAATCATGGCGGTGAAGTGATCCTGGAAGGGATAAGTCTAGGCGGAACAAGAGGTTAATTAGCAAGAAAGTGAGATGAAATTAGTGAGTATGACAGAGCTGCCTGAAGAGTTGGTCTTTTAGGTCATATTTGAAACTTTGTAAGTTGGGTTAGTCTACTAGTCCGGAGTACATTCTTGTGTGTATTAAGTGAAATAATATCCAAAAAGTTGACAGTATCCAGCAATTGAATGTAGATCTAATATGCAGCGCAAATGTATTGCACAAATATAAAAAAAAACTGGAATTTTATGATTTACATCTTTCATTATTTGTTCAGTTTGCTCATAATCCTCTGCATTAGATGGAAGTGTCCTCCTACACAAGCGCGTGTAATAAGTGATTGACAGGCGCTGATTAAACAGTGTTAAATTAATTTGATTTGTTACATTATTTCCTAATTAGTCATTACATTTCATGAACAACAATTGCTCAGTGTGTAGGAAGCAGCACAGTAATAGAGAATATACAGAGATTCCTCAAAACCAATACCACATGGCTAAAGGGAGTCTACCACCTCCGGACATATCTTTCCTATGGGCCTGCAATGTGTCATTTTAGAGAAAATGATTACCTTATCTTTATGCAAATTCGCTTCTTGTGCATCAAGGAAGTGTCCACACAAAACATTGGGGTGTTTTGGGTGAACAGAGAAACTGATTTGCATAAAGATAATGGCTGAACTTTCTCTAAAATGACAGATCACCAGGAAACGAAAAATAGAGGTCTGGGAAGCTTTTAAAATGCTCTACATAATCCTATATTGACTTGTGGAGGATTTGCGAGGTGGTACACAACACCCCACCCCCACATTGAAAAATTCTAAGAATCTGCCTCCCATTTATTTCAGAGATGTCCGTTTTCCGTAAGTAGGAAATAAAAGTTTAGGTTAAGTTTTTATTGCTGGCTTTATAACAATTGATGTTGCACTTTGTATTATGATGTGCTTTTATCTAACTTTCTTTTGTTTGTCTGCAGTTTTTAAATCGTTGGACATGTCCCGTTCTGTGTCTGTCACCGCTGCTGGACAGTGCCGTCTTTCGCCTCTGATCCAAGTCATACTAGACTGCAGCCACCTGTATGACTACACTGTGAAACTCCTCTTCAAACTTCACTCTTGTGAGTATTCTGCACCCTAAGGAAAGACATGGAGCACCAAGCAAAATAATGGGACCCTCAGGTATCCAGAGAATGGGGGGTCCCGTTCTCACTAATGTGTGGAGCTCAAGGTCTTAGCTCATCCTGTCATTCCGTTCAATAATATGGGAGTGTTCAGCACAGAGCTTGGTTATCTCCAGCTCTGCCTTTCACTTTCTAAGGGAGTGCTAGATATAAGCGAGCGCTGTACTCAGCAATTCCGCCAACTCACATACTATTGAATGGAGTGGCAAAACACATGCTCTTCCTCTCCACTCTTTAATGAGAATGAGATCACAGTTCTCTGAATTACTAATAGTCCCATTTTTGCGATCGGACCCTCTCTGATCAGCTGTGGATAGGAAATAACAGCACGGTGGCTCAGTGGTTAGCACTGCAGCCTTACAGCACGGGGGTCCTGGGTTTAAGCCCTATCCAGGTCCACATCTGCAAAGAGTTTGTATGTTCTCTCCGTGTTTGCGTGAGTTTTCTCCGGTTTCCTCCCTAGCCCCCATGGGGATAGGGAGTGGTCTGTGTAGTGTTACATAATATGTGTGCTATATAAAGAAAGGAATTATTATTAATTATTATTATTTTAGTTGGTACAACCTTTTTAAGTATATGTATTTCAAGTAAATGGTAAAATTTACAGCGCCACCTACTGACGGAGCTGCATAGGATACACCATGAGAAGAAGTAATGGACAGTTTTTGGTCTGGAATGGTCCCCATATAATATTTCATTACATTTTTTGCTACGGGCGTTGCAGAATGATTACCTGGGTGGCTGTGGCTTCTGGGTACACCAATCCAAAACTAGCCAAACAAATGGGGGCAAAACAAAGGCACTACAAATTATTAAAAAAAAAAACGAAGAGGCAGTTTGGATATATATAATACAATGGTATCAAAGCAATGTTTCTATATACTTGTAAATAAGCTGTGTATTGTCAGAGCATCCTCTGCAGATTCAGTAGTTTTAATGTCTATAAATTTAAGCTGACTCTTTGGACCTCAATGAAATGGTAGTGATCCGTCCTGACCCGCAACCAAGTGGCACCTCAGTCCCATCTGCACATTGTATAAAATTCAATTGATTATTAGGAGGCTTACAGGAAAATGCAGTTCCACGATTCTTTCTAGTCTGCAAGTCTCTTCCGGAAAATATCAGTCATACATGACCACAATCAATATCCAGTCTCTGGACTTAACCCATTATGTAGTGGATGAGACTGTGGTGCCAGCAGCAGGAATGGAAGATGCCCATACACATTACTTTACATCACCAACAACTACCCCCCTATTAGGGTGCGGGTGACCAAGGCTTTGTGTTACTTTGTTCTATATTGTACTGCGCACTGTAATAGAAGAACAAAGTTTTTAAAAATGTTTATCTTAACCTTTGACTTATTGGGACTTGTAGACTTAATATTAATTTTACACCCCTCATATGCATCATAACAGAGAGCCCCTCTACAGTGTTGCACACTGCTAGAGGCAGTGACTATGCAGTACTGTCATTCATTCAGATAGATGGCATGTAATACTTCATTTACAATGCACTCGCTTTCTCCTGTGGCTGAGACAACCCCTTTAATGCTAGTGCACACCAAGTGAATGCAGATGTAAGAGTCAGGAGATAGGAAAGTGCTACTGTCTCTGCCAAATGTATAAAACTATGATACTATATAACAAAGTGATGCAAGTAATTGAGCTATTTAGCAATGATAGAAATGTAATTTGTCTTCCAGGCCTTCCTACGGATACATTACAGGGTCATCGAGATCGTTTCATGGAACAGTTTCAAAAGTGAGTATAGAAATGTGAAATTGAAGCTAGTGCAGGACTTGCCATGACTGTAATATTGATGGCTTTTCATTAGGGTAAGACACCAATGCTAGATCGGTAGGGTCCGACTGCTGGTGCCCCCACTAACTGGGTTATTGAAGGGGTGCAGACCCCTGATGAGACCCACATCCCTTTATTGTTTGCTAGGCACAGTGGCATACATTGCATAGCGACTGTGGAGAGTGGCAGGGGTAGAGTCAAGTTTGGGCTTACCATGGGTTTGACCAAAAATTACCTAAGGATAGGCTGTCAATACCAAGTCCCATAAAACCCCTTTAAAGAATGTAAATAACGTTAAAATGTCCTACTTAGGGTCTTTGTACTCTGGAAATACTGTCATATTCCTCTGACAATGACAGAAGTCAGTACGGCCCCAGTCGCCAAAGCAAAGTGCATTGTCCTTGGTATATACCGTAGTCAGTTTTATGGCATTTATGTGAACAACAGTCAATACATGTACAAATTGTATTAGAAATTGCATTTAAAGGTCCTGTAAGCTAGTTATGTCTATACAGTGTGGTTAGGGAGCTCAAATAGTCACAAACTATTTGGCAAACTTTATATAAATCAATAATACAAGCAAGTAGATGTAAGTTTGTAATAAATCTAAGTGACTCTCCACTTACAGGCTAAACATTTGAGATACATATTGTAAACTATGGCTGTGACGTCACTTCTCTAGTGGGTGCACACTATGGCTGTGATGTCACTGTTCTAGTGGGTGCACACTATGCCTGTGATGTCACTGCTCTACTGGTACCACTATGCTGTGGTCACTTCTTGTGGGTGCAAAATATGCCTGTGATGCTCATTTTCTTTGTTCTAATGGGTGCACACTATGGCTGTGCATCACTGCTTTAGTGGGGATGACACATAGGCTGTGACGTCACTTCTCTAGTGGGTGCACACTATGGCTGTGATGTCACTGCTCTAGTGGGTGCACACTATGCCTGTGATGTCACTGCTCTACTGGGTGCACACTATGGCTGTGAGGTCATGCTCCAGTGGTTGGCAACATATGCTTGTGAGTCACTTCTCTAGTGGGTGCAAACTATGCCTGTGATGTCACTGCTCTACTGGGTGCACACTATGGCTGTGATGTCACTGCTCTAGTGGGTGCACACTATGCCTGTGATGTCACTGCTCTACTGGGTGCACACTATGGCTGTGATGTCACTGCTCCAGTGGTTGCATACTATGGCTGTGACGTCACTTCTCTAGTGGGTGCAAACTATGCCTGTGATGTCACTGCTCTACTGGGTGCACACTATGCCTGTGATGTCACTGCTCTACTGGGTGCACACTATAGCTGTGGTGTCACTTCTCTAGTGGGTGCAAACTATGGCTGTGATGTCACTTCTCTAGTGGGTGCACACTATGGCTGTGACGTCGCTTCTTTAGTGGGTGCACACTATGGCTGTGATGTCACTTCTCTAGTGAGTGCACACTATGGCTGTGATGTCACTTCTCTAGTGGGTGCACACTATGGCTGTGATGTCACTGCTCTAGTGGCTGCACACTATGGCTTTGTTGTCACTGCTCTAGTGGTTGAACACTATGTCTGTGATGTTACTTCTCTAGTGAGTGCACACTATGGCTGTGATGTCACTTCTCTAGTGGGTGCACACTATGGCTGTGATGTCACTTCTCTAGTGGGTGCACACTATGGCTGTGATGTCACTGCTCTAGTGGTTGAACACTATGTCTGTGACCTCACTGCTTACCCTCTGTATACCAAAAGAGGATGGGGCCAGTCCTCAAAACATCAGTGAGCCCAGATAACTCCTATATTATTGACAATCGGTCTGTATAAAATGTTAGTCAATTATATTGACATACACCTACTTCCATATCTAATAAGATTATGAAAGTTCACACTACCTGTTCTCTATATCACTTTTCTTGCAATGACCCCATTCTGTTACAGTCCACTCCCCCTGTGATTTCCATCATCAGTTATTGTGCGGAGTGTATCCGTGGGAATTATGGGAATTATAGAGGCGTCGGCAGGGAACGTGTAGATGAGACAAAAACGTTCCCCCTATTGCTGCTCAGCTGTATTTTTGTCTAAATCAATGACCTCCTAAATAATCCAGTAGCAAGAAGAACATGTGATAGGAACCAGGGAGTTAGGGGAAGGAGAATATTGCTTAAAAACAAGTAGTATAGAACTAGCAGTCCAATCTGAAGCTAGTACATCATAGAGAACAACATGTGAAGCAGTTTTGTGAGAAAAGACTTTGAAAAACATGAATTATATTCAATTTAATCATCTTCAAATTTTAGTCCAATTAGTAGTCTTACTGGATGATTGACAGCTAGGTGAGTGTGCCCGCTGATACAACAAAGACTGCTGATCACTGAGTAGGACCGCCCACAGGACTCTAAAGCATAGAATCTGCAGAGGTTTCCTTTAAGTTAAAGGGAACTGCCACCAGGTTATACTCCACTGAACTACTAGCTCCTTCGGGTAGGGGATGAAATGTCCTTTTTAGAATTCCCTCTTTTAGGAAGTCTCAATTTAGAAGCAATGTCTTATTTTATTTGTATATGTCCCCATATTTTGTAAAGGCTACAGAATTTATTGGCGCTATATAAATAAAGATTATTATTAGTAGTAGTAGCAACAGGACAGTGAAAAATGCATTTATATTAGAGTCTTGTAGCTGGACTTGGAGCATTCTGGTGCACTGGTGTGTGAGATATCTTCACTGACTGGAGTATATTTGCCTCTGATCACTGCTGTAGCAGGTTTCTCTTTAAAAATGCCACATTTACTAAGGGACTAATTTGACAAGCTCTGTGCAGCGCTGCGTAATCTGTAGACGCTACATAAATAAAGGAATATTATTATTATTATGGGTGGAGGGGCTGTGCTGAATAAGTCTCACACACCAGTGCATTAGAGTGCTCCAAGTCCAGCTACAATCCTGAATGTAAATGTATTATACATAATCCTGCCTCTACTAACAACACACACAATACCTAACACTGTTTTGAATGGGCAAAACTGCTTGTAGACTTCCTTTTAATGTAAGTATTATACAACATTTACTGTATATGAATATGCTTAGCTTCTTCTGCCCTATAACATGCTTAGACTGCATTTTTACCATCACAATCTCCAACATTGTGAAAATCAGGGGTGGTCTAGGATGAAAGACTACAGGAATATAATTCACTTATATCTGGTGGTATTTCATATCAGAAGAAGATCTTCATGTAAAGTTATCCTGTCCAAGGGGTATATAAGGGATCCCCTGGTCAATGAGCCAATTATGTTGTATCCTATGCATAGAGGATTCCCTGATGTGTCTATGGAATATGTTTTCCCTACATTTGTAAATTTATATAATTACAATAGCAAGCTAGCGGCAATGATGAGAGAGAAGTGAGTAATTTTCCGTCAGTCAGTAATGTAATTCACACTACACTATTACTCATAGGTTGAAGGATTTGTTTTACCGTTCGAGTAACCTGCAATACTTCAAACGTCTACTGCAGATTCCACAGCTTCCAGAGGTAAGAAGACGTCTGCAGATATTACAGCTCATGATTCACGAGTGTACGACAGCTATAAATATGGACCTTAAATGGAATTAACCGAAGGGAAAATAGAGAATTGAAATAGAGAGATATTCACAGTGCAGTAGACCTCCTGTCTTAAGCTGCAGGTTGGCTCAAGTAATATAACATTTATATGAATATTTTATAATAGCAAAATGTGTGAAAAAAAGAAACCACCATTCTTTGCCTTTAAAGACCCAGGGGCTTATACAAGACAGCATTGTCACCATATTCATTATTTGCAGAAAACAGGTGGAGACTTTATCTGAACTCTGCCATGGGCCCTGAGCTGTATGCATATTATAGTCCCTACAAGTCACTCCCTAGAATCACTCCCTACATATGGTATTAGAATCAGCTTCTAAGGGAATAGAGGATGCATCCCTTCTGCCTGCTTTCAATCTGCAGTTTCAGGACCTTTGGAGAACCTTCAAAGATCCTGAAATGGGTCCTGTGTACATGTGTATTGAGAGCAGGAACCGATGTACAGGGATTTCATGGGTGAAGGTCCTTCTGAGTATAGCATTTGGTGGGTGGTTTGGGTGGCTATGGGCCCCCCAGAAGGCTTGGTAGTCCAAACCACCTATATTATAATCCACTTGTGTCTCATACAAGTATACACGATTTTAGCCTTGTAGTAAATCCAGTGTGCAGACAATTAAAACTTCGGTGTAAAACTCAGGTCTGAATACATTCCCCACATTGTCTTGTAGGTGAACCCTGTAATAGGGCTCAATAGCAGATGCTGGGCATTCAAACTAAGCTAAAAGAGTGCACTGAACCTGGTGGCCACACCCCTAGTGCACTCTAATTTGAATTTGCAGATGAATATGAATTGCTTTCAGGTCAAAGTTTTTTTGTTTGCGAAGGGCATGTATGATACAGGGCGCCTCACCTTCAAGGCCATATTTTTAGTTAACATAGGACCCAGGAACACTTTTAATACAACAGGAAGACGTAAAGGGACACAAGGAAGTTCCAGGGAATTGTATTCGGTGTCATATTCAAGTTCCATATTTACAAATGCACATTAGTTATAAATATGGACCTTAAATGGAATTATCCAAAGGGGAAAAAAAGAGGATTAAAATGCAGAGATATTCGCGTATACAGTATTTTATACACAGTCATATATAGTAATTTTATATTGCTTAGAATGCAGCTTCTATACCTTAAATTTTGCCTACAATCTTCACATATTCAGGGGTAGCCTAAGGAATTGGACACTGCTCCTTATTTGGATTGGAGCCACGTAAATACCAGGATAATATAAGAATCTCTACATATATCCTCCATCCATTTTGAAGATTTTTGAAATATACTTGTCCTGATATTTTAATTCAGGTCTTTATTTATTCTTCCTTTATAGAACCCACCAAATTTCCTGCGAGCCTCTGCCTTATCTGAGCACATCAGCCCGGTGGTTCTTATCCCTACAGGAAACTCTCCACCCGATAGCGAAACTTTAGTGGAGACTGATGATCTTGTTGGGATGGACTCTTCATCTCACCAGGTAAGAAGTACAGAAGATAGATGGGAAAGTGAAGGCTGCTGTAGAAATAAATGCATCTTGTATGCAAGTAAAAATAATACCACACATTTTATAGTTTTTTGTTAATATCATAGGATTTAGTGTTTTTTTTTAATACATTTTTCTAAAAATAGAAAAACTTTAAAGGGTTAGGTTAGAAGCTTACTTGCTGATGTCTGGGGTTCTCAGTGGTTGGACCCCCAAGCATAAATAGAACGAGGGTCTGATGTACCCCTGTTGTACCCAGAAAGAAGAGAACATCCAGTTGTACATGTGCCCTGCTCTCTATTCATCTCTGTGGTGCTGACGGAGATAGCCAAGCTCCGTACTCGGCTATCTCTGTCCCTTCCAAAGACAGTAAATGTATTGCAGTGGGAGTGTCCTTTTGCTACATTCTTTTGGGCTACAAGGACCCCGGTTCTTGTGATCCACGTAGATCCTACCACTGGGACCCCCTCCCATCAGCAAGTTACCCCCTGTACTCGTTATGACTGGCCAACCCCTTTGAGACTAAAAGTGGCTGCACGTGGAAGGGTTAAACACTTTTCTGTTCTATTATGTCATTGTTTCAGGCTCCTTATGTATATTCTTTGTATTCTAGAGCATACCTGAGAATAAGTTTGATGATATATTTGGCAGCTCCTTCAGCAATGACCCTTTCAATTTCAGCAACCAGAATGGCATGACCAGGGATGACAAGTAAGTGACTGGTTGGGTAATCCTTGATATCCAAAAATAATGTACAGCCAGAAAGGGAGT
Organism: Engystomops pustulosus; assembly: GCA_019512145.1. Taxonomy (NCBI): domain Eukaryota; kingdom Metazoa; phylum Chordata; class Amphibia; order Anura; family Leptodactylidae; genus Engystomops; species Engystomops pustulosus. The sequence continues at coordinate 237,002,718 of CM033642.1, read as the reverse complement.
CACCTCATCACACAATCTATATTGTAGGTGACACATGGTTTAGTTAGGATGGATGTTACATTTAGGGCAGTTGCAGACGAGTGAAAATCTTCCATGTACCACCTGTTTTTAGAGTAGGTGGCACCAGCACCCACTACAATAGTTATTAATGGTTAGGTGCCAACGACTATTACTTTAATGGACCATGCATCCAATCCAAGTAGAGCATGTCCAAGCCGGAAACATTTTTCTCAAATAACTCATAGACTGTAGTTTATGATATGCCAGATTAAAGAAAATTCGTTGTGAAAGCACGTCTGTTTTTTAATGAATGATTTAGGACAGGTAGCCTTAGTTTCAGTTACTATAACATGTACATTTTTATTTAAGAAATGAATAGAGCAGGTGATAGAGGTAAGCTTCTCTGTGCCTTTTGTCTTCTCCTTCTTTCTCCTGTAGTGAGCAGTGTATTTGAATTCTTGTAAGCAGCATCAAGAAAAGGAGGCTAAAAATGAAATCTTTCCATACCTAGAGAATATCTAGAGATTAGAGACTCTATAAAGTGTTGTCAGTAGACACTCTATCAGGTTCCTTTATCTTTTAGAGGATAGAGGACATAAAGTTGATTTACAGATATGGCTTAAAAAAGAAAAAAAGGCAGAGAAAAAAGGACACAGGAACAGATTTAAAAAAAAAAGTATTTTACAAAGTTAACTATTATCATTTGAACTGTTAATTTATGCAGTTATGTTTAGTAAAGGTTTAGTTATGCTTTAAAGGGAACCTGTCACCAGGGACCTCATTTTCACTAAAGACAGTTTGCAGAAGCCCATTACAGCTGGATTGCAAAGATGTCTTTCTGCCTTTTCTGAGCATTTGCTTACACTATAATTGTGTGTTTTAACCTACCTGGCTTCCTGACAGAATCCCAGGTTTGTTTTGGTTTGGATACATTTTAAAAAAAGTGACTTGTCTCTGCTGCTCACTCTCAGTCCCCATCTTTGTGCTCCTGTACAATTCGTCCTTCCTGCTCCTTCACTCACGCAGTGACAGAGCTTATAGCATGGTGAGCTGACATCAGTGGGAGAGTATGGAGTTGTACAAGGGCAGAAAGGTGGAGGCTGAGAGCTGAGGAGTAAGCAGCACAGTCAAGTCACATGTTTTTTTTAATGCATCTAAACCAAAACAAAGCTGGGACAAAGCTGTTATGGTGCAAGGTAAGTAAAAACACACAATGATATTCTAATGAAAAGAAAAAAAGACATCTTTGCACTGCAGTTGTGATGGGCTTTCCCGGTCTTTACTGAAAATGAAGATCCTGGTGACAGGTTGCCTTTAAATAATTACACCAGGGTACTTGCCTAAATGAAGGTAAGTTCCAAGGTTGTCCGTCATCACTCACCTTTTTTTTTAAAATCAGAAAACTTTTATTGCTTTTACTGAGATATGAAATACAGAAAAACAGAGGACATTGTCCAATACAAAAGATTATATGTATATAATGAAACCCCCCGCCCCACCCTTTTCCCCAAACCTTCTTGATCTGCCACAGTCCTAGCACATACTATGCAACTTCCTATCATCACTTACCCTACTCTATCCGAACCCACCTTCTAGTAACAACAAGTTTTCTCCTGACTTTGCATCAACTACACAGTAGTGGCAGGACCCTTCCATCTCACATTAGTTACACCAGCCTTCTACATCCTCGCCCTCCCTTCTGTCCGTAGTTGCAGAAAGATGCTGCACTTCCCCAGGGAAATGTCGATGGTAGTACAAAAGTGAATAAGATTGGAAACCCTTCATTTGGATGCATAGTTATTGTCATATTGTGTGCAGTGAATAACATAAAATCTTCTTTACATCCTCAATTTTCTCTCATTCTCCTCAGAGATCGACTCATAGAGCAGCTGTATAAAGAACTTGCCCTTCTAAGGGATGAATTAGGAAAATTCAAAGCAGAGGTAAGAAATTTCACTGCATCCAAAAGCAAATGTTAAACTAGGAGTCATTTTCTATCTCTGGTCTCGGAGTGTATACTTTGAGGTCACTCCCGCCACCGAAAATTGCCTTACAGTAGAATTTCTTATGAGAAGTGAGGACAGCTGGATGGTGTTTTCTGCCTCAATGACCCAATCACATGAAATATTATGACAATGTCCTCTGCCCCGGGAATGAACGTAGCTCTGCTTCACATGATCTTCTCATTTAGTTAGGGTTAATACTACACAAATAATTGCTGAACATATCTTATGCATCCTACAGATGCCTGACATATGACATGTGGGGGGTCATTTACTCGTGTTCTGTGGGGGGCGTGGCCGTCTTAAAACCCGACGGATTTGGAAAAACGGCCGTATTTTTTTTTAAAAAAGTGTCGCTTGACACACGCGCTTACCTGCACCCAGCATAGGTTGGTGAACTCCGGCGAACTCCAGTGGACCTCAGCGCAGCAGCGACACCTGGTGGACATCGGGCGCACTACCTTGTGAATCGCGGGAAGACCCAAGATCTTATTAATTTAACTGGGTTATGTTGTTATGTCTGGACATAACAAACTGCTGGAAACTTTGGGTTAAACTATGCTCACACCACAAAAACCAAACCCCTTGTCAGTGTATGGAGTGGTGGCCACACATGCTTGGTACTTCTTATTCACTTCTGGATCCTCATTCTGGAATGAGGTGCAGATTTTCAGAGACATTTAAGGCGTATACTTTAGGTGTCTGTGATGACAATACCTCTATGGAAATGACATTTTCACAGTTCCAAATGCATACAGGGTGAATCACTAGGGGGTGTATCTTTTGGGCTATGTTCATACACATTGGATTACTGACATGTTTTTCGAATAGGAAGAGGGTCCTGTAGCAGATTACAGAAGATCGGAATTGTATTAGAAATCAATTGCCAAAATCAGATTTGAAATATCTCTGCAAAGTAAATCAACAAAGACAGTTGAAAAGAAATTAAGCAGAATGTTCAATTATTCTAAGAATAGAATAATCTTAGAATAGAATAATTGAAAACTCTGCTTAATTTCTTATGGAATTTTTGGATGTACTCTGACTTGAGAATTGATTTGCCAACAAGGGAACTTTTTTGGCTGGTCTTTGTCTATTATAACAAAGACAGTTGAAACAACAAATGGGATACACGATGATACACAGATAAAGGTGCTGGATTTAATTTTTATGAAGCCACATGAGGATTGCTGGATAATCTGTATGTAACAACGTTTTGCAACTCAAGAAGTACTACAAATCTGATTTGAGTAACAATTCTGGTTTTCTTTGATACTCTACTTGACCACCTTCCCATTGTAAAACTTGCCTGTAAGCCAATATGGTGGCTTTCAAGATAGCGTCTTTTTTCAGGTTCCTGATTGTTTCTAAAATATAAGAGCGTCCTGGGACTTTTCACTCACTCTGTGAATGTCAACAGCAATGATTTTGCCAGTACAGCAGTAAGAGATTTAGACTAACCCTTTCTAAAATGGTTTGTGCCCTCCTCCTTCAGCAGCTGGTAAATATTCTACATGGAGTGAGGTTCTGGCTCTTGTTGGAAGACATAAGAGTTTTCCTTACGGAGACTTTGCTAATCAAGGTCGCCTTGCAGGAATGTGGAGACTTGTAGCCATTGATGCTCCACTAAGGGATTTTGGGAAATATGCAAATACATGTTTTCCAGGATGGGACATGGAAAACAATGCCTTAGGCATGACTTTCAAGAAGCCTACTGTAGCGATGGAAGTCCGGCTGAATCATTAGGATCCTGCTTACTAAGAAGGGCCTACTCTTTTGTCTTCTGAACAGCTCCCTATTACATTTGTAATAGGGAGCCTCATTCCAGCCAGTCAGCCCACGCTAAAGGGGGCATGGTGAGGCGAGGTCAAGTGATCCATCGGCTCACTGTAGTTGTGCGAATGACACATCACTAGCCTATTGACATGATGTGGGATTAAACCACTTTATCTATTCCAGAAGGAACAGAAACTGTAGACAATGCTGCTTCGATGTGTTTGCCTCTCTTCAGTACAGAGTAGGGAACTGGTTTGGCCTAAGGTCAGGAAGTAAGAGCTTTCCTTACGGAGAGCTAATGAAATTTTTTTCTAGCACTTTATTTTCTGAGCATATCCTCTGTGTGTGAAAATACCTTAAGAAATTACGAATTACGAATCTATTGGTAAAATGATTTTAAAAATGTGTACATTTCAGAGTCATCGGTTGGTTAGTAATCTGAGAGGTCGCATACAGGAGCTAGAGGCAGAGTTAGCAGAGCAGAAGCATCTCAGAGAGCAGGCGGTGGACGAAAGCGACTTCCTGCGCACAGAGTTGGAGGAGTGGAAGAGGAAAACACAGGACACGGAGAAAGCCCAGAAGAGTCTGACGGAAATAGAAAGTAAGGAGACATTACTTAACCCCTTATGAGGCACTTTAATTAAAATCTCCTCATTTTACATTGTATTCTAACTAATATTTTGGGCCTGTTGGGCTGAGAGTCCCAAAACCTAAAGCTGCACCACATTCAAACTGACAGTCCAGTGATTTGTGCTTCAGTCCTGGAAATCCCATCAAGGCACGGAGTGAGTTTTTCATCTTGCTTGTAGGTAACCAGACTACAAGGCCGGTTACACAGGAACCCGTTCCACCCATGTATTTGTGTTGTATTGTGGCACAATCCCACGGGCTCCACACAGTGCGATGACCGGAGTCCCTTCATTATATAGGAATATAACACAGGGACGTTCCCTCTGCCGGTTGAACAGCTGCGCCAAAACTATATTAACCATTACAGTTCCAGCGCAGCTGTTCAACTGGCAGAGGAAGTGTTCCTGAATTTTATTTTTATATAATGCCGAGACTTCCATCCACTGCACAGTGTGAAGTCCCTGGGATTGTGCCACCATACGCCACGTATACATGGGCTGCACATGTTCTTGTGTAAACGGCCTAAAACAACTAATCGCTTTGTTGATCAGTAAGTAAATTTAAGAGTCATTAAATAGGATCCAGGAGAATAGATTTTCCATAGCATTCAGTGTCATCATAGGGGAAATTTGTCTGGAGCCGTAGATTAAAATCTTTGACATAATTGATATGTTGTAGACCTGAAAATCCTCAGCACGCCCATTTTTCTATCTTATATTTTTAAGCTATATTTATTGAGTATTTTAGGATTCCATCCACTTGCACTGTAATTTTCTATGCTGTACTGCTATGTGAATTCAGCCTAATGATACGTTTTAATTTTGCATAATCCCTGGTACAGCTACACTTTATGTAAGAGTCAGGCGTATCTTCCATCAGCCGCTGACGTGAGATTTAGAGCATTTATGCAAGTGTCATATTTATTTCATTACACGGTGTTGAAGGAGAAGATGGTGCGGTAGATAAGACAGGAGAGGAGTGATTGTATGATTGGTGAGGTACTGATGCTAGCGGATAGGGAAACCACCAGCTGGGTGTAGGAAGCGCTTATCAGAAATGCTAGCTCGGGCCTGTGCCTGTAATGATTATATACTGTGTGGGCTGCTAAGGCGAAGGCTGTATAAATAAATGATTAATCTCTTCCTTTTATATGTCACAGGAAAATCCATAGCAAACGAGCAGCGATACACCAAGCTGAAGGAGAAATATGCCGAGCTCGTCCAGAGCCATGCCGATCTTTTAAGAAAGGTGAAAATAGCGGGGATATATGTTTTCATGACACCTCTGATTCTGATTAGTTTCTGAAGATCACTAGAAAATAATTTTATGCCGTAAATAGATCTGACATTTTCTGCAGGTTAAATAATGTTTCCATCCTTGGAATATTCTTGATCTAGACATATTCCATTTACAATTCACTTGAATAGGAGCTTTGCTGCTGTTCCTGGGTCTGACCACTGCGAAGAGAACTGAGATGTAGTTTTGGCTCCTTTCTCTGTTGTAATTTTGGCACCACAAGCTGTCAAATTCAGCCATTTGGTGGTTTTATGTGGAGTGCTGAAATCCTTCTGATCTTATATTAATGTATGGTGGCTCAGTGGTTAGCACTACAGCCTGGGTAGCCTGGGTTCGAATCCCATCTAGAGCACGGCAAAAAGTTTGTATGTTCTCTCCGTTCTCTCTTTGCGTGGGTTTCCTTCCCAAACTCCAAAACATACTGGTAGGTTGATTAGATTGTGAGCCCCACGGGGACGGGGGGCGATTTGGCAAGATCTGTGCAGCGCTGCGTAATTTGTAGGCGCTACATAAATAAAAAATTATTATTATCTATACCATGGATTATGTTGTAATTAATAAGCCAAAGCTGAAAAGCCCAGGTAAGCCAAAATTCTAGTACATTTTTAAACATCTTTGCCCCAATAAATAGAAAGATGATGGAGGACATTTATTGGGGGTTTTACACGTTTTCTGGCATACAAGCCCTGAAATAATCAGCCGCCAGGAATTGTGAGTAATTTTCCTTTAACGCCACCTTCACTCCAAGTGTAGTGGGCCAGCATGGGGCATCACGGCCTGCACCTGCGCACTCACTATAGCCTGCGGCTGTTCAAGCCACCCGGAATGCTGTAGAATTGTCCGCCAGCGTGGCCTACCACTACATACATCAGGGGGTCAGAGCCTAGTGATAAGGGGGGGCTTTCTTCATACGATGGCCCACTATGCACTGGCATATGATAAATGTCCCCCGATGAGTCAGTGGTGCTTGTGTAAAAAAGTTAACGTATTTTTGCCCTAAAGATGAAGCAAATGTATCAAGCCAATCTGTGGCAATGTATACACCATAAAAAATGTATGATAAAACCGCCCTATACATGTCCAAACGGCTTTATTTCTACAAATCTTGTTAAATATACAGGGTGCAGGCATCGAGCACAATCTCACTCCTCCAATGTGGCTACAGATGGATGGCTTCTCAGTAAATTTCAATTACACGTTAACCCCAGCTTTTATATATTGGAGAAGACAAGTCAATTTTCTAGACTAAATTGTGGTTTATTCTGAGCTTTACAAGGCAGATCAGATTTGCAATTTTGGAAAGGTCTGTTGTTTCTCAGGCCAAATGCCTTAATGGTATATGATGTCAACATCCAAGTGCTATGCATCTGAGTAAGTTCATATTCTGAGGACTTTAACCGTTTAGTGGTCAGACCTCCAGCAATCAGACACATATTTATCAGCTTTGGCCCTTTAATAAATGTTCTTATACTATAATTGCTATGTGGGATTTTTTGGGCAAAATGCCACAAAAAAGTAGCAAAATGCATAAAAAGTCCGAGCACATACGCCAGTTGGAGACTGGAGTTACTGTGCAATTTTGCACAGACGCAAGCCATGAATCTGCTGTTCCACTAGCTGTAGTTTTATGTTTACGGCAGATTAATGCAGTAGTGGATATAGTCCTGTGCGGCCTTACAATAGTGAAAAATCCACCAAAAAACAGACAAAACCAATGATAACTAAACTCCATATTCCCTATTCTATGCGTAGGGCACAGGTTAATACAATGGCATAACTCACCATGTGACCATATATGCAAACTCCACTTCACAAGAGAGATCTATGAGCATTGGATGCATAATGAGGCACCTATCCGGGATACAGTATATATTACAAAGTTCTCTAGTTGTTTACTTCACATACATTGGGGTAAAAGCAGTATCAAAGCTGTCAGGCAGATACCAAATATTGGTTTAGGTATCAAACGATTGTCTAGAATAGATACACTGTAACAAAATGCAGTTGAGAATAGTATTGGATCCGGATGGGGTTTTTTTGTGCAGGTGAACACATAATGTGTGACATTTAAATGTCCCCAAAACTCCAGCAGCGTACATTTCCAGGTCCTGCCCAGAATAGTGTCACAAGCTTCAAACTTTTACTCAAGAAAGTTTGCTGGCTGTGGAGAGTGCAAGGGAAACTGGTGTACAAGCCCCAAATATATTTCCCCAAATATTTCCATTTATTGCAGCAAACATTGGGGGTCATCTTATCTTTATTTTTCTTTCTGTTTTTTCAAGGCATTTTTTGGCACATTGCAATTTTTGGGGACATTTTGGAATGTCCGGCAGACATTTGTTTTCCTTCTGTTAGACAGATTTTTCTTCTATTCCAGATCTGCTGAATGTCGCAAATGACATTTATCATTTCAAATTGTCTATAATTTCCTACATTTTTTGGGTGAAAAAACTTAAGCTAAGCCATGCTTAAGGAAGATGTAGAAAATGGAAGGAAGTGACTTGAGACATTTGTGTGACATTTTTGAGACATTTGTGACAAATGCCTCAAAAAAAGATCTGAAAAAAAAACCCATTTAACACAAGGAAAAATTGAGATTGATAAATTATTTAAGAGCAGATGCAAAAAAAGACCAGAGATAAGATACATTGTAAGGTGGTACAAAAGCAAGTAAATTAACCAATGGGATATTTACAGGCGGTCCCCTACTTAAGAACACTCGACTTACATACGACCCCTAGTTACAAACGGACCTCTGGATAATGGTAATTTATTGTACTTTAGTCCTAGGCTACAATAATCAGCTGTAACAGTTATCACAGGTGTCTGTAATGAAGCTTTAGTGTTAATCCTGGTTCTTATGACAACCCAACATTTTTAAAATCCAGTTGTCACAGAGACCAAAAAAGTTCTGGCTGGGATTACAATGATAAAATATACAGTTCCGACTTACATACAAATTCAACTTAAGAACAAACCTACAGACCCTATCTTGTATGTAACCCGGGAACTGCCTGTATATATCAGGCAGATTCATGAGTTATGCCGTATATTTGTCTGATAGATGGGTTCTCTAGGCCTTGTATGGACTCTAGGGGGAGATTTATCAGAAGTGTCTGAGGTAAAACTGTTCTAGTTGCCCATGGAAACCAATCATAGCTCAGCTGTAATTTTATAAGTAGCTGTGGGGAAATAAAAGGTGAGCTCTGATTGGTTGCCATGGGCAACTAGAACAGTTCTGCTCTCAGACACTTCTGATAAATCTCCCCCATCATGTGGTGGCTAGGAGTGGCCAGCATTATGGAAATGCTTACCATGCTTGCTTAATTATACTGCTTTTGTAACTACTGTAGAAGCTAACCAAAGTGATAGAAACAATGTAGAATAATAAATTTTACAGATTTTTTAAAAAATCCCAGCCATCTCTGTCCACCACTAGGCATTACAAGTTGCGTAGATGCCATAAAGATATAGTTTGGCACAAACCTTTTAAACTTTTTTGGAGGAAATTTATCATGGCTTTATGCACCTGTACCACCTCCGTGCCAAGTTGTGATAAAAAATAATGTAAATTGATGTAAACAGGATAGAATTCAGAGCAGGTTATTGGAGTATCTGAAATCGCAGTGAAAACTGACCCAATACTTTTGTTTTTCAACTCAGAATGCTGAAGTCACAAAGCAGATGACCTTGGCTCGCGAAGCCTTGGGGGACGTGGAGCGCTCCAAAAAAGAGCTTGAGGATTCATACCAGCGTGTGAATGAGCACACACAGAGGAAGGTGAGCTCTCCCCCAGCAGCTTTTTAACCAACAAACTAACCTCATATAGGGTATGAAATATCCTTTCTAAACAACTCGTCTGTTTACCTATAAAAAAAAATCATATCCGAAGTCATGTAAAAATGATCTGAAATTAATCCCACTTAGAGGCTGGAAAAGGAACATCATCTCAGATGTCTCTATCTTGGACAAGGTTATAAGCCATATGAGAAAGATGGTGCAGGAAAGTCTTTCTATGAGGAGATCAGAGTCTAGTTTGTGATCATAGAACCTTCTTAGACAAAGATTGACTTAAAAGACTTCTACCACCAGGATGAGGGATTGTAAACAAAGCATACTGACATACTGATGTGTGACCCCCTCTGTAAGGATCTGCTTTTATTTAACCTTCTTATGCCCTGTTTTTTTTTTAAGAATAAAAGGCTTTCAAATTATGAGGGGCTCCAGGCTCCATTAATATCTATAGAGCCCAGAGCCCCTCAGGCTGATTTGCATATTTTTAAAATCCTTTTATTTTGTAAAAACCAAGGCATACAAAGCTGAAAGAAGAGCAGATCCGACCAGTATGTCAGTGTGCTTGGTTTACAATCCTTCATCCTGGTGGTAGATATCCCTTAAAAGACATGGATGGTGCAGGGCCTGAAGGGAGGAGCATGACTCATTTTTGTTGTATTCCTAGAACCTAGAGTTATGTTCCTCCCTTCAGGCTCTGCACAAGGTATAATTCAATGAATCAGTTCTGACTGGAGTGCTCCTTTGTCGAGTTTGATCAGATGCTTTGTAAGTTTCTCTTACAAGTTTTTATTTCTCTCGCCCCTTTAGTAGTTGCCCCCACAATGTGCCAATGTCTGTCATGGAGAAACAATATAAATGCTGTAGGGAAAACAAGAAAACACAGCCATTGGATGACACTTTAGTCTGTGATGTTTGTTCTATGCTTCATGACTTAATAGAGTGTGCACAATGACATATGGCAGTGTCCGGAGCGCAGACACTTTCCCTATGGAAGTGGCGTCATGTGAAGTTACTGTGCGTCTGTCTGCTAAACAAATTGGAAAAGAAGCAGCAAAACAAGCAGGCAGGAGGCTGGGATCGCCTAATGAAGCGCAAGGCAAGATGTTACATCTCTAGATTACCAGTCTCAAGGGAGGTTTAAGAGAAACTTCAATTCATTTAGAAACCATTTCTAATGTTCTATCGCGGTAAATCTCACCAGAAGACCTTATTATAGCCACATATTGGAAGTGTTGAGCAGGGAATCTCTGTGATATCTGCCTAGCTGTGGAAGAACGCAGGTAAATAATTTACACTCTCTTTAATTTATAGGCACAGGAGCAGATACATGAGATGGATGAGCTACAGGGGGCGCTAGAGAGCAGCAAACAAGAAGTCAAGCTGCTGCAGAACAGCTTAGAGACCTCTAAAGAGGTAAGATGTTTGAAGAACATAATATCATTGGAAGAACAACGTATCAATTTGATAATATTCTAGTTCTATAGAAATTTTGACACCCTCTAAATGGCCTCTGCTCTGTATACAGATTTTGTATACGCCCAACTTACAGTGCATCATCCTGATAATAAGTGTATTAGATAGAGCAGATCCTGGCCTGACCACATGGCCCCAATTATAGAAGAGCATTGAAGTTATACACATATTGGGACGCTAGGTTGTTCCTTTTTTACTTGTATACCCAAACGTGATTTTAGACAGATATAGAGTGACATTATGAAGTGTCTTCATTGTATATCCATGTGACCTCTCAGCATTTCATCAGTAGGCTACCATTTTACCATCTCAGCACCAGCCAATGGCGTCTACCTTTCTCATGTGTCATCTATTGTCTCCTACTAAGTGATGTCTATCCGATCACTTACCTGCTGCTGAGACATCCAGAGTAATTTTCATACAGCGCCGCAGTTACTATGGTTTAGGCTACATTCACACTAACGTATGCCCGCTGGGCCTTAGCACGGCGGGAATACGTTTGCGGCAATTGAGAGGAGGAAGGGTGACCCCTCCCCTCTCCTTATAGAGATACATGGCACACGGCACCGACATGTCCTATCTTTTCTCCAGGTACGGAGCGGTACGGTGCACCGTAATGCTCTGTGCGCCCATTGCCAAACTATATACGCCCACCAATGGTCATGTGAATGTAGCCTTACTGTATTACTGACAGAACTTGTTGGTATATTTAGAAAGGTATTGCTAGCACCTAAATAGCAGTGATAGCAGTTACGGGGGGGAAGGTGTCTAAGCAAGATTCATTGTTAGCAGTCGGCATCCTAAATTACACTAAACTTAGCATTTTTTAATTAATTACAGTGGTAAGGAGTTGTGCTACAGATTGGACGTATTAAATTGTCACTAACTTTTTTACAAACTTTGCACAAATTAAAGAAAGTAAAAATGCTCCCTTCTCCACACATGTGGCTCTTTGCTTCTTTCCTCTCTCATCTTAAAGGGGTCCTGTGGATAGGGCCTAACTTATTTGGTGGTAAAACCCCTTTATCTAACTTTCACTCTGATATTTCTCTTAAATCTGTATTGGGAAACCTAGACAGGATGTAATCTCGCTGTGTCATAGGTGCTCCCGCGACCCACATCTCGGGCTCTCCGGTGATCCTCTGTGTGCCCCTGTGCTCCGCACTACGAACTTACCTCTCCTTGTTCCTGACTCCCATCCAGCAACGTGCGCGCACCCTAGGAGGCCGGTTGACGGACGGGACTCAGGAATGAGGAGAGGTAAGTTTGTAGTGCGGGGTGCAGGGGCACACGGAAGATCACAGGTGAGCCCGAGACATGGGTCGTAGGAGCACCCGTGACACAGTGAGCTTCAGAAGATTTAAAGGGGGTCAGCGCACCGCTGATTGGTGCTGGTCCTTTCAGGAAATAGTTAAAAGCCGGTGTCTCGCAGCATTCGCTGCCGGATCTTCATGCTCCATGCCATTTAAAAAAAAGCTTGTATCTTTGCCTTGTGCCTGTGATTTGATTTCCCGTTGTGACCCCGCACCTGTTCCCACTTACACTCCTCCTCTGCTAGCCCTGACCTTCTGCTTTGTCTCTGACCCTGAACCTCTGCCGCCTGTCTCGACCTCCTGCCTGTCCCCGACCGCAAACTTGCCAACTGACTCTGTACCTCGCCTTGGCTGCCACCGCAGACAAAGTCGCACTCGTGGAACGACCTGGTGGTACCACGCCGCAGCAAGACCGTTCTGCTTTGCGGCGGGCTCTGGTGAAGACCGGGTGCCACTTAGACTCCGGTCCCAGGTGTCGGCTTGTCATCGTCCGCGGTGGTCCAGTGGGTTCACTACCCCTGGAGTCTGACACACTGAAGTATCAAATTCCAAGTAGACTCCACAAAGGTCTATAGAGAGGGGGACATGCTGAATGAAAAAAGAGTAACTAATGTATTAACAGACCTGCTCTTGCGCCCTAAGTACTTTATTCACATATAAACATATCAGTACTTCTCTGTCTGTTTTCATGATGTGTCTAAAGTGAAAGGACACTTCTGTTTTCTCCATGTGCAGTGTATGGGAGACATCATAATTGCTAGTCTCCATCCACCAGACAACTAAGATGGATTTTTACTTTGAAATTGTGCCAAAAATGTTATAAATAGTATGACATGTGCTCATGCAATGAGAATATCAATGTTTCTTATAAAGATATTTGCCCAATAACTCCAACGAGCAAGTTACATATCTATTTTGATGTCTTTCCTAACCAATAGAGACAACATCTCCTGTTTTTATATTCTGTATATTCCCTGTTTGTGTCCTCACAGGCTTGCATCACACAACGTAAAGAACTTGAAGAGGGTTTTCTACAGTGTTTGATGCGAGAGGTGGAAGGAATTATCAATGAAGCTCTCCAGAAACTAGACGAGCCTCTGTACACCAGTGGCAGTGTATCTACAGGTGAAGACACAGCCCTGGGATCATCTTACTACTGGGTGTCGGTCTGTGGACCATATCCACTAATTCTCTCATATTTTCCAGATTTTCTCATCTCCAGAACGGTGGCAGCAGTAGACAGTACTGAGAAATTAGATGAGGCTTGGAAGAGACACATGTCTGATACTTCAGGTGAGAAGAAAAGATGGGAGAGGACCAAAAGCTGTAAAGAGTGTAGCAGGCAAGTGGAGGAAATGCACGGTAGTTAGACACAATAGGGATTAGAGGAGATACAGGGAAGATCAACATTCTAGTAGGATACAGTTGAAAAATATACAGGTTTGACACTTAAAGGGGTATTCTCATTTTGGCAAATTACTATTATTTTTTGCATGATGAATAGTTATACAGTTTTCCAATATACTTCCTGTATCAATTCCTCATGGTTTTCTGGATCTCTGCTTGCTGTCATTCTATAGAAAGATTCTATGTTTACTTCCAGTGGACAGAAATCTGACCGTAGTCAACACAAGTGCCCAGAGAGTTCCATATAAGCGGAGTTTTTCAGCAGAATTTTTGTGCTGAAAATTCCCCATTCGGCTTATACTCGGGTATATAAAAAAAAAAAAATTCCTCTTGCTTGTATTTCCTTACCTCAATTCTGGTGGCGGCTGTCTCTACAGCGGCCGCAAGTGGCTGCCATCTCCTTCTCCACCAGATCTCCCAGTTCTTCTTCTTTAATATCCAGCGATGGAGGCCGCAGCTCCTGAAAAGAACAACTAAGTCTGTCACTCATCCAGACCACTCCAGTTCCTATCCCCCTAATCACCACTCCTATACAGTAGATGGGGTCCTTTGTATGGCAATGGGGTCCTCAGGGCTACTTGGACTCTCTATTTATCCCTTAATTGCTGATTAGTTACTGAAGCTGTAAATTGCTTCTATTCCCATAAACTCAAGGTTAGGGAAGCCAAGCCAAAAAATGATGGAAATGTTACACTTAGCACAAAATATAATGCAGCTGGGACCTCAAGCTTTTGGCAGAGTAGGTGCAAGTTAGGCTTTGGGCAATTAGAGCTGATTATTAAGACTGTGCATACACTAGACTTAATCAATCTTCTGTGTCTCCCGGAATCAACATCTATAATTAATGCTGCATCTACAGTTATAGAAACCACCGATATCCAAAGGAAATTAAAAATTCACTGCATCTACCAGGAAATATGTTAAATTCTGCTTCCACTACAGATGCAAATACATCTGTACCTCCCTCTGAAAGCAAATATTACAGCTGGCGCTATGTATAATGGGATGAAGTTACCGGGCGATGTCGGCAATGTGCTGGAGCACGGCAGTGATCTGGCTACAGTCAGCTCCACTCGCAAGGATTTGTCTTTTAGGGTGGAGAGATAGCTCAAAGCTTCTGTACCACATGTGCGACAACTATCAATAGCTCTGAAAGACATAATACAATATATACTAATCAGATTAACACTAGCCATACACATCAGATATATATCAGCAGAATTCGGAAGGAGTGGCTAAGCGTGTACTGTATAAGGGACACTCAAGTATTGCCCTCAATGGCAGATGCGGGAAGAGAGAAGGCCGTGCATGATGGATTCCAACATTCCTGGTCCTTTGTTTTGGGTATTGCACCTTGCAGGATATTTCCATAATCAGAACATAAACGGAACCTGGCACAAAAGCAATGGTGCATGTCTATGGAGGAATCCAAAGCGACAGCGACAGGCCCAAGAGGCTGTCCAACCACATAAATTTTTCATCTCTTCACAGGGTGGGGATTACTTGATGATCGGTGGAAATCACGAGAACAGGGGTTTACTGGACCCTAGATGAACAGAGAAGTGGTCGCACAATGCTCCATTCATCTCCACGGTACTGATGGAGATAGCTGAGCATGGGGACCCAGCTACTTCTGTCAGCTTCATTGTGAATGGAGCGGCATCCCGATATTTTAATATACAAGGGACTCCATTCTCATGATCCATGGGGTCCCACCACAGGGACCTCCGACCATCGCAAGTTATCCCCATTCTGTGGATAGGAGAAACTTTCTAGTTTCTGTACAACTTCTTCAACTTTCATGAAACTATTTTCATTTTTTCAAATGCCCTGAATGTAGATTACAATTTGAACAAATTTACATTTGGGTGGAATGCACCCTAAAAAAAAGAGTAGCAGTGAAGCCCAAAACATAGCCACAGTACTAACTCACTGTCAGATGTCCTCGTTGAGCTCCTGCATGATCACATCACTTATTATATTCCAAACTGGACACAAGGATGGCAACAAGGAATTTATATCTAGAAAAAACAACGGAATAAGTGAGTAGAGAATGTAAGTCAGCAGTTCACTGTAAAGAAGTGTGGTGAGAGGCAGCCTGATCCAAGGTCGTAGATAACCCAAGTGAATGAAATTAACTCTAAGTGTAGATTTATTAGTCCAGATCAGTGCAGAGTTTCTGTTCCACCACTAAAAAATGCATTGTGCTTCAACAAACTGCACTTTTGCATTTTTTTTATTTAAAGGGGGCCAGTCACCATGCATAAAATGCTGAATGACATAACTCCAATGTTTCCAAATTTATTGTGTGAATGGCTAGTACAAGTAAAGTGGGTGGTGACCTTTCAATTTTATACAGCACCCAGAGACACACCCCTAGAGAAAGTAAATGTTACCGCTTAGTTACACATATTTTCCAAGGGCAATATCTTTGAACTGGTAGATGGATTTTAATGAAACTAAATAGATCACAGGTTCAGAGGGAATACTGGGAAATATCCTGGGACCTAGGCAGAAAAAATTAAAATTGTTCATACCCAGGTCCAAACATTGGGGTAGATTTACTTACCCGGTCATTCGCGAACCGCGGCACGTTGTCCGACGTTTGAATCGGAGCTTGCCGGGATTCACTAAGGTCGTGCGCCCGATATCCGCTAGGTGTCACTGCTGCGCCGAAGTCCGCCGGAGTCACCTTCTTCGTCCCGGTGTATGTGAGTGCTATTCTGCGACACAAATTTTATTTTTAATTCCGCATTTTTCCGAATTTTTCCTGAATTCTGTCGCGTGAAAGCCGGTGCTGATGCGCCTCAATCCGATCACGTGCGCCAAAATCCTGGGGCAATTCGGCGCAAATCGGAAATATTTGGGAAACTGGTATTCCCATTTCAGCAAATAAATATTGTTTGTATAATGAAAAGGTATACAATTTATATTATACCTTCTGTATAAATTCCTCAAGGTTTTCTAGATCTCTGCTTGCTGTCATTCTATGGAAGCAACAATGTTTACTTCCAGTGGACAGAAATCTGACCATGGTCACACAGGTGCACGGCTCGTTATAACACACGGCTCTGCTGAGGGTGCAGTCACACCTTGCAATTACAACTGCAACACAATCAGTTTTTAAGTGGTTTTAGGTGTAGATTTGTTTATTTAGCAGGTGAAAGACATGAATTTGATTTTGATGGAGAAACTTTTCAACTAACTTTCTTTCATGTTTTAAATTAACAAAACTGCAACTAAAACCACCTCAAAGCTGATTATGATGCAGTTTTATTCTTACTCTCTGATACTAACGAGCTGTGCACCTGTGTGACCATGGTCCACAGGTGCAAAGCCTGTTATAACCCACGGACTCTGATTATAGCATATACTCTAGATAGCCGACCCGAGTATAAGCCGAGACCCCTAATTTTACACAAAAAAATGGAAAACCTATTTTTTGAGTATAAGCAAAGGGTGGAGATGCATTGGTCACAGCCTCCCCAGAATATATCGCCTGCCAGCCGCCGTGAAATACAGCCAGCCCCCAGTAGTATAAAGCCTGCCAGCCCCCTGTAATATGTAGCCTGCCAGCCCCTGTAGTATATAGCCAGCAAGCCTTCTGTAGTATATAGCCTGCCAGCCCCTGTAGTATATAGACCGCCACCCCCTGTAGTAATAGCCTGCCAGCATGAGTATATAGCCTGCAGCCCCTTAGTGATATAGTGCCAGCCCCCGTAGTATATAGCCTGCCAGCCCCCTGTAGTATATAGCCTGCAAGCCCCTGGAGTATATAGCCTGCCGCCCCTGTAGTATATAGCCTTCCAGCCCCCTGTAATATGTAGCCTGCCAGCCCCTGTAGTATATAGCCAGCAAGCCTTCTGTAGTATATAGCCTGCCAGCCCCTGTAGTATATAGACAGCCACCCCCCTGTAGTTATAGCCTGCCAGCAATGTGATATAGCCTGCCAGCCCCTGTAGTATATAGCCTGCCAGCCCCCTGTAGTATATAGCCTGCCAGCCCCCTGTAGTATATAGCCTACCAGCCCCCTGTAGTATATAGCCTGCCAGCCCCCTGTAGTATAAAGCCTACCAGCCCCCTGTAGTATATAGCCTGCAGCCCCGTAGTATATAGCCTGCAGCCGCTGTATAGCATACAGCCTCCCTGTAGATATAGCGCCCAGCCGCTGTAGTATATAGCCTACCAGCCCCCGTAGTATAGCTGCCAGCCCCTGTAGTATATAGCAGCCGCTGACATCACAGTTGTGCGCATGTAGCTGTCGCGGACCTGGCGCCGGCAGGAAGAAAGAAGAGGCGCTGCAGGCGGAGTTGTTGATGACCTGCTGCGAACATGAAGATAGAAGAGGAGCTGCTGGGGCAATACTATGGCTGTGACGTCACTTCTCTAGTGGGTGCACACTATGGCTGTGATGTCACTGCTCTAGTGGGTGCACACTATGCCTGTGATGTCACTGCTCTACTGGGTGCACACTATGGCTGTGATGTCACTAAAAAAAAAAATTGCCCCAGCAGCTCCTCTTCTATCTTCATGTTCGCAGCAGGTCATCAACAACTCCGCCTGCAGCGCCTCTTCTTTCTTCCTCAGCAGGTCATCAACAACTCCGCCTGCAGCGCCTCTTCTTTCTTCCTGCCGGCGCCAGGTCCGCGACAGCTACATGCGCACAACTGTGATGTCAGCGGCTGCTATTACACATGGGGCTGGCAGGCTATATACTACAGGGGGCTGGTAGGCTATATACTACAGCGGGCTGGCAGGCTATATACTACAGGGAGCTGGTAGGCTATATACTACAGGGGGCTGGCAGGCTATATACTACAGGGGGCTGGCAGGCTATATACTACAGGGGGCTGGTAGGCTTTATACTACAGGGGGCTGGCAGGCTATATACTACAGGGGGCTGGGAGCTATATACTCCAGGGGGCTGCAGGCTATATCTACAGGGGCTGGTAGCTATATACTACAGGGGGCTGGCAGGCTATATACTACATTGGCTGGCAGGCTATATACTACAGGGGGGTGGCTGTCTATATACTACAGGGGCTGGCAGGCTATATACTACAGAAGGCTTGCTGGCTATATACTACAGGGGCTGGCAGGCTACATATTACAGGGGTGGCTGTCTACTCTACAGTGCTGTCACTTATCTACAGGAAGCTTGTGGCTTATACTACAGGGGCTGGCAGGCTACATATTACAGGGGGCTAAAAGGCTATATACTACAGGGGCAGGCAGGCTATATACTACAGGGGGCTTGCAGGCTATTTACTACAGGGGGCTGGCAGGCTATATACTACAGGGGGCTGGCAGGCTATATACTAATACTACGAAGGCCTTTGCTGGGCTATATACTACAGGGGCTGGCAGGCTACATATTACAGGGGGCTGGCAGGCTTTATACTACTGGGGGCTGGCTGTATACTACGGCGGCTGGCAGGCGATATATTCTGGGGAGGCTGTGACCAATGCATCTCTCACCCTCTGCTTATACTCAAAAAATAGGTTTTCCATTTTTTTGTGTTAAAATTAGGGGTCTCGGCTTATACTCGGGTCGGCTTATACTAGAGTATATGCTATAATCAGAGCCGTAAGGGTTATAACAGGCTTTGCACCTGTGTGACCATGGTCACACAGGTGCACAGCTCGTTAGTATCAGAAAGTAAGAATAAAACTGCATCATAATCAGCTTTGAGGTGGTTTTAGTTGCAGTTTTGTTAATTTAAAACATGAAAGAAATTAGTTGAAAAGGTTTCTCCATCAAAATCAAATTCATGTCTTTCACCTGCTAAATAAACAAATCTACACCTAAAACCACTTAAAAACTGATTGTGTTGCAGTTGTAATTGCAAGGTGTGACTGCACCCTCAGCAGAGCCGTGTGTTATAACGAGCCGTGCACCTGTGTGACCATGGTCAGATTTCTGTCCACTGGAAGTAAACAATGTTGCTTCCTATAGAATGACAGCAAGCAGAGATCTAGAAAACCTTGAGGAATTTATACAGAAGGTATAATATAAATTGTATACCTTTTCATTATACAAACAATATTTATTTGCTGAAATGGGAATACCAGTTTCCCAAATATTTCCGATTTGCGCCGAATTGCCCCAGGATTTTGGCGCACGTGATCGGATTGAGGCGCATCAGCACCGGCTTTCACGCGACAGAATTCAGGAAAAATTCGGAAAAAATGCGGAATTAAAAATAAAATTTGTGTCGCAAGAATAGCACTCACATACACCGGGACGAAGAAGGTGAACTCCGGCGGACTTCGGCGCAGCAGTGACACCTAGCGGATATCGGGCGCACGACCTTAGTGAATCCCGGCAAGCTCCGATTCAACGTCGGACAACGTGCCGCGGGTTCGCGAATGGACCGGGTAAGTAAATCTACCCCAATGTTTGGACCTGGGTATGAACAATTTTAATTTTTTCTGCCTAGGTCCCAGGATATTTCCCAGTATTCCCTCTGAACCTGTGATCTATTTAGTTTCATTAAAATCCATCTACCAGTTCAAAGATATTGCCCTTGGAAGAATATGTGTAACTAAGCGGTAACATTTTACTTTCTCTAGGGGTGTGTCTCTGGGTGCTGTATAAAATTGAAAGGTCACCACCCACTTTACTTGTACTAGCCAATTCACAAATAAATTTGGAAACATTGGAGTTATGTCATTCAGCATTTTATGCATGGTGACTGGCCCCCTTTAAATTAAGAAAAAATGCAAAAGTGCAGTTTGTTGAAGCACAATGCATTTTTTAGTGGTGGAACAGAAACTCTGCACTGATCTGGACTAATAAATCTACAGTTAATTTCATTCACTTGGGTTATCTATGACCTTGGATCAGGCTGCCTCTCACCACACTTCTTTACAGTGAACTGCTGACTTACGTTCTCTACTCTCTTATTCCGTTGTTTTTTTCTAGATATAAATTCCTTGTTGCCATCCTTGGTCCAGTTTGGAAATAGAATAAGTGATGTGATCATGCAAGGAGCTCAGACGAGGACATCTGACAGTGAGTAGTACTGTGGCTATGTTTTGGGCTTCACTGCTACTCTTTTTTTTTAGGGTGCATTTCCACCCAAATGTAAAATTTGTTCAAATTGTAAATCTACATTCAGGGCATTTGAAAAAATGAAAATAGTTTCACGAAAGTTGAAGAAGTTGTACAGTCACTAGAAAGTTTCTCCTATCCACAGAATGGGGGATAACTTGCTGATGGGTGGAGGTCCCTGTGGTGGGACCCCATGGATCATGAGAATGGGAGTCCCTTGTATATTAAAATATACGGGATGCCGCTCCATTCACAATGAAGCTGACAGAAGTAGCTGGGTCCCATGCTCAGCTATCTCCATCAGTACCGTGGAGATGAATGGAGCATTGTGCGACCAGCTTCTCTGTTCATCTAATGGGTCCAGTAAACCCCTGTTCTCGTGATTTCCACCGATCAGCAAGTAATCCCCACCCTGTGAAGAGATGAAAAATTTATGTGGTTGGACAGCCTCTTGGGCCTGTCGCTGTCGCTTTGGATTCCTCCATAGACATGCACATTGCTTTTGTGCCAAGGTTCCGTTTATGTTCTGAATTATGGAAATATCCTGCAAGGTGCAATACCCAAAGAACAAAAGGATCAGGAATGTTGGAATCCATCATGCACGGCCTTCTCTCTTCCCAGCATCTGCCATTGAGGGCAATACTTGAGTGTCCCTTATACAGTACACGCTTAGCCACTCCTTCCGAATTCTGCTGATATATATCTGATGTGTATGGCTAGTGTTAATCTGATTAGTATATATTGTATTATGTCTTTCAGAGCTATGTGATAGTTGTCGCACATGTGGTACAGAAGCTTTGAGCTATCTCTCCACCCTAAAAGACAAATCCTTGCAGAGTGGAGCTGACTGTAGCCAGATCACTGCCGTGCTCCAGCACATTGCCGACATCGCCCAGGTAACTTCATCCCATTATACATAGCGCCAGCTGTAATATTTGCCTTTCAGAGGGAGGTACAGATGTATTTGCATCTGTAGTGGAAGCAGAATTTTACATATTTCCTGGTAGATGCAGTGAATTTTTAATTTCCTTTGGATAATCGGGGGTTTCTATAACTGTAGATGCAGCATTAATTATAGATGTGATTCCGGGGAGACACAGAAGATTGATTAAGTCTAGTGTATGCACAGTCATTAATAATCAGCTCTAATTGCCCAAAGCCTAACTTGACCTACTCTGCCAAAAGCTTGAGGTCCCAGCTGCAATTATATTTTGTGCTAATTGTAACATTTCCATCATTTTTTGGCTTGGCTTCCCTAACCTTGAGTTTATGGGAATAGAAGCAATTTACAGCTTCAGTAACTAATCAGCAATTTCAAGGGAGATAAATAGAGAGGTGCCAAGTAGCCCTGAGGACCCCATTGACCATACAAAGGACCCCATTCTACTGTATAGGACTGGTGATTAGGGGGATAGGAGACTGGAGTGGTCTGGATGAGTGACATGACTTAGTTGTTCTTTTTCAGGAGCTGCGGCCTCCATCGCTGGATATTAAAGAAGAAGAACTGGGAGATCTGGTGGAGAAGGAGATGGCAGCCACTGCGGCCGCTGTAGAGACAGCCGCCACCAGAATTGAGGTAAGGAAATACAAGCAAGAGGAATTAATGGTTGGAGCATTGGGATTTATAGAATTCAGATATAGATATGCAGATCTATATCTATCCAGTCCAGAGTTAGACTACACAGTCAATGACAGATATATCATGTTTTATAGTCATACTTCAGAAAACTATTATTTGATGTAGTTTATGCCTACAAACTGCAATAAAACCGTACAGTTAAAAGTAGCGCAGTTTCATAATTTTTGTCGCAACTCACATTTTGCCACCCTTTCCTTTTCCTGAGGCCATGCCCTCAATTTAAACCAGTTAGAAACGTGTATCATATGACTGTTATTATACTGATATATATACAGTCTATGTACCCCATGGTCTGTACAGCGCTGCAGAATATGATGGTGCTACATAAATAAAGATTTTTTATTATTATTATTATTATAGTGGATAAAAATGGTCTAAAACTCTTAATAAGTGTGGCACTGTTTTTGGCACATTTTACTCCCGAATTCTGACACAGACAGCTTGATAAGTCTCCTCCACTGAGTGTGTCCGGCTCCATGGACAGTGTTGCGATGGGCCTATGTGTTGGCCCCCACCGATTACATATTGATGGCTGATACAGTGAGGATATATAAAATCTAAAGCGATCCTTTAAAGGATTTTTAGTTGTACAAGAAAAGCTGTAAAGCTTCCTTTAAATCTAAGTTGTTTTTGACTAAAATCATCAGAATCATGTAACATGTTTGTCCAGCATTGGGGCACATACACAAATACTGCTGTCCGCTGGAGAGGAGGAGGAGGTGATCCTTCCCTCCTCCATAGAGAAAAGCGGCGCATGGCCCGAAAAAAACGTCATGCTGTATCTTTTCCCCGTATACGGCGCTTACCGCCGCCTGAAATTTGCAGGTGCATATACATCCCCACAAACTGCCGTCTAAATGTACCTTTAGGTTGATGGCACACGTGGCATTTTGAACGTCTTTTTGGCCGTTTTAAGCAGTCCATCAATAACCGCATGTGTTGAAAAACTCATTTGTTTTTTGAAAACACATCCGTTTTTGACAGGTTTGACCAATGATCTTAATCGAAACTGGTCAAAAACACATGTGTTTTTGAAAACGTTTTTTAACTAATCCGGTTTTTGACGGATTGCTAAAAAACTAGCCATAAACGCGTTTAAAAACGCCACATGTTCATCACCTTTAGGCTGCATTTACATGAACGTATGCCTGCATGGCTACAGCCGCGTGGGCATACGTCTGGCACCATGGAGAGGAGAAGGGGTGACCGCTCTCCATAGTGCTGTAACACGGGTAGATATAGGACATGCCCTATCTTTTCCCCGTGTACTGAGTGCCGCACGTGTGCCGGCCTATGGGGGACGTATGCAGACAAGTCTGCAGACAATTGTTTGCTTTAGATTGGACATGTGTCGCTTTACAGAGGATTGAAGCAAGGAAAGTGTGTGTCATTGAGGCAGAGGGTTTGCTTGCACAGATGCAGATGTAGCAGAGCTGGCTATTTTGTCCGCTGTGATACATGATATAATAGAGTACGGCTGACTTCACACTAGAGTCAGGGCTTTCTTTGCCCTTCTTATTCATTACAAGAACAGGGATCTGAAAGTGCGCTGCTTGTATGAAGCTGAGGTGCACATAAGTTACCACTTGTTTGTGGATTTGCAATCCTATTGTAGTGAATCCTATGAATAGGAGACACTTTTATTTTTGGGCGAACCCCTTTAAGTCACTTGCATTGTCAGCTGTATTCCCATGGGGTAAAGGATGTCAGATTTCATTGCCTCTGTGATAATCTCTTGTAAGAAACACATAAACCTTTCTCTCTCCTACAGGAAATGCTCAAAAAGTCACGGACAGATGATACTGGACTAAAATTACAAGTCAATGAACAGTAAGTGAAGCCCTGGTATTTCTTCGGAGTAGAGCAGAGATAGTTATATATAGTAGATAGAGATAGTTTGCCATTACTTATCATAATCTCATCATGTTATCTCTGTAAATCTATTGAATGCAAGTGTGACACCCATATCATACAATTCAGAGATTATCTGGCTCACAAAGCTGCAGTCTTTATAAGGGTCCTATCACTATCCCCTGATGTTGTGTTAGAGTAGGGTCAGTGATCAGCTCCTGTGTATATATCATTCTCCTGATCTGTGTTTCCATTTTGCAGGATTCTTGGCTCGTGTACAGATCTCATGCAAGCGATCCAAGCCTTGATACTGGCCTCGAAGGACCTGCAGAAGGAAATTGTGGAGAGCGGCGGAGTCAGTACATTTATTGCTGTCTTCTTAATAAGATAAAATCCTGTCAGGGTTGTACCATTTTGTTAGTCACTTCTTGTGTAGTTTGCGGCAGCTTTATTACCAGGGCCCAATCTAGCGGTGGCTAAAATACCAGACCAGATGTTTTAGGGGGTAACATCAGAAATGCCCCCCACTGTCTTCTCAATTTCATCTCAGAAAATATATATAACGGACTACATAATCATTGGGGTTAGGCCTCATGCAGTTTTCTAGCGTTTTCTTTTACAAGGTATTGTGCTCCCCTCTTTAGCACTTGTTCATGTAAATCGGGCCTTAGACTACTATATTTTGTCCGGTTAGTGTGAATCGAGCCTTAGACTACTATATTTTGTCCGGTTAGTGTGAATCTGGTCTTAGACTACTATATTTTGTCCGGTTAGTGTGAATCGAGCCTTAAACTACTATATTTTGTGCGGTTCGTGTGAATTGGGCCTTAGACTACTATATTTTGCAGTGTATACGAGTTATAAATCCACATGACTGTAACTTGGAATTCACTAGTATGTTTAATTCTTGCATGTTAGTACAATGATATGATTTACTACAAACAATGGGTAGATTTCAGAACTAATAGTTTGTAGTAATGTAGATGTAAGTATTGGTTTCTTATTAATAATGTGGATGCATTCAAATCCAGAAAGTTTTAGGTTTCTGTGCTAAGGTTTTGTCGTAGGTTCCGAAATATTAAATGTGACATTGCTGCCTTGATGTAGCCATAAACTCATATGGCTTTATACAATTAAAGGGATTTTCCAGCACATTACCAATTCAACAGAACTGCACATGGAGGCCACTTACATAAGAAAAGGTTTGTAGCCTCTCCCTGATACTAGATTCGGGCAAGTTTCCTGCTTCAATTGACTTGACTTCCTGTTATCTCCCGAAACACATGAGGTGCTCAGTTATGCTCCTCCGGACAACAGCTGGTCCATGGGGAGGTCCATAAGGCCCCATGCCCACGACCGTATAAAAAGTCTGTATGTACGTCCTATATACAGCCCCATGCATTCCATTGGGCAATATGGCCATCCATGTATAAGGCGGTATTGTCCACCGTACCGTAAGTGAGCCGTATAAAAATATAGAGCATGACCTATTTTCCATCGTATCTCCGTTCCGTACGGCCCATATAAGTCTATGTGAACGTATAAAATATGGGCTAAATACGGACTGCATATGGCTGTGCACCGTATGCTGCCATATATACGTGCAGTATCCAGAACCAGTGGGAGGTGCCATCTGTCATGCAGCCAATAGTCAGTCATCCATCATCCTCCAGCCCACCGTATTTTATACAGATACGGTATGTATACAGTGCAATACGTTGCCACACTGTTGCAATACATCACGTATTTACGGCCACAATACAGACGTGTATATAGAACAGAAAAAAACATACATTCGTGTGCATGAGGCCTAAGCAATTTGTGTGTTTCTGGAGATACTAGGAAGCAAGAACCTGGGAAGTGTCTGAATAGTACATGATTGGGTAGAGGTGAGGGACACAGAGCATTATTCTGGGGAAAGATAGGACATGTCCTATCTCTCTCCCGGCTACGGAACAGTACAGTGCAGCTCCCGTACGGCGCCGTGCGCCCATTGCCGTCTATTGGGCACATATATACACCGTATATATGTCTGCCGTATATACCTCCCTCATACGGTCGTCTGAATACAGCCTTGACATGTATAGGTTTTACTTATCTTATTGTAAGAAGTCACCAGCTCCTTAGTCTAATACATATTCACCGTTTTTTCTGCAGGGTGCAACATCTCCTAAAGAATTTTACGCCAGGAACTCAAGATGGACAGAAGGACTGATCTCAGCTTCTAAGGCTGTGGGATGGGGCGCTACTGTGATGGTGTAAGTGACAAAGGCTTTGTTACTACGACTGTGTTATCGCAAAGTCAAAACTGTAGCTACTGTAATGTCAGGCCCCTTTCACACAAACATTTATGGCGGCTGTATGCTAGCTGTACTAAGCTTAGCTTTTACTTCATAGAATTGGCTTAGGAATAAATATGACCTGGAGGTGCAAGAATATTGTTATTAACAATAACAATAATTCCTGCATAATAGTTATTTCAATAACAAATTGTTATTGAAATAAAATAAAGACTTTTCCTGTATCTAGATATTGCTCTCCCATGCTTGTTATGGCGCCCCCTGGTTTATTTTTGATAGCACCTTGGCACATTCAACATGTTTCCATTGCCAATAAGAAGAAAAACTGATTTACATCTTTTGGCCTGCACAGTAACAGTAGTCACTCCACATAAAATATCCAAGCAGTGGTACTGAGTTACTGGAAATGTGTCCTGTGAGAGCTGGAAACTTAAAGTGAACCCGTCACCTGGAATACCATTTTTAGATGGTGACAGTTTCCAATAACTTATGCTGTGATCATTTTAAAAATGCCTTTGTCAGCATTCTGAATTCTTTCATTACTTTATATAAGTTCAAGTCACATTACCTGGCTCCCTGCCAGTAGTGTGTGGTGAGCCTCGGGAGAAAGCAGCTACAGCCTGTGTCTCTTCTCCTCTACCCTCATGCGGCTTCCTCATCCCTCCCCACTACTTTTCATGTGCATTGAGCAGG
This sequence comes from Engystomops pustulosus, assembly GCA_019512145.1. Taxonomy (NCBI): domain Eukaryota; kingdom Metazoa; phylum Chordata; class Amphibia; order Anura; family Leptodactylidae; genus Engystomops; species Engystomops pustulosus. Next base: position 236,975,488 of record CM033642.1, on the reverse strand, counting down.
CGGGGGGTAAGGGGATGGTGTGGAAATGAGGAAGAATGTAAGAAGAGATACAGGCACACACAGGCTGCAGCTGCTCCCCTCTTCCCCACGGAAACTGCTGGCAGGGGGCCGTGTATTTTAATTTAAACTATTATAAAGTACTGAAATGATTCAGAATACTGACAAAAGCATTTTCAAAATCAGCAAAGTATAGGCTATTGGAACCTGCCACCAGCTAAAAAACACATTCCTGTTGGTTATATGTATCTCCTCGTGTATATGTATCTCCTCATGTATATGTATTGCCTTGTGCCTTGAACATAAGTATTTATCCTTGTACCTTCAGTCTCCTCCTGAAAAATGGTTTGGTTTTGAGGGACATGCTATATTGTATGATATTATGATTATATCTTGTTGCTATTTTTCTCTATGGAATATCCTACTTCTATATACAATACCCCACCTAAGCTTTTGTTCATCAACATCTATCCTTTTTCAGGGATGCTGCCGATCTTGTGGTCCAAGGACAAGGGAAATTTGAAGATCTGATTGTTTGTTCCCATGAAATTGCTGCCAGCACTGCTCAGCTTGTAGCAGCCTCCAAGGTAAAATTTATTTGTGAGATAAGATGACTAAATTGGCTACTAAGGTGCTTGTGCCTCTATGGATAGCTTTCTGATCACTGGGGTTACTGCTGGGACCTCCAGTTATAGGGAGAACAGGAACCTAAAAGTCCCCTCCCGAAATGCAGCACTGATGTGCCAGCTCCACCTGCAGTCCATTCACTTCTATGGGATGTCCAGGACAAGCAAAGTGATATAAGCCTGAGAGTAAATAGGCAGTAATGATATAACCAGGGTATAGTCACAATTTGGAATAACCAAATTTTCCTGTATAAGCTTCTTCGGTCAGCTTTGGTTTCACCACAATGAATTTTATGATGTAATGTAATGTCTCTTATACCTGTAGGTGAAGGCAGAGAAGAACAGCTCTAACCTGACTAGACTACAACAAGCCTCTAAAGTTGTCAATCACAATGCTGCTGGTGTGGTGGCCTCTACAAAGTCAGTCAAGTCCCAGATTGAAGAAGTGGGTAAGTAAACGGGAAACTTTAAGCACCTGGATTGATACCTTCAAATAGTGATACTCTATTATATCGGTAAAAGTGAAACTTTTCCCATCCCGATTCTTAAATTATTGACCTAGTAACAGCATTACTAATAACTGGTGTAATGCAGTCTATAAATTATAAATTTTTTATTTCCTTCTGTGAACAGACACAATGGACTTCTCCAGTATGACCCTTACACAGATCAAGCGGCAAGAGATGGACTCACAGGTATCAGCGACATTGTTCTTCAACTTTCCCAACTTTGTACTGTGTACTGGTGCAATACACAAAGACCAGGGCATCACCTGCTCCAGGGAATGAGATACATTCACACCAACGTGTGAGCACCTGAGAGGAGGAGGCATGAGTTCTGCTCACCCCTAGCTTCTTCATAGAGGAGCGCAGGGCCGGCACCGTAGCATGGCAAAATATAGAATATGTCCTATATTTCGGCGTGCACAGTTAAAGTGCTGCGAGACAACATGTGCTCACCACACCAAGACCGGGCGCCATGAGCGTCAATGGGGACTGATATTGGTCGGATATCGGTCCCTATTACGTTTGTGAGAATGAACCGTTAGTTTGTATTCTCAGTTCAATGCTGTGGATAGTTTGCTGATACATAGAACAATATTTTCTCCTGGGCCAACAAGCGAGCAATTCCCAAGAATGGTTATTCCGGATTCTAGCTGTCGTATTAGGAATAGGAAATTTTAAAACCCCATTTCTAAAATAATTTTCAGGAAAAATAAAAATATCCTTTCATATGATAGGTGCGAGTCCTGGAGCTGGAGAACCACCTGCAAAAAGAGAGAGAAAAACTTGGAGAGTTAAGGAAGAAGCACTATGAGCTAGCCGGAGTCTCAGAAGGGTGGGGAGACGGTAAGCACAGCATACTACCCGATATTACATACAGAGGCCGCTTATTTTATTCACATCACAGAACTATTTCAGAAATTCTTGCCTTTAATAAACATCATTTAAGAGTGAGATAACATCTACTTTCTATGCACTGGCTTCCTGCAACGAAACAACCATAAACCACTTGAATATAAATAGAAATATACTTACATAATCTTGTCATCTAAATGACCACAAACACAATTTATTCCCCAGCCACCGATTTTCTGGACAACTCTAACCTTCAGGGACCTGATTTTGTTCCCTCTAACATTTTCCACACATTTTCCTCTTAACCCTTAGATGCAACCGGCAGGCAATGCAGTTGTTGTATGAAGACTGGCGCATTGTGCATCAGTATTAAGGGGAATCTGTCACCAGGGACCTCATTTCCACTAAAGACTGATTGCAGAAGCCCATCACACCTGCAGTGCAAATATGTCTTTCTGCTTTCTCTAAGTGTTTGCATAACAATATCATTGTAAGTTAAAACTTACCTTGCACTCACAGACAGACAGAATCCTCAGTGTAATCCTAGAGGTTGAGCTTTCATTTGGATACAAAAAAACAACATGCGACTTGTCTGTGCTGCTCACTCCTAAGCTCTCAGCCCCCATCTCTGTGCTCCAGGAACAGAGCTCATAGCCTGGTGAGCTGACATCAATGGGTGAAAGAGGAGCTGTGCAGGAGCACAAATTTGGCTTCCCGAGAGCTGAGGAGTGAGCAGCACAGACAAGTCACATGTTGTTTTTTTAAATGTATCCAAACCAAAGCCCAACCCCCTGTGCCTAAACAGAGGATTCTGTCAGGGTGCAAGGTAAGTTAAAACAAACAATTATATTGTAATTGTATAGAAATTGTATTGAGACTGTATAGAAAGGCATCTTTGCAATGAAGGTGTATTGGGCTTCTGTACCTGCCTTAAGTGAATATAAAATCCCTGATTACAGGTTCCCTTTAATAAATGGCGCACCAAAAAAACAATATGTTCCATAGATGTTGTAACTTCTTTCATGTATTATATGCCAAAAAATGTTGCACAAGGCAAAATAAATTGGGTTCAGTCCCGGTTTGCAGTGTTTGGGCCGGGAGATCCAGGCAGCACCCGTTGCGAGTGTGATGCGAGTTCAGTGCATCACACTCGCAAATGTGAAAGGTGCCTTACAAGCGCTGTAAGCACTTGGCTTGTAATGCTGAAAGTATTTTTTCAGCAAATTTTTTTTTCTGTTTTTCTCTTATTCTGTTACTTAGATCACTTTAACTTCAAAACCTTAATGTGTTTTTTCTCGTGATTTTCCACTGCAGCTGCTGAATAAGTCGTAATACAGCTTCCACTCAACCTACAGACCGCACACAAGCAGATACCTATGAAAGCACACTTCTATGGCATCCAACTCAGACCTTCTCAGCACAGCCTGGACTGGCCACGTCTAAACTGGTTCTGAATATTCCCAATGGGTTACAGAATGGTAGAAAGGAATGAGAGGATTATGGATGGTGGAGAAGAAAGGATTCAGGAACCTTTTTACCGCCTGCCATGCTCAACTACCACTCAACTTCAATGCTTGGGAGACAAATATATTCCATTTCTCGATATATGTTAGTTCAGAAACACATGAAGGGGGCCAGAAAAACTCAACGAGATGCGAAGGGATAGCTCTAGCCTTTGATGTCAGATACCTGGCACCTAAGAGAGATGAGGTGTGTAATAGCAGCATTCGGGAAAATTACAATTCATTACATAATGAGGAGGGACCAGGAGCACAAATAAGCCCCTAGGGGGCGCAAGAGAGACCTGCAGTTATAATTGTTCAGTCATATTTAAATTAGCTGCAATCAATATGGACTACACATGGCCTTATAGGTTACTGAACCGTAGTATAATTACAGAAAGAGAGAATCCCTGGATACTACTGGGGCTGTAAACCTACACATGCAGCGAGGTTCTCGGGAGGCATCAGGTGGATTGGTGTAGAATGGTTTGGAAGACATCAATATTATATATTGTATAAATGTACAGTGGGAGTTGTGACCATAACCCGAGCGACCATTAGCACTCATGACCTCAGGAAACATAAGACCCCAACGCAGATCTCTGCAATTCACATTTTGAAGGCAGATTCTGTGTGATGTCGTTCCATTGGTCGGTGCTATATGTGTTTTGTCCCCTGTGTCCTGCCATATCCTGCACTGCCATCGGAGTATACAGCAGGAAGAGAGAATTTTACGCCATGGATTCTGAAGACACTGTGATGGAAGAGGAGACATTCTATTATCCATGGTGTAATAATGTTTTAATGTCCGTGCCATAAGGCTTGGCACTAGTAGATGTCACTATTGCATTTACACAAATAAATACATGTCCATTTTTCCTGATTCTTTTTATTCTGTAACATCATTGTCTTATCATCACCGGAATTCTTTAAGGATAAACATGTTTAAAATTAACTGCATATAAGGATGTTTTATACACATGCAGTAAGGTTTTCGGGAGTCATAGTCAAACAAGTGAACCGAATAACAAGGTCAGACAAACTGAGTCAAAAACAAGATTGAGGGTAAGGTACAAAATCATAAGTCAGTAGAATAGTCTAAGTACAAGAAAAAGACCAGTGTAAGAGCAAAGCACAGCAAAGTATTGAGGTATCACTAAGAGCCAGAAAAACATGTCTAACCTGTACCTGCATTATGGATGGAATAAGAATATGCAGTGACAGGACACACCATCCTAGGAGCTGATTGGTGCAAGGCTACAGCACGCTCTTGGACCATGTGCACACACAAATGTAGCTGAGAAAGGCCACTGGAAGCATAGTTTTCCTTTTCCTTTGAGACTGTAGTCCCAGCTCACTCCAGATCATTGACCAGGTCCTCCTGTTTTCTGGGTTGAATTAGATTCTCAGAAGCATCCTTGCCTCACAAGATCAGATCTTACATGGACAAAGGAAGATTGATGGTCATTTTGTGTTTCTTCTTTTCTTAACAGTTTCCTGGCAGAGACACATATATGCGTTCTGCCTGCACACACACTATGACACAGTGGGGGCTCTCCTGTGGATATTTCATTATGAAGGGGGGGCTCTGCAATGGACATTTCATTAATGGGGGGACTCTGCTGTGAACATTTCATTAATGAGGGGAGCTCTGCTATGGACATTTCATTAATGAGGGGAGCTCTGCTGTGGACATTTCATTAATGAGGGGAGCTCTGCTGTGGACATTTCATAAATGGAGGGGTGGAACCTGCTGTGGACCTATCATTAGTGAGGGGAGGTTGCTGGCGGACATTTCATTGATGAAGGGAGGCTGATGTACATTTTATTAAAGAGCAGCGGCTGCATTTCCCATCCTTACCTTATATGTTTTGCCATTTTTTCGTGGTAAAATTAGGCGCCCTGGTTTATATTCAAATATGTATATTTTTTTCTTCACAGTGAAAAGGCTAAATACAAGGAGACATTATAGGTGTATGTGGGGGGTATAGAAAAAGGGCGATTATAATGTCCCTTTTTCTGTAGACCCTTCCTTATAAAGACAGTCAGGAAGGGGGTTACAGAAAAGGAGGCATCTGCAGGAAAGGTTGCATTTGATACCAGGGGCTGCTGGAAATGGCACATTATATGGGTTGGGGTTAGAAATTGGGTATTTGCGGGGAAACCAATTTTTCCCAGGGACCTTGACAAGGGGGTTACCCGACCAGGATCCTGAAGAAACAAATGTGGGGTGCAGCTGGTCTCCGGATACAAAAGGGCTGGGGACCACTGGTGTATGATGATTTGGTAAAATATAAAATTGCAAGACCCCTCAATAATAATGTTAAAATAATTAGAAAATATCATCCTAGACACCTCCTTTATATTAGAGCCAAAAAAATGTTTTATATATCTATAATTATTCTTTTGTTCTCTGTGCATCCCTTTACGTTGGACATCTTTGCTCCTCGTCTTTGGAAATCATCATGTTGTCATACCTCAAGACTTTTTCACCTCTTCCGTCTTTGACAGTTTCTTATGTTAGATTCCTGAATTTCTCAATTTGAGGTTGACCAAAAGAACAGTTTTTTTCCTAATGGACCTCTGTTATTGCACTCATATTGCTCAAGGCTCACAACTAACTGCAGTGTCCAACTGCACATGTATGAAATATCTACGATGTGAAGCCAATGCATAGTATTTTCTTTTTTATTAATTGACTTTAATGTCAAGAGATGTGTTGTACAGCAGAATTGTTTGAGACAGAGCTTCCAAAATTGTGAGGCAAGCTCAGCTACTGAATCCCCCCCTTTACCCCTGGTTTTTGGTGAGGAACAGCTTAATGGTGAGTTGTGATGCTTAGTGAACATATGCCTCACAAGCCTTTCCAATCTCTGTCCCTTCTGTAGCAAAATTTATCTTGATGCTAAAATACTTGTGTAGGGTGTTATCTTATCAATTGGATCAGAAAACAATAAAAAAAAATTGTATATAATGAAATATAAGCAATGAAATTTCAAAAAGTGAGAAAAAGAATGAAAGTATTTATAGATATTGATGAAGTTTCTTTAGGATCGACCATCTACATCACATTGATGTGATTTCGTAAACCAACCACCCATTTCGATGTAGCTGCCTGCTCCGCCGGAACTGACACAACGGACAGAACCAAAAGCATGTGTGTTATATCCATTAGGTAGTGGCCAAACTCTGGTAATGGATCCCTGAAGACACTGCAAAGTGCAGGTTAAAATGTATAAAATATAAGAATTGTAACAACAAACTTGACTTTCTTCTCATTTATTAGGTAGCAGCCCAGAACAGTTTTTGAATACTATTTCTGCTATGAGTCACTGCTCTAGCAGGTTTCTGAATAATACAGCAGTTACTCAGAGGGAAAAGGCTGTGCTGTGTTCACTGAAGAGATCTCACACACTGCTGCTTTCATAGTCCTGCTATTATTAGATAAGGTTCCACAGATTACCACCTGGGTTACTACGTAACACTGGCTGCAGCTTTGCATTATCAAAGCAATAGCCAATATAGTAACAGTGCCCCTAAAGTAGCCAATATAGTTACAGTGCCCCACTGTAGCCAATATAATTTCAGTGCCTCCACAGTAGCCAATTTAGTCACAGTGCCCCACAAGAGCAGCCAAGTTACAGTTCCCCTCTCAGTATGCAAGTCATATAGCGCCCTCAGTAGCCAAGTAGTGAAGTCACAGTGCCTCCCAAAGTAGCCAAGGCACAGTGTCCACCACAAGGAAGTAAGTCACTGAAAGCACCTGTGTTCTGATGCCAGAACTTAGAGAAGGGATGGACCTTCCCAGCAGGGTCCCACCCCTGTAGAGCTGATTTGGCACACCATTTTATATTTTTTTGGTGCCTGGACTGTTTACTGCAAAGCGACACCCCCTTTTGGAGACCACACCCCTTAGCCATACTAATCGAGTAAGTATCAAAAATTGTATAAATGCTCTAATTGACCCTCAATTGATGAGTCAGTTACCCATACATGCAACATGTAGGAGAAAGAGACTGTACTTTTTAAAAATAAGGGTAAACAGGTGAGTTTTCATATCAACGGAAACCTACCATGATTTCCACATCTATCATCAGAAGTAGTGGTGGTAGATTATTCCTACCTCTGGCCTAATCTGTAATTTAATACTCCTAGAACCTAACTTGTTTAAAAATTTTATTTTAGTAATATGTAAATTACCTGCAGAGGCTACTGGGGCATGGAGTAGCCTTAGCTTCCAGTGCCCGGCCAGGCTAGTACACGCCCAAGTAGCCCCTGCAGTTACTTTACATATTACTAAAATAAAGTTTTTAACACTTGGTTAAGTTCCAGGATTCTTGAATTACAGATTAGGCAAGAAGCAGGAGGAATCTATCATCACCTCTAATACTGGTCATAGATTCCAAATGGTAGGTTTCCTTTAAAGAGGGAATTCTAGAAAGTACATTTCATACCCTGTTAGTTTAATGGGGTAAAAGCTGGTAACAGGATCCCTTTAAGGGATATGAGTATTGCAAATTATATATATGTTTGGCAATGCTATGCAGAAGAAATATAGTTTTATCTTTGACTAAAGGGAGGTGCATGGTATAAATCTTATATATTTCATATTAATAATCAAGGGTCCTTCGAGAATCAAGGGCAATATTTTTAATTTTATGCGAAACTGCAGAAGTAAATAAAGTCTACTTATATATTTAAAGAACATTTTGCTTCAAGTTCATTTTCAATGTCATTATTTATATTTAACTCGTATAATAATCAGTCACTTCCTATTCCAAAGGTGATGCTCATTGCTTATCTACTGCCTGACTACAAACCTACATATATTATATATCATTTACAACTACATTTCCTAATACTCTTCCCATTATATTAAGGTTATAGATTGAAGAATCTCTTTTATGGTGTCAGTGTACTCAGTGATTTGGCACTTCATATAGGTACAGTAATGTAGTGTTATTTACAGGTTGATGGCAATGGTTATGGGCTTGATATTGCTATTTGAAGGGAACCTGTCACCACAACCCTCATGTTCTAAAAGCCCATAACATGATAATTGCTTAGTCATGTTTGTGAGTGGTATAGGTTTGCTATAATCATTTAGTGGGGCACATTTACTTACAGGGTCACCGGAGTTCACAGAAAGTGCATTGTCCGACGATAATGCACTCTGCCGCGATTCACTAAGATTGTGCGCCCAAAGTCAGGAATGTGACGCTTCCCCACTCAGGTCCGACAGAGTTCACCATCTTATTAGTGGTGCATCTAAGTTCTAGGGCTTGCGACGCAATTTGAAAGATAAATCTTGTGTTCTGTCCGAATCAGTCAGACTGTCCGGCGGCATGCCTTCTAAATTGTGTTGCATGGGAGCAGCACAGCTGCACCAAAAAAGCATCACATGTGTCACAATCCGAACACACACTTCTTTCAATACCTGCGCAAGCCGTTTTAATCCCCGAAAAACAGTACACAGTCCGACAAAAGTGCGTGCGCGACCCTTAGTAAATGAGCCCTAGTGTATTTTACCTGGCTCCCTGCCATGCTCCAATGCTGAGTCCAAGGGGCAGGAATTCACATGCTTCAGTCCCTCCTCCTGACATCACGGATGGGTGGCAGCTATGAAGAAGGCGTCCCTCCACTGGTTGCCAGGTGCCGCCCATCCCTGACATCAAAGGGAGGGACTAGAGAGTGTGGGCCAGGGAAAAGATCCAGTAGTAGTTGTCACTTTGATTTGGAATTCCTGCCCCTGGGACTCAGCGTGAGAACTTGGCAGGAAGCCATGTAAAATACACTATATGATTATAGCCAACAATACTACTCACAAACATGACAAAAACAACTAGGCAATTGTCATGTTATGGGCTTTTGGAACATGTGCCTGGTAAAAAATGGTTGTTATGGTGACAAATTCCTTTTAAAGGAAATCTACCATCAAATCCATCATGATAAACCAGGGCCACTTACCCATCGATCCAGGCACCGTGACTGTGGTGATCTTATTATATTTGTTATCAATGGCCTCCTTGCTCCTTATTGCAACTTTTAAAATAATGCTAATGAGCCAGAAGATCCAGAGCACCTCCATGCAGCAGCTTCACAGGCTATTACATTGTCTCCCCCTCTGCTCCCTCATCACTTCCCACTCCCTCTGCCTGATGTAATCTAATTATAGGAGATGAAGTATTGTCACACAATGGGAGGAGGAAGTGCTCCTGCACAATATAACAGCCTATGAATCTGCAGAATTTAGCAACTCTGATAATACTCCCAGGAGCCCTTCAGGCTCTTAAGCACATTTTTACAAGTTGATTTTCGAAGGAAGGAGACAATGGATAACAAATATTAGAAGATTACCACATTGTGCCTGCACCTATGCGTAAGTGTCCCTTGTTTATCGTGATGGATACTGATTGTAGAGTTTGTAGCACTTTTTAGTACATATGACACCACAATTGGAGAGTTGTGTGTACTGCATATATTGTAATACATTTAGTAACCTATATGCGCTCCAGTATAACAATATTCTAGTAATGATCAGTGCCAAAATAGCAAAATGGGGCACACTCACTTACCCGTCCAGAGGAGCTCACCAAAAGTGCATGGTCTGACAACAATGCACCCTGCAGCGATGCACCGTGCCGGAGTTCACCATCTTTTTAGTGGTGCATGTAAGTGCTTGCGACACAAATTGAATGTTAAATCCCTCGCTCAGTCCGAATCAGTCGGGCCCTCCAACGGCACGCCACCAATTTGTGTCACATGGAATCCAGCGCAGCTGCACCAAAAAGGATAGTGTGCGGCAAAATCCCAGCAATGACACCTGTTAAAAGCTGTGCAATCCCCTAAAAAGGTGCAAAGTCCGATAAAAGTGAGCAGCGCTTTCCTTAGTAAATGAGCCCCAATGTGTCACTTCTGTGCTTGAGAGGAGAAATTGGCACACAGTATATATTAAAAGCATACTGAGCATTTTCACACTTCTGGTTGATAAGTAAGACCTAGAATAACCCCTTACCTATTGTTAGCAATGATGCCTGAGGTTATAACTGTATAACTGTAATAAATTTACAAATACTTAGGCTACATTCACACACATGTATGGGGGATGTATATATGGCCGACGTATGTATGGCCGATATACGTCCCTCATACACTTCTATGGGCTGATGGCATCGTACGGGAGCGGTACGGTTCAGCACACGTGCGGCACCGTACCGCTCCGTAGCCTGGGAAAAGATAGGACTTGTCCTATCTTTTCCCGTATTACGGCGCCGTTGCCCATATCTTCCTATGGAGAAGGGCGGGGGTGAGCGGCGCTCACCTCCTCCTCCTCTCCCCGCGCTGCCGTGTGCCCGCCGTGCTACGGTGCGGCGGTCACACGGCAGTGTGCATGTAGCCTTAGAGACTCAAAAGTCAAGGATTAGTTTTAGAAGATGTGTGAAACAACCTTCCTGCCGAGCTCCTCAAAAAACAGTTTTAGCCAAGTGTATGTGCAAGGGTTGATGAAGCTTTGAATTTAAAGGTGGGGAAGAGGGACTCAGACTAAATATTTATTTGATTTAGAATCACAATTTGATAATAATAAACTATTCCGTCTGACTGCACATGGCCTGAATGTAAATCCCTGCTTCTATTTCCTGCAGATTTCATTTTCATTGCATTTTCCACTTGCAGATTTTTTATTATTATTTTTTTTAATTTCCTCATTGTATAACAATTTCTGCACACAAAAAAAATGGATTGGGATTGTGCGCCAGCCACTCTTAATAATTGAATCCCCCAATCTACAACATGCTGGAATTACTAAGAGGTTCAGACCTTGAATACAGTATTCGAAATTTACCAGTATCCAGCCTGGTGTAGTTTTCAGCTGTAACCTGCACCAGGTTTTTGGTACAGGTTGTAATTAATTTTGCAGGCTAGGTGGTTCCCGCAGCATAGGTGATACACAATCATACATTGACATGTATATATCTTCTTTATTGGGAATCTTCAAAAGCCATAGTATGGCCAAACAAGGAGGATTGACGCGTTTCGACTTGACTCTGCACTCTTACTCAGTCCTTCTTGGGCTTGTATGGCTGTGCTATTGCTTTCAAAGATTCCCAATAAAGAAGATGCATACATGTCATGTCATGTTACTAATTTGTGCTGGTGTATCACCTTATTTTCAAGTTTTTACCCCAGCTTCGGCATCTTTTCTGTGCAATGCGGATTAATGGAGCAAATAAAGTCACTGCATACTGAGCAGTTTTTTCTTTATTAAATGTTCCCTGTAGCCCCCACTTTTCTTCTAAGTGGTAAAAGGGGGAAAAGATGTTGCAAATTCCATGGAGTCTACTAGAAAATGTGACTTTTCCATGACTTTTCCTTGCATGCCAATAAACTGCCTTGTTACATTGGCTCCATTGTCTACATTTCTCAAAGGAAATCTACCACCAGGATGAAGGATTGTAAACCAAACACACTGGCATACTGGTATGTGCCCCTTCTGGCATGATCCACTCTTACTTTACCTTCTTATTCTCCTGTTTTTCCAAAACAAGGATTAAATAACTATGCAAATGAGCCATAGGGGTTCCAAGATCAATTAACTGCTATAGAGCCTGGAGCCCATCAGGCGCAATTGCATAATCTTTAAAGCCTTTTTTAAAGTAAAAAAAAAAACAGGGCACCAGGGCATAAGAGCTTAAAAAGGGGGCACACACCAGTATGTAAGTGTGCTTGGTTTACAATCCTTTATCCTGGTGGTTGATTTTCCTTTAAGGAAAATCACATTCAATTTATATATTGCAGTATATTTGGCTCCATTCACATGTCTGTGTGAACAAGCAGGAGCTGTGAGCCACAAACCGGATGGAGAGGGGAGAGGTGTGCGCTCCTCACCCCTTTCTTTTATATAGGATGCTTTGCCAAAAATCCAGGCAAGAATAGAACCTGCCCTATATTTTGAGGCACGGCCGCACGGCTCAGACACAGCACGGTGAGACGCAGTGTTCTCACCACACCTTGTCGGTGCGTAATGGGCGTTTATGGCGACCGAGATCTAGCTTCTGTTTGCAGCAGCTAGCTCACAGGCGCTGTATACGGACATGTGAATGGAGCTATATGTAGTGGAATTTCGGAAAGAAAATATGCGGCTGATACGCTTCCTGTACAGTCAGTCCACTTCTAGCCATTCTTACTGTTCACCATGTTTCTACACCTGCCTAGATGTTTTGCACAGTACTGTAGGTCTCAAACTAAGAAGAAACGCCACTGCAAATTAGGTTTTGTGAAAAAGAGACCTTAATCCACCCACATGATGCTGGACTGTGACAGCGCACTCAGAGACAGTCAACAGTTTTCCCTCTGCAGGAAGTGTCACGTAATATTTTACTAGTGCAGCTTCCTTATATCTGTGTGTCAATATTGGTTTTGAAATTTATGGTCAACCAACTGGATCGTTCCAGTCTTCTTATGTGTTTGTGGCTAATTTATGAACATTCAATTTGTAAATTCTTCAACCACAAGTCTCCTTACCCTCTGTCAATACGGTCACTTCTGTCATTCAATAAAATCTATTGAGTCGGATCCCCGGCTATTCAGCGAGTCAAGGAAGTAGATAAGAAACGATAAAAGAATAGAAATAAAATTGATTCAAAATTCATTTCAAAGGAAACATATCACAGCTTATTCTTCTTGATAGTTCCTTATAATTGAATGCCACACAACCTTCCTGATAAACCCACACTTATGGATTATGAATACTCCTTTGGGAACTTTTATTTTTAATTAAAAGATATACTTCTTCATATGGTAATACCAAAAATCATCAGTCCTTTCGTAGAGTCCACCAGCTATTTTATCATACAAAGCTGCAGACAGTGTTGGGTATAGTGCCTGGAGATCTGTGTAACTATAACTGTTTGTGTTGTTAGCTGCTGGATATTTATTCCTGGATTGTAGCTGGACTTGTAGCGCACAGTGGGAGTTATTTATTTTAGGTTTTTATGTTCTCTTATATTTATGACTTTTTTTTGGTGCTTTCACATATTTGCGCCAATATCTCAGATTTTTCCAGAGCTTTTCAGAAGCTGAGGTATTAAGGGTTGCAATTTTGCACAAATCACAGTAAACAAAAAAGAAGCAAAAAAACCCCACAAACATTATATACTCAAGTATAACCTTACCTTAGTATTAGCCTGGCCCCTAATTTTACCACAAATAACTGGAAAAACTTATTGACTCAAGTATAAGCCCAGGGTGGGAAATGCATTCACAAATCACAACCTCCCTGGGTAATGAAATGCCTTATGCAGCCTCCCCCAGTAATGAAATTCCTAGCAGCCTCCCCCAGTAATGAAATGCCCAGTAGCCTCCCCCAGTAATGAAATTCCTAGCAGCCTCCCCTAGTAATGAAATGCACAGCAGCCTACCCCAGTAATGAAATCAACCAAAGAAACCCCTCATTGTATAAAAAAATAAACTTATATACTCACCTTCCGATGCTCCCCAAGGCTCCTCTTCCTTCTCCTCTTCGCTGGTATGAGCAGGTAGAGACGCATCCATTCACTCTGCCCGTGGTACACACTATAATTCGGCTGCTGTGTGCAGCTGGAAGAGCATATAGATGTGTCTCTGCCCACTCTGTTACCAGTGAAGATGAGAAGGAAGAGCAGCCACGGGGAGCATTGGAAGGTGAGTATGCATGTTTTATTTTTTTATACACTTGGCTTATACACAGGTATATATTTTATATCACCCTCTAAGATAAATCTAGTCCAAAATCTGGACTAAACAAAGAACAGACACGCACAAATGTCCAAACTACAGATAGATGACCCCCAGTAGATACGAAATGCTATTGTAAATGTTCAGGCATTGAATTGAATGACTAATGTTAAAATGTCCTAGATTTTATTGGATTTTGCACCAGGTCTGTTAGGCTTCCATAATTATCATTTTAGGGAAAACTAAAAATGTAAAAATTCTTTAAAAAATTATGAAATGTTTTAGAGGACTAGAGGAGGTTATTTACCAATTTCCAGGACAATGAAACCTTTTCTCAGACTGAATAGATCCAGACTCGAATTACAAAAAAATTTAGGGAAGCTTCAGTGAATTGAATTTTGCAAGATTTGTTCATCTCTAGATACATTGATACAATTTTAAGTATTAAGAGTACAGCTTGTATAACTGATAAATCTGTGTAAATCTAACACACGGCCATTTTTGTCCAAACCCCTGCCAACAAAAGTGAGTACAATAAGTGAAAATTGCCAACTTGTCAAAAATTTGACAAGTGAACCACAGTATATAAAGGAAACATGGGGCCACATTTATCACTTTTGTGCGCCTAAGTGTAGTAGTTGCGCCTAAATTCTGGTGCACTGTTTTGCCAGAATTATCACAAGCTGCAACCATCTGTGATAAGTTAATTTTCTGCCTCTCATTAATCACTTTACTTTAACATAGTTTAGGCGCAATTTTGGCACAGTTTAGGCGCAATGTTAGATTCAGGCACTTACATGTCATCCTGCTACAAGCTCCTCTCTGCTTCACTCACAGCCCAGAATGAAGATAACACTCACAGCAGCACCCAGGTGTGTGACACCCAGCACCCAGTGACCTCCTCAGCAGTGGCTTCTCCTGGAGGGGATCCCCCAGTGCTGATCTCCTGCTGCACCCCTGTAATTCTGCACAGTATCCCCCTCAGATACTGTGCAGAATTACATGGGGGACACTTGTCTGTAGAATCTGCAACATTCTGCAAACTTCTGCAAACTTGTGCAAAGTTCTGTCCTGTCTTGCTGTGAGCTCAGGAGTTTGCAGAATATTTTGTAAATAGAAGGTGATGAACTGTAAATAGAGTCTGTAGCTCCTGTCTGCAGTGTATCTAATGTATCTATTATATGTTCTAGTGTCTGGCTGAGCTCTGCTGCTAGAAATGAGCTGTTCTGCAAAGGGGCTCAGTGCTTTCTTCTCAGATAACGCCACCTTCGGACTGGAGTGTTTTTGCTCCCGTTTTTGTGCCTAAATGAAAACGTTGCAAGTGATGAATATCATTAGGCGCTGCAAAACATCTGGATTAGTAAGATAGATGAGGGAAAGCTGGTTATTTTTGATGCGCGGCTAGTTTGGCATTTAATCGCAAAAATGGCGCAAAAACGGTGCGCCTGAATGAAAAGGCGCAAAAACAACAGAAAAAATGAGTGATACATGTGGCCCATGGTGTACAATGCATATAAAGGGGTGTGACCTTAAAGTGCAAGAGCAGCTGAGATTGTGAACATACATTGTATTTCTTATTAAAATTCATATACAATAAGCGTATGAGTAGTACAAATATATACAAACATTCCTATATGTGGTACATACAATAATAGTGTGCATGATAGTCAGAACAAAGTGTAGATACTGTGTTACTTGGTGTACAAGAAAGGGTTAAAATTACCCAGTATGCTTATGGGAGAGATCGCCCAGTGTGGAAGTGTTGATTTCACATATGATAGGATATCCATCCACATCAAAAGGATCACATAGCGCGTACGCCAAAAAAGTGGCGCAAGCACAGAAGTGACCGTACGCGAGCCAAAAGGTGCCACAAGAGTGTTAGTGTTCGGCATCTGCCGAGTGGCCATATTTGAAAAGGGACAATGTAATATAGAAAAATTATAAACAAAGGGGCAGATTTACTTACCCGGTCCATTTGCGATCCAGCGGCCCGTTCTCTGCGGTGGATTCGGGTCCGGCCGGCATTTATTAAGGTAGTTCCTCCGCCGTCTACCAGGTGGCGCTGCTGTGCTGAAAAGCATCAGAACGCACTGGAGTTCACCGGGCCGGGCTGAGTGAAGGTAAGCGCAAGCTCCGCAACAGATTTTTTTTTTAAATGCGGCGGTTCTTCCGAATCTGTCGGGTTTTCGTTTGGCCACGCCCCCCGATTTCCGTCGCGTGCATGCCGGCGCCGATGCGCCACAATCCGATCGCGTGGAAATCGGGAAAACGCGAATTGGGCCCTTAGTAAATGACCCCCAAAAAGTCTGTGACAATGTTTGAAAGATACTTGTATTTAAGAGAAAATACTATGAGATACCAATGTGTTGGTCCTCCTGCAGTCTGTGCGGCCGCTTGATACATCGCCGTCCCCCCATCACCATGGGGTTAAGGAGGCCAATCTGAGTCCCTCTAAAAGTATCCAAAATACATCACAGCGCTGAAAATACATAATATATAAACTGGGTCCAGAACAGAATGTGCATATGGTACTAGCAAAGATGGATGTCAGGGGGACTCTATATAAGTATATCCCCAATAGTAGCAGTGCTCACCCCATGGGTGATGGAGCATATATGATGATCACAGCATCCACAGGGGAGCACTAACGGCCTCAATGTTGAATTAAAAAAATTTTGGGCACACAGTATACACCAACTAAAAGTAAAAGTGGAAACCGACAGTCTTATCCTACATCAGAATTAATCATGACCGTGATAAATCCGGCGCAGCAAAAGACTAGTGTTTTCCTGCTAGAAACTCACGGAACCTGAGACACATTGGGGCAGATTTACTTACCCGGTCCATTCGTGATCCAGCGGCGCATTCTCGGCGGTGGATTCGGGTCTTCCGGCGATTCACTAAGTCAGTTCCTCTGACGTCCACCAGGTGTTGCTGCTGCGCTGAAGTCCGCCGAGGTCCGCCGGAGTTCACGATCCATAGCCGGGTGAAGGTAAGCATGTGTCCAGCAACACTTTTTTTTAAAAATGCGGCGTTTTTTACGAATCCGTCGGGTTTTTGTTCGGCCACGCCCCCGATTTCCGTCGCATGCATGCCGGCGCTGATGCGATTTCTGATCACGTTCGCCAAAAACCCGGGGCAATTCAGGGAAAATCGGTGCAAATCGGAAATATTCGGGTAACATGTCGGGAAAACGCGAATCGGGCCCTTAGTAAATGACCCCCATTGTCTCTTGTTTAAAAATTGGGGGGAAGTCTCCTCAAGCCTTTCGGAGTCGCTGTGGCTGTGAAAATTTTTTGAAGCTCGGTCCCCTATAGCAGTGATGGCAAACCTTTTAGATGCCGAGTGCCCAAACTACAACCGAAACCCAAATATCTTTAGCAAAGTGCCCATTCGACAATTTAAACAGTAACTTATGACTCCCTGCTCTGTCACAGGTTTAAATTGTATAGGCACCTGAGGACACCAATACAGTAGAAATAAGGAGAAGAAGTTTTGGATTATCATTGTAGTTTCCTTCTAGGGTTCTGGGCTGCCTAGGACTGCAGGAGGCCTTGAGTCCTATCTGGTGAACTCTGCATTGGGGTGATGGCGCAGGTGCCCACAGAAAGGGCTCCGAGTGCCACCTCTGGCACCCGTGCCATAGGTTCGCCATCACTGCCCTATAGTGTTAGATAACACTCTAGGGATATGGATGGGGGATTCACAGATGGCTTGATGAACAGGACAATATCTGGCATGTGAATCTCCCTTATACATATATGTTCATCACAGATGCTCAATAGGGTTTCTGTCCGGAGCTGTGTTTCCTGTCAGTTTCATGTTGGATTACTCCCCTGTGACCCAGTGTGAGTGGATCATGCTCTGCTTCAGTATTTCAGTATACAAGCTGGCGTTCATAGTTCCCTCACTGAACTGTAGCTCCCCACAGCAGGTAGCACCATGCAGCCCCAAACCATGACATTCCCATTACCAGGCTGGGCTGTAGGCAAGACACACTTGTCTTTATAATTTTCACTTGATTGCCACTAGGTATTTTATATGTTTCATGAGGGTACATGTTCTTATATAAACTGTGGTGTGTATTCCTTGTAGCATTGTAATTGGTGGGCAGATAATACACTACATATGCAAACTGGCACCAGTGACACCTGCAGTCTGTGGTGGGAACTGCTTTAGGTAGTGTTAGTACTTTTCAGTTTTTCCTAGAACCTGCTGCATGGTAGGCAGGGCATGCTAATGTGTGTCACGCTACCACCTACCTGTAACAGGAGGAGTGGTTATCTGCAACACCCCTGCCAACGCATAGGTAAGGCGGTTGTTGCAAATAGCGCCCTCTCCATGTTAGGAGCTGTTAGGGAGACTGATCACCTCTCTATGAGGTAACTAAATATTCAAGAACTTTGTAATTGCAGCTGTAGCCACTGCCTGGTAAGACAAGAGTTAACAATGTAAAATGTTGTTATCCAATAAGAATCTTTATACCATTGTAAAGGAAGTCGGAAGCTGGTTGGAAGGTGCTACCACCTGACCAAGAGAGTATAAAAACCCCTGGTGGGCGGGAGCACGTTGTCCTGCAGTTTCAGTCAGAGTGAGAGACTCCATCTTGGAGAACATGTCAGGATAGCAAGCAGAGGAGAGTGCACCTCCTGCAGAGCCGCACCAGCCATTGTCATAGTACCAGAAAGCAGAAGTCTCTCAGGCCACTACCCAGACACACTACAAGGAAGCAGAGGTCCTCCATCTAGACTTGGCTCCATCTTTACCAGCCCAGCCTGAAGTGACTACCAGGATATAAGCAACCTTCCTGTGGACCAGCTATCTCCATCAATCTACCTTCCAGCTTGCTGAGTCTGCTGCTACTGTTTGGCTGTTGTCTCCTGTTTAAAGTTGAATAAAGAAATTTAAGTAGCTTTGCACAATGTGCCTCCGTGTAATCTCTGTATCAGGCTGCATCACCACCACGGGCTCCCATCCTCCATCATACTCATCCTACAGACACTCAGGGGTTGCCCCAGGGAAAAACCTATTGCATTAGCCTCTCCCTCCGTTATTCTTGCACACATCACCTGCTGGAGACCTGCCAGGCTGTGGGCCCGTCCTCTGGTCCCAATACCAAGCAGCAGACTATAGAGTGCCCAAGGCCACATAAGCGGCATGGGCCCTGGCTGTCCACAGCCACTGAAGAAAGGCTAGGCCCCGGTGGGGGATGTTGCACATCTGTCTGCTGCTGGTAAGGGGGAAATGGAGACTAATGGGGAGAGCTGAAAGTGAGAGTGTGAGAGAAAATTCACAAGGTATCCTTCTGGGATTCAAAGGGGAAGGTGTACAAGGACCTTTGGATTTTTCTAGAAACCGCATGTAGTAGTTATTGGCTAGGTGTAGACACTGAAGCTGAAAGCTCCCTATCTTACAGGGAGGGAAAAGACTCAAGCTCCATTAGAATTACGTTATTACGGGGCTGACCAGCCTCCCACTCGTAGTAATAAACTGGGGTTTCAGGAAGCCATCTCTCCACACACAAACACAGTGGGGGTCATTTACTTAGGGCCCGATTCGCGTTTTCCCGACGTATTACTCGAATATTTCCGATTTGCGCCGATTGTACCTGAATTGCCCCGGGATTTTGGCGCACGCGATTGGATTGTGGCGCATCGGCGCTGGCATGCACGCGACGGAAATCGGGGGGCGTGGTCGAACGAAAACCCAACGGATTCGGAAAAACCGCCGCATTTAAGACAAAAAATGTGTTGCGAAAATTACACTTACCTTCACCAGGTATAGGCCGGTGAATTTCAGGGCATTCCAGCGCGCCTCCGGGGAACTTCAGCGCAGCAGCGCCACCTGGTGGACGGCGGAGGAACTACCTTAATGAATCCCGGCCGGACCCGAATCCAGCGCAGAGAACGCGCCGCTGGATCGCGAACGGACCGGGTAAGTAAATCTGCCCCACTAACTCATTCCAGGCCGCCAGAAATAAGATCTACATGTAACTGCCTGTAAGTTATCAGGAAAACAGTTATCGTTGCACAGCCTCCCTCCTTGTCTCCCTGTTGTCTGGTCCATTTGCACCTCACCATCATCAAGGGCCATCTTGCCCGACAGCAGTATCAGGGGTTTACCCCAGGGGAACTACAGGTCCAAACTACTGACCACCACCAACTTCAATGCATCCCCCCTTAAACCTCTACAGTGAGCAAGAGAGATTACAGGGAAGCACCAGAGAGAAGTCAATTCCTGTAAAAGCCCTTGTGACTGAAACAAGTCAGTGAGTAAGACGCTTTTCACACAGTGAAATGAAGCCTAAACACCTACAGACTTTGCTACTACAACCAGCATCATCCTCTCTTCAGTCCCTCTTACTCTCTTCCACACACTGGCATGCTGCAAAATCAAATGTCACCAGGGAGGTAAAATGGCTAATCTCACTTAGGGATGCGATCACTTTTGTTGCCAGTATTAAGATCTTAAATCTTCCATCTAATTCAGATGTACTGATAGTAGATGATTAGCACTCACCTCTCCGGCTCGTTTCATGGTGCTGGAATCTTAGTTTGTTCTGAATTGGAATGGCGGCTTTTTTAAGAAAATCACTTTTTGTAATATTCAAATTAATCTGAGGGGCTCCCTCGCTTCCAACAGGATTTCATTTACTGAAGCCCCCAGTCCTGAGCTGTTTCACCTGGCACTGACTACACATCTTCCAGAGGGCCAGTGACCTTACCAACTCTCTGCAAATCTCCCAATTGTGGGATGATTACATTTCTTGCACAGCCAGCTGGGTAGCAGTGCGGCTGCGCAAGGAATCAACCATCTTGCATGTGCAAGATTCACAGGTAGTCGGTGACGTCATCGACTGTCTGCAAGCTCTGAAGGCGGTGCCTAGTGGGATAACAAAGGATCGGGGACATGAATAAATTAAATCCCAGCATAGCCGAGAAAGGCTCTGCAGAGCCCTTCAGTCTAATTTACATATTACAAAAAAAAAGAGATTTTCTTAAAAATACGCCCATTTCAGCTCAGAATAGACTAAGATTTCAGCACAGGGGGGACAAGATGGGGAGGTGAGTACTACTAGTGGATCTAATGGTAGATCTCATTTAATGGCTGTGTATTGAGTTATTTTGATGAAACACCAAATTTACAATGATATAGAAGCTGTACACACATCTTCAGTGTTGTCCCATGAAAAGATATAGTCAAATATTTCCAAAAATGTGAGGGTTGTACTCCTTTGTGAGGTACTACTTACTGGTGGAGGCCACATCTTAGGGCTGATTCATTATGACTGATCTCTAAGACTTAGAATCTAACAATGTTCCTGCCGCAAATCCTATATACAGTATATATATATATATATATATATATATATATATATATATAGGAGGAAGTATAATATTATATGTTATATCATCAAATTAGATTTATTTATTTCTACCACTAACCATCATTACTTGGATTTTGCCATAAGAGAACCTTGTTAAGCAAAAGACCAGATATTTCCTGTGTCACAACCCATATGTCCTAACAGTCAGGAATCCTACATGTCACAGGCCACCCCCTGGGTGTTCCCCATTCATGGGTGCCCCCCCATTACAACATTATAAATGTACATGAGGCCACTGGAAGGACAGCACAGAGGACCAGAGATGTGAGTGATGATTATTATTGTAGATCATTTTATTTATATTTATTTCATTTCATCATCTTGTCTAATAATTTTTGTCTTCTTTTCCTTCTACAGGACGGCTCCTGTGCACACTGGGGTCTGGCTGCTGCTGGCCTGGGGACTGATTCACACAAGTTCATCCTCTTACTATGGTAAATCCTATATATTACTTTTAGTATTTACTGTAGCTATACGGTGACCCAAAACATGGTAACACCTACTAATATATCACTAGAAGGAATAACTAGTAGAGTTTTAAGTAACAATGATCCACAATTGTTATTACATGAGTATAACAAGTATTTACTGATGTCACAGATGGAAAAAGAGATGACAGGTCCACAAAATACAAGTATCCCTTATTCAAAGGATCAATGAAACCTCCACTTATTGGGAGAACAGGGGACCAGAGACTCCATTGAACTGCCCTGGAATAGACTTGTCCTCCATTCACTTCTAAGTACCACAAAAGTGAACAAAACCCACATTTATTATTCACACACCCTATTATATATGGCAGTGGTGGCGAACCTATGGCACGGGTGCCAGAGTTGGCACTCGGAGCCCTCTCTGTGGGCACCCAGGCCATCACCAGAGGTACCAGGTATCTTCCTGTAGTCCCAGACAGCTGTGCACAAAGCTATTTTAAGTGACTGCGATACCTGGGACTACTGAAGGAGTGGGAAGGTGTGAACAGATCTGGATTATCATTGTAGCTCCTGCTTTGGGCCCAGGCAATTCTTCCTGTTTAGGGAACCCTGGTGGGAATTTACAATGATCATCCAAATTTTCTGCTTTATTGGTGTCATCAGGGTGCTGATGAATGAAAGCTGTAATAAAGCAAGGAGCTAAATCACAAATTAAATTACTGTATTTGCACTGTTGCAATAAATAAGTGGGTCTTTGGTTGTAGTCTGGGCACTCAGTCTCTAAAAGGTTTGCCATCACTGATATATGGGGCACTTCAAGGGACTCTTCGTCTCCCAGGATAGGCAGAGTAGATTGTACATAGGGACACATTTACTAAGGGTTTTGAAACAGTTTTTGTCTGAATTTACACGTTCTTTTAGGTAGAAACTGCTTGCACAGGTATTTAAGGGTCCGTACCACTATTGTGTCACACGCGACTGTTTTGCAGCGCAGCTGCGCTAGCCACCATGCAGACACTTTATAAATACATGTACAAGCAGTTTGCACTTTCTTTTCAGTGCAAAGTCAGACAGAAAACTGGTGCACTTTCATAAATAGTATCCTATCTGCAGGCAGAAGGAACTGAGCAGATTTTACATTGGGGCACATTAACTAACAATAGTGCAAACTGCATCATATGCAGTTTTCCTGTGTATAGCACAGAGGGCGCCCGATTCAGGTTTTATGGCACCCATTTTCATGAATCTGGCGCCCCCTACACTGCTTTGGCAGAGTGCACCACTTTCTTTTTGGTGCACCTTTAAAATTGGGCGTGTGGCACACCAGAAAACTGGTGCACAGCCCTTAGTAAATTTTCCCCATAGTGTCCTATCTGCAGGCAGCATGTTAGAGAGCAGAAGGAGATGGGCAGATTGTACAGTGTCCTGTCTGTAGACTGCATGTTATAGAGCAGGAGGAACTAAGCAGATTGTACAGTGTCCTGTCTGCAGACAGCATGTTATAAAGCAGGAGGAGCTGAGCAAATTATATACATTGGCCCATATTCACTAAGGCCCCTGTGCCAGCTTTCTGTCAGACTTTGTATGTTCTTTTATGAGCAAACTGCTTGCACATGTATTTAAGAAGTGTCTGTGCCATCGACTAATTTGTGTCAGGGTTGCACTAATTTCTGCACATAAAGAGGCGTTCCGGTGCACAGTGGGACCGTGCTCCACCTTTATTATACAGTGTCCGATAGAAATGTGTTGCACCCCTATGTTAAAGTTTTGTTTTTTTTTAAATTGGTGCACTTTGTCAGGGCAGGGGGCGCCGGATGCAGAGCGGGCACCACAGTTCATGAATCTGGCGTCCTCTGCACACAACACAAACTGTACATATTGCAGTTTGCATTGTTTTTGATAAACAGATCTACAGAATAGATTGCATAGGGGTTAATTCTGCAGGCAGATGTATATTGCTTTGATGCAAAATACTTGTCAGTTATTCTATGCTTAGGAGTCCAGTGGGTGGATTTTCGTGGATGAGTTTGCATAAAAACTCTGATGCAATTTTTTTGTGCAGTTGTTAAATTTGCCTCTAATTTACGACTTTTTTGGGTGCAAAAAAAGTCTGGTGCTTAGTGATTTTGAGTGTCTGCGCCTTATCTGACATAATGAGTAGGTGTTATACAGATCTTTGCATGGCATCTATCACAATTTTGCACCTAAAAAGTCGCAAAAATACACCTACTGTGAGCAGGTGCAGTTGAATAAACCTCCCTTTTCATTACTGGAAACAAAGGTCTTCGTTTCCCAAATGAAAAATTTACTTTATGCAACATGACAAATACTTCAGCGCAGTTTTAAAATGTAAAATTTTATCATAACGATTTCATCATTCTCTATAGGATCATCTGTCTGAGTGGGATTATTGTCCATCTTAATGTGCAGATCTGGAAATGTTGTAAGACTCCATTTCCTATACATTATAATAAAAACGGAAAAGGCTCATTTGAGCAAAACATTTTATTTTTATATACAAGCAGTTGCTTTTTTCGTGCAAGAATGAAGCCCTGAATGTTCTGTCACCTTTTCTCACTTTTGCTTAATTCGTGGCCACAAATGAGATCTACTATATAGGGCAGTCGACAATGCCAAAACACATTTAATAAGGCAAAACTAGATCAATCATAAGTCACAAGACAAGAAAAGGAACAAACCAGGCGCAAAAATAGGCGAATCTGA
Organism: Engystomops pustulosus; assembly: GCA_019512145.1. Taxonomy (NCBI): domain Eukaryota; kingdom Metazoa; phylum Chordata; class Amphibia; order Anura; family Leptodactylidae; genus Engystomops; species Engystomops pustulosus. The sequence continues at coordinate 236,950,747 of CM033642.1, read as the reverse complement.
GAGATACGATAATCAATGTCCCCCATAAACTTTGATTGTCTTCTGTGATCTGCATCTGTGACTAAAAATAGGACGTTTCATATTTTTTTCCTAGGAAAGCATAACAGTGAAAATACAAACCAATCTGCACAAAATTTTAACTTTTGTCTGTAAATTCAACGTAGTAAGGCTACATTCAGACTACCGTATGGGGGACATATGTACTGCCGGCCTATATATTTATGCCCCCCATAGACGGCAATGGTCGTGCGGCGCCATACTGGAGCGGTGCGGTGCAGCACACGTGCTGCACCGTACCGTCCGTAGCTTGGAGAAAGATAGGAAAGGTGGCGCCGTGCGCCATACATCGCTATGGTGAGGGGCGGGCGTGAGCAGCACTTACCCCCTCCTCTTCTCCTGGGCACCGACATGTGCCTGCTGTGCTACAGTACGGCGGGCACACGTTCATGTGAATGTAGCCTTAAGCGGTTTTAATGCCTGTGTTCCTTTTTGTGTTGCAGATGGCGTTGAGGAACTGAATAATGAATTTATTGAAAGTTGTGCAAAGGAAGCCAAACACCTGGTAGATACGGCCTATAAAAACACCCGCCAAATGTAAGCAGAAAAACACTGACACTCCGGGTGATGCAGGATGAGGTTTAACAAGGAACTTTAGTCATAAATGACAGCATCTAAATATAGAAATGTAACAGGACTTAGTGATAACAGTCTATCGCGTTGGCTAGCCATGAAGTATGAATCAGTTATCTGTAGACGTAGTGGACTAAGGTTCAGTTCACACCTGCATCAGTTTTAGAAGAGTGTAACGGAAACCAAGATTGGAAGCTAAGTCTAAAGTCCTTGTTGATCTTCTGCTCTCCACTTATTTCCATTACACGTCTGTTAAAATAGCAGGAAAAAAGATGAAGTCTGCTGCACTATTTTTCTTCAGATATTTCATGATGGAAGAGGGACAAGAACCTGACTAACGCCGGTGTTACATATCTCTGGATTTAGTTTTAATATTCTAGGAAACATCACACGAGTTGTGTCATTCTTTTGTTACTGTTCTACAACTGTGTTAATAAATTGACAACTGGGTGTGACTAGTTGTGGATGTGGTCCTGCACAATCATATACTGACCAATCAATGCTTGGCACGCAGGTTAAAGCTCTTTGATAGTTACACCTGTTGTCAATTTATTCACATATGTCACGTCACATGATAGAAGAAATAATAAAGACATTGAAAAAGATATGAAAAGATTATCCAAAATTATTATTTCATGGGGAATACAGTCAGGAGATGTGACAGACCTGTTTCAGTTACCAAATACTTTTATGGCATATCCAGAGAATATTTTCTAAGTGTCTGATGGTTTGTGAATCATGTTTCTCACCTGAAGATTCGGCTTCCAACCGCTACATGGAGCACAGAGCCAACTGCTTTGGGTTCCATGATCTGTCCCCCAGGGGTTGTCAACCCCTCACTATTCTTTAAATTTTTGGAAAACCCCTTTAACTGTAACTAATGTTTTAATATTATCTAGCTTGAAGGAACGCTTAAGGAAGAAGAATGTCGATGCCCGGGACCTCATGGCTTACTTCAAGCAGCCTGTAGCAGGAAGCAGAAATGCCATCAGAGCTGCTGACTACATGGGCACCACCCTCCAGCTTCTGGAAGGAAAAGTCAAATACTTTTATGACCATCCCTTCAATATTACAGGTACATGAGTGCAGTATTAATGGGTAGCACATAAAAATGAGGGTTCACATATCTTGTATTGTACCACATACAGGGCTGGCGCAAGCACTAGGCATATCTGGGCAAGTGCCAGGCCCCAGAGCTGCTGGGGGGCCCACATAAGGAAATCATGCGGCTGGGGGGGGAGGGGGGGTTCGGCTGTATCTAATGAATCCATTAAGGGGCTTATATAAAATAACCATAAGGGGACTGTATAAAATATAACTATTAGGGAGCTGTTTGGGATGATAAACTAGGGAATATATTAGGGAACAAGAGACTGTTTTAGTTTCTGAATTTCAAATGCTGCCACGTGAATTCACTGCAAAGGGGACCACGGAGGCTCTGTCGCCCAGGGGACTACTGAAACCTGGAGCTGACCCTGACCACATATTCCATGATATGATTAGTAAATTGGTTGGAGCTGCAGTGCCAGACATAGCCACCACACATTGCACATTGCTGTACTTTGATGAGAGACTTTTCCGAAACACTGCAGGCTCTACACTACTCAATTGTATCGGCTGTAAAATCTCCATCATTCAGCTATATATCACCCATCGGATAAGTATCTTAGGCTTTAAGCTGATTTTTTCATTACTGCCAAATCTTGTATTTCAGATCTACTCACAAAGAACCAGATAAATTCTATTTCCAAGTTTTCGGGCTGCGCAAGCCAACACCTCCCAAAAGCTTGTCAGGACAGTTCATACCGCAGCATCACTGGAGAGTGCAATAACAGGTGAGAAGTTATTACTGTGGTCTCGGCAAATAGTAGAAGAACCTAAACACCAGTTTTCTGTTGGATGTTGCATGCTCTTTTATGTGCAAACTGCTTGCACATGTATTTAAGAACTGTCCGCGCCACATATGTTTCGCAAGTGACTAACTTGTGTCGTGCCTGCACTACTTTTTTTTGGTGCACCTTTAACAGGGGACGTGCTATACTTCTGTTGGACACTGCATGATATATGTGGCACGGGATCCCACTGTGCACTGGAACTTCTCTTCCGGTACAGAAATTTTTGTCCCGACGTCGTTCCAGTGCACAGTGGGATAGCGTGCCACATATATCATGCTGTGTCCAACAGAAGTATCTCACGTCCCCTGTTAAAGGTGCACCAAAAAAGAGTAGTGCACTTTGTTGGAGCGGTGCAGGGGGCGCCAGATTCATGCAGAACTTGAAATTGTTGCCCTCTGCACAATACACAGGCAAACTACACATAGCACAGACTGCATTTTTTTTTAGTAAAAGTGCCCCACTGTCTTATATTTGGGGAAAACAGGTGTTGTGCGTAAGTTTATTGTGTGTCTTTAATTGGAATCTAAACATCAGATTCCATTATATTAGTAATAACTGCATAAATCCAGGTAACTATCAAAGGGTCCATGTATGTTTTCTTGAAAATGAATCAAAGTTAAAAGAAATCAACCAGCAAAATCAGTCATGATAAACCAATGCCACTTACTCATAGATCCAAACACTGTGACTGTGATAATCTTTTTATATTTGATATCCATGGCCTCTTTCCCTTTAAAATCAACTTTTAACATTATGCTATTGAGACTGAAGTGCTCTGGGGGTGTTTCCAGAACCCCTCTCCTGCAGTTTCAAAGGCTGTTACACTGCCCTACCCTTCCCTTGTGCTACCTCAGCACTCCCCCTCCCTCTGCCAGCTTTAATCTCACACGTGGGAGAGGGGTAGTGGTCCTGCACAGTGTAACAGCCTGTGAAGCTACAGCACAGAGGGCCCATAGCCCTTATGCTCATTAGCATATTTTAAGATGTTAAGTTAATTTTAGAAGGAAGGAGGCTATGGATAACAAATATAAGAATAATTACCAAAATCACTGTGCCTGGATCTATGAGTGAGTGTCTCTGGTTTATCATGGTGGATTTTGACGGTAAATTTCCTTTAAGAATTTCATAATAGAAGTTGTTCAACATAATTTTTTTTTCCCAATGTAAATTTATAGGAGAAATCCCAGTCTTGGTGCTTCTAATACTGGGTTTACACGTTTGCTCCGTGCTCAGTATGAGGATGGCGTGTCTCTTCCCCGTGGCTGGACTGAGAGTCGTAGAATTAATGGGTTTCGTCTTCCATTGGTAAGTATAAGTTGATGATATTTTTTACTTTGCTCCTATGTACAATGTTTCTTGGGTCAAAATATGCTAATCCTAGCAATTGTTAATGATCTCACTATTTTCCCGTAATTAGGCACGTCAAGTATCCAATGAAATTGTTAGATTCCCTACAGAAAACATCACCCTAGACAATGGTCGGGCGCTGATCTTTATGCAGTGGGGACACTGGACGGATCATGACCTCGATCTTTCCCCTGAAACTCCTGCAAGGGCAACTTTCCTGGAAGGTATAGACTGTGATACCAGCTGTGCCAGAGAGCCCCCCTGCTTTCCACTCAAGGTAAAGCTCAATCTTCTGCAAATCCAGTGCACCAGCTTTTTCAGAAAATCTCTGCCTTGAGTTTTGCTGCTATATTGTGACCGACTGCTCAGATAAGACTCGTCTCCCAGAGTCTTCCCCCAACGATTCCTTATACGTGTAAGAATTGGGGTGAAATTATTCTCTATGGGACTGTCTGAGATATCCAAGCATAAGTAAATGGAGTGGCTGTATATGTGCAACCAGCTCATCAATTCATATGTCAGAGTATATGACCCACCTTCTCTTCATTTTAACTTTTTTATTGTATTTATTGGATAGTGTTACATGTTTAATCAGTGGGGGAATGGAATGACTGGTCCCTCATCTAGAGCCATTTTATTCACTCAAATACAAATACACAAGGGATTCAGAGATTTCATGACTGGTGGGGGACAACTCCTACCAGACCTTTCCCTCTCCATCTCCTTCATGTAGCTAAATTGAAATCACTGACCAGCATTGCCCTTTACTATATATCTGTTATTTTTATAACATTTTTATCACTGCTATAGTGATGGTCGTCTCCCCACATTCCTATATAAGTCATGCATATAATATTTGATACTAATATTTGGAGCAATCACAGCTATATACATAACTCACACCTGTCTTCCAACATCTATCGAACATCAAGCTTCCTAATTATCCTACTTTTCCAGGAATAACACAGGACTTCAGGTATTCTCCAGCAAATAATTTATAGGGACCACAACTACGACTGTCCATTTATTATAACTGGGATGACACATTTAAAGGGGTATTCCTGTCTCTGAATTCATATTTCATTTAATTCAGCTACAATACATATACATTTCTTCACTTACATGTTATAAAAAATGGCTATGCTGTCCCTATATCAAATGTCTGAACATTTCCTCTCATGGTTCCTCTTGTATTGAGCAGGATTAATATTGCAACAGCACATCATCAGTAGGATAAAACTAATCACCTGGCTAAGGGGATGACTTTTAGTAGATCCAGTGGTGGATTTAGTGTCCCATGGGCCCTGGGCTGTTCACACAACTAGGGCCCCCCCTGGCGTCCAAACCAACCTCGTGCCCCAAGTCCTGATCTCCTCCATCCGACGACAGTACTGGTCCCCCTGTAATGAAATGGCCACAGCAGAGCCCTCACCCGATAAATAAAATCTCCACAGAAGAGCCCCCCTTTAATGAAATGGCCACAGCAGAGCCCCCCTTTAACGAAATGTCCTCAGCAGAGGCCCCCATAAATGAAATGTCCACAGTAGAGCCCCCCTTCTTCTCCCTGCGGCTCTATCTTCTCCTCAGCCCGTGTTCAACACTATGACATCACACAGCGGTGGCCCCCGCCACGTCATAGTGTATGCATCCGGACAGGAAGGAGAAGACTTTATTTTTTAACCTGCCGATCTTCATGGGCAGGCGTGGGCCCCCAGGAACTAAAGGCCTATATGAAGATCTGCCATTGAATAGATTAGCTGCTTTGCTACACATGAAACCCTTAGAAGCAGGTCGTGTACAAATGATTTAGCCCCGGGTTCCCGGCCAACCCGTTGTCCTTTTTGTCCCTTAGAAAAAGATTTAGTAGTCCTTGGATACAATCACCACTGCACTATTCTAGCAGTGGCCTGACATGCACTATTGATGCCTGCACGACCACCTAAATTCCGCGTTCTTTACCACAGGACGGCTGTGGGACATGTAGTAACTCCCAGACAACAATTCGAATTCGGTTGAATCCAAGGACAGCTGGCCACCATTTCTAAGAAACAACATGGTTACATGTTGAATTAACAGATGAATTAAACTAAATGTGAATGTCCAGATCATATGATCCCTTTCTTAAGGCCAAGTAAAATTAATATGTATAGTTACAAGTTGATTTTGTCGCATTGTAGTTATCAACTTTTGACTGTATTTTTCAGCAGAATTTCTCCATTAACATTTGCACTTTGCATCTTTTTTTCCTTGTAGATTCCACCAAATGATCCTCGTTTTACAAATCGTAGCGACTGTATCCCCCTTTTCCGGTCCTCTCCTGTATGCAACCCAGAATCTCCAATCCGTGAACAGATAAACATCCTCACATCTTTCCTTGATGGGAGTCAAGTGTATGGCAGTGACCTGCCTCTGGCTTTCGCGCTACGTAACAATACAAATCAGTTTGGGCTCATGGCGATCAACCAGAACTTCACAGACAATGGACGAGAATATCTGCCATTCGAAACAGCAGAAGAAGACTTTTGTGTCCTGACTAATAGATCATCTGGAATCCCCTGTTTCTTGGGAGGTATAGATCTGAGATCAGGCATCTTATTGACTGGTTTTATTCATTTTGTTTATTCTGACTATTAATAATCAAGTAAAAGTAGGGTCTAAAGTCTTATCAGTCAGTCGCACTCAACCTTCTGTGAATCTTCCATCTCAGTCATTGCTTTAGTTTAGAGCTCTCATGACCCCTCCATTATTAGTGAATATTTTATATAGTAGACTATAAGATCCTATACAAGTCATGTGTCTATTATTATCTATAGGAGACCCTCGTGTCAGTGAACATCCTGGTCTCACGGCCTTTCACACACTCTTTGTACGTGAACACAATCGCATAGCAACAGCACTACGGAGGTTAAATCCAAGAATGACCGGTAAAACATTGTATCAAGAGGCTAGGAAGATTGTGGGCGCAATCTTACAGGTGATGTTTTATTCTTTGTCAATTCTTTGTCCCTAGCCCTGCTGTTCTGCTGTCCCCTCCCCGACATTTCTTATCTGAGCTACCGGCTCAGCTGTGTACTTTGGAAGATGTGCAGTGAAACATGTATATAATGGTGCACATCCTCCATTCTTTAGTGTGGCGAGTTGGGTGGTCAGGCCCCATGACACTGCGGGCCCCATAGTAGCAACTATGGCTTCTACCACTGTAGTTACACCTCTTATTGTGGGGGTTAAATGAAGTAACTGGTCACACATATATAGCCACTTTATTCACTCGTATTTTGAAAACAAAAAATACATTTTTTGTAAACATAGATTATATACATGTATATATATGTAAACAAAGTAAAATTATTCTTTCTACAATTAATTAGCTCCTCTAATGCCCGTTCCCTTCTCAATATATAGAGTTTCTCTCTAAAATCTCTACTGAAAGTGAGATGGACAGGGGCACACTGAAGCGTCAGATTACATAGAAGCCTATGGAGAGGGGATGGGTATTTACACCTCCATATGCAGGAATAGAGAACATTTTTACCATAAGGATGTGTTGAATTATTCAGACATTTAAAACATATTACATAAAATAAATGGTTGAACTTTGGGCTCATATATTATCCCCAAGTAAAAGGACAGGCAAATAACAGGGAAGAGACGCGTTTCAAGCCTGAGAATGAGTCACAGCTACTAAGACTCTACCCACAAGATCACAAACAAGTGCAAGTCACACAAAGAGCTCAGAGAGATCAGAGAGAAAATCAAGATTTCAAGTCACTGGATGAAATTTAAACCTTATGTAATATGTGAATATACATTTTCCAGGATGGAATAAGAAAAACAATGCCTCTTTTGACTACATTGTATAGCAGCCGCCTCAAAATCAAGCACGACTTTTAAGAATCCTAATTACATTATGGGATTATATCTATTCCAGAAGGACCAGATTCCCTACTGCAGACAGCACTGTTTTGATATTTTTGCGTCTCATCAGTAGAGTGTAGGAAACTGGTTTAGCTGAGTGAGAGGCTTTTGACACAGACTAGACTGCTTCATTCAACGTTTGTTGAACAGTGATGTACACTTTAACAATTATATCTTTCATTTTTACAGAAAATAACATACAAAGATTGGCTGCCTTTACTGTTGGGGTCACAGATGCCCAGAGTTCTTCCAAATTACAGGGGTTATAATGAGTCTGTGGATCCAAGAGTGGCCAATGTCTTCACAGTTGTGAGCCAAGAGCCAACGACCCCTCTTCATATGACCTTCTTCAATAGCTGGAGAGTAGCCAGACAAGGTAACGTACTTAATTCTGCTGCACAGAACCTTGTAGTAATTCCGCCATGTTGAGCGCCAGGTGTGCCAGTCATTAAGCCTCTCACATGACAAGACCTCACCCCTCTATGCAGGAAAAGGGAGGAGTAGACTGTTGAGTGTGAACGGGTTCTGTAGTATTTACTATTGTTACAATATTTTTTATTGTGTGATATGTTTTTTGATACCAGCATTTGATGTTATACTATTGAACTGGTCTTTCTGATGTCATCAGTAGCGCTGCCATTTTCTGCACAATACATTTTCATCATCAATAATTACTTGGTTACATAGTTCAAACATGGAAGGAATTGGATGAGGAAGAGATTTAAGGCAACTAATTCTATGTTACAACATAAACATCAATATTATTTAGATGTAAAAAGGCATCTAGACCCTTGAAGCTTTCTGCTGTCCCTACTGTGACCAGCGCCTGAGCTTGGCTATTCCACAGATTGACAGCTCTCAAAATAAGAAAAGTCCTGTTGTCTTTGGTGATTAAACCTTGTTTTCCCCAGATGGAGACAGGACCCCCCTTGTCTTTTGATTTGATTTAACCTGGAACAACTTTCTCCCACCATATTTTCTATATAGACCATTCATATATTTATAGAAGTTAATCATGTCCCCTTTTAGTCGTCTCTTTTAGAGACTAAATAAATGTAGTTGTTTTAATCTTTCCTCATAACTAAGACCCTCCATACAACTTTTCATTTTTGTAGCTCTTCATTTTACCCTCTCCAGCTCCAGGGCATCCTTTTTATGGACTGGTGCCCAGAGCTTAACAGCATATTCCAAAAGAGGCTGAACCCATGCCTTGTACAGTGGTAATGTTACATCCTTATCCCAAGAGTCAATGCCACTTTTGATACATGACAAGTACCCCCAGGTCCTTCTCAACAAGGGGCTCTCCCAGATTTACTCCCCTTAGGACATATATTGCATGTAGAGTACTAGCCCCCAGGTGCATAACCTTACATTTATCCACATTGAACCTCGTCTGCCAAGTGGATGACCAAACACTTTGTCCATGTCACCCTGTAGCCTGATATATGAAGAAGAAAAAAATCTTCTTCTTTTTTCAAATAGGTGGAATTGATCCTCTTCTTAGAGGACTGATGGCAAACCGAGCTAAACTCAATCGTCAAAATCAGCTGGTAGTAGATGAGTTACGAGAACGTCTCTTCAAACGGACTGGTCTTGACCTACCAGCCATAAACCTGCAACGAGGCCGTGAACATGGTATTCCAGGTAATTGCTATGCAATCTGTCAACAGTATGCTGTGCACAAATCCTCAAAGACACGAAAGCCATAGTTCATGTTCTCTCAAAATCAAAAAGTTTATTTCTATACAGTCTACATACAGCCTGTGGGCTTTTTTTTTTTTTTTACTATATATCACTTTTTGTAGTTGTGTAGAAGAATTGCCTTTACTATAGTGATTATAGGTGGTGTGCTATTATATAACACAATTTTTTTAAATAGGCTACAACGCCTGGAGAAGGTTTTGTGGACTTTCTGCACCGAGAAATCTGAATGAACTAGCTGCTGTGCTGAATAACAGGGAGCTCGCCCAAAAATTCATAAATTTGTATGGAACTCCAGAAAATATTGACATTTGGGTTGGAGGAGTTGCTGAGCCATTAGTTCGCAATGGTAGAATCGGGGAGTTGCTTACATGTCTGATTGGTAACCAGTTTCGTAGGGCTCGGGATGGAGACCGGTAAGTACATTTAGTATAGACAAAAACTATTTAAAAAATTTGTGGAACAGATATATAATATATAATTATTTATGAAGTGAACTTTTATGAGGATGTCATAATATATGGAAAATTTAATAATTTGAAAATACAGGCAATCACCCAACTTACAGACGACCAAGAGTTACAGACGGACCCCTCTGCCCCCTATGATCTCTGGTGAAGCTCTCTGGATGCTTTACTATAGTCACAGACTGCAATGATTAGCTGTAAGGTGTCTGTAATCAAGCTTTATTGATAAAAAATGTAAAACTCAAATTGTCACTGGGGAATAAAAAATTATTTGTCTAGAACTACAATTATAAAATATACAGTTTTGACTCACATACAAATTCAACTTAAGAACAAACCTATGGCCCCTATCTTGTACGTAACCCGGGGACTGCCTGTATGGTTAATTAAGATATTTGATATAAACAATAACTGCTCACTTAAGGGTACAATAACCTAAGGGCTACATTTTTAATAGGCTCCTTAATTATTGTTTTTTGTAGGTTTTATTATGAGAACCGTGGGGTGCTCACCTCAGCTCAGAAGAACGCCATAGAGAGAGTGTCATTTGCCCGGGTCATCTGTGAAAACACTGGGATCACTGAGGTTCCTCAAAATGTCTTTTTGGGAAATCAGTATCCTCGAGATTTTCGACGATGCTCCACTATCCCAGCCCTGGACCTAGGGCCATGGAGACAAGGTCAAGATAAAAATGGTGAGCTGATATTTACAAGTAACACTAAAAACATACCGGAAATATGATGGAAAATTCCGCTAGAGATATGGATCTGTATCCCAAACTGTAGGCAAAAGAATTATCAAAATTAAAATCTGGTCAATAGAAAAGAATAGAGCGAAACCTCTACACCTTCCTTAGGAACGACTCTTTTAACCATATTATTCATATTCATGTGAAAAATATGACATGATGTACCATCATATACTATCCATAATGGACATCTCCTACAATAGGAATCATTAGCCCAGATATGCCATTGAGTTTTTCTGAGTTTGCACAAAAAAAGTGTCTTTAGAGTTTGCATACTTATTTATTAAGTGTTTGCACCACTTTTGTGTCGCGGTTGCATTTTGTCTGACATCTTCAAAAACTGTGCATATAAAGAGGCGCGGTAGTTGGAGTTTGTGCCACATTTATTACTGCGCTTTGCCACAATTGTGTCTCAACACCATAAAGCAAAGTGAACCAAGAAAAAAAAGGTGCAACTGTGTCACATCCTGAAAACCGGCCAGATTTACTAAGAGCGTGCGCCGCTATTGGATTATCTGGCGCTAACCACACATTAGTGAGGCAAACTGCACTAGGCAAAGGCAGATTACACCAGTTTTCATATATTTAGGCCATTGTTTGTAGGGGACATTTTTAAATGAATTTTGAGTGGTTGGCATGAGGCTTCACTGTAATAAATTTTGATAATAATACAGACAATACGTAAATTGACATCTAGTACTTGGAGGATAACATAACATTAGTGAAAAGTGAGTTGTACTTAATTACATTTAGGGAAAGTGATATGCTGCCTAAAGAGCTGGATAACCTTCGTGTGGGGAAGGGCATTCTTGAGAATTGGTGCAGCTCAGGAGAAGTCCTGGAGATGTGAATGGGAGGTCCAGAATAGAGAAGATAATAATCTTAGATTGCTGGCACAGGTTGGGTAATGGAATGAGGTGAGGGATGAGAGCTAGGATGGTGCAGCACTATGCCGAGCTTTGTGAATGAGACTGATTAGGACGACTATACAAACCAGGGGCCTTCTGAAGACTATATAACTATTTAGATCTATCTTTCGCAGGGTGAAATAATAAAGTTTTTGCCATATGTATGTATATAAATATATTCTTACTTCCTGGAAATCCTCAACTTGCAGGAAGTCAATCACTTGCTCAGATGAATTACCGCTGTGGCCAGGGATTGGATGAGCCGACTTTTTCTATGTGTCCAAATGTGTACAATGCTATTCTGCTTTTCTCTCCATGGAGGACCACTAAATCAGCAGAACAACAACAGATACCTGCTGGTGGCAGGGGTGTAGCTAAAGTAGACTTGGCATGTGCCCCATGTTGAGAGGAATATGCTGAAAACCCACCACTCTGACTTGGCAAGGATATTACATAAATTACAGGACAGTGACAGAGTCTTTAAAGGGAAGCATCTCACTAGACGTGATGAAACAGCCTGAACTAAATAGAGTATATTTGTACTGCCAGCTTTATAGGTGCTAAGATTACCATTGAAAACCAATAATTTTGAGAGTATAAGGTTTTTCATATTAAGATGTGTTTCTAATTAGATTGTACTGTCTTTCCAGAAAACTCCTTCTCTGATCTGGAGATTGCTTGGAAATCAAGAATGCTGTAGTCCTCCAAGTGCATGACAGCCATACTTCCCCTGTATATAGCGTCAACATTTCTTGTTCTATTGTCTTAATTTTTCTTTGTGTGAGGGACATATGTAAAGACAGCATAACTATAGTGGATGAAGAGTAAGTAAACACGTCCTAGCTCTAGGTGTATGGTGGCTCAAAAGCCCCCATCTGCAGACCGGGGCCATGGCAGACCGGGGCCAGCTTATAGATTTTTTTTTGAACACCAGGAACCGCAAGTTATTTCTCTATATCTATCACACCTAGTGTACAGGAAAAACTAGAAGAGTCTCTGGTCCTAGGCCCTAGGATGTAAAATCAGCCGACTCATTCACCAACATGGGCGATTGAGCCACTTTTTTTCTTGCACCACCAATATTTCTACATCTAAAAAGCTTCTTAGAACATTCTGATAATAATCCAATATATACTAGTATAAAACACCTAATAAATGTTTGGTTGTTTTCTTGCATTAGTCAACCCAATAAACTTCATGTAGTGTGCAAATTACTTCACAATAAAAATAGAATTTTTAAGTGATTTGAAGGTTTTATTTTGTCTTAATATATTACTGAGCTCATGCTACATGTGGAACTATCGAAAACCTCATACTTGAGCCCGTACCCCGTTTCAGAACACATGCTTGTAGTGAACTCATAATCTGGGTCCACTTGCACTTCGGGTCAGTTCACTCAAGTTATTTTTTTTAATCTGTTATGGTGAGCGAAATCCAGGCACGGTCAAGCAAACAGAACAGGTGAATTCTACCTGTGATCTCTCCACACCTGGTTGTACCTCATAATAACTTATGCAATAACCAATTAAATAATTGAGATGTGAGTAAGTAGGACCTGACGATGTGTTTATGGTTTTTATTCTCTTATCAATGGAAAGCAGTCAAGGATGTGATCGTATCTCTCTATTGTGGATGGATAACATGACTAATCCCTTCTTGAGAATTGGCAGACTTGATTCTGATGAACAGGAAAGACATTTTATGGAGAACTGGTAGTTAATAGGTGAATTTTTAATAATTGTTCCCCCTACTTATCTTTCTTGAAACACAGGACTCAGGCTTACAATCTACTGTACTGTTGATTTTCCACTGGAACATACTCTTTCCCAAGACGGTTAAATGGTCACTAACATTTACACCAACTGTTAAAGGTTAATACCACATGCAAATATAAGAAAGTTCCAAAAGAATAATATTTTAACAAAAAACTCCAATTCCGTCTAAAAATCTCTGTTTCATCAGTCATTTAGAGGAATTTACTATGCCTTCTATAAAGGCATGTGTAAAGCCCTCTTTCCGTACGTTTTGTAGAAATTCCGCCCCACACAGCATGTTGGGCGTGATGTGGTGGCCGCACCAGGCAGCGGTATTTGCTATAGTCCCTTCTGGAAAACTGACAGAGACCATGGGGGGGATTTACTAATTGTGGTGCAAGCACGTCTGTCAGCATCGGAGATCAGTCTCCGCAAAGCACAGCACGATGTATTTAAGTGGGGCAAGGCTGTTAGTAATTAATGGGTAGATGGAACTGATCAGTCGGGCGCCATAAAAATGCCGACATCAATGAGACGTGCGCCAAAATCTTTCATGGACTGCACCTTAATTTTGCTATCAGATCAATTTTTTCCTGTTCTATCGTGTGCCAAAAATTGCGCCTAAAAATGCAGACAAAATACACATAAATGTGGAGGATAATGTGGAAACGTTAGGCCACGCTAACTTGCGCCAAGACGGAGGAGTCGGGATAGTCAGAAACATCTGTTCTTTCTGGCGCAAACTCATTATAAATGATCCACAACAGTTCTGCGCCAAAAAAACATTAAAATCCCGGCATTTTTATGGCGCAGATGCAATAATACATGTGCTCCCATGACTGATATCTCTACACTGGTCAGACCAGGACGAGATTGGTCCCACATATACTAAAAGCCTCTTTTGAACAGAGTACACAAAATATGGCTGCAAATACAAAATTTTTTTTTGGTTTGCCATATGGTATTGATGCCAGGTTTGCCAGAATGTCTCCCATGGAAAACTATAATCTACAAATGAATAATATAAACCCTTGAGTTGTCGGGCTACACAAATTTAATACCAGATTAATAAAAAAAGTTCAGTTTAGCAGATGTTTAGCAGAAGTCTTATTCTTTTTGGATATAGATTTCGTTACTCCATTTGATGTTTAATGCATATTGTATGCATTTATAAACACACAGCACATTCTGATAAACTGAGGCTAATACTAGCCTCTATAAAGTTTTTCTTTTAATTATTTAATAAACACGATTAAAAGAAAATAGATAAATGGTAAGGAAACTTCTCGAATAAAAAAATCTCTGTATATGCTGTGGAGGATTTGGCCCAGTAGAGACCGTGGTAGCGGGGTGCTGTGATGCAGTTCACGACAGTGACACCAAAGCACAGTCCAAAACAGGTCTAGCCTGTGTTTATTTCAGCAGGAACAAAATAAACAAAATAATATCCTACCCGTCAGGGTGCTAACTAAACAATGGTTCTCTGACTCACCACTAATAAAAACACTTTTGTTGCTCCAGACACTGAGGTCGAGACTGCGTGCTCTCCAGCCTCCTTCCAGAGAGAGCACACTCTCAGCTCTGCTGAGCGGCTTTATGCAGGCTGATTGGGCTGTTCCCACCACCTGTGTCCAAGGTGCTGGACAACACAACCTCAGCACTAAGGCCTTGCATAATAGCAAAACCTAGGGGAAACATGCCACCCATCCACAGTTAACCCCTTCAGTGTCTCACATAGCACACAAAACATTATTTCTATGTACCAAAGTAAAGTATGGAAATATTTTTCGTATTGGGTCTATGGTGGCATAAAGCAGTTGTCTAAATCAATCACAACACTGCCTGATTCCACCAACCCAAGTTAAAATGTGTGTTGTTACTATTTGGATAAAGGAGCTGGTTTCATTTCTAATAGTTGATGGATTTTAGGAGACCTAAATGGTGTAATACAACAGAATATCTAACATGTATTGATCAAAAGAGAGAATCAGTTCTAAAAATCAACTAAATTTCTCGTCATGGCTTGCCGGACATTTTCTATCCCTGTTACTTTTTCTGTATCGCATAATTTTCAACATAAAATAACCCAAAAAAGTGTATAAATAAATGAAGTGTGGAGGACAAGCGATGGCACACTTACTGTTATAAATATCATGAAAATGAATGGAAAATTAACAAGAGACTGCACCCTAGCTAACTAACAATGCCAGGGCTTTATCCTAAAACCATTTTGTTCAATATAAACTTATTTTATTTTGCAAATGCATGAAAAAAAATTGTGACCATCACAAAACAAAAAGAAAAAGTTACTTAAACCATGCTGTAAATGCCATTAAAAATGCCCAAAATATAAAAAAAAATTTACTTTTTACACCCATGAATAAAAGATAACAATTAGAGATGAGCGAAAATACTCGTCCGAGCTTGATGCTCATTCGAGCATTAGCGTACTCGAAACTGCTCGTTGCTCGAATACTTCGCCCGCTCGAGAAAATGGCATCTCTCGCCGTTTTGCTTTTTGGCGGCCAGAAACAGAGCCAACATAAGCAGGGAACTCATGCACTCCACCCAGCATGACGTGGGTACCACTTACAGCTTTCGGATTAGCAGTGGTTGGCTGGCAAGATCAGGTGGGACCATGGAATAGACTAGTTCCCTGCCCGCGCTGCATCGTATCATGCTCTGTTCTGGATTGCCGCTGGAGGAGAGAGCTACTTGCTGGTCAGGGAAACGAAGCGTTGGGGCTGTTCTATAGAATAGTGTTAGGCGGAGGAGTGATTCTACGAACCAAACAGCCATTCTTAGGGCCTACAATAACGTTTTATTTTACTTTTTTTAGTTTGCTGTGGCTGGGCTTGCTGCCATTAGATGCAGCTAGTACCATAGTGGAGGAATTTGCAGGGAGACTTGCTAACGTTGTGTTTAGCTCTTAGTGACACGACATCCACCTTAAACACCGAAGTGGGACAATTATAGGGGTTTGATTAGAATTAGCACAGTCTGCTGATTTATTTTTTTTTACCTTTATTTTTTATAGCTCAAAGTCATCTTGCAAAGCAGTGTGCTTTCACTGTAGGCTAGAAAATAGCCATAGGAGAACCCAACGGCTCTTACTTAGGCCTCAATAGCGTTATATTTTCTTTTTTTTGTTTGCTTGTGGCTGGGCTGAGTGGCATTAGTAGTGCAGTAGTACCTATTGTGAGGAATTGCTGGGAGACTTGCGACCGTGTGTGTTTAGCTCTTAGTGACACGCACCATCCACCTCAAACACCGAAGTGGGACAATTTATTAGGGGTTTGATTTGAATTAGGCAGAGTCTTCTGATTTATTTTTTTTTACGTGTATTTCTTTTTATAACTCAAAGTAATCTGGCAAAGCAGTGTGCTTTCACTGTAGGCTAGAAAATAGCCATAGGAGAACCCCAACGGCTTATTTAGGCCTACAATAGCGGTATATTTTACTTTTTTTGGTTTGCTTGTGGCTGGGCTTGCTGGCATTAGTAGTGCAGTTAGTACCATATTGTGAGTAATTTGCTGGGAGACTTGCGACCGTTGTGTTTAGCTCTTAGTGACACACATATCCACCTCAAACACTGAAGTGGGACAATTTATTAGGGGTTTGATTTGAATTAGGCAGAGTCTGCTGATTTATTTTTTTACATTTATTTCTTTTTATAACTCAAAGTAATCTGGCAAAGCAGTGTGCTTTCAGTGTAGGCTACAAAATAGCCATAGGAGAAACCCAACAGCTTATTTAGGCCTACAATAGCGTTATATTTTCCTTTTTTTTGTTTGCTTGTGGCTGGGTTGCTGGCATTAGTAGTGCAGCTAGTACCATATTGTGAGGAATTTGCAGGGAGACTTGCGACCGTTGTGTTTAGCTCTTAGTGACACACATATCCATCTCAAACAGCGAAGTGGGACAATTTATTAGGGGTTTGATTTGAATTAGGCACAGTCTGCTGATTTATTTTTTTTTACGTTTATTTCTGTTTATAACTCAAAGTCATCAGACACAGCACAAAATCCAGTTGTGTGCTGTCAGTGTAGGTTAGAAACTAGCCATAGCAATAGGATAGCATCGTTTTGTTTAAAACAAAAAAAAAATTTTAAGTTTACACTTTAATTTGGAAAATGTTTAACCCGAGGGCTAGGGGTAGAGGACGAGGGCGTGGACGTGGGCGTCCAACTACTGCAGTATCAAACGAGCTGTGTCAGGCAGAATTTTCAGGTGTTTCACCAGATACATAGTGGAACTCGGCCCATCTGTCGCCGCCATGCTGGAGACCTGAAGTTGCAATCATAGCAGCGCAATATGAATGCCCCATACTGTCGCTCTTAATCATGGAAGTCGTCTCCATGGCTGCCTCCACATGTCGTCCCCTTATCAAAAGAGCTGTGTCAGGCTCATTTTTCGGGTGTTTCACCAGATACGTTATGGAACTTGGTCACTATGTCGCCACCATGCTGTGTTATCGACTAAATATACCGTCAACCTTTTGTTCACATAGGAAATCATTTCACCTCCTTTTAGGGTATGTCGCCATGACACTCTCTAGCCTGCTGCCGCTGCCTCTGCATGCCGTCCCCTATAGTGTCAGGGTCAATTATTGGATGTTTTAGATGCTATCTAGCCTCATTCGGTCACTCTGTCATGGCCATGCTGTTGCCCATTATTTTGGCATAATGGTGCGATTAAGCAGCCTCAGAGGCATCCATGCATGCTGCCCCTGCTGTTTCCTGTCCATTTCCGTGGTGTTTCCATCCTTTTCTGAGGTTCCCAGGTGTTTGGCCAAGCTTCCCTGTGCAGACCCTTGGTCCCCTTGAAAAATGCTCGAGTCTCCCATTGACTTCAATGGGGTTCGTTATTCGAGACGAGCACTCGAGCATCGGGAAAAGTTTGTCTCGAATAACGAGTACCCGAGCATTTTAGTGCTCGCTCATCTCTAATGCTTAACTATACATTACACACAGACATGAGCAGGGGGAGGAGAGGGGAGGGGGAACAGGGGTGACATCACTGCCTCTGACCATGTGACCAGCCTCATTTACATGATAAAGAATAGATGATTTTACAATGAATAATGTATGAAATAACTAGATAAAGGCTGGGATGGGATCCTTGTGAGCTGCTCCCACAGGTAGAGGTGACAGGACTAGTGGCAGAGACCTGATGACAGGTGCCCTTTAACATGAATCTGAGCTTCATCTATTACAATGATAAAACTGAGAGCGACTAATGAAAATGTCTCCGCTGTCCCATTTTACTATATATTTTTTAAGAACATCATCTTAAAATATATTTTATCCTACAGAATCTTGTAAAAACAATAAATGTCTGCTATATGTGGTCCCATAGCTAAGACTTGCATCTATCTGGGGCCCCACCCTTGTGTGTTATGTTTCCCTTAGGCTTGTCATAAACAACACGGGCAAATGTTTTTGGAAGTAAGTCGGCACAATTTTTGAATCCTCTACTTTTTTGTCACAGAAAGAAACCTTATCTTGGTGCGTCTAATACTGGTTTCACACGTCTTCTCCCACCTCAATATGAAGATGCAATTTCCCTGCCACGAGGCTGGACAGCCAACCTCCCCATCAATGGCTATCCTCTACCCCTGGTAAATAACTTAGAACCTCAAAGGGAGGGAAATACAGAATTTCCTTATTTGTCTATGAAAAACTATGAAACCTGGATTTTACGGACCAAGCACTGTGCTGGGGATGGGACTCCAAGCATCATTGTTGTATATGATACAAGTATCCCATGCTTCTCCATGGAACAACAGTGCTGAAATGCAATCATGATTTGAGTAGGTTTTGTAGGTTTTAGTAGGTTTTGCAGGGACTCTATGCATCATATATAATTATGATGCATAGAGTCCTGTCCTGGTACAGTGTTCAATGCATGACCAAGCATGTTCATATGCTTTTAGCCTAAGATATTTGGGTGCAGAGATCTTAGGCAGTCCAGTTATAGCCGTCAAACTGGTGTCCTAGTATTATCGCTGAAGAACCTCAAAAGTCCCAATGCTACATAAGACCCTATGGTGCACTGTAGATGAGGTAAAGCTTACAGTTTACCTATGATGGAAGATGATTCATAAGATGAGACATTACTGATACACATTAACATGTGGATATGTCAAATGTTTATTTTCTACCACCTCAGTAATCAGATATCGAAAACTCTGAGGAATATAAAGCATATTGGAAAAATAGTATAACTTCCCATACAAAGAAATGTCACTCACCCTATAATGACCTCCAAAATTACCTCCAATGGTGATGTCCAGACACAGACATGTGACTGCTGCAGAGAATAGCTGGCTGTTTCGAGGATTTGTCATCTCCACCAATAAAGTAGACACATATTCACAGGGGCGTACTTAGAAATCCTGGGGCCCCAAATAGGATTAGACTTGTTGGGAGGCACAGTAGTAGAGTAGTGGAAGAAAAGAGGACCTTGACTGATATCACATGCTTTAGGCCGCCCAATTACAAACATGCGGTCCTTATTTATATGAATTCCCTTTGATAATGTCACAACCAGGAAGTGCCCGCCAACTAGCTGTATATGATTTATAAGAAGAATTGATAGATAGATATATCAGGTTATATATCAGGATAGGAAAAATCCAGCAGCATGACACAGGTATTTTGGAATTGTTGGAATTGTTGTCAAAGGCTCTGTATAGCTGTGTTAAAACCTGTTTTTTTGTCAGAAGCTTTACAGTTACGCTTTAAAGGCACAGGTACCGTGTAGTGTGTGCTAGTCAGTACAGGGTTGGCTAATAGCTTTTAGCAGGCACAGTACAGACACCATTAACCTACGACCTACAAACAGGCCCCAGCTTTGTGCGGTCCCCATAGCAGCGGCTGCTACGGCGCTTGTTAGGCCACTGCATATTCACATTGATATTTTGCTGGATTAAACCCATCCAATGTATGCAGTCAGTGGAAGCCAATTTTTGAATTAGGAAAGTCTGATATACACAAGGTAAAATCTTTTCTCTTGCTGCTCTTTTAACATAATTTTTTTTGCAACAGGCACGTGACGTATCAAATGAAGTTGTAAAGATATCGACTGATTCCTTGAAACTGGATGACAGAATATCACTTATGTTCATGCAATGGGGGCAGTTTATGGATCATGACCTTGATCTCTCTGTTTCTACCCCAACAACATCATCATTTTTGCAAAATGTGGATTGTAATCGCTGTGTTAAAACTCATCCATGTTTCTCCTTAATGGTAAGACCATTTCCTGACACATTTTCATATCCATGTTCTGGTTGTAGACTTCCTATGCAACGAGCTACAAAGCCTCCTCATACATTAGACGGCAAATCTCTTAAAAAGGCTCGATTACATGTCAAATGGGGCCGGCTAAATAATTTGGAGGCATGAAGAGGTATATCAGAAGGCCTCAAGTACTCGAATGGGATGCCTACTATAGCTGTCGGCATAAGGCTTTAGGCCTGATTCAGATGAGTGTGTTACATGGTGTGAGCAGTTCCTGCATCCCTGTGAGACAAGCATGCCATACTATAATGGTGATTTAAGTCAACCCACTATGATGTCTAGAATCCTCTCACTGGGGCATTGTTGGCCCCTTGAAACGTTGCCACCCTACATGCATACAGACGTGGCCAAAATAGTTTGTAAAAAACTCAGTCCCTTTCTCTATGTTTTTCAGAGCTCATGTACTTTAGTCTTGTATCCGTTTTATGGATACCCATAAAATATATGGGGTCTGTGGGGTGAATAGAAACCCTCCGCCACAGGGAAATGTCAGCAGGCACCTGATATCTCCGGTTGCTGGCTGCCCTGCCATAGAATAATGATATAACCTGTTCCAGTTCAGAGGTGAACAGGCGCATGTTATAGCCAATGCACAGGAATGGGGTGGTACACTAGGAATTGCAATTTTTTCATGGCATGCAATTCCTGTTAAATGTCCCCATATGAGTGATCAGTGAACAATGGTTCTCACTAGGACATACTCTACTGTTTAGCAGATCAATCACATAATGCCAAAACATCCCTCTATTTGCAGTTGGCAGAAAAGGTGGCATTAATTGGGTTGTTTCTTGTGTGTGAACTGTGACTTAGGGTTCTGTGTTTGGATTGATTGAAGCACACTCTGCTACTTGCATTTGAGCCCTGCCCATCAAGGGTTACTATTCTGATGGACAGTTCCTCTATTCTGCTGATAGAGGCATGTCCAGGAACTGCCTTATATACCTGCCTACTCCCATCACCTCCCTGGTTATTCAGTCTGATCTCTGTATGTAGTGCTATTGCTATTTTGTTTGCTATATTTGTGTATTGACTTCTGCTTTGCCTCCTGACCATTCTATTTGCTAATCGATTCTGTACCTTTGCCGCCATCTTGGTTTTGACCCGGTTTGTCCGACGCCACTTGTCTATCTGTATCTGTTGTTTGTCCCTCAGTGCCGTGTATCTCCCATTGTTATCTTGCATTCCCTGTCTCAGACTTGTGTTAGTTTTCTGTGTACCAGTGTGAACATCGGTCTATCTCAGTATTCCTGTTACCTGTCCACTCCACCATCCAGCAGCTGCCAGATGAAGTAAGTCTTCCTGTCATCTTGTAGGGTCACTCAAGGGCCATTGGTTAGGTTTATCTGCCCAGGGCCATAGCCCCCAGGAAAGTTGCAGGGTGAGTTCGCCACCACTTACCTAGTCTGACAGCAAGTGCCAAGCCTGGTTGTGGTTGTAGTGTTCCTAGACAACACATAGGGGCAGATTTACTTACCCGGCCCATTCGCGATCCAGCTAAGGCAGTTCCTCCGCCGTCCACCAGATGTCGCTGCTGCGCTGAAGTTCCCTGAGGTCCGCCGGAGTGCACCATCCTATACTTGGTGAAGGTAAGTGCGTGTCCCGCGACACTTTTTTTTTCTAAAATGCGGTGGTTTCTCCGAATCCGTCGGGTTATCGTTCGGCCACGCCCAACGATTTCCGTCGCATGCATGCCGGCGCCGATGTGCCACAATCCGATCACGTGCGCCAAAAACCCGGGGCAATACAGGGAAAATCGGCGCAAATCAGAAATATTCGGGTAACACGTCGGGAAACCGTGAATCTGGCCCTTAGTAAATGACCCCCATAGTCTGTAAATTAAATGTTTTCAGTTTTCACCAAGTGACCCTCGCTATATCAATGGGACAGAGTGTATCGGTATGATTCGCACAGCTTCCGTGTGCAGTCTGACAGATCCAGTACGTCAGCAGGTGAATGGCCTGACTTCTTACATTGATGCCAGCCAGGTGTATGGCAGTGACAACAATCTCGCCAACTCGCTTCGCAACAACACAAACCAGCTGGGACTTCTGGCCATTAATCAGAACTTCTCCGACCATGGATTTGCCTATCTGCCTTTTAAAGGAAATGCTCCTGACCAATGTTCTAGGAATGATCCATTATCACAAGTACCTTGTTTCGTAGCAGGTGAGATTATATAAGGGTACTTGAATAATAAAAAGACATGATCTTTTATGTACATGTAGTAAAGCCAGAGTTGTAGGGAATTACTTTGTATGGCTTATGCATACAATTTTTCTTTAAAATAATCTTTATTTTTTGTCTGATAAATGCATCAACATGGTGTAAAAACAGGCCCAGGATCAATACAAAGCCATCTCATAGATAAATAGATTAATAAATATATTAATATTATTATTGACAATATAACACATACAAATCCCCTAAACCATCCAACTTGGCACCTCCCAACCATTATTTTCAAATTGTCTACCTTCTCGACTACTATTCCCATAATTAATACAATCATGATTCCACAGTCATGCCAATAACATGAAACAACCGGAAATATCTTAAGTAAGCTGAATCCTTAACCCCTAATTTCCTTTTTAACTTTCAAATGTGCACATTTTCTCATCTATAACTACCTGTGTAATATATCTTATCCTATTATTAACCCAAACACAGTAGTCAGAAATCATAACAAATTCCAGAAAATTGTGATTATCACAAAAAGGAGAGAACTGAAAGATACCACCAATCGACCACAGACCAATATTTATAGAGTAATTCTACTACCACCCAACTTTCCTGCTTTCTAACAGTGCAAATTAATTTATTAAAAACATACAAATCTCTCAACCACCAAAAATGCTGATTGTGCAGAAATTAAATAACTAAAGAAAGGTCCATGGACCTATGCAAATAAAGTAATTGTATTCTTACTTTTTCCACTTCTTAACCAACATGACATTTTTGACAAATCTTGGCTATAAATAGGACTAAACTTATCTCAATACATTTACCCAGATCAACGGAATCCCCAACTAAGAAAAATGTAAATCTTTCTTTAATATCATGACTGGGGTATCTATTTCAACTATGTCCCTATGAATTGGCAAAAGTTGATATTTCCCAGTTTATCTTGAATTTTAAAAGACTTTTCAATAACCTGCATAATACCTGGAATTACTTCACTTGGCTTCAGGACCAGCAAAAAGATATAATCCAGTTTTATAAATATCTTATCCCACCTCCCCCTGGCTCCCCCAACTGCAAAAGTTAAGCCAAACTAATATAACCAGGGGTTCAATGAAGACCTTGAAGTGCAGTGAGGAGAGGGGACATCACCATGGCAGGTACCTCTAGTCAACCCTAAGGCTACATTCCCACTGCCGTTGCCCGCCCGTACCGTACCGTAGCGGGCAACGGCAGTGCACGGGGAGAGGAGGAGGAGGTGAGCGCAGCTCACCCCCGCCCCTCTCCATAGGAAGTTATGGCGCACGGCGCCGTACTACGGGCGAAGATAGGACATGTGACATGCGCCGTGCGCCCATTGCCGTCTATGGGGGACGTATATCGGCTGTATATACGTCAGCCGTATATACGTCCCCCATACGGCAGTGTGAATGTAGCCTTAGTCTCACTCACATTACTCCTTGCTACCAAAATTTGGACCAATACCAAACTTCTCCAAGACTTTCCAAAGTTACCGCCGCTCCACCCTATCAAGTGCCCTTACAGCATTCATTGACAGGATGGAGCAACCAGCACCCTCCCCCAAATGAATGCCAGTAAATAGTATATGTAAATTAAAGCCCTGCACAGGATGAAAATGCTCTAATCTGAATCTATAATTCCCTTAATCTCTTTTTTATGTCTGTTTACAAGCACTTTAGCTAAAATTTTCACATCAGTATATAAAAACGATAATTGCTTCATAGAACAAGATACTGACCCAGTCCCGTAAGATTTCTTGAACATCTCCAGCAACAGTGGGGTCAGTGTCCACCTAAATCTTTTACACAAGGTAATAGGTATTCCCAGAAAAGGAGTTGTCAGCCTTTTCTACCTAGAGTCAAGTGTCTCTCTATAGAATTCTGATAGCGAGGTCAAATAAGAAGTCGGATCCGTGTATTCTGTCCCCTGGCAGTCGGCCTTATTCATGAGGGGGCTGACCGACACACCCCCTCCACGCCCCTGTCAGTGAGGACCTCTAAGAATAGCCGTCAGCAACACATATATTGCGCAATCGCTGGCGGCTCTCTGCGATGCGGTGCACTGACAGCGGCCACGCTGTGCTTTTTGACAATATATATAGCATGCGGCCGGGTGCTGTGAATAAGCACGATGCGGCGTGCTTATCCCTCTGGAGGGAAAGACTAATTCCCGTTCCCAAGCCTTAACATATGAGATTTCTGGTTTGCCCCAGTTATCTAATAGTAACCCATAAATCAGTGAAATTGTGTGCGGGGCTGCACCCTGTACAGTGCACAGGGACTCAAAGGTGTCAAGTCTCTATGTAGATTTACCTTAGATTTGATGACTTGATGAGGCATTAGTTGATTGTATTCCGATGTGTCACGAGAATAAACTTCATCCATTTTGATGTATCACTTCTGAGTAGTCTGGTTAAATACATACATCAGCACCATTATATAATACATCCTTAATACAAGCTTATTCCTTTTAGACCTTAAGAGTCACACTCCCATGAGGAGGCTTGGGATGGAACTCACAGTCCAAGGTTGTTTCCCTGGTGCCATGTGTCCTCCCAACCATGATCTGTTGGCAGAGTCCTTCTAAGCCAATCATCTAAACCAGCCATTCCGGGTGGGAGACAGTTTTGTGTTCAAGAATGCTGACCAAATTGGACAAATAACCAAAATAATGACCAAATTTAAACAATAAATCCCAACCTCCGCCACACTATTTTGAAGACTTTTAGTGACAGGCTCCTACAATTGAATGTAAGACCAACAGATTAAATCCTCTTTATCCTATTCAACAAGTAAGGAGATGCTTGATTTTAATGGTACAAATGTTTAAGTGTGTATTACATACTTGATATTTGTTTGTGATGTTTTGTATGCACTTATGGTTGTATTTTAATGTATGTTGTGACATAGCCATTTTATAGTGACAGCAATATTTTCCCCTATGGGGATTATCGTTGGACAATTCAGTGAACTCCGCCGACAGATAATTAAATGTGCCCCATTGACTGAGACCATTTCCTGATGTTCTGCAAGGTTGTCTCTCAGTAGGCAGATGTCAAGCCTTGTTTCTCAGCCTAGTGCCCCTGAGAAAAGAACTCAATGCCGGTCCTATTCTTGGCTGTGTTTAGGTCTCTGCACTCCCATAAAAGTCTATGGGCTATGAAAAACATCCGTGTCTCATCTGTTTTTTCAGTGGGCTGCTTAGAAACGAACTCCATTTTTAAGCAGTCCGCACAAAGAATACTATGGCCTACTTTGTGGGTTACCTAGTGGAGACAAGGGGAAAAAAGTCCTTTTTTTTGGGGCTTTAGGGAAAAAAATGCTCACAGTAGGCCTACGACTGTGATTGACTAATTATGGGTTTGAATATAAGGAAATTCCAGGTGGAATTTGGAGGAGTCACTCCCCTTCACGATCTTTCCCCTCGTTCAGGGGTTCCACCTCCAGACTTCAGGATGTATCTTTAGTTGACATTTTCCCCAAAGGTGCAAGGTAGATATTACAAAAGATTGTAATCAGACTCACACAGTAACACAAGTATCCTTGTCCAGCCACTAAACCCTTTAGAAACATAAGACAGAATGCAAACAACCGTTGTCCTCTACTTAGAGTAAATTCTAGACACTTGACTCCTGATTACTATAATGCACCAGCCAGCAGGTATCCCTGAGCTGTATTAAGAAATCTAGGCCAAACACAATATACAGTCTCTCTAAGTAAAGCTCTCACTGTTGTACGCTGCAGGCCATGCCAACCATAGTAATTTAGCAAACAAGGCAACCAGGATCTGCAGACACTCTTCTCTGGAGGCTTAGTAAGACAGACAGCTCCTAGCCCAGAACAGGTGAGCAGGCAGTTTCTAGCAGACAGTAGAGGTGTCAGGCTATTAGTACTAGGACGCAGTATTATTGATACTGCATTGGAGGGGAAGTGTAAGCTTGGTTGTCCACAGCCTCTGTAGACTTTTGAAGAATCCATGCAAAACTCGTGCATCAACAGGCTCTGCTTACAGCTCGCTAGACCAAATGAAACTCAGGGAGGAACTCCCTTGATTTACCTCTCCTTGTCTGTGGCCCCGCCACTCCGGATCAAGAAAAAATCTGAAATGGCATACTTCAATCAGAGTCCAGGCCAAACCTCTCCAGTGTTACAGTGTCCCCACTAAGGATCTTCACCACTCTCCCAGTATCATGTGATCAGACTCTATCAAAAGCTCAGCCGCTCTGCTGGAGAATACTCACTGTCAAACGTATGTCAAGCGATTTTTAATGGGGCTTATTTACTAAGGGTCGCGCCCCGCACTTTCGTCGGATTATCCGATGTTTTCAGATTTGCACCACTGTGACAGGTATTTAACTGGGGATTGTGTCACACGTGATTGGATTTTGGGGCAGAGTGCTGACTTTCATGCGACATAAATCAGGGGACGGGTCATCGGACGATCCGACGGATTCGGACTGAGTGCGGGATTTAACTTTCAAATTGTGTCGAAGACCTGAGCGGGGGGAAGCGACACATGCAGGATATCAGGAGCGCAATCTTAGTGAATTGCGGCAGAGTGCATGATTATCGGATGATGCACTTTTGGGGAACTCGTGGACCAGGTAAGTAAATGTGCCCCACTGTGTGTTTTTCCTTTACCCGTTTATTTTGCGTTTGGGCGCAATGTAAGAATGTACTATCCTGGATGTCTTTAGTCAGTTGTGATTGTGGTAATCAGTAGCAGTCCATTTTGTGTTTTGTTGTAGGAAATATCATGGGACCTGAGGCCTACATTTTAGCCAATTACATCATTGGCCAGCCTTCTTTCAGTTTTGCAGTGTGCAAAAACAGAAGGCATATGGATGACCACGGAAAGTGTTCTCGGCCTACTGGCACATACTGAACTCAAATACTGACTATTTAATCTGTATAAAAAAAAAAAACATGCCAGTAAACACATGACACTGGAACGAGGGAAGCAACCTGCACCTTAGTTATTTTTCACACACCTGCCAATAAAGTTAAATAAAGATGAATAGAAAAGCAGGCTCAGACAAAAAATTGGAAAACCATGTTGTTTTCGATGCAAAATCCCTGATGAAATTTTTATATCTTTGTTACGACTTCAATTTTTATTTCAGGGGACAGCCGTTCCAATGAGCAGCCTATGCTGACTGCCCTCCATACACTCTTCTTGAGAGAGCACAATCGCCTTGCAAAAGAGTTGGATAATTAAACCACGTTGGTCAGGAGAGAAACTATACCAAGAAGCCCGCAAGATAATTGTGCCGTCTTCAGGTGCAGTATTATTATTTCAGTTCCTGCCCATTAAATAGAGAGTTTTCCAGTTACAAAAAATGTTTTATTGTTTTGACAGAAAGTAACTTACAAGGAGGCTGCCTTTATTGTGGGTGATGAAACTTCCAAGGAGCTCCTCCATATAATCCTACAGTGAGGACTGGACCAGCAGCAGCCATGTCTTCACCATTGGTTCACGGATGGGTCATACACTGGTGCGCCATGCGTTTATAGATTAGCAGAGGATTACTCTCCTGCCAGTCCAGAACCAGAGTTCCACTTACCAAACATTCTTTGCCCCATGGAGAAGTAGAGAGAAGGTAACCTCTAAATTTCATCATTCTACATACTAGAAAAGAATAAGTTATACTGGTATATGAGTAATAAGTAGAATTATAATAATCATTAAGCCCCCATCAAGCCATCTCTAATGACCATAATTTTACATCTGCAGGTGGAATGATCCAATCCTCAGAGGTATGATGCTGAATAAAGCCAAAATAAACGCCAGGATCAGATAATGGTGGACGATTGAGGGAACGTCTTTTCCCAGTGGTTAATAATATTGGTCGTGATCTAGCGTCATTCAATATACACGAGAGGTCGAGATCATGGGTTACCAGGTAGGGTGCGGACAAATAAAAATGCATATTTCATTATATATATATATATATATCACAATCATAAATAATCAGCAGAACCAGTTCAATACAAAAACCTAGTTCCAGTCCTCTTTATCCCAAGGCGTGTGACGGGGTAGGCAGTCTCCTAGGACGCCACCCTTGCCTCCCAAACTGCGGAGAGCTGCCTGGCCTCTATAGTAACCATTGTTATGTGCGTCTTTAAAAGCACATACCACTGATTACTGGACACAGACAATACTACTCTGGCTGCGTGATTTGACCAGGTAATGACATTGTTGGCGCTGTCTATGTCATAGAATGGCAGCAGTGTTATCCCAGTGGCTAGGGTCTAAATAAGCGGGGTCGTGCTATCAGATTAAGGAGGGGGGGAGACTGTGGTGGCAAATTTTGTAGTAATAAGTCATGCCGGGTAAGGTTGTGATTAAGTTCAGTACCTGATGGAGAAGGATTGTCACTTGTCATGGTCATCTAGAGAAGACCGGATGGCCAATTCCATATTAAGCTGTAAGTGATGTCTGTATCTGCCTACATGTGCAGTAACATTTTTTTCTGGTGTATTAT
This sequence comes from Engystomops pustulosus, assembly GCA_019512145.1. Classification (NCBI taxonomy): domain Eukaryota; kingdom Metazoa; phylum Chordata; class Amphibia; order Anura; family Leptodactylidae; genus Engystomops; species Engystomops pustulosus. The sequence goes on along the minus strand of CM033642.1, from coordinate 236,921,395 downwards.
GTGGGTATTTATAATGAACTTAAGGTAGTATCGACTTAAGAAACACCTGACTTACAGACGACCCCTAGTTACAAACAGAACCTCAGGATGTTGGTAATTACTGTACTTTGGCCTTAGGTACAATGATCAGCTGTAACAGTTATCACAGGTGTCTCATGAAAGCTTTATTGTTAATCCTGGTTTTATAACAACCCAACATTTTAAAATCCAATTGTCACAGAGACCAAAAAAAATCCCTCTGTATACAATACTACTGCCTCAGTATGAATTATTAAAATGAGGAAATTAATTAAACAAGGGGGGGCAACTTCGTTGAAGTTGACCCTGTGGTACTCCACTGGAAACTTCAAGCCAATCTGAGAAATGGGCTGCAGTTATGCATATGACACAACCAAAAAGTAATACATTAAGGGGAAGTTTTACTAAGCTAAATGGTTCATAAGTAGAGATGAGCAAGTAACTAGTCCAAGTATACTGCTTGGTCGAGTATTAGCATACTCGCACCGGCTGGTTGCTCGGACGATGTATCTGACCGGCTCGAGATCAAACATTCAATTAATAAAAGACAGTGAAGAACAGTGTTTACAGGGAAGAATAAACATTACACAATGTACAGATGTTTTCCTTGTAAGAACACATTGAAATAACACTATTCTTCACTTTGCAGGTGTTCGCGCGTGTCTCCCGCTAAGTTAGGAGATGGTGCACGACCATCTGGATGTGAAGATAGTGTTCTTTCAATGTGTTCTGCCTTAAATGGTCCTGTGTTCACTGTTTTCATGTTTTTATTCTATTCTTCTATTCTATCTTGCAGATGTGCGGTAAGGTAATTTCGTGCGCAATTTTCTTAATTCATAGGGTAAAATGAATGGGAAAGTTCTGGGTCTTTCTGCACCAAATAATCTTGATGAATTGGCCGATGTGCTAAAAACCGGGAACTTGCACAAGCGTCATTAAATTGTATGGAATTGGAAGAATTGGGAAAACACTAACTTGCTTGATTGGAAATCAATTCCACAGACTTAGAACTGGAGATAGGTAAGTGCCAATGTACAAAATAAAAATATATATACTATTATATATAGATCAGATATCATCATTTTAAAAATACTTTTCAGTACTCCAGTTAACCTGTTGTATCACAATAATTAGTTAAAGGATTTTCATCATCCATTCAGTAGGTAGTTGATAACTTCTAGACTGTTGTCGTTCCAACCATTGGATCTCCATCAATCACCAAATGGGTTCTTCAACCCCCTTTTAAAACACGGCATCATAGACCACAGAAAGTAGGATCTTGGTGGAGCAGAAGTTGAGCTTTTAAAGACTTTCCTGGCTAACAATAATAATGAACAATGGATAGGCCTCAATAGTTCGTGCGACCCAAAGAATAAAAAGGATTAGTTACCGGATGCAAAGCAGGGCGAAACTGATAAAAAGTCCAAAAAGGCACGATTTAAGTTTTTGTCAGTGTACCCAGCTTCCCATTACATTGCATAGAATATAAATGGAGTCATTAAGTAGTACAATCTAAAACTTTAGTAAAAAAGCTAAACTCTCGCCTATCCGTCCCTATACACAGCATTGTGTATGGGGGTCGGAAGGTTGTCAGGTCCGGCCGGAAGCTGATGCTGGATACCGGAGGGCACGGAAGGTAAGTACATCTTTATTGTTTAAGCAGCCCGCTCCGGGCCACCGATAGTTTTTTTTCAAAACTCGGACAACCCCTTAAGGTTTGAAGTAGAAATACCAAAATGATCTGCGGCATTAAGGGATTTACGACAGATGCCCTTCCTTTGTTTACTAAATGCCATCTATTCTAGATTACACAGTGTTGCCTTGTATTCTTTACTTACTGCATACAAATGTTCTTTTAGGTTTTATTTTGAAAATTCCACAGTTTTCAGCTCAGACAAAGAAGATCATAGAGTCGGTGACTTTGGCACAGATCATATGCGCTAACACCAACATTAAAAAGTTCCTCCAAATGTCTTCACGGCCAATGATTACCGCAGTATTTCATGAGTGTTCTAACTTCCAGTTATTAATTGACTCCTTGGAAAGCTTAGAATCCCCATTGTAAGTATGTCTTTAGTAAAGAAATGGAATACAGTATATTGTTCAATGTTTTTTCACTCTACACCACATTACTTACATGGTTCCTATGGAAGAGCACCATGTTTTGGAATGACCCTAACTTCATTGTATTAATAAGTACTGATTTATTAAAAGGTGTGTCCGAATTTATTTAAAATCTAGAGGTTGAAAAATTCTCTAAGGAATCATGGAGAAAATCCCGTATCTTGCCCGATAAATATCAATATCTGGTAAAACAGGAACTAATTATAAGATTTTCACATGCTGGTAAAGGTACTCCGATACACTTAAAACAAATTTTCCCATCTGTGTCACCGATGTGTTGGCATGCCACTCAGCTCGGTTCCATTGTCCAGTTGGTGGGACTGCAAGGTGATAGCCCTCCTTCTGGTCTGCGTTCTGGGACTTTATAGGCCATATGCAGAGTCTCTGGAGATCTCATACCCAGCTTTTTCCACTTCTTTCAATGCTCCCGGGTCACCGGGACATTAAAAGGGTATCCTGAGACACTTCCTGGTGGCTATGAGGTTGGTGATCCCCATACTCTGGAAGTCAACGGCTTCTCATACCCGATTGATGTGTGGTGGAGGAAGTCGACCTATTTGCCGAATGGAAGAGCCCAGAGTTAAGTATGATAAAAGGATGAAGGCTTATTATGCTTACCAACATGGGGAGAGAAAAAAGAACTGGACTGCACATTGACACATCACACATGGTTCCTGCCGCTAGGGCTACATTATATATCGAACTCGAGGTTCTTAATTACATTTTGATCAACTACGGTGACCGTAGTGTAGTGGGTCCCTACATATTGTGTGTGGCATCAAAAGGCATCCCACCTGCTGCAGAACAGCACCGTCAGGGAATAAGTTGGTTTATTACGCTTACTTTTGTTAACAGGGCACGGCACCTCCACTCTGACTACTTCGTCAGCCTGGCACAGCCAACCTTCCCCTGCTTCCCCCCAGACACTTTTTTTAACAGCCACCCCCCAAGCCCTACTGTAGAGTTTTTAAGACAAGTCAGACAACCCCTTGAGGGCTGTAGGTATAGATACCTGTAATGAGTAGAACATTGGACATTGTGACAGAATGTGCAGCCACATTGTTTAGAGATTTGTTGTTTGAAATAATGACTTGCTTTTATATTGGCTACATGTGTATTGCTGATGGACAACAATAGCCTGGCTGGTGCATTTGTGAGACAATCAAGAGGGGAGAATTCTTGAGAGCTGAACATGATTTTTATTTTTTACAGATTACTTATGAAAATCCACAGATACAAAAATGAAATCAATGGCCTAGATTCCTGCTGATCCTATGTATGATTTAAAGATTTTGTGTGTTTCCTTCTCTAAATCCATTAGACTACTATCCACAATCTCAGCATTTGTGTGCCCTGTAAACCACCAACCTATTTCAGGTGTAGTAATTTCTACCTGTGTCTGCAGTACATTTAGGGAGTTTTCCTTAGAGGTAAATTTGTCCTCTATTTGTCGAGGGGAAATTGCCATTCAGACAATAATGGAGGTGAGATACAGATCCATATGTCTAACTAGTGTTTAGACTTATTGATACTTTGTATTGTTAATTGTTTACAAAACTGAAAAAACATTTGTTGTTCCTTTACTCTTTATGTTATCAAAGAAAACTATAAGATTTTCTGAATAAAATTTGACCATCCAAAAGTTTTTGTTATTTAAGCTTTTTAGGGAATTGAAAAGGGTTGGCCACTTTACCTCATGCTTTTTTGTAATGTGTGTGTAAGTGTGGGACGGCAGGATATTAGGTAATTTAACATATTTAAGGAATCCAATGACATGTTGTGGATTAAATCAAAACCAGTTTATCATCCAGAAGGGAAAGATTCCCAGCTGTGTTTCAATTGGTTGAATCTCTTTAGTCCAGTGTAGGAACCTGGTTTGCTGAGTGAGAGGCTTTTCACTAATGTCTTGGAGTTGGAGCTCTCTTTACGAGGCTTTGCCACATTCATGGACATCATGCCATCCCCTTCTCACCGCGCATCGATAGGTGAAGGAGGGAACTGCTAGCGCAAAGGGGAGTGATAGATAAAAAATACTAGGCTTCTGATGTACTCGGGACGTTAGACCGGAGCGCCCCGGGGTTAATCATAACTCTATGTTTTCTGCATTGTGCCATAACAGAAGCTAATAAACAGTACTAAGGATTATGGAATTATGTAATATGTTCCCAGGATGTGAGAAGGAAACACATTTCCTCTTTAGCTACCTTGTATGACAGCTCCCTTAGCATTCAAGCTTGCATTCAGGAGCCGATCATAAAGTCTGGCAGGGACAGTGCTCAAAATAGGTAGAGATCACAAACCACCTTTTATGGGGAGGAATGTCTGACTTGATGAGGGAAAACAAGAAAGACTTCAATTTAAATATCAAGGAGCGAGGCCGGCAGTGACCAGCCGGGGGCATGAACGCTCAGCTGTCACATTTCTTTAGTTTCTGCCGGAAAAACCAGCAGAGACATAGCAGAAATGTCTGCCAGTTTCAGACCTGGTCTAAACCAGGTCCTGGCAGAGATCCATGTAGACCCAGGCATGTCATTTATACAGATCGTCTTAACAATGTACTGGGGGATAATTGTTACAGATGCATAGAAAAACGCCACAATACTGCAATACAGTAGTGTTGTAGTATATGGTAGGAACAATCAGACCCCTAAGGTTAAGGTACTTTAGGGGGGACGAATTCAGTTAAAAAAAAAAATTGTAAAAATATTTAAAAACGAAATAAAAAAAACCCAAAAGTGCAAATAAACCCCTTTCCCTAGAACGATTTAACATAAATACATAAAAGGTCATAAACATGTTGGTATCGCCACTTCCGAAATACTGATGTATGAAGATATAAAACCAATTATACCTGTCGGTGAACCTGTTAACGAAAATAGTCTCTTAAGTCCAAATTGCCACCTTTCGCCTTTTGCTGAAAAAAGCTCCAATATAGTTGTTTCATTTCTTAAAATATTCTCATTTTCCTAGTCCATGTGCAGTGATTTTCATGTGCAAGCCGGCTGCTTCACGTTGAGGCTACATTCACAAAAATGCCTGGTCAAGTGAGCGGGTGGTACATACATATCGGCGCATGGAAAGGAGGAAGGTTGACCACTCCCCTATCTTCCCCCGTGTTTGCACAGCGCCGCAACACGGGGGAAAGATAGGACCGATTCCTATTTTTCCTGGTACGGAGGTACGGTGCCGCAGTGGCAGCCATATGACTCCGTGCACCCATTGCCGGCCTATGGGGGAATATGTATGCTTGCAGCTTTCTATCAGTAACATAAGTTTCCCTTACAGTCATATTCATGGGGCTAAGGCTGGGTATGAAGAGCAAACCGCAATGTGCCGAATTATGAGAGCTGGGGGACATCACAAGTTCTTGGGAACAGTCCCATAGGATGAGTAGAAGAGGAATAAGGGCTTGGGGATTGTCCATTGCATTAGCCGACGGAAACTGGAGGGGCTCTGTGATGTCCACCAGGCCCCCTCAGCTCATAGGCATGGTATTTTAAAATTCAATTTAGAAAAAGGAAGATATTAGATAGGGAGCCTCCTTCTCCAGGTGCTTTTGCTTATTCGACCTGGGAAGCCCACCTGAGGTATGCCCTGGACTCACTTGTAGAAATAGACGTCTTGATGAAGCGACAAAGTCTGGGGTTCCCGGGATAAGCCGGCTGGGGTACAACGTGGTGTCTCCAGCTGAAAAGCAGTTGGGAACAGCGATGGCTCCTTTTGGAGCAGATGTTAACCCAGTCCTATGAGGGCCTTTAAGGTTTAGACCTGGTGAGACCCAGCAAGGCAAAACACAACGTTTTCCAACTCAGTTATTGCAGAAACAGGGCACGTTGTCCCTTTTCCATCTTGCATGACTCCCAATTCACAGCCAAACGCACTACAGGCTTCAGCTGCGTTTGTCAGCGCAGGGGAGTAAAAGTGCTATTTTCCGTGTATAATGCCTAAGTGCGACGATTCACTAAGATCGTGCACCAAAAATAATGAATCTGTGCTTCCCCGTGATGGCCTGACAGAGTTCACCATCTTTTTGTGATCCACCTTTACATACGTTGTGCAACAACACAAACTTGCAATTTAAAATACGGCGCTTGGTCCAATAGTCCTTACCTACTGACGGAAACGCCCTAAATTGTTTAGCATGGAGGACCAGACGCAGCTGCGCCACAAAGGGCTCACGCGAACAATAGCGCCATAGACAGTTCTTAAATACTATCATATTAGGAAAAAACTGCCCAAGCTAAAGAGTAATTAAAGGTACCAAAAATGCCAACACACTATATGTCAAATTTACCCCAAGAGAGACCAAGAGAAAGTGTGTATAGGCCAAAAAATATTACAAACTTATTCATTATTGAGCACCACATAACAAACATTAAAATACCTAAAAAGTTACAGTACATACAACCTTGACCCATGTATTGAGATCAGATAGGATATCAATACAATCACTCACCCCAATAAACAGTAGAGTAGTTGTTTATTGTTCCTGTCAAAATAATGAGTAAATGGGAACTTTAAATCGTACATAGATGTTAAAGTAAGTATAGGCAGTTCATCTCGCGGCTTACAAGCCGCGCGACTTGCTATCAGTCTTGCCACTTCGCCGGCTCACAAGTCTTCGCGCGACTTGATACCAGTCAAGACTAGTCACATGATTGTACATAATCTTCGCGAGACGTGTGTTAGACTGGCCGCCCCTGCTTTGTTATACCCCGCGGGGGCCTGGATATAATACTATACAGGTGCCAACATCAATATGAGTATGTATTGGCCACAATTCCACCTGGGAGGGGTCAACATATGTATATATGGCGGACGGAAAAGTCCGAAAACAATAGGACCCCGCGGAAGTCACCCCAGCGACGAACGCTTGGGGATTTTCGCCCACATCGCCTTTGCACACACTGTGTTTATCTCAATCACTATGGATGGGTAACTAGTACCGCTGATCAGTCATTTCTCACTTCAGGTGGGCTTTTGTTCCTGTTAGCACCATATGCATACTGTCCAAACTGCATATACTTACTTTAACATCTTTATGTACGATTTAAAGTTCCAATTACTCTTATTGAACAGGAAAATAAGACAATCATCTACTGTTTACTGGGGGTGATGTGATTGTATTGATTATTGTGATCTCAATACATGGGTCAAGGGTATGTACGTATGTACTTTTTAGGTGTTTTTAAATGTTTTAAAGATGAATAAAGATTTGTTATATTTTTTGGCCTATACACACTTCTTCTTGGTCTCTCTTGTTTGGTAAACTTTTAAATACCTGTGAAAGCCATGTCTGTTTTAGCCAGAAGAACGACACAATCGACAAAAGTGCAGTGGGACCCTAGTAAATGTGCCCAATTAAGTAATCAGGTTACAATCATCAAAATCCCAGTAGCCATCTGTTTGATCTCCCACCTATTCACCGCTTAACCCTTTTGGACCAGTTATTTTCATTGCAGGAATCTCCATCGTGATACTGCCGAAAATGTTTTGCAACATACATTATTAACCTCTTTGCTAACTGCCCATTCAGATGTTTTTAGTCCTGATATTCAAACTATGACAGGTGAATCCAAAATAGCTGAGATTTACAAAATGTAGTACACTACATTGTTTGTGTTTCAGTTGATAAAATTTTTTATTAATTAGTATATCAATGTCAACCACAGTTTTTACTAGGTTGTGGATCTCTGCAGCAATGACATTATTAGAGCCACACTGTAATATCCCAAGACTCCAACCAGTGCGTTTATGTTCTCTTCAGCAAGTAATTTTTCTAGGGGGGCAAAGTGGCACCTAAAAATGGGGACTTACCCGTGGGAAAAAACCGCATTCCTTATTCCAAATGTTTTTCATCACTAAAATCTGACCACATGGTTCATATATGGCTTGCTGTCACTCCTCCCACGCGCAACATAGCGGTGCACCCTCCTTGCTCCTTCACGAGGTCACAGCCAGGTGAGCTGACAGTTGGGAGAGGGAGGAGCTGTACAGAAAGCCCACCCCCTGTGACTCTAACAGAGGATTAGTGCAAGAGGTGCAGGTAAGTATAACACACAATTATATTGTAATGCAAATGCTTAGACGGAAAGCAGAAAGACAGATTTGCTAAGAGATGTCATGGGGCTTTTGCAATCTGTTTTAGGAAATGAAAATGGATGGTCCCTGGTGACAGGTTCCTTTAAAAACCTCATCTACAAGGATAAATAATTTAGTTTTAACATAAAGTCAGGATCAGGGGGAATATTAGATACATAGAGTCATTTTTTATTCATAATATAGTATAACCCCAAATTCAGGAGAAACCGTCCACCTTTTTCTGCCTTTCTAATAATAAGATCATGATTGCATTTAAGTTCAGACAGAGCATGTTTGTTAAAGCAGACAACTTATCATTCGTTTGCATACATTTCTGCACTGCAATGATTGCAACGGGTGTCAAAAGGCGGATTATGACCAGTGTGAAATTGTCTGAACACTGGGTTCAGCCAGTCGCATTTTAGAGTGGGTTTCCGGCGATTTCCGAGTTGCGCCCCCATTTAACAGGGGATTTTGGACCACGAGATTGGATTTGGTGCATTGGCGGTTTTGGCTTTACATGACACAAATCGGGAGGGCGGCCTATGGGCGATCGAACAGATTCAGACAACCCGTGGGGATTTAACATCGGAAATTGTGTCACAAGACACGCACTTACAAGCCCGGAAAGAGAAGGTGAACTCCGGCGGAACATCATGGGGAAAGCGACAGATCCAGCGAAATCGGCGCCAGCTCGGCAACACAGACTTCATCTTGTTTGGACCGTCCGTATCAGGGATCGCGGACCAAGACTGGGTAAGTAAAATTGCCCCACTCTGTCATCAGTGCATCAGAGTATTCGGAGTCTTGGGATATTACAAGTGGGGGCTCCTAATAGATGTATTTGATGCAGGAGTTTCGCAATGATATAAAGATGTGATGATTGAGATTGATAATACTAATTATAGAATAAAAGATTTATCAAATGCAACACAAATAATGTAAGTGTAGTAAAATGTGTACATGTGTGTAATCTTGCTATGTTACATGCACATCAGGTTTGAAATTAGGAGTAACAAAAACATCTTAATGGGGCAGTCAACAAAGAATCTAGTGAGGCACATTTACTTACACCCGGAGGAGTTCAACCCAAGTGCATTGTTCTGACGATAATGCACTGGCCCCAAGTCACAAAGATGTGCTCCGATATCTGCAGTGTACTTCCCTGCTCAGGTCCGACAGAGTTAACCTTCTTCTTCCTGGTGGATGTAAGTGCATTGTCTTGCAAAACCAAAATGAAAGTTAAAATACCCGCGTCTCAGCCAACGCACCCCCCCTCCCAATTCTGTACTCATGGAAGCAAGCAGCTGCACCAAAATTCGATCACGCGCGACACAATCCTTTGCAAATACCTGCAACAGCGGCGCAATACACGAAAACAGAACAGTTGACGAAAGTGCGATCCGTGACCCTTAGTAAATAAGTCCCTTGTCGCCAAACATTTTCAGCAGTATCACGATGGAGTTTCAGCTGCAATAAGCACACTTGGACTGGAAAGGGTTAAGCATGTCAAAACAGATGGCTACTAGATAGGGAAAGCTATTGCATTTAAATAAATCAATACTATTAATCTCATGGACTTATGTGAGAGAAAACAAATTACATTGATTAGGGTGTGTTGATTGTGTTTTTGAGGAATGCACAGATTATTTATATATATGTCTTTGTATGTGATTCTACTCTTTCTGCTTGAACCTTTGCATTCACACACTGAGAACTGATGTGTGTGATGTTTGGGGTATACTTTAGACACTATGGGGCAGATTTATCAAGCGTCTGAAGTCAGAATATTCCAATTGCCCATGCAACCAATCACACTCCCCTTTAAAAAATATTCATGAGCAACTGGTGAAATAAAAGCGTAGCTGTGATTGGTTGCCATGGGCAACTGGAAATATTTGACTTTCAGACTGCTTGATAAATCGCCCCAATATGTGTTAATTCACTATGTTTAAAGACCTTGACGGTCAGAAAGCGACAGTTTGTTTGTGCTGTATTGTTTTAATTGCTGTTTTGTAACGAATAAAGCTGGATGCCAATTTTCTGTTTTGACCCTGAGTGCCGACCTTCCTTCTGAAGTGTTGTTCATCATTGTACTAGAAATAAGAGAGGATATCCTTTAAGCGGCTGCCACCCGATTAGTGAACTGATTATATTCTGGTGTGTGAATTGCATTTGAGTCCATAACCCTATCTCCACGTGGAGAGACTGACTGCCACTAAATAATGCTCCTCTCCTTCCAACTCTTCCCGGGGATATGGCTCTGTTCAAACTGGGCTAAGCCTAACAATTGACACTATTGCTATGCCATGCCTTCAAGCCATAGACATTCAAGTATGATAGCCAATTTAGTGGATACCTTTTAGATACAGTTATAGTGAGGGTTAGAAGCAGGGTAGTCCAATTAATCCATATCTACACATATTTGGCTCATAGACCTTAAGCTAATTAGGGTATCACTGTGTTTTAGCATCATACTGACTTAGCAAAACCATCCGCTCAAAGACAGAAAAGGGAACTTGACATCTCAATCCGGAAAGCAACAGCAACACAAAAAGGGAATAATGATGAATGTAATACTAACATGTTTAACTGTTTAACATGGAAAGTAAACTAATATAAATGTTTCAGTGAGATTAGAGAGTCACTATAATGTATAAAGAGATTAGTTCAATATTAATTTGTCAAGATGATGTATGTTATACGCCTTTTATGATTAGCATAAATAATCACAATCAATATTAGGATTTTTGCCAAGACCCTGAGTCTGTGTTGATTGATCTGTTCCTGAGCACCAACTAACTATTCTAAGTCCATATACTCATGCACTGTTCGATTGAGGGACCAGACACCAACAAGGTACCAGGGGAATTCAGCTGCCCCAAACCAAAAGGTCAGGCCCCCTGGATGGGAGGATGTTGCAAGTGGCTTTTCACAAATGTGGATAATTACTTCTGTGCCTGGAGGATTCACAAAGCTGCGGATGTACTGAACATAAAACTCTCACAGTATCTTTATTCCAAGACTACAGCACAGCACAGTAACAGGCTGCGGTAGTAGGGCTGAGGTGGCTGAGGCTTACTGCCTGGGTCTTACTGCCTGGAGCAGTCTGGATGTAGCTCACAGGCTGTTCGTAGTGGCACTAGGGTGGAGAAGGTTTGGTTGCACCAGAGGAGTTTAGGCAAGCTCTGTATGGAGACAGAAATGCAGAGGACCTAGCAAAGAGGGGAGAGAGTAAGAGGGGAGACAGCACCATCAGACGCAGTCTCCTGCCTCCGTGCTCTCACGTTGTTCTAGACTGTTCTACTAGTTTGGGACCAAAATAACAGCTAGAGGAATATTTCCTACCTTATCTTCCTACTCTTTAGGGAATTCCAACCTTAATCAACCAATAACAGAGCTTGCTCGATATTCGGGAGTGATAACATTGTTATACATAATATGTCAGCATTAATTGACTTAACCCTTCCCCTAAGACACAACAAGAATAGCGCACACTGTGATGAAAGTACGGATTCAAATCTGTGTTGGGTCTAGGCTTCTAGGGGTCCGACTCACGATCCCAGGTTCACATCAAAAATCCAAGACAAGGAAGCAGCATCCGGAAACTAGTGTTTTATTTCACCCGTAAAAGTGCTCTTCAATTACCATTTCCAAGCATAGGGGTGTTACATACAGCGGTTTATATCCCCCCGCAGGATGTGACATCATCAAATGAAAAATCAGTAGAAAAAAATCATGTGCGATTTAAACCTATTTATTATAATCACATAGGGGGTCATTTAACTCTAAGGTCCGATTTGCGTTTTCCCGACGTGTTAGTCCGAATATTTTTCATTTGCACGCACCGTTTTACCCCTGAATTTGCCCCGGATTTTGGCGCACGCGATCGGAGTGGCGCATACGGCGCCGGCCATGCACGTGACGGACAATGGGGCGTGGCCGAAAGAAAACCACGATGGTCGGAAAACTGCCCACAATTTTTAAAAAAAAAATACTGCTTTAGCTGTTGCGCTTACCTCACTCAGCCCGCCCGGTGTTGAACTCAAGCGGTTCCGATGCTTCTCTGCACAGCAGCGCCGCCACCTGGGGGAACGGCGAGGAATACCTTAATACATCCGCCGGACCCGAAGCCAGCGCAGAGAACGTCGCCCGCTGGATCGCGAATGGACGGGTAAGTTAAACTGCCCCATAGTGTCAACACAATCTTAATGCTGTATTAATCCAGCAGGTTGCGTGTTATATAAACTGTAATAGTACCCGACAATCAACCCAGGGCGCCGTAACGTCAACTGGTTTTTTCAACAACCCACAGCAGGCATGTCAATTGTGTTGCGCTAAGCAAACTCAGTTTAACAGACAGGACGCTTCTCTGTAAACACAAAAAATATCAAGGCTTACGAGTACGTCTAAATGCTCATCTTATCTTATTGTGGCATGCCTCTGATCCTATTTCGCGTCCTGTGGACGGGGCAGTCAAACCCCCCGATGCTTGATCTCACCGGGACTGATGTGATCACGTGGGATGTTCCCTTATGTACATGCCGCCAGCAATTACTTTTACACACGTATCATCCAGTATCGTTTACTGTCACTCAGAATTGTTCTCACTTCATCGGGACTTCTCACCCCAACCCAGCGCATGCCATCTCAGTGTGGCATGGTTTATATATTTTGCCCAAAGTCAGGTAGATGTAGGCAGGAGAGGTTTATCCAAACTGAAAGGTTTTGTGACCCTGTCTAGACGATATCCCACTCGGAAAAATAGATAGGAAACCACTTGGTTGGGGTCAGCTACGTCAGGATCCACCTAGTCATGGTGAACTTCTGCATAGCTGATCGCTGTGTCCATAGGAACATCCGTTTCTCCGTTATGCTCATTAAGTCATCATTCTTCCAGTAGATACTGTGAAACATGTCACATATGTGGAGGTGTGCCAAGTTAGATGACCAAAGGAGAACCGCAGGCAAAACCACCCATTTCCAAGGAAAAAAGATGTTGGCAGTCGGCTCGGTGCGGCAAAACATTGTGAAAGGATCTGAATCCTAGGATTTTTTGTGCGAATTAGTTGGTGCGTGAACGTTTGGCCTACCCCGCAGGGGTCTTGTGTCAGGCATCAAGCAGTGCTGTTGAGGGACTCACTCCATTACTGCGTTTACTGGCCAGTCAAAAGCCAACATCTCGGGAGCACCATAAGGACTGGAGCATACATCATATCGTATGAAGGACCATACTAGAAGCCTATTAACTGTCGGAAGCCCAGTGGCTAATTAGAGGGAACTGGTGCAGATACGTATACTATCCCCACTGTAAAAGGGTCAACTTGTAACCTAGCTATACTATTTATGACTTCACTGTCCACGATTTATTATCTGTGGGATTAAACTAATTACTCACTAACAACTAATTACTGATCTAGCCTATTCGGTATGGTAGTGCTTTTATATGAGGGGACAGGCGTGTTTCTTGTAACGTACGGTGTTTTTCTACTTCTTTTTTCTCTTTTCTTTTTCTTCTTTCCTCTTTTTCTTTTTCCCTTTTTTCCTCTTTTTCGTTTACTTTTCCCCTTCCCTCCTTTTCTCTCCTTTTCCGCCTTCTTTCTTTCTTTTGCTCTTTTTTTTTTCTTTTCCTTTTCTTTCTTTGTTTTTCCTTTTTTCTTTCTTCTTCTCTGCGGTGCCTTTTCTTTCTTCCCTCTTTTTGTCTTTTTCTCTTTCGTTCCTTCCCCTTCCTTCCCCTTCTTTTTCCTTTTTTCCTTTCCTTTTTTTTTTTTTCCCTTGTTCTCTCTCCTCTCCTTCTGTGTAGATCGCATGGTAAGGGGTGAGAACGTTTAGGTCTTCCTCCACAGGACCCCACTTGGCAACTAACTATCTATTAACAAACTACTGGCCAGTTACCCATATCCACCCAAATAACTAACTAAGTAACTTATCCGGCTTATAGTTGCATTGGGGAGGATACGGTATTCTATTTGCGGTTACGATTTCCTTGTTAATATTAGTTTGATTTGGCGGGGTTAGGCTCCCGGAATTGTGCCCTAGCAAAGGGGAACATCTCTTAGTTATTTCTCTGTTAAATAGTTTTTCTTTTGGCAAGATTTCTAACAGCGGGTGTGGCTTGAATTGCCAATGACTGAATAGGCAACTTTTCTCGTAAATACTACCTTATCTCACTATCATTCCCTATGTGCTTTGACATTTGCATTATGGTAAGTGGGTTAAGTGGTAAGACACGGGATTGACAGTCCCAGACTAGTAGGTACGGGCCGACAAGTATGCAAAATTAGATAAAACGGACAGAACTCCCCCCCCCCCCAGTTAAAAAAACGGGATTGGTGCTTCTAATGTTGAAAGAATTAAGGGATGAGATCAAGGATATTAACCCACTTGCCCGCTGCAAGTCCCCTTTCCGTTTTTGAGTTTTTCATTTTGCATTCCCCACTTCATAAATTATACACAATTTTTTTTTATTTTCCATGTGACAGAGCTGTTGTATGTTATTATTATAAACCAAATTTACATCAAACACATTCGGTGGGACTTATCTTAATATTCCAATGCCCATGTATGGGAGCTGGAAAAAAATTCCAATGCAGTGTAAAAAAAAACACGCATTGTGCCGATTTTGTGGGCTTGGTTTTTTACGCCTTTCACTGTATGCCCAAATGACAGGTCTTACTTTATCTCTTTGGGTGAGTACGCTTTACAGGGTCCAAATTTGGATAGGTTTATCATGGTTTAATACAATTACAAAATATTAAAAGACCTCCGTTCAAACTTTGGGGGGGGTGGTGCTGGCGGGGGGGATTTGACATTTCTTGCGCTAATACTTTTTTCTTACTAGGTGAAAAATGGAAAAAGATGGTGCCGGCCACTCCCCTCCAAAAAGAGAATCTTCTTATTCAAAGAATAGATACGGACAGGGAGGCGGCAGCACGCTTAAAACTTACTCTGGAGACGGACCGTCTTGCGCCTACTCCGCCGCTGTGTTCTGGAGTATAAAACAATAACTTTTTATCCTTTGGTCATTACTGAGCCGTTGGGAGATGTCTGTTTGCCACTTTTTGATCTGACCGTTTTCATATGTTATCATTTTCTCAGGACTGTACACCCTTTTGATCACTTTTCCATCGAATTGAACTTTTTTTTTCCAATGGCAAAAAGTGCTCATTTTGACTTTTGGGTGTGTTTTCTCAGACGGTGCTGTCTATGAAAATGCAGTGAATAAAAGGTTTATTATGATTTTGATTAGATGGGCATTTTTTATGCGCGCTATATAATGTGTTTATGATTTTTTACTGTTTATTTATATTTATATCAGTTTGGGATTTTAAGGTGGCGGTGATTTGATGTTTTTCTCTATTTTTATAAAAATTTGTTTTTGTTTGTTATTTTTACTTCTTTCGATACCTGGGTACTTTAACCCGTAGGTTGTCGTAAGATCCATCAACTATTACTGCATATACTATCAGGCATGGCAGTTCTATATGGGGATTTTGTTTCCTCTTCAATAACCAACCCCCTCTTCTTTTCCCTTTCCCATGATTCCAATCGCCTGCTAAACACCTCAGCAGCCTGGGGGTCGGAGACTACACGATTCGCCGATTTGTTTCTTCTTGCTGAGGCTGGTTCATTGTTTTTGCTTTGCGCGGCCGGATGATGATACCCCTCTCTCTCCCCGCTCTTCGTGTCCAGGGACCGCGAAAGACTCTCGGCTCAAGCTGGCTGTGGTCGCCCATTGTGACTGACCATCTTTTTGACAAGCCCACCGGATACGAGCACTGCAATAGAAGATCTACAACCAAGTTAGGGTTAGACAGAAGATACAGGAGAGATGGTTCAAAAAGTTGGACAAAGAAATGGCCACTGAAAAATTATTACCGTAATGAAGAAAAGGAACATTTAATGATTTGATCACGACCGTGCATGCTGTACATGGGGAAATTTGCCCCAGTTATCTAATAGTAACCCATAAATCAGTGAAATTGTGTGCGGGGCTGCACCCTGTACAGTGCACAGGGACTCAAAAGGTGTCAAGTCTCTATGTAGATTTACCTTAGATTTGATGACTTGATAGAAGTGCATTAGTTGGTTGTATTCCGATTGTGCACGGGAATAAACTTCATCCATTTTTGATGTATCACTTCTGAGTAGTCTGGTTAAATACATACCTCAGCACCATTATATAATACATCCTTAATACAAGCTTATTCCTTTTAGACCTTAAAGGACACCTGTCATCAGGTCTGTGTCACTTGTCCTGTCACCACTACCTGTTGGAGCAGCTCAAAAGGATCCCATTCCAGCCTTTATCTAGTTATTTCATACATTAATCATTATAAAATCATCTATTCTTTATCATGTAAATGAGCCTGGTCACATGGTCAGAGGCAGTGATGTCACTCCTGTTCCCCCTCCCCTCTCCTCCCCCTGCTCATGTCTGTGTGTAATGTATAGTAAAGCATGGCTAGTGTGTGTGTTGCATCTGCTGACATGCTGTATCCTCTTAATATACAGGTGAGAGACACAGACATCAGCTACACATGAATCTGACATGTTCTGCTGTAACATGGCTGCCTGGAGCTGCTGTATCTCTCACATACACACACACATGCACACACAGGCTGCAGGGGGCGTGGCCACCAGCACCAGGAAGCACATCATTATACAGCCTCACATCATTATACAGGCTGTCAGTCATGCACTGGGGGTGTGGCTGTGCCTCCCACTCATGAATAGAGTGGACAGCTTGAATATGCTAATGCTTCATTGGACATTTCACAGGTCATTTGCATACAGCTTTAGGACCTCATTGCTTAGGTTTACAGGCATGTAGAGGGACAATGAAGGGATAGAGGCAATGCTCTCTAATGGCAGTTTATGACAATATATTTAGTTTAGGGGGGTTATTTTGCATGACGGGTTCTCTTTAAGAGTCACACTCCCATGAGGAGGCTTGGGATGGAACTCACAGTCCAAGGTTGTTTCCCTGGTGCCATGTGTCCTCCCAACCATGATTTGTTGGGAGAGTCCTTCTAAGCCAATCGTCTAAACCAGCCATTCCGGGTGGGAGACAGTTTTGTGTTCAAGAATGCTGACCAAATTGGACTCTGTTTTAAACAATAAATCCAACCTCCCGCACACTATCTTGAAGCACTTTTAGTGACAGGCTCCTACAATTGAAATGTAAGACCAACAGATTTAAATCCTCTTTTATCCTATTCAACAAGTAAGGAGCTGCTGATTTTAATGGTAACAAATGTTTAAGTGTGTATTTACATACTTGTATATGTTTGTGTATGTTTTGTATGCACTTATGGTTGTATTTTAATATATGTTGTGACATAGCCGTTTTATAGTGACAGCAATATTTTCCCCTATGGGGATTATCGTTGGACAATGCACTTTCAGTGAACTCCGCGGACAGGTAAGTAAATGTGCCCCATTGATTTCAGCGGGAGTCGCTGAGACCATTTCCTGCTGTTCAACAAGGTTGTCTCTCAGCAGGTAGATGTCAGTTTATACAATGCCCATTTCCTAGGTCAACTCATCAACAGAAGCCCCAGTTTTTTGCACCATAGCCAGAATTTCAGCCACGATAAGGTTTGCTTCATCAGCTCCATCCCCTGCTGAAATAGCCGATTCCTCTACCCCACCGATCCTTTGCTTTTTATCTGGATTCTGCAGCAGTCTCTTTAACAGCTCCATGTATTTCTATGGGCTCATACACACAGCTAAGGATTACTTAGCCTTGTTTCTCAGCCTAGTGCCCCTGAGAAAAGAACCCAATGCCGGTCCTATTCTTGGCTGTGTTTAGGTCTCTGCACTCCCATAAAAGTCTATAGGGCTATGAAAAACATCCGTGTCTCATCTGTTTTTTCAGTGGGCTGCTTAGATAACGAACTCCATTTTTTAAGCAGTCCGCACAAAGAATACTTATGGGCCTACTTTGTGGGTTACCTAGTGGAGACAAGGGGGAAAAAAGTCCTTTTTTTGGGGCTTTAGGGAAAAAAATGCTCACAGTAGGCCTACGACTGTGATTGACTAATTACTGGGTTTGAATAATAAGGAAATTCCAGGCTTGGAATTTGGAGGAGTCACTTCCCCCTCCACGATCTTTCCCCTCGTTCAGGGGTTCCACCTCCAGACTTCCAGGATGTATCTTTAGTTGACATTTTTCCCCAAAGTTTGCAAGGTAGATATTACAAAAGATTTGTAATCAGACCTCCACACAGTAAAACAAGTATCCTTGTCCAGCCACTAAACCCTTTAGAAACATAAGACAGAATGCAAACAACCGTAGTCCTCTACTTAGAGTAAATTCTAGACACTTGACTCCCTGATTACTATAATGCACACAGCCAGCAGGTATCCCCCTGAGCTGTATTAAGAAATCTAGGCCAAAACACAATATACAGTCTCTCTAAGTAAAGCTCTCACATGTTGTTACGCTCCTGCAGGCCATGCCAACCATAGTAATTTAGCAAACAAGGCAACCAGGATCTGCAGACACCCTCTTCTCTGGAGGCTTAGTAAGACAGACAGCTCATAGCCCAGAACAGGTGAGCAGGCAGTTTCTAGCAGACAGTAGAGGTGTCAGGCTATTAGTACTAGGACGCAGTTACTTATTTGATACTGCATTGGAGGGGAAGTGTGAGCTTGGTTGTCCACAGCCTCTGTAAGACTTTTGAAGAACATCCTATGCAAACTCCGTGCATCAACAGGCTCTGCTTACAGCTCCGCTAGACCAAATGAAACTCAGGGAGGAACTCCCTTGTATTTACCTCCTCCTGTTACTTGTGGCCCAGCCACTCCGGATCAAGACAAATAATCTGAAATGGCATACTTCAATCAGAGTCCAGGCCAAACCTCTCAGTGTTACAGTGTCCCCCACTAAGGATCTTCACCACCTCTCCAGTATCCATGTGATCAGACCTCTATCAAAAGCTCAGCCGCTCTGCTGGAGAATACTCACTGTCAAACGTATGTCAAGCGATTTTTAATGGGGCTTATTTACTAAGGGTCCGCGCCCGCACTTTCGTCGGATTATCCGATGTTTTCAGGATTTGCACCACTGTGACAGGTATTTAACTGGGGATTGTGTCACACGTGATCGGATTTTGGGGCAGAAGTGCTGACTTTCATGCGACATAAATCAGGGGACGGGTCATCGGACGATCCGACGGATTCGGACTGAGTGCGGGATTTAACTTTCAAATTGTGTCGCAAGACCTGAGCGGGGAAGCGACACATGCAGGATATCAGGAGCGCAATCTTAGTGAATTGCGGCAGAGTGCATGATCGTCGGACGATGCACTTTTGGGGAACTCGCTGGACCAGGTAAGTAAATGTGCCCCACTGTGTGTTTTTCCTTCTACCCGTTTATTTTGCGTTTGGGCGCAATGTAAGATATGTACTATTCCTGGATGTCTTCTAGTCAGTTGTGAATTGTGTGTAATCAGTATGCAGTCCATTTTTGTGTTTTGTTGCTAGGAAATATCATGTGACCTGAGGCCTACATTTTAGCCAATTACATCATTGGCCAGCCTTCTTTCAGTTTTGCAGATGTGCAAAAACAGAAGGCATATGGATGACACACGGAAAGTGTTCTCGGCCATACTGAGCACATACTGAACTCAAATACTGACTATTTACATCCTGTATAAAAAAAAAAACATGCCAGTAAACACATGACACTGGAACGAGGGAAGCAACCTGCAACCTTAGTTTATTTTTCCACACCTGCCAATAAAGTTAAATAAAGATGAATAGAAAAGCAGGGCTCAGACAAAAAAATTGGAAAACCATGTTGTTTTCGATGCAAAATCCCTGATGAAATTTTTTATATCTTTGTTACGACTTCAATTTTTATTTCAGGGGACAGCCGTTCCAATGAGCAGCCTATGCTGACTGCCCTCCATACACTCTTCTTGAGAGAGCACAATCGCCTTGCAAAAGAGTTGCATAAATTAAACCCACGTTGGTCAGGAGAGAAACTATACCAAGAAGCCCGCAAGATAATTGGTGCCGTCTTCCAGGTGCAGTATTATTATTTCAGTTCCTGCCCAATTAAATAGAGAGTTTTCCAGTTACAAAAAATGTTTTATTGTTTTTGACAGAAAGTAACTTACAAGGACTGGCTGCCTTTATTGTTGGGTGATGAAACTTCAAAGGAGCTTCCTCCATATAAATCCTACAGTGAGGACGTGGACCCAGCAGCAGCCAATGTCTTCACCATTGGCTTCAGGATGGGTCATACACTGGTGCGACCATGCGTTTATAGATTAGCAGAGGATTACTCTCCTGCCAGTCCAGAACCAGCAGTTCCACTTTACCAAACATTCTTTGCCCCATGGAGAATAGTGAGAGAAGGTAACCTCTAAATTTCATCATTCTACATACTAGAAAAGAATAAGTTATACTGGTATAGTTATAGCATAAGTAGAATTATTAATAATCATTAAGCCCCCATCAAGCCCATCTCTAATGACCATATTTTACATCTGCAGGTGGAATTGATCCAATCCTCAGAGGTATGATGCTGAATAAAGCCAAACTAAACCGCCAGGATCAGATAATGGTGGACGCTTTGAGGGAACGTCTTTTCCCAGTGGTTAATAATATTGGTCGTGATCTAGCGTCATTCAATATACAGAGAGGTCGAGATCATGGGTTACCAGGTAGGGTGCGGACAATATAAAAATGCATATTTCATTATATATATATATATTATACACAATCATAAATAATCAGCAGAACCAAGTTCAATACAAAAACCTAGTTCCAGTCCTATCTTTATCCCAAGGGCTGTGACCAGGGGTAGGCAGTCTCCTAGGACGCCACCCTTGCCTCCCAAACTGCGGAGAGCTGCCCTGGCCCTCTATAGTAACCATTGTTATGTGCGTCTTTAAAATGCACATACCACTGATTACTGGACACAGACAATACTACTCCTGCATGCGTGATTTGACCAAGTAATGACATTGTTGGCGCTGTCTATGTCATAGAATGGCAGCAGTGTTATCCCAGTGGCTAGTGGTCTAACTAAGCGGGGTCAGTGCTATCAGATTAAGGAGGGGGGAGGCTGTGGTGGCAAATTTTGTAGTAATAAGTCATGGCCGGGTAAGGTTGTGATTAAGTTCAGTACCTGATGGAGAAGGATTGTCACTTGTCATGAGTCATCTAGGAAGAAGACCAGGATGGCCAATTCCATATTTAAGCTGTAAGTGATGTCTGTATCTGCCTACTGTGCAGTACATTTATTTCTGGTGTATTATGTTGGGTATTTACTACTGATACATACAGGTAGTATCTGACTTAAGAACACCTGACTTACAGACGACCCCTAGTTACAAACAGACCTCAGGATGTTGGTAATTTACTGTACTTTGGCCTTAGGCTACAATGATCAGCTGTAACAGTTATCACAGGTGTCTGCAATGAAGCTTTATTGTTAATCCTGGTTCTTATAACAACCCAACATTTTTAAAATCCAATTGTCACAGAGACCAAAAAAAATCCCTCTGTAATACAATACTACCTGCCTCAGTATGAATTATTAAAATGAAGGGAAATTAATTTAAACAAGGGGGGGCAACTTCGTTGAAGTTGACCCTGTGGTACTCCACTGGAAACTTCAAGCCAATCTGAGAAATGGGCTGCAGTTATGCATATGACACAACCAAAAAGTAACTACATTAAGGGGAAGTTTTACTAAGCTAAATGGTTCATAAGTAGAGATGAGCAAGTATACTAGTCCAAGTATACTGCTTGGTCGAGTATTAGCATACTCGCACCGGCTGGTTGCTCGGACGAGTATCTCGACCGGCTCGAGATCAAACATTCAATTAATAAAAGACAGTGAAGAACAGTGTTTACAGGGAAGAATAACACATTACACATGTTTACAGATGTTTTCCTTGTAAGAACACATTGAAATAACACTATTCTTCACTTTGCAGGTGTTCGCGCGTGTCTCCCGCTAAGTTAGGAGATGTGCACGACCATCTGGAATGTGAAGAATAGTGTTCTTTCAATGTGTTCTGCACTTAAATGGTCCTGTGTTCACTGTTTTCACTGTTTTTATTCTATTCTTCTATTCTATCTTTGCAGATGTGCGGTAAGGTAATTTTACGTGCTCAATTTTCTTAAATTCATAGGGTACAATGAATGGAGAAAGTTCTGTGGTCTTTCTGCACCAAATAATCTTGATGAATTGGCCGATGTGCTAAAAAACAGGGAACTTGCCAAGAAGCTCATTAAATTGTATGGAATTGGAAGAATTGGGAAAACACTAACTTGCTTGATTGGAAATCAATTCCACAGACTTAGAACTGGAGATAGGTAAGTGCCAATGTACAAAATAAAAAATATATATATCTATATATATAGATCAGATAATCATCATTTTAAAAATACTTTTCAGATACTCAGTCTAACCTGTTGTATCACAATAATTAGTTAAAGAGATTTTCATCATCCATTCAGTAGGTAGTTGATAACTTCTAGACTGTTGTCGTTCCAACCATTGGATCCTCCATCAATCACCAAAATGGGTTCTTCAACCCCCTTTTAACACGGCCATAAGACCACAGAAAGTAGGATCTTGGTGGAGCAGAAGTTGAGCTTTTAACAGACTTTCCTGGCTAACAATAATAATGAACAAATGGATAGGCCATCAATAGTTCAGTGCCGACCCAAAGAATAAACAGGATTAGTTACCGGATGTCAAAAGCAGGGCGAAACTGATAAAAAGTCCATAAAAAAGGCACAATTTAAGTTTTTTTTGTCATTGCTACCAGTTTCCCATTACATTGCATAGAATAATAAATGGAGTCATTAAGTAGTACAATCTAAAACTTTACATAAAAAAGCTAAACTCTCGCCTATCCGTCCCTATACACAGCATTGTGTATGGGGGTCGGAAGGTTGTCAGGTCCGGCCGGAAGCTGAATGCTGGATACCGGAGGGCACCGGAAGGTAAGTACATCTTTATTGTTTTAAGCAGCCCGCTCCGGGCCACCTATAGTTTTTTTTCAAAACTCGGACAACCCCTTTAAGGTTTGAAGTAGAAATACCAAAATGATCTGCGGCATTAAGGGATTTACGACAGATGCCCTTCCTTTGTTTACTAAATGCCATCTATTCTAGATTACACAGTGTTGCCTTGTATTCTTTACTTACTGCATACAAAATGTTCTTTTAGGTTTTATTTTGAAAATTCCACAGTTTTCAGCTCAGCACAAAGAAGATCAATAGAGTCGGTGACTTTGGCACAGATCATATGCGCTAACACCAACATTAAAAAAGTTCCTCCAAATGTCTTCACGGCCAATGATTACCCAGCAGATTTCATGGAGTGTTCTAACTTCCCAGTTATTAATCTGACTCCTTGGAAAGCTTAGAATCCCCAATTGTAAGTATGTCTTTAAGTAAAGAAATGGAATACAGTATATTGTTCAATGTTTTTTCACTCTACACCACATTACTTACATTGGTTCTATGGAAGAGCACCATGTTTTGGAATGACCCTAACTTCATTGTATTAATAAGTACTGATTTATTTAAAAGGGTTGTCCGAATTTATTTAAAATCTAGAGGTTGAAAAATTCTCTAAGGAATCATAGGAGAAATCCCTTATCTTGCCCGATAAATTATCAATATCTGGTAAAATCCAGGAAACTAATTATAAGATTTTCACATGCTGGTAAAGGACTCCGGTACACTTACACCGAATGTTCCCATCTGTGTCACCGATGTGTTGGCTATGCCACTCAGCCTCGGGCTCCATGTTCCACGTTTGGTGGGACTGCAAGGTGATAGCCTCCATCTGGTCTGCTGTCTGGGACTTATATAGAGCCATATTCAGAGTCTCTGGAGATCTCACACCAGCTTTTCCACTTCTTTCAATGCTCCCGGGTCACCGGGACATTAAAAAGGGTATCCTGAGACACTTCCTGGTGGCTATGAGGTTGGTGATCCCCAGACTCTGGAAGTCAACGGCTTCTCATACCCGATTGATGTGGGTGGAGGAAGTCGACCATATTTGCCGAATGGAAGAGCCCAGAGTAGAGTGCTAGATGATAACCGGACGGAGGCTTATTATGCTTACCAACATGGGGAGAGAAAAAGAACTGGACTGCACATCGACACATCACACAATGGTTTCCTGCCGCTAGGCTACATTATATATCGAACTCGAGGTTCTTAATTACATTTTGATCAACTACGGTGACCGTAGTGTAGTGGGTCCCTACACTATTGTGTGTGGCATCAAAAGGCATCCACCACTGCTGCAGAACAGCACCGTCAGGGACTAAGTTGGTTTATTACGCTTACTTTTGTTAACAGGGGCACGGCACCTCCACTCTGACTACTTCCGTCAGCCTGGCACAGCCACCCTTCCCCTGCTTCCCCCCAGACACTTTTTTTTAACAGCCACCCCCCCAAGCCCTCCTGTAGATTTTTAAGACAAGTCAGACAACCCCTTTGAGGGACTGTAGGTATAGATACCTGTAATGAGTAGAACATTGGACAGTGGTGACAGAAGGTGCAGCAGCATTGTTTAGAGATTTGTTTGTTTGAAATAATGAACTTGCTTTTAATATTGGCTACATGTGTATTGCTGATGGACAACAATAGCCCTGGCTGGTGCATTTGTGAGACAATCAAGAGGGGAGAATTCTTGAGAGCTGATACATGATTTTTATTTTTACAGATTATCTTATGAAAATCCACAAGATACAAAAATGAAATCACTGGCCTAGAATTCCCTTGCTGATCCTATGTATGATTAAAGATTTTGTTGTGTTTCCTTTCTCTAAATCCATTAGACTACTATACACAATCTCAGCATTGTGTGTCCTTCTGTAAACCACCAACCTATTTCAGGTTGTAGTAATTTCTACCTGTGTCTGCAGTACATTTAGGGAGTTTTCCTTAGGGGTAAATTTGTCCTCTTATTTGTCGAAGGGGAAATTTGCCATTCAGACAATAATGGAGTGAGATACAGATCCATATGTCTAACTAATTGTGTTAGCACTTATTGATACTTTGTATTGTAATTGTTACAATAAACTGAAAACATTTTGTTGTTCCTTTACTCTTTATGTTATCAAAGAAAACTATAAGATTTTCTGAATAAATTTGACATACAAAAGTTTTTGTTATATTAAGCTTTTTAAGGGAATTGAAAAAGGGTTGGCCACTTTACCTCATGCTTTTTGTAATGTGTGTGTAAGTGTGGACGGCAGGATATTAGGTAATTTAACATAATTTTAAGGAATCCTAATGACATGTTGTGGGATTAAATCCAAACCAGTTTATCTATCCCAGAAGGGAAAGATTCCCAGCTGTGTTTTCAAATTGGTTGAATCTCTTTAGTCCAGTGTAGGAACCTGGTTTAGCTGAGTGAGAGGCTTTTCACTAATGTCTAGGAGTTGGAGCTCTCTTTACAGAGGCTTTGCCAATTCATGGACATCTGCCATCCCCTTCTCACCGCGCATAGATAGGTGAAGGGAGGGACTGCTAGCGCAAAGGGGGAGTGCATAAATTAAAATACTAGGCTCTCTGATGTACTCGGTGACGTAGCCGGAGCGCCCCGGGGTAATTATCATAACTCTATGTTTCTGCAATTGTGCCATACAGAATTATAATAACAGTACTAAGGATTATGGGAATTATGTAAATATGTTTCCCAGGATGTGAGAAGGAACACATTCCCTCTTTAGCTACCTTGTATGACAGCTCCCTTAGCATCAAGCTTGAATTTCAGGAAGCCGATCATGAAGTCCTGGCAGGGACATTGCTCATAAATAGTTAGAGATCACATAACCATCCATTTTATGGGCAGGAATGTCTGACTGATGAGGAAAATAACAAGACAGGCTTCACTTTACATATCAAGGAGCGAGGCCGGCAGTGGGCAGCCAGGGGCATGAACGCTCCAGCCTGTCACATTTACTATAGTTTCTGCCGGAAAACCAGCAGAGACTATAGCAGAAATGTCTGCCAGTTCAGACCTGGTCTAAACAGGTCCTGGCAGAGATCCATGTAAGACCCCAGGGCATGTCATTTATACAGATCTGTAACAATGTACTGGTGGATCATTGTTACAGATGCATAGAAAAACCGCCAAATACTGCAATACAGTAGTGTGTAGTAATATGGTAGGAACAATCAGACCCCTAAGGTTAAGGTACTTTAGGGGGACCGAAATAAAGTAAAAAAAATTAGGTAAAAAATATTTAAAAACAAAAAAACCCTAAAAGTGTAAATAAACCCCCTTTCCCTAGAACGGATATAACAATAAATACGTAAAAGGTAATAAGCATGTTAAGTATTGCCACTTCCAGAAATCCTGATGTATGAAGATATAAAACCAATTATACCTGTCGGTGAACCTGTAACAGAAAATAGTCCCTTAATGTCCAAATTGCCACCTTTTCGCCATTTTGCTGAAAAAAGCTCCAATATAGTTTGTTTCATTTCTTAAATATTTCTCATTTTCCTTGTCCATGTGCAGTTGATTCTTCATTGTGCAGCCGGCTGCTTCACGTTGAGGCTACATTCACAAAAACTGCCTGGTCATAGCTGGGTGGTCATACGTTCGGCGCCATGGAAAGGAGGAAGGTTGACCACTCCCCTATCTTTCCCCCGTGTTGCACAGCGCCGCAACACGGGGGAAAGATAGGACCTATCCTATCTTTTCCCTGTGTACGGAGCGGTACGGTGCCGCAAGTGTGCAGCTCCATATTGCTCCGTGCACCCATTGCCGGCCTATGGGGGACGTATGTATGCTTGCAAGCTTTCTACCGTACATACGTTCCCTTACAGTCATATTCATGGGGCTTAAGGCTGGGTAATGAAGAGCAAACCGCAATGTGCAGAATTTATGGAGAGCTGGGGGACATCACAAGTTCTTGGGAAAGTCCCATAGGATGAAGTAGAAGAGGAATAAGGGCTGCTGGGGATGTCCATTAGCATTAGCCGACGGAACCTGGAGGGGCTCTGTTGATGTCCACAGGGCCCCTCAGCTCAATAGCATGTTATTTTAAAATTCAATTTTAGAAAAAGGAAGATATTAGGAATAGGGAGCCTCCTTCTCCAGGTGCTTTTGCTTATTCGACCTGGGAAGCCCACCTGAGGATATGCCCTGGACTCATTGTAGAAATAGACCCGTCTTGATGAAGCGACAAATGTCTGGGGCTTCCCGGGATAAGCAGGCTGGGGTACAACAGTGGTGTCTCCAGCTGAAGCAGTTGGGAACAGCGATGGCTCCTTTTGGAGCAGATGTTAACCCAGTCCTATGAGGGCCTTTAAGGCTTTAGACCTGGTGAGACCCAGCAAGGCAAACACAACAGTTTTGCCCAACTCCAGTTATTGCAGAACAAGGGCACGTTGTCCCTTTTCCATCTTGCATGACTCCCAAGTCACAGCCCACAAGGCACTACAGGCTTCAGCTGCGTTGTTCAGCGCAGGGGAGTAAAAGTGCTATTTCCGTGTATAATGCTAAGTGCGACGATTCACTAAGATCGTGCACCAAAAATAATGAATCTGTTGCTTCCCCGTGCTGGCCTGACAGAGTTCACCATCTTTTTTGTGATCCACCTTTAACATACGTTGTGCAACAAAACTTGCAATTTAAATACGGCGCTTGGTCCAAATCAGTCTGACCTACTGACGGAACGCCCCCTAAATTGTTTAGCATGGAGGCCAGCGCAGCTGCGCCACCAAAGGGTTGCACGCGACACAATAGCGCCATAGACACTTCTTAAATACCTATCATATAGGACAAACCTGCACAGCTAAAGAGTAATATAAAGGTACCAAAAATGGCCAACACACTATAGTGACAAATTTACCAAACAAGAGAGACCAAGAGAAGTGTGTATAGGCCAAAAAATATATACAAATCTTTATTCATTATTGACACCACATAACAAACATTTAAAAATACCTAAAAAGTACATACGTACATACAACCTTGACCCATGTATTGAGATCAGAATAGATCAATACAAATCACATCACCCCAATAAACAGTAGATGTATTGTCTTATTGTTCCTGTCAAAATAATGAGTAAATGGGAACTTTAAATCGTACATAAAGATGTTTAAAGTAAGTATATGCAGTTCATCTCGCCGGCTTACAAGTCCCGCGCGACTTGCTATCAGTCTTGCCACTTCGCCGGCTCACAAGTCTCGCGCGACTTGATACCAGTCACATGACTAGTCACATGATTGTACATAATCTTCGCGAGACGTGTGTTAGACTGGCCGCCCTTGCGATACCACGCGGGCCTGGCTAATACTATACAGGTGCAACATCAATATGAGGTATGTTATTGGCCACAATTCCACCCTGGGGAGGGTCACATATGTATATATGGCGGACGGAAGTCCGATAACACAATAGGGACCCCTGCGGAAGTCACACCCAGCGACGAAACGCTTGGGGTATTTTCGCCCACATCGCCCTTTGCACACACTCTGTTTATCTCAATCACTATGGATGGGTAACTATGTACCGCTGATCAGTCATTTCTCACTTCAGAGTGTGCCTTTTGTTCCTGTAGCACCATATGCATACTGTCAAACTGCATATACTTACTTTAAACATCTTTATGTACGATTTAAAGTTCCCATTTACTCATTATTTTGACAGGAACAATAAGACAATACATCTACTGTTTATTGGGGTGATGTGATTTGTATTGATCTATTGTGATCTCAATACATGGGTCAAGGTTGTATGTACGTATGTACTTTTTAGGTGTTTTTAAATGTTTAAAGATGAATAAAGATTTGTATATATTTTTTGGCCTATACACACTTCTCTTGGTCTCTCTTGTTTGGTAAACTTCTTAAATACCTGTGAAAGCCATGTCATGTTTTAGCCATGAAGAACGTACACAATCCGACAAAAGTGCAGTGGGACCCTTAGTAAATGTGCCCAATTAAGTACATCAGGTATAACATCATTAAAATCCAGTAGCCATCTGTTTTGATCTCCACCTCTATTTCACCGCTTAACCCTTTCTGGCCCAGTTATTTTCATTGCAGCTAAATCTCCATCGTGATACTGCCGAAAATGTTTTGCAACAATCCATTATTAACCTCTTTGCTAACTGCCCCATTAAGATGTTCTTTAGTCCTGATATTCAAACTATGACAGGTGCATCCAAAATAGCTGAGATTACAAAATGTAGTACACTACATTGTTTGTGTTTCAGTTGATAAAATCTTTTATTCTATAATTAGTATTATCAATGTCAACCATCAGATTTTTACTAGGTTGTGGATCTCTGCAGCAATGACATCTATTAGAGCCACACTTGTAATATCCCAAGACTCCAACCACGTGCGTTTAGTGTTCTCTTCAGCAGTAATTTTTCTAGGGGGGCAAAGTGGCACCTAAAATGGGGACTTTACCCGTGGAAAAACCGCATCCCTTATTCCAAATGTTTTTCATCCTAAATATCTGACCACATGGTTCATATATGGCTTGCTGTCACTCCTCCCACCGCGCAACATAGCGGTGCACCCTCCCTCCTGCTCCTTCACAGAGGTCACAGCCAGGTGAGCTGACAGTGGGAGAGGGAGGAGCTGTACAGAAGCCCAACCCCTGTGACTAAACAGAGGATTCTGCCAGGGTGCAAGGTAAGTTATAACACACAATTATATTGTAATGCAAATGCTTAGAGAAAGCAGAAAGACAGATTTGCTAAGCAGATGTCATGGGCTTTTGCAATCTGTCTTTAGTGAAAATGAGGTCCCTGGTGACAGGTTCCCTTTAAAACCCTCCTCTACAAGGATAAATAATTTAGTTTTAAACATACAAGTAGGATCAGAGGGTGATTATTAGATACATAGAGTCATTTTTTATTCATAATATAGTATAACCCCAAATTCAGGAGAACTACCGTCCCCCTTTTTCTGCCTTTCTAATAATAAGATCCTGATTGCATTTAAGTTCAGACAGAGCATGTTTTTGTAAAGCAGACAAATTATCATTTCGTTTGCCATACATACTACTGCACTGCACTGATTGCACCGGGTCAAAAGGACGGATTATGACCAGTGAAATTGTCTGACACACTGGGGTTCAGCCAGCGCATTTTCGGTGGGTTTCCCGGCGATTTCCGAGTTGCGCCCCATTTAACAGGGGATTTTGGCACACGAGATTGGATTTTGGTGCATTGGCGGTGGCTTTCACACGACACAAATCGGGGGGCGGCCATTGGACGATCCGACAGATTCAGACAACCCGTGGGATTTAACATCGGAAATTGTGTCACAAGACACGCACTTACAAGCACCGGGAAGAAGAAGGTGAACTCCGGCGGACCTCAGTGGGGAAAGCGACAGATACAGGAAATCAGGCGCACAAGCTACGTGAATCGCACCAGACTTCATCTTTGTTGGACCGTCCGTATCAGGGATCGCGACAAGACTGGGTAAGTAAATTTGCCCCACTCTGTCACCAGTGCATCAGAGTTATTAGGAGTCTTGGGATATTACAAGTGGGGCTCTAATAGATGTATTTGATGCAGAGTTTCGCAAACTACTAAAGATGTGATGATTGAGATTGATAATACTAATTATAGAATAAAAGATTTTATCAACTGCAACACAAATAATGTAGTGTAGTAAAATGTGTACATTGTGTAATCTCTGCTATGTTACATGCACCAGTCAGAGTTTGAAATTCAGGAGTAACAAACATCTTAATGGGGCAGTCAACAAAGAAATCTAGTGAGGCACATTTACTTACCCGTCCGAGGAGTTCAACCCAAGTGCATTGTCTGACGATAATGCACTGTGCCACAATTCACTAAGATCGTGCTCCCGATATCCTGCATGTGTCACTTCCCTGCTCAGGTCCGACAGAGTTCACCTTCTTCTTCCTGGTGCATGTAAGTGCATTGTCTTGCAACACAAAATGAAAGTTAAATCCCGCGCTCAGTCCAACGCACCCCCCCTCCCAATTCTGTCTCATGGAAGCAACGCAGCTGCACCAAAATTCGATCACGCGCGACACAATCCCTTGCTAAATACCTGCAACAGCGGCGCAAATCACGAAAACCATGAACAGTCTGACGAAAGTGCGATCCGTGACCCTTAGTAAATAAGTCCCATTGTCGCCAAACATTTTCAGCAGTATCACGATGGAGATTTAGCTGCAATCAGATCACTTGGACTGGAAAGGGTTAAGCAGTCAAAACAGATGGCTACTCGATAGGGAAAGCTATTGGATTTTATGATCAATACTATTATATCTCATGGACTTCATGTGAGAAATTACTTGATTATGTTGTGTTGATTTTGTTTTTGAGGATGCACAGATTATTTATATATATGTCTTTGTATGTGATTCTACTCTTTCTGCTTGAACCTTTTGCATTCCACACCTGAACTGATTGTGTGTGATGTTTGGGGGATACTTTAGACACTATGGGGCAGATTTATCAAGCTGTCTGAAAGTCAGAATATTTCCAATTGCCCATGGCAACCAATCACAGCTCCCCTTTAAAATATTCATGAGCACTGGTGAAATAAAAGCTGAGCTGTGATTGGTTGCCATGGGCAACTGGAAATATTCTGACTTTCAGACTGCTTGATAAATCTGCCCCAATATGTGTTAATTCACTATGATTAAAGACCTTGACGGTCAGAAACGCGACAGTTTGTTTGTGCTGTATTGCTTTTAATGCTGTTTATGTAACGAATAAAGCTGGATGCCAATTTCTGTTTTGACACTGGAGTGCCGACCTTCCCTTCTGAAGTGTTGTTCATCTATTGTACTAGAATAAAGAGAGGATTATCCTTTAAGCGTGCACCCGATTAGTGAACTGATATATTCTGGTGTGTGAATTGCATTTGATGTCCATAACCCTATCTCCACGTGTGAGACTTGACTGCCACTAACATCACATGCCCTCCCTTCACCATCTTCCCGGGGATCTGGCCTGTTCAACTGGTCCAAGCTAACCATGACACTATTGCTATGCCATGCTTCAAGCCAGCCATTCAAGTATGATAGCCAAAAAAAAAAAATTGCCCCAGCAGCTCCTCTTCTATCTTCATGTTCGCAGCAGGTCATCAACAACTCCGCCTGCAGCGCCTCTTCTTTCTTCCTAATTCCTCTTGCTTGTATTTCCTTACCTCAATTCTGGTGGCGGCTGTCTCTACAGCGGCCGCAAGTGGCTGCCATCTCCTTCTCCACCAGATCTCCCAGTTCTTCTTCTTTAATATCCAGCGATGGAGGCCGCAGCTCCTGAAAAGAACAACTAAGTCTGTCACTCATCCAGACACTCCAGTTCCTATCCCCCTAATCACCACTCCTATACAGTAGATGGGGTCCTTTGTATGGCAATGGGGTCCTCAGGGCTACTTGGACTCTCTATTTATTCCCTTAAATTGCTGATTAGTTACTGAAGCTGTAAATTGCTCTATTCCCATAAACTCAAGGTTAGGGAAGCCAAGCCAAAAAATGATGGAAATGTTACACTTAGCACAAAATATAATGCAGCTGGGACCTCAAGCTTTTGGCAGAGTAGGTCAAGTTAGGCTTTGGGCAATTAGAGCTGATTATTAAGACTGTGCATACACTAGACTTAATCAATCTTCTGTGTCTCCCGGAATCAACATCTATAATTAATGCTGCATCTACAGTTATAGAAACCACCGATATCCAAAGGAAATAAAAATTCACTGCATCTACCAGGAAATATGTTAAATTCTGCTTCCACTACAGATGCAAATACATCTGTACCTCCCTCTGAAAGCAAATATTACAGCTGGCGCTATGTATAATGGGATGAAGTTACCGGGCGATGTCGGCAATGTGCTGGAGCACGGCAGTGATCTGGCTACAGTCAGCTCCACTCGCAAGGATTTGTCTTTTAGGGTGGAGAGATAGCTCAAAGCTTCTGTACCACATGTGCGACAACTATCACATAGCTCTGAAAGACATAATACAATATATACTAATCAGATTAACACTAGCCATACACATCAGATATATATCAGCAGAATTCGGAAGGAGTGGCTAAGCGTGTACTGTATAAGGGACACTCAAGTATGCCCTCAATGGCAGATGCGGGAAGAGAGAAGGCCGTGCATGATGGATCCAACATTCCTGGTCCTTTTGTTTTGGGTATTGCACCTTGCAGGATATTTCCATAATTCAGAACATAAACGGAACCTGGCACAAAAGCAATGGGCATGTCTATGGAGGAATCCAAGCGACAGCGACAGGCCCAAGAGGCTGTCCAACCACATAAATTTTTCATCTCTTCACAGGGTGGGGATTACTTGTGATCGGTGGAAATCACGAGAACAGGGGTTTACTGGACCCTAGTGAACAGAGAAGTGGTCGCACAATGCTCCATTCATCTCCACGGTACTGATGGAGATAGCGAGCATGGGACCCAGCTACTTCTGTCAGCTTCATTGTGAATGGAGCGGCATCCCGTGATATTTTAATATACAAGGGACTCCATTCCATGATCCATGGGGTCCCACCACAGGGACCTCCGACCATCGCAAGTATCCCCATTCTGTGGATAGGAGAAACTTTCTAGTTTCTGTACAACTTCTTCAACTTTCATGAAACTATTTTCATTTTTTCAAATGCCCTGAATGTAGATTACAATTTGAACAAATTTACATTTGGGTGGAATGCACCCTAAAAAAAAGAGTAGCAGTGAAGCCCAAAACATAGCCACAGTACTAACTCACTGTCAGATGTCCTCGTTGAGCTCCTGCATGATCACATCACTTATTATATTCCAAACTGGACACAAGGATGGCAACAAGGAATTTATATCTAGAAAAAACAACGGAATAAGTGAGTAGAGAATGTAAGTCAGCAGTTCACTGTAAAGAAGTGTGGTGAGAGGCAGCCTGATCCAAGGTCGTAGATAACCCAAGTGAATGAAATTAACTCTAAGTGTAGATTTATTAGTCCAGATCAGTGCAGAGTTTCTGTTCCACCACTAAAAAATGCATTGTGCTTCAACAAACTGCACTTTTGCATTTTTTTTATTTAAAGGGGGCCAGTCACCATGCATAAAATGCTGAATGACATAACTCCAATGTTTCCAAATTTATTGTGTGAATGGCTAGTACAAGTAAAGTGGGTGGTGACCTTTCAATTTTATACAGCACCCAGAGACACACCCCTAGAGAAAGTAAATGTTACCGCTTAGTTACACATATTTTCCAAGGGCAATATCTTTGAACTGGTAGATGGATTTTAATGAAACTAAATAGATCACAGGTTCAGAGGGAATACTGGGAAATATCCTGGGACCTAGGCAGAAAAAATTAAAATTGTTCATACCCAGGTCCAAACATTGGGGTAGATTTACTTACCCGGTCATTCGCGAACCGCGGCACGTTGTCCGACGTTGAATCGGAGCTTGCCGGGATTCACTAAGGTCGTGCGCCCGATATCCGCTAGGTGTCACTGCTGCGCCGAAGTCCGCCGGAGTTCACCTTCTTCGTCCCGGTGTATGTGAGTGCTATTCTGCGACACAAATTTTATTTTTAATTCCGCATTTTTCCGAATTTTTCCTGAATTCTGTCGCGTGAAAGCCGGTGCTGATGCGCCTCAATCCGATCACGTGCGCCAAAATCCTGGGGCAATTCGGCGCAAATCGGAAATATTTGGGAAACTGGTATTCCCATTTCAGCAAATAAATATTGTTTGTATAATGAAAAGGTATACAATTTATATTATACCTTCTGTATAAATTCCTCAAGGTTTTCTAGATCTCTGCTTGCTGTCATTCTATAGGAAGCAACATGTTTACTTCCAGTGGACAGAAATCTGACCATGGTCACACAGGTGCACGGCTCGTTATAACACACGGCTCTGCTGAGGGTGCAGTCACACCTTGCAATTACAACTGCAACACAATCAGTTTTTAGTGGTTTTAGGTGTAGATTTGTTTATTTAGCAGGTGAAAGACATGAATTTGATTTTGATGGAGAAACCTTTTCAACTAATCTTTCTTTCATGTTTTAAATTAACAAAACTGCAACTAAAACCACCTCAAAGCTGATTATGATGCAGTTTTATTCTTACTCTCTGATACTAACGAGCTGTGCACCTGTGTGACCATGGTCCCACAGGTGCAAAGCCTGTTATTAACCCACGGACTCTGATTATAGCATATACTCTAGATAGCCGACCCGAGTATAAGCCGAGACCCCTAATTTTAACACAAAAAATGGAAAACCTATTTTTTGAGTATAAGCAAAGGGTGGAGATGCATTGGTCACAGCCTCCCCAGAATATATCGCCTGCCAGCCGCGTGAAATACAGCCAGCCCCCAGTAGTATAAAGCCTGCCAGCCCCCTGTTAATATGTAGCGCCAGCCCCTGTATATATAGCCAGCAAGCCTTCTGTAGTATATAGCCTGCCAGCCCCTGTAGTATATAGACAGCCAACCCCTGTAGTATATAGCCTGCCAGCCAATGTAGTATATAGCCTGCAGCCCCTTAGTATATAGTGCCAGCCCCCGTAGTATATAGCCTGCCAGCCCCCTGTAGTATATAGCCTGCAAGCCCCTGGAGTATATAGCCTGCCGCCCCTGTGATATAGCCTTCCAGCCCCCTGTAATATGTAGCCTGCCAGCCCCTGTAGTAATATAGCCAGCAAGCCTTCTGTAGTATATAGCCTGCCGCCCCTGTAGTATATAGACAGCCACCCCCCTGTAGTTATAGCCTGCCAGCAATGTGATATAGCCTGCCAGCCCCCTGTAGTATATAGCCTGCCAGCCCCCTGTAGTATATAGCCTGCCAGCCCCCTGTGTATATAGCCTACCAGCCCCCTGTAGTATATAGCGCCAGCCCCCTGTAGTATAAGCCTACCAGCCCCTGTAGTATATAGCCTGCAGCCCCGTAGTATATAGCCTGCAGCCCGCTGATATAGCATACAGCTCCCTGTAGATATAGCGCCCAGCCGCTGTAGTATATAGCCTACCAGCCCCCGTAGTATAGCTGCCAGCCCCTGTAGTAATAGCAGCCGCTGACATCACAGTTGTGCGCATGTAGCTGTCGCGGACTGGCGCCGGCCTATTGCTATGCCATGCTTCAAGCCAGCCATTCAAGTATGATAGCCAATTTAGTGAGATACCTTTTAGATACAGTATAGTGAGGGTTAGATGCAGTGTAGTCCATATAATTCCATATCTAACATATATTTTGGCTCATAGACCTTTAAGCTACTTAGGTATCACTGTGTTTTTAGCATCACTGACTTAGCAAACATCCGCTCAAGACAGAATAATGGAACTTGACATCTCAATCCGGAAAGCACACAGCAACACAAAGGGAATAATGACTGAATGTATCTACTAAAATGGTTTAAACTGTTAACATGAAATAAACTAATATAAATGTTTCAGTGAGATTAGAGAGTTCCTATAATGTAAAAGAGATTAGTTCAATATATAATTTGTCAAGATGATGTATGTTATACGCCTTTTATGATTAGCATATAATAAATCACAATCAATATTAGGATTTTTGCCAAGACCCTGAGTCTGTGTTGTTGAATATTGTTCCTGACACCAAAACTATTCTAAGTCCATATACTCATGCACTGTTCGACTTGAACCAACCCAACAGTACCAGGGGAATTCAGCTGCCCCAACCCACACCAAAAGGTCAGGCCCTGGTGGGAGGATGTTGCAAGTGGCTTTCACAAATGTGGATAATTACTTCTGTGCCTTGCTGGCATTCACAAGCTGCGATGTACTGACATAAAACTCCACAGTTCTTTATTCCAAGACTACAGCACAGCAACAGTAACAGCTGCGGTAGTAGGGCTGAGGTTGGCTGAGGCTTACTGCCTGGGTACTTACTGCCTGGATGCAGTCTGGATGTAGCTCACAGGCTGTTCCAGGGCCTAGGGTGGAGAAGTGTTGGTTGCACAGCATGAGTTTAGGCAAGCTCTGTATGGGACGAAATGCAAGGCCTAGCAAGAGGGGAGTAAGAGGGGAGACAGCACCATCAACTGCAATCTCCTGCCCCATGCTCTCACGTCTGTTCTAGACTGTTCTATACTGTTTGGGACCAAATAACAGCTAGAGAGAATATTTCTACCTATCTTCCTACTCTTTGGAATTCCAACCTTTCACCAATACAGAGCTTGCTCAGAATCGGATGATAAACATTGTATAACATAATATTGTCACATTAATGACGTTAACCCTTTCCCCTAAGGACACAACAAGAGAGTAGGCAGAGCACTGTGAAAGTACGGATTCAAATCTGTGTGGGTGCAGGCTTCTAGGGGTCGACTCACGATCCCAAGGTTCCACAGTCAAAAATCCAAGACAAGGAAGCAGCATTCCGTGAAAACTAGGTTTTATTTCACCAGTGAAAAGTGCTCTCTCAATGTAGCCATTTCCAAGCATAGGGTGTGTACTACAAGGCGGGTTTATATCCCCCGCAGGATGTGACATATCAATAGAAAAAATCAGTAGAAAAAAATCATGTGCGATTTTAAACATATTTATTATAATCACATCGGGGGTCATTTTACTAAGGCCGATTTGCGTTTTCCCGACGTGTTATCCGAATATTTTTCATTTGCACCGTTTTCCCCTGAATTGCCCCGGGATTTTGGCGCACGCGGATCGGATTGTGGCGCATCGGCGCCGGCATGCACGTGACGGAAATCGGGGCGTGGCCGAAGAAAACCCGATGGATCGAAAACTGCCCACATTTTTAAAAAAAAACAATCTGCGTTGAGCTTTTGCGCTTACCTTCACTCAGCCCCCCGTTGAACCAGCGCGTTCCGATGCTTCTCAGCACACAGCAGCGCCACCTGGTGAACGGCGAGGAACTACCTTAATAATCCGGCCGGACCCGAATCCAGCGCAGAGAACTCGCCGCTGGATCGCGAATGGAGGGTAAGTAAATCTGCCCCTAGTGTCAACAATCTTAATGCATGTATTATACATCAGGTGCGTGTTGATATAAAATGTCATAGTACCCGACAATCAACCCAGGGCCCGTACACGCCAATGTTTTTTCAACAAACCACACACGCATGTCAATGTGGTTGCGAAGCAACTCAGTTTAAAACAGGACGCCTTCTCTGTAAACACAAATAAATAATCAAGGCTAGAGTACGTCTAAATGCACCACTTATCTGATTGTAGGCATGCTCTGTCTTATGGTGGGTGGGGGGCAGCAACCCGATGGACCACTGGGACGATGTGATCACGTGCGATGTGTCAGCCTGTATAGTCATCGCAGCAATCTACACACGTCACCATATCTTACTGCCTCAGAATTGCCTCAACTCTCGCTGAGACTTCTCACCCAACAACAGCGGCAGCCATCTCAGACGTGGCATGCGTTTATATATTTTGCCCAGAACAGGTAGATGTAGGCAGGAGGTTATCCAAACTGAAAGGTTTTGACTGCTAGAGATCCCATCGGAAAAATAGATAGGAACCACTTGGTTGGGGGCAGCCACGTCAGGATCCACCCAGTCATGGTGAATTCCTGCATCGCCTGATCGCTGTGTCCATCAGGAACATCCGTGTTCTCCGTTATGCTCATTAGTCATTATTCAGTAGTATATAGTGAAAACATGTCACTTGTGGAGGTTGTGCAGAGTAGATGAAAAGAGAACGCAGGCAAAATCCACCATTCCAAGGAAAAAGATGTGGCAACGGGGCTCAGGGTCGGCAACACATTGTGAAAGGATCTGAGATCACTAGGATTGGGAATGTGAGGTTGGGGTGACAGTTGGCTACGCGCCCGGGGTTGTGCAGCTCAAGCAGTGTGTGCAGTGGATCACTCCTTACTGCGTTGCTACTGGCCATCACAGAAGCCAACATTCCGGGAGCAGCATAAAGACTGGAGCATACATCAGTGATGTATGAAGGACCAATAGAAGCCTATTATCGGAAGCCATGTGGATAATTAGAGGACTGTGAGATATTGTATACTATCCCCACTAAAGGGAACTTTGTAAACTAGCTAACTATTTATGATTCACTGTCACCGATTTATTATCTGTGGATTAAACTAATTATCACTAACAACTAATTACGATCGTGCCTATTGGTATGGATGTGCTTTTACTATGAGGGGACAGGCGTGTTTCTTGTAACGTACGGTGTTTTTCTACTTCTTTTTTCTCTTTTCTTTTTCTTCTTTCCTCTTTTTCTTTTTCCCTTTTTTCCTCTTTTTCGTTTACTTTTCCCCTTCCCTCCTTTTCTCTCCTTTTCCGCCTTCTTTCTTTCTTTTGCTCTTTTTTTTTTCTTTTCCTTTTCTTTCTTTGTTTTTCCTTTTTTCTTTCTTCTTCTCTGCGGTGCCTTTTCTTTCTTCCCTCTTTTTGTCTTTTTCTCTTTCGTTCCTTCCCCTTCCTTCCCCTTCTTTTTCCTTTTTTCCTTTCCTTTTTTTTTTTTTCCCTTGTTCTCTCTCCTCTCCTTCTGTGTAGATCGCATGGTAAGGGGTGAGAACGTTTAGGTCTTCCTCCACAGGACCCCACTTGGCAACTAACTATCTATTAACAAACTACTGGCCAGTTACCCATATCCACCCAAATAACTAACTAAGTAACTTATCCGGCTTATAGTTGCATTGGGGAGGATACGGTATTCTATTTGCGGTTACGATTTCCTTGTTAATATTAGTTTGATTTGGCGGGGTTAGGCTCCCGGAATTGTGCCCTAGCAAAGGGGAACATCTCTTAGTTATTTCTCTGTTAAATAGTTTTTCTTTTGGCAAGATTTCTAACAGCGGGTGTGGCTTGAATTGCCAATGACTGAATAGGCAACTTTTCTCGTAAATACTACCTTATCTCACTATCATTCCCTATGTGCTTTGACATTTGCATTATGGTAAGTGGGTTAAGTGGTAAGACACGGGATTGACAGTCCCAGACTAGTAGGTACGGGCCGACAAGTATGCAAAATTAGATAAAACGGACAGAACTCCCCCCCCCCCCAGTTAAAAAAACGGGATTGGTGCTTCTAATGTTGAAAGAATTAAGGGATGAGATCAAGGATATTAACCCACTTGCCCGCTGCAAGTCCCCTTTCCGTTTTTGAGTTTTTCATTTTGCATTCCCCACTTCATAAATTATACACAATTTTTTTTTATTTTCCATGTGACAGAGCTGTTGTATGTTATTATTATAAACCAAATTTACATCAAACACATTCGGTGGGACTTATCTTAATATTCCAATGCCCATGTATGGGAGCTGGAAAAAAATTCCAATGCAGTGTAAAAAAAAACACGCATTGTGCCGATTTTGTGGGCTTGGTTTTTTACGCCTTTCACTGTATGCCCAAATGACAGGTCTTACTTTATCTCTTTGGGTGAGTACGCTTTACAGGGTCCAAATTTGGATAGGTTTATCATGGTTTAATACAATTACAAAATATTAAAAGACCTCCGTTCAAACTTTGGGGGGGGTGGTGCTGGCGGGGGGGATTTGACATTTCTTGCGCTAATACTTTTTTCTTACTAGGTGAAAAATGGAAAAAGATGGTGCCGGCCACTCCCCTCCAAAAAGAGAATCTTCTTATTCAAAGAATAGATACGGACAGGGAGGCGGCAGCACGCTTAAAACTTACTCTGGAGACGGACCGTCTTGCGCCTACTCCGCCGCTGTGTTCTGGAGTATAAAACAATAACTTTTTATCCTTTGGTCATTACTGAGCCGTTGGGAGATGTCTGTTTGCCACTTTTTGATCTGACCGTTTTCATATGTTATCATTTTCTCAGGACTGTACACCCTTTTGATCACTTTTCCATCGAATTGAACTTTTTTTTTCCAATGGCAAAAAGTGCTCATTTTGACTTTTGGGTGTGTTTTCTCAGACGGTGCTGTCTATGAAAATGCAGTGAATAAAAGGTTTATTATGATTTTGATTAGATGGGCATTTTTTATGCGCGCTATATAATGTGTTTATGATTTTTTACTGTTTATTTATATTTATATCAGTTTGGGATTTTAAGGTGGCGGTGATTTGATGTTTTTCTCTATTTTTATAAAAATTTGTTTTTGTTTGTTATTTTTACTTCTTTCGATACCTGGGTACTTTAACCCGTAGGTTGTCGTAAGATCCATCAACTATTACTGCATATACTATCAGGCATGGCAGTTCTATATGGGGATTTTGTTTCCTCTTCAATAACCAACCCCCTCTTCTTTTCCCTTTCCCATGATTCCAATCGCCTGCTAAACACCTCAGCAGCCTGGGGGTCGGAGACTACACGATTCGCCGATTTGTTTCTTCTTGCTGAGGCTGGTTCATTGTTTTTGCTTTGCGCGGCCGGATGATGATACCCCTCTCTCTCCCCGCTCTTCGTGTCCAGGGACCGCGAAAGACTCTCGGCTCAAGCTGGCTGTGGTCGCCCATTGTGACTGACCATCTTTTTGACAAGCCCACCGGATACGAGCACTGCAATAGAAGATCTACAACCAAGTTAGGGTTAGACAGAAGATACAGGAGAGATGGTTCAAAAAGTTGGACAAAGAAATGGCCACTGAAAAATTATTACCGTAATGAAGAAAAGGAACATTTAATGATTTGATCACGACCGTGCATGCTGTACATGGGGAAACTATTGCTATGCCATGCTTCAAGCCAGCCATTCAAGTATGATAGCCATACCCTATAGTTATAATTTAGTGAGATACCTTTTAGATACAGTATAGTGAGGATTAGATACAGTGTAGTCCATATAATTCCATATCTAACATATATTTTGGCTCATAGACCTTTAAGCTACTTAGGTATCACTGTGTTTTTAGCATCACTGACTTAGCAAACATCCGCTCAAGACAGAATAATGGAACTTGACATCTCAATCCGGAAAGCACACATCAACACAAAGGGAATAATGACTGAATGTATCTACTAAAATGTTTAACGGGGAATTCAGCTGCCCCCACACCAAAAGGTCAGGCCCTGGTGGGAGAATGTTGCAAGTGACTTTCACAAATAGGATATTTACTTCTGTGCCCTGCTGGCATTCACAAGCTGCGTTATGTACTCAACATACAACTCACAGTCTCTTTATTCCAAGACTACAGCACAGCAACAGTAACAGGCTGCGGTAGTGGCTGAGGTTGGCTGAGGCTTACTGCCTGGGTCCTTACTGCCTGGATGCAGTCTGGATGTAGCTCACAGGCCTGTTCCAGTGGCCTAGGGTTGGAGAAGGAGTTTGGTTGCACAGCAGGAGTTTAGGCAAGCTCTGTATGGAGACAGAAATGCAGGCCTAGCAAGAGGGGAGTAAGAGGGGAGACAGCACCATCAGACTGCAAGTCTCCTGCCCAGTGCTCTCACGCTGTTCTAGACTGTTCTAATACTGTTTGGGACCAAAATAACAGCTAGAGAGAATATTTCCTACCTATCTTCCTACTCTTTAGGGAATTCCAACCTTTCAACCAATAACAGAGCTTGCTCAGATCGGGATAAACATTGTATAACATAATAATGTCAACATTAATGACTTTAACCCTTCCCCTAATGCACAACAAGAGAGTAGAGCAGCACTGTGAAAGTCGGATTCAAATCTGTGTGGGTGCAGGCTTCTAGGGGTCCGACTCACGATCCCAAGGTCCACAGTCCAAAATCCAAGACAAGGAAGCAGCACTCCGTGAAAACTAGTGTTTTATTTCACCAGTGGAAAAGTGCAACGTTTCAGCTATCTCAATGTACGCTGGATCGCGAATGGACCGGGTAAGTAAATCTGCCCCATAGTGTCAACAATCTTAATGCATGTATTAATACATCAGGTGCTGTGTTGATATAAAAATGTCATAGTACCCGACAATCAACCCAGGGCGCCGTCACGCCAATGTTTTTCAACAAACCCACAGCGCATGTCAATGTGGTTGCTAAGCAACTCAGTTTAAACAGGACGCCTTCTCTGTAAACCACAAAATAAATCAAGGCTAGAGTACGTCTAAATGCACCACTTATCTGATTGTAGGCATGCCTCTGCTATGGTGGGGGCAGCAACCCGAGCGGACTCACTGGGACGATGTGATCACGTTGCGGAGCTGTGTACAGCCTCGCCGCAATCTACCACGTCATCCAGTATCGTTACTGCCTCAGAATTGCCTCAACTCTCGCGAGACTTCACCCAAACACAGCGGCAGCCATCTCAGATGTGGGCATGCGTATATATTGCCCATAAGCAGGTAGATGTGGCAGGAAGGTTATCCAAACTGGAAAGGTTTTTTGACTGTAGAGCGATCCCACGGAAAAATAGATAGGAACCACTTGGTTGGGGGCAGCCTAGTCAGGATCCACCCAGTCATGGTGAACTTCTGCATGTATCGCTGTGTCCATCAGGAACATCCGTGTTCTCCGTTATGCTCATTAGTCATATTCTTCCAGTATATAGTGAAAACATGTCACTTGTGGAGGTTGTGAAGAGTAGATGAAAAAGAGAACGCAGGCATAAACCACATTCCAAGGAAAAAGATGTTGGCAGACGGGCTCAGGGTCGGCAAACCATTGTGAAAGGATCTGATGCGATAGGATCAGGAATGTGAGGTGGAGTGACCGTTGGCTACTGCGGGGGGTTGTGCGGCTCAAGCTGTGTGTTGCAGGGATCACTCCCTTACTGCGTTGCTACTGGCCAGTACAGAAGCCAACATTCCGGGAGCAGCATAAAGACCTGGAGCATACAGTGATGTATGAAGGACCCATAGAAGCCCTATACTTCGGAAGCCATGTGGATAATTAGGGACTGGTGA
Organism: Engystomops pustulosus; assembly: GCA_019512145.1. NCBI lineage: Eukaryota > Metazoa > Chordata > Amphibia > Anura > Leptodactylidae > Engystomops > Engystomops pustulosus. Next base: position 236,877,417 of record CM033642.1, on the reverse strand, counting down.
GATCTGTATACTATCCCCACTAAAGGGAACTTTTTAAACCACATTCCAAGGAAAAAGATGTTGGCAGACGGGCTCAGGGTCGGCAAACCATTGTGAAAGGATCTGATGCGATAGGATTGGGAATGTGAGGTGGGGTGACCGTTGGCTACCGCGCGGGGTTGTGCAGCTCAAGCAGTGTGTTGCAGGGATCACTCCCTTACTGCGTTGCTACTGGCCAGTACAGAAGCCAACATTCCGGGAGCAGCATAAAGACCTGGAGCATACAGTGATGTATGAAGGACCCATAGAAGCCCTATACTTCGGAAGCCATGTGGATAATTAGGGACTGGTGAGATCTGTATACTATCCCCACTAAAGGGAACTTTTGTAAACTAGCTAACTATTTATGAATTCACTGGTCACCGATTTATTATCTGTGGATTAACTAATTATCACTAACCAACTAATTACTGATCAGCCTATTGGTATGGATGATGCTGGGACAGGTGACATCACTGCCCTCTGACCATGACCAGCCTCATTTTACATGAGAAGAAGGATGATTTACAATGAATAATTGTATGAATAACTATATAAGGCTGGGATGGGATCCTTGTGAGCTGCTCCCACAGGTAGATGTGACAGACTATGTCAGAGACCTGATGACAGTCCCTTTAACATGAAATCTGAGCTTCTCTATTACAATGATAAACTTAGAGCGACTATGACATGTCTCCGCTGTCCATTTTACTATTATATTTTTTAAGAACTCATCTTAAAATAGTTTTATTCCTCAGAATCTTGTAACAACAATAAATGTCTGCATATGTTGTCCCATAGCTAAGACTTGCCTCTTCTGGGGCCCACCTTGTGTGTTTTATGTTTTTCCCTTAGCTTGTCATAAAGCAACCATTAAATGTTTTTGGAAGTAGTCCGGCACAATTTTTGGAATCCTCTACTTTTTTTTTTCTCACAGAAAGAACCTTACTTGTGCGTTCAATACTGTTTCACACTTCTTCTCCCACCTCAATTGAAAATGCAATTTCCCCTGCCCGAGGCTGGACAGCCACCTCCCCATCAATTGCTACCTCTACCCCTGGTAATAACTTAGAACCTCAAAGGGAAGGGACAGAATTTCCTTATTTGTCTATTGAAAAACTATGACAAACCCCTGGATTTACGACCAACACTGTGCTGGGGGAAATGGACTCCAAGCATCATTGTTGATATATCAAGTCTCCCATGCTTCTTTCTCCATGGAACAACATGCTGAAATGGCAAATCATGATTTGAGTATGTTTTGAAGGTTTTTAGTAGGTTTGTGCAAGGGACTCTATGCATCATACATATACTTAGGATGCATAGATCCTGTCCTGGTACATTGTTCAATGCAGTACCAAATCATGTTCATCATGCTTTTTATAGCCTAGAATTGGGGTGCAGAGATCTTGGCAGTCCAGTTATAGCCGTCCAACTGGTGTCCCTAGTATTACGCTGAAGAAACCCAAAGTCCCAATGCTACAATAAGACCCTATGGTGCAGCACTGTAGATGATGTAAAGCTACAGTTTACCCTATGATGAAAGATGATTCATAAGAATAGACATTACTGATACACATTAACATGTGGTATGTCCAATGTTTCTTTTCTACGACCCCGTCAGTAATCAGATAATCGAAAACTCTGAGGAATAATAAAGCTATTGGAAAATAGTATCACTTCCCATACAAAGAAATGTCACTCACCCATAATGACCTCCAAAATACCACTCCAATGGTGATGTCCGGACACAGACTTTACTTCCTTGCAAGATAGCTGGCTTTTTCGAGGATTGGTCATCTCGCACCATAACGTAGACACATATCACAGGGGTACTAGAAATCCTGGGGCCCCAAAAGGATTAGGAGCTTGGTTGGGAGGCCCATAGTAAGTAGTGGAGCAGAAAAGAGGACCTTGGACTGTATCACATGCTTTTTAAAAAAAGGCGCGGCCACTTACAAACATGCGGTCCTTATTTTATAATTTCCCCTTGATATGGTCACAACCAGGAAAGTGCCCGCCAACGTAGCTGTATATGATTTATAAGAAGAATTGATAGATAGTGATATATCGGTTTATATCAGATAGGAAAAATCCAGCATCATGACACAGGTATTTTTGGAATTGTTTGAATTGTTTGTCAAGGCTCTGTATAGCTGTGTAAAAACTGTTTTTTTGCTTAGAAGCTTACGTTACGCTTTAAAGGCCACAGGTTACCACCGTGTGAGTGGTGTGGCTAGTCAGTAACAGGGTCGGCTAATAGCTTTTTAGTCAGCCAGTAACAGACACCATTACGCTACGACCACAAACAGGAGCCCAGCTTTGTGCGGTCCTCCATAGCATCTGCTGCTACGCGCTTGGTGGGGCACTGCATATTCACATTGATATTTTGGCTGGATTAAACCCATCCCATGTAATTCAGTCATTGGAAGCCAATTTTTTGATTAGGAAAGGGGTCTGATATACACAAGTAACATCTTTTCTCTTGCTGCTCTTTTAAAACAATAAATGTTTTTGCACAGGCACGGACGTATCAAATGAAGTTGTAAAAGATATCGATGATTCCTTGAAACGGGATGACAGAAGACTCCCTTATGTTCATGCAATTGGGCATTTATGGATCTGACTTGATCCTCTGTTCTACCCCAACAACATCATCATTTTTGCAAAATGTGGATTGTAATCGCTGTGTTTTAAAACTCATCCCATGTTTTCCCCTTAATGGTAGACGATTTCCTGACACATTTCCTATCCATGTTCTGGTTGTAGACTTCCTATGCAACGACTAACAAAGCCTCCCTTCCTCATACATTAGACGGCAAATCTCTTCTCTTAAAAAGGCTCGATTCCTGGTCAAATGGGCCGGCTAACTAATTTGGAGGCATGAAGAGGTTCTATCAGACGGCCTCACAAGTACTCGAATGGGATGCCTCTATAGCTGTCGGCATAAAAAATGCTTTAGGCTGATTCAGATGAGTGTGTTACATTGTGTGAGCATTTCCTGCATCCCTGTGAGACAAGCATGCCTACTATAATGGTGATTTGTCACCCACTATGATGTCTAGTATCCTCTCACTTGGGCCATGGTTGCCCCTTAAACTTTCCCACCCTACATGCATCACAGACGTGGCCCAAAATAGTTTGTAACACCAGTCCCTTATCTCTCTGTTTTTCAAGCTCATGTACTTTAGTCTTGTATCCGTTTATGGATACCCATAAAATATATGGGGTCTGTGGGTGAAAGAGAAACCCTCCTCCACACTGAAATGTCAGCAGCACCTGATATCTCCGGTTGCTGGCGGCCCTGCCATAGAAAATATATAACCTGTTCCAGTTTCCTAGGTGAACAGGCGCATGTTACTAGCCAATGGCACGGAATGGGGTGGTACCCTAGAATTGGCAAATTTTTCATGCTCAGGCAATTCCTTTTCAATTTCCCATATGAGTGATCCAGTGAAACAATGGTTCTCACTCAGTACATACTCTACTGTTTAGCAGATGAAAGTCAACAATAATTCCACAAATCCCTCTATTTGCAGTTGTCAGAAAAGGTGGCATTAATTGGTTGTTTTCTTGTGTGGGAACTGTGACTTAGGGGTCTGTGTTTGGATTGATTGAAGCAGCCCTCTGCTACTTGCATTTGACGCCCTGCCCATCAGGGTTAACGATTCTGATTGCAGTTTCCTCTATACGCTGATAGAGGCAGGTCCAGGAACTGCCTTATCTACCTGCTACTCCCCAAACCTACCCTGGTTTTCAAGTCTGATCTCTGTAGGATTGCTATTGCTATTTTGTTTGCTATATTTGTGTATTGACTTCTGCTTTGGCCTCCTGACCATTCTATTTGCTAGATCGAATTCTGTACCTTTGCGCCATCGTGTGGTTTTGAACCCTTTTTGTCCCTACGCCACTTGTCTATCTTATCTGTTGTTTGTCCCTCAGTGCCGTGTTCTCCCATTGTTTCTTGCATTCCCCTGTCTCATGACTTGTGTTAGTTTTTCTGTGTACCATGGTAACATCGGTCTATCTCAGTATCCGTTACCTGTCCACTCACCATCCAGCAGCTTCTGCAATAAGTAAGTCCTTCCTGTCTCCTTTAGGGTCACTCAAGGCCCTTGGTTAGGTTTACTGCCCAGGGCCATACCCCCAGGAAGTTGCAGGGTGAGTTCCGCACCACACTTACCTATTCTGAACACAAGTGCCAAGCCTGGTTGTGGTTGTAGTGTTCCTATACAACACATAGGGGCAATTTACTTACCCGCCCCATTCGCGATCCGCAAGGCAGTTCCTCACCGTCCCCAGATTGTCGCTGCTGCGCTTGAAGTTCCGACTGGGTCCGCCGGGAGTGCACCATCCTATACTTTGGGTGAAGGTCAGTGCGTGGTCCCGCGACCCTTTTTTGTTTCTAAAATCGGTGGTTTCTTCTCCCGAATCCGTCGGTTAACATCGTTCGGTCGGCGACCACGCCCCAACATTCGTCGCATGCATGCCGGCGCCTGCTTTGGGCCAACAATCCGATCCACGGCCGCAAAACCCTGGGCAAATACAGGAAAATCGGCGCAATCAAAATATTCGGTTAACAAAATCTGGAAACCTGTGATCTGGCCCTTAGTAAATGACCCCCATAGTCTGTAATTAAATGTTTTCATTTTTCACACCAAGTGACCCTCGCTCATATCAATGGAACAGCAGTTTGTAAATCGTATGATTCGCACAGCTTCCGGGTGCAGTCTTACAGATCCATAAACGTCAGCAGTGAATGGCCGACTTCTTACCTTGATGGCCAGCCAGGTGTTGCAGTGACAAACAACTCTCGCCACTCGCTTCGTCCAACAAAACAAAACCAAGCTGGGACTTTCGGCCATTAATCAGAACTTTCTCCGACAGGGATTTGCCTATCTCCGTTTAAAGGAATCGTCCTGACCAATGTTCAGGAGACTGATCCATTATCACAAGTACTTGTTTCGAGCAGGTGAGTATTACTAGGGTACTTGAATAATAAAAAGACAGGATCTTTTTGTACCATGTTAGTAAAGCAGAGTTGAGGGAATTAACTATTTGTATGGCTATGCATACATTTTTCTTTAAAAAATAATCTTAGTTTTTTGTCTTGATTAAATGAATACAACATGGTGAAAAAGGCCAGGAGCAATACAACTGCCTCTTCATAGACAATAATTAATAAATAGTATTAATAGTTATTATTGACCAATATAACACATACAAATCCCTAAACCCCAACATTGCACCCTCCCACACCTTATTTTCAAATTGTCTACCTTCTCGACACTATTTTCCCATAATTAATAATCATGTTCCACGTCATGCCAATAAATGAAAACAACCGGAAATATCTTAAGAGCCTGACTGTAACCCCTAATTTCCTTTTTAACTTTCAAAATGTGCACATTTTCTCATCTATAACGTACCTGTGTATTATCTTTCCTATTATTAACCACAACAAGTTAGCAGTAATCATAACAATTCCAGAAATTGTGATTATCACAAAAAGGAGAGAACTGAGAATTACACCCAATACGACCACAGACCATATTTATAGAGTATTCTACTACCACCCAACTTTCCCTCCTGTTCTAACAGTGCAATTAATTTATTAAAAACATCAAATCTTCAACACCAAAAAGGACGATTGTGCAGAATATTAAATAACTAAAAGAAGAGTCCATTGGACCTATGCAATATAAGTAATTGTATTCGTACTTTTTCCACTTCTTAACCAAACATGACCATTTTTGACAAATCTTGGCTATAATAGGACTAACTTTTCTCAATAATTTACAATACATACACAGATCAAGCGTAATCCCAAATAAGAAAAATGTTAAATCTTTCTTTAATATCATGACTGGGGTATCTATTTCAACTATGTCCCTATTGATTGGCAAATTGATATTTCCAGTTATCTTGATTTTTAAAAGACTTTTCAATAACCTTCATACTAACCTGAATTACTCACTTGGCTTCAGGACCAGCAAAAAAGATATAATCCAGTTTTATAAAATCTTATCATCCACCTCCCCCTGGCTCCCCCAACTGCACAAGTTAAGCCAACTAATATACACAGGGTTCAATGAGACCTTAGTGACAGTGAGAGAAGGGGACATCACATGGCAGGTACTCTATCAACCCGAAGGTACATCCCACTGCGTTGCCCTGCCCCTCCGTACCGTACCGTACGGGGCACGGAATGCACGGGGAGAGAGAGGAGGTTGAGCGCAGCCACCCCCGCCCCCTCTCCATAGGAAGTTATGGCGCACGGCGCCGTTACTACGGGCGAAGCTAGACATTGGACATGCGTCCGTCGCCCATTGCCGTCTATGGGGGACGTATATGGCTGTATATCCGTCAGCCGTATAACTTCCCCCATCAGGCAGTGTGAATGCAGCTTAGCTCACTCACCATATACGCCTTGCTACCACATTTGGACCAATACAAACTTTCTCCAGAACTTCCAAAGTTACCGCCGGCTCCACCCTATCAGTGCCCTTAAGATCATTGACGAGTATGGAGTCAACCAGCACCCTCCCCCAAATGAAGCCAGTAAATAGATATGTAAAGTAAAGCCCGCACCGATGAAAATGCTCTAAAATCGAATCTTAATTCCCTAATCTCCTTTTTTTATGTCTGTTTACAAGCACTTAAGCTAATTTCTAACTCAGTATATTAAAAAACGATATGCTTCAAAAACGATACTGACCCAGTCGCCGTAAGATTTCTTGAAATCTCCAGCACCAGTTGGGGTCAGTGTCCCCTAAATCTTTTACACAGGTAATAGTATTCCCAGAAAACGAGTGGTCAGCCTTTATACCTAGAGTCACAGTGTCTCTCTATAGATTCTGAATTAGCGAGGTTCAAATAAGAAGTCGTACCGGTGTATGCTGTTCCCTGGCAGTCGGACCTTATTCTATGAGGGGGCTGACCGACAACACCCCCTCCAACCCGCCCCTCGTCGTGAGGACCTCTAAGAATAGCGTCAGAAACACATATTTGCGCAATCGCTGCGGCTCTCTGCGATGCGTGCACTGACAGCGGCCACGCTGTTTTTTGACAATATATATAGAAATGATGGCGCGGGCTTGTGAATAAGCACGATGCGGGATGCTTATCCTCTGGAGGGAGAAGATAATTCCCTCCCAAGCCTTAACATATGAGATTTTGGTTTGCCCCCTTTATCTAATAGTACCCATAAATCAAGGAAATGTGTGGCGGGCGGTGCACCCTGTACAGTGGCACGGGATCAAAGGTGTCAAGTCTATGTAGATACTAGTATTTGATGACTTATGAGGATAGTGCATATTTTTTGTATTCCGATGTGTGACTAGAATGAAACTCATCCATTGTTGATGTATCACTTCTGAGTAGTCTGGTTAAATACATTACATCAGCACACATTATTAATAATCCTTAATACAGCTTATCTTTAGACCTTAAGAGTCACACTCCCAGGAGAGGCTTGGGATGGGACTCACAGTCCAAGGTTGATTTTTCCCTGGTGCATTGTCCTACCAACCATTGCATCTGTTGCCAGAGGTCCTTCGTAAAGCCCAATCATCTAAACCAGCCATTCCGCGGTGGGGAGACCAGTTTTGGTGTTCAAGAATGCTGACCAAATTGGACAAATAACAAAATAATGAACAAAGTTTGTAACAATAATCTCCAACTCCCGCAACTATTTTGGAAGACTTTTTAGTGACAGGCTCCTACAATTGGAATGTAAGACCAACAATACTTAACTCCTCTTTATCCTATTCAACAAGTAAGGAGCTGCTGATTTTATGGTCACCAAATGTTTAGAGTGTGTATTTACATACTTGATATCTATGTTTGTGGATGTTTTGTATGCACTTTATGTTTATTTTAATTGTATGTATGTGACATAGCATTTTAATAGTGACAGCAATGATTTCCCCTATGGGGATATCGTTTGGGACACATTCAGTGACTCCGCCGACAGATAATAATGTGCCCATTGACTGAGACCATTCCTGTGTTCTGCAAGGTTGTCTCTCGTAGGCAGATGTCAGCCTGTTCTTCTAGCCTAGTGTCCCATGAGAAAAGAACTCAATGCCGGTTCCTATTCTCGGCTGTGTTTGGGTTCTGGCACTTCCGCCATAAAAGTCATCGAGGGCTATGAAAAACATCCGTTGTTCTCTCTGTTTTTTCAGTTGGGCTGCTAGATAACGACTCATGTTTTAAGCGTCCGCACAAAGAATATCTTATGGCCTACTTTGTGGTGTTACCTAGTTGGAGACAAGGGGAGAAAAAAGTCCTTTTTTTTGGGGTGCGCTTAGGGAAAAAAATGCTCACAGAGGCCTACGACTGTTGATTGACTAATTAGGGGTTTTTGATATAAGGAATTCCAGGCTTGGGAATTTGGAGGAGTCACTTCCTCCTTCACGATCTTTCCCCTGTTCAGGGGTTCCACACCTCCAGACTTCAGGATAGGTATCTTTAGTTGACATTTTCCCCAAAGGTTGCAAGGTAGATATTACAAAGAATTGGTATCAGACATCCACACCAGTTTAAACGTACACAGTATCCTTGTCCAGCCACTAACCCTTTAGAAACATAAGAAAGAATGCAAACAACCGTTAGTCCTCTACTTAGATAAATTCTAGACACTTGACCCTTCCTGATTACTTAATGCACCAGCCAGCAGGTATCCCCTGAGTCTGTATTGAAGGAAATCTAGGCCCAACACACAATATACAGTCTCTCTAATTAAGCTTCACCTTGTTGTTACGCTCTGCAGGGCCATCCAACCATAGTAATTTAGATCAACAAGGCCACCAGGTATCTGCAGGACACCCCTTTCTGAGGCTTAGTAAAGACAGACAGCTCCATAGCCCGAACAGGTGAGCAGCATGTTCTAGCAGACAGTAGAGTGTCAGGCACTAGTACTAGACGCAAGTGATTATCTGATACTGCCATTGGGGTGAGTGTTAAGCTTGGTTGTCCACATCGCTGTAGACTTTTGAAGATACATCCGTATAGCAAAACTCGTGCATCAACAGGCTCTGCTTACAGCTCGCTAGAACCAAATGAAAACTCAGGGAGGAACTCCCTTGTATTTACCTCACTCCTGTGCTCTGTGGCCCCGCCACTCCGGATCAAGACCAATAATCTGAATGGCGATACTCATCAGAGTCCAGGCCAAACCTCTCGTGTTACAGTGTCCCCCATGAAGTGATCTTCACCACTCTCTCCAGTAATCCATGTGATCAGACCTCTATCAAAAGCTCAGCGCTCTGCTGGAGAATATCACTGTCAAACGTTAGTCGAAGCGTTTGTTACATGGGGCTTATTTTACTAAGGGTACTGCGCCCCGCACTCTTCGTCGGATTATCCGATTTTTTCAGATTGCCCACTGTGACAGGTATTTAATGGGGGATTGTGTCACCGTGATTGGATTTTGGGGCAGCAGTGCTGACTTTCATGCGACATAAATCAGGGGACGGGTCATCGGACACCGAGGATTCGGATGAGTTGCGGGATTTAACTTTCAAATTGTGTCGACAAGACCTGAGCGAGGGAGGAAGCGACACATGCAGGGATTCAGGATCGCGCAATCTTAGCTGAATTGCGGCCAGAGTGCTGATCATCGGATGAGCACTTTTGGGGAACTGTGGACCAGTAAGTAAATTTGCCCACTGTGTTGTTTTTCTTTAGTACCCCACGTTATTTTGGTCGTTGGGGCGGCAATGTAAGAGATGTACTATCCATGGATGTCTTACTAGTCAGTCTGGATTGTGTGATAATCAGTAGCAGTCCATGTTGGTTTTGTTGATATAAATATTCATGTGGACTGAGGCCTACATTTTTAGCCAATACTCATTGGCGCCTTTTTAGTTTGTGCAGCATGTGCAAAACAGAAGCATATGGATGTACCACGGAAAGTGTCTCGCGCCCATACTGAGCCCATACTGAATCAAATACTGACTATTGTGACATCTGTATAAAAAAAAAAACATGCCATAAACACATGACACTGGAACGAGGGAAGAACCTCACCCTTAAGTTTATTTTTCCAACACTGACCAATAGTAAATAAAGATGAATAGAAAAAGCAGGTGCTCAGACAAAAATGGAAAACCATGTTGTTTTCGATGCAAAATCCCTGTAAATGTTTTATATCTTTGTTACGACTTCAATTTTTATTCAGGGACCCGCTTTCAATGAGCACCTATGTGACTGCCCTCCATAACTCTTCTGAGAGAGCAAATCGCCTTGCAACAGAGTTGATCACAATTTAACCTCACGTTGGTCATGAAAGAGAAACTATACAAGAAGCCGCAAGATAATGTGTGCCGTCTTCCAGGTGGCAAGTATTATTATTTATCAGTTCCCTGCCAATTAAAATAGAGAGTTTTCCAGTTTACAAAAAATTTTTATCTGTTTTTGACAGAAAGTAACTTACAAGGAACGGCTGCCTTTATTGTGGGTGATGAAACTTCCAAGGAGCTTCCGCCATATAATACTACGTGAGGACGTGGACCCAGCAGCAGCCATGGTACTTCACCATTGGCTCGAGTGGGTCATACACTGGTGCGGCCATCGTTATAATTAGCAGAGGATTATCTCCTGCCAGCCAGAACCAGTAGTTCCAGCTGTACCAAACATTCTTGCCCATGGAGAAGAGAGAGAAGGTAACCTCTAAATTTCATCATTCTACATACTAGAAAAGAATAAGTTATAACTGGTATAGAATATAAGTAGAATTATAATAACTCATAATGCCCCATTCAAAGCCATCTCTACATGACAATATTATTACATCTGCAGTGGATGATCCTCTCTAGTAGGTATGATGCTGATAAAGCCAAAATCGCCAGGATCACGATACTGGTGCGACGCATTGGGGAACGTCTTTTCCCGTGGTTATAATATTGGTCTGTGATCTAGCGTCATTCATATCACGAGAAAGGTCGAGATCATGGGTTACCATGTAGGGTGCGGACAAGATAAAATGCATATTTCTTATATATATATATATATATCACAATACATAAATAATCAGCAGACTCCAGTTGCAACCAAAAACCTAGTTTCCAGTCTATTTATCCCAAGGCGTTAGACCGGGTAGCAGTCTCCTAGGACCCACCTTGCCTCCCAACTGCGATAGCTCCCTGCCCTCTAAGTAACCATGTTATGTGCGTCTTTAAAACGCACATACCATGATAATGGACACAGCATACTACTCTGGCTGCGTGATTTGACCAGGTAATGACATTGTGGCGCTGTCTATGTCATAGAATGGAGCAGTGTTATCCAGGTGGGCTAGTGGTCCTAATAAGCGGGGTCCAGTGCCTATCATATTAAGGAGGGGGGAGACTTGTGGTGGCAAATTTTGTAGTAATAAGTCATGCGGGTTAAGGTTGTGATTAAGTTCAGTACCTGAATGAGAGAGGTTGTCTTTGTCATGAGTCATCTAGGAAGAAGACCATATGGCCCATTCCATATGTTAAGCTGTAAGTGATTCTGTATTGCCTACATGTGCAGTACCATTTTTTCTGGTTGTCATTTGGTGTGGTAATTTATACTGAACAAGTAGTATCCTGACTTAAGAAACACCGACTTACAACGACCCCTAGTTACAAACAACCTCAGGATTTGTGTTAATGTTACTGTACTTTGGCCTTGGACCATGATCAGCTGTAACAGTATAAGGTGTCTCATGAAGAGCTTTATGTTAATCCGGTTCTTATAACAACCCAACATTTTTAAAATCCAATTGTCACAGAGACCAAAAAAAATCCCTCTGTATACAATTACTACTGCCTCAGTATGAATTATTAAAAATGAAGGAAATATTATAACAAGAGGCGGGGGCACTTCGTTAAGTTGACCCTGTGGTATCCACTGGAAACTTCAAGCACATTGAGAAATGGGCTGCAGTTATGCATATGACACAACCAAAAAGTAATACATTAAGGGGAAGTTTTACTAAGCTAATGGTTCATAAGTAGAGAGAGTCAAGCAACTAGTCCAGTAATACTGCTTGGCGAGTTTAGCATACTCGACCGGTGGGTGCTCGGACGATGATCTCGACCTGCTCGAGATCAAACATTCAATTAACTAAAAGACAGTGAAAACTGTTTTACAGGGGAAGAATAACATATATAATGGTTACAGATGTTCTCACTTGTAGAACACATTGAAACTAACACTTTATTCTTCACTTGCGTTGTTCGCCGCGCTGTCCCGCTAAGTTAGGAATGGTGCACGACCATCTGGAATGTGAAGATAGTTGTTCTTTCAATGTGTCTGCCAAATTAAATGGTCCTGTGGTTCACTGTTTTCAGTTTTTATTCTATTCTCTATTTATCGTTGCAGATGTGCGGTGTAAGGTAATTCTACGGTGCGCAATTTTCTTAATTCATAGTGGTAAACATAATGGCGAGAAGTTCTGTGTCTTTCTTGCCCAAATAATCTTTGATGAATTGGCGAGTGTGCTAAAAACCGAGGGAACTTGCAAGAAGTCATTAAATTGTTGGAATTGAAGAATTTGGAAAACACTACTTGCTGATTGGAAAGTCAATTCCCACAGACTTTAGAACTGGAGATAGGTATCCAATGTACAAAATAAAAATATATATACTATATATATTAGATCAGATGATCATCATTTTAAAAAAATACTTTAGCAACTCCGTACAACTGTTGTATCACAATAATTAGTTAAAGCGATATTTCATCATCCATCAGTAGGTCAGTTATAACTTTCTGACTTGTTGTCGTCCAACCATGGATCCCTCCATCAATCACCAAAATGGGTTCTTCAACCCCCCTTTTAAACACGGCCATACGACCACTAAAGTAGGATCTTGTGTGAGCAGAAGTTAGCTTTTAACAGACTTTCCTGGCTACACAATAAGTAATGAACAATGGATGGCCTCAATAGTTCCGTTGCGCCCAAAGAATAAAAAGGAAATTAGTTACCGGATTGTCAAAGCAGGGCAAACTGGATAAAAAGTCCTAAAAAGGCACAATTTAAAGTTTTTGTCAGTGTCCCAGCTTCCCCATTAAATTGCATAGAATATAAAGGCATATTAAGTAGTACAATCTAAAACTTTAGCTAAAAAAGCTAAACTCTCGCACTATCCTCCCTATAACAGCCATTGTGTATGGGGGTCGGAAGGTTGTCAGTCCGGCGGGAAGCTGATGTGGATACCGGAGTGGCACGCGAGGTAAGTACATCTTTATGTTTAAGCAAGCCCGCTCCGGGCCACCGATAGTTTTTTTTCAAAACTCGGGACAACCCCTTAGGTTTGTAATTAGAAATACCAAATGATCGTCGGCATTAAGGGATTACGACAGATGCCCCTTCTGTGTTACTAATGCCATCTATTCTAGATTACACAGGTTTGCCTTGTATTCTTACTTACTGCATACAAAATGTATGTCTTTTAGGTTTTATTTTTGAAAATCCACATTTTTCAGCTCAGACAAAGAAGATCATAGAGTCTGTGACTTTGGCCACAGATCAATATGCGCTAACACCAACTTAAAAAGTTCCTCCAATGTTCTTCACGGCCAATGATTACCGAGCAGATTTCATCGAGTGTTCTACAACTTCCAGTTATTAATTGATTCCTTGGAAAGCTTAGAATCCCCAATTTAAGTATGTCTTTTAGTAAAGAAATGTGAATACAGTATATTGTTCAATGTTTTTTCACCTTACACACACATACTTACATTGGGTTCCTATGAGAGCACACATTGTTTTGGAATACCCTAACTTCATTGTATTAATAAGTACTGATTTATTAAAAGGTGTTGTTCCGAATTTATTTTAAAATGCTAGAGGTTGAAAAATTCTCTAGGAATCATAGAAAATCCCTATCTGCCCGATAAATTATCACATATCTGGTAAATATCCAGGAAACTAATTAAAGATTTCACATTGCTGGTACGGTACATCCGATTACACTTACAAACCAACAATTTCTTCCATCTGGTGTCCCGATGTGTTGCATGCACTCAGTCCTCGGGCCATTGTCCAGTTTGGTGGGACTGCAAGGTGATAGCCCTCCTTCTGGTCTGCGGTTCTGGGACTTTATAGCGCCATATGCAGAGTCTCTGGAGATATCTCATACCCGCTTTTTCCATTCTTTCAATGCTCCCGGGTCACCGGGCACACTTAAACAAGGGATCCTGAGACACTTCCTGGGTGGCTATGAGGTTGGTGATCCCATACTCTGGAGTCAACGGCTTCTATACCCGATTGATGTGTGTTGAGGAGTCGACCTATTATGCCGAATGGAAGAGCCCAGAGTAAGTGTGATAAAACGGGATGAAGGCTTATTATGCTTACCAACATGGGGAGGAAAAAAAGAACTGGATGCACATCGACACATCACACCAATGGTTCTGCCTGCGTAGCTACATTATATATCCGCAACTCGAGGTTCTTAATTACATTTTGATCAACTACGGTGACCGTAGTGTAGTGGGTCCCTACATCATTGTGTGTGGCATATCAAAAGGCAATCCATCCATGCTGCCGAACAGCACCGTCAGGATACTAATTGGTTATTACGCTTAAACTTTTGTTAACAGCGGCACGGCACCTTCCATTCTGACTACTTCTCAGGCCGGCACAGTCCACCCTTCCCCCTGCTTCCCCCCAGGACAACTTTTTTTTAACACCAACCCCCCAAGCCTACCTGTAGATTTTAAGACAATCAGACAACCCTTGAGGGCTGTAGGTATAGATACCTGTATGAGTAGAACATTGGACATTGTGCAGAATGGTGCAGCCAGCTTGTTTAGAGATGTTTTGTGGTGTTTGAATAATGAACTTGCTTTAATACTTGGCTACATGTGTATTGCTGATGGACAAACATAGCCTGGCTGGTGCATTTTGTGAACAATCAGAGGGGAGAATTCTTGAGAGCTGATACATGATTTTTTATGTTTCAGATTAGCTATGAAAATCACAGATACAAAATGAAATCAATGGCCTAGAATTCCTGCTGATCCTATTATGATTAAAGATTGTTGTGTGTTTCCTTCTCTAAAATCATAGACTACTAATCCAACAACTCGCATTGTGTGCCCTGTAAACCACCCAACCTATTTAGGTGTAGTATTTTTTCTACCTGTGTCTGCAGTACATTAGGGATTTTCCTAGAGTAAATTTGTCCTCTTTATTTGTCGAGGGGAAATTTGCCATTCCAGACTAATACATGGAGTGAGACACAGATCACATATTCTACTACATGGTTAGCACTTATTGATACTTTGTATGTTAATTGTTACAATAACTGAAAAAAATTTGTTTGTTCCTTTAACGCTTTATGTTTCAAAGAAAACTATAAGATTTTCTGAATAAAATTTGACATCAAAATTTTGTTATGTTAAGCTTTTAAGAATTGAAAGAGGGTTGTGCCACTTGACTCATGCTTTTTGTAATGTGTGTGTAATTGTGGACGGCAGGAATTTAGGTAATTTAACATATTTAGGAATCCAATGACATGTTTGCGATTAAATCAAAACGCAGTTTATCTATCCCAGACAGGAAAGATTCCCAAAGCGGTTTTTTCAATTTGGTTGAATCTCTTAGTCCAGTGTAGGAACACGGGTTTAGCTGAGTGAGAGGCTTTGTCACTAATGTCTTAGGAGTTGGAGCTCCTTTACGAGTGCTTTGCAATTCATGGACTCATGGGTCCATCCCTCCCCCTTCTCACCGCGCGTAATAGTGAATGAGGGGAGCTGCTACGCAAAGGGGAGTGATAAATAAATCTAGGCTCTCTGAATGTACTCGGTGACGTAGACCGAGCGCCCCGGGGTTAATTATCATAACTCTTATGTTCTCTGCACATTGTGCATACAGAGTTATAAACAGTACTAGGATTATGGGAATTATTCAATATGTTTCCCAGGATGTGAGAAGGAACCCATTCCCCTTGCTACCTTGTATGAACAGCTCCCTTAGCATCAAGCTTGAATTCAGGAAGCCGATACATAAAAGTCCTGGCAGGGACAGTGCTCAAAATAGTTAGAGATCCAACATACCATCCATTTTATGGGCGGAATGTCTGACTGATGAGGAAATACCAAACAGACTTCACTTTAACATATCAAGAGCGAGGCCGGCAATGACCAGCCGGGGCATAACGCTCCAGCCTGTCATTACAAGTTTTTTCTTTCTGCCGGAAAACCAGCAGAGACTATAGCAGAAATGTCTGCCAGTTTCAGACTGGTCTAAACAGGTCCCTGGCAGAGATCCATGTAAGACCCCAGGCATGTCATTTATACAGATCGTCAACAATGTACTGGGTGGAATATTGTACAGATGCATAGAAAAACGCCCACATACTGCAATAATACGTATTGGTAGTATATGTAGGAACAATCAGACCCCTAAGGTTAAGGTACTTTAGGGGACCGAATCAGTAAAAAAAAATTTGTAAAAAATATTTAAAAAACGAAAAAAAAAAAACCCAAAAGTGCAAATAAACCCCCTTTCCCTAGAACGATTTAACATAATAATATAAAAGGTCATAAACTGTTAGTATCGCCACTTCCAAATATCCTGATGTAGAATATATAAAACCAATATACCTGTCGGTGAACCTGTAACAAAATAGTCTCTAAATTCCAAATTGCCACCTTTTCGCCATTTGCTGAAAAAAGCTCCAATATAGTTTTGTTCATTTCTTAAATATTTCTCATTTTCCTATTCCATGTGCAGTTGATTCTTCATGTGCAGCCGGCTGCTTCACGTTGAGCTACATTCACAAAACTGCCTGTCAATAGCCGTGTGTCATACATATCGGCCATGGAAAGAGAAGTTGACCACTCCCCTATCTTCCCCCGTGTTTGCACAGCGCCGCAACACGGGGGAAAGATAGGACCTATCCTATCTTTTCCCTGTGTACGGAGCGTACGTGCCGCAGTGTGCAGCCCATATCTCCGTGCACCCATTGCGGCCTATGGGACTATGTATGCTGCACGCTTTCTTCTACGTACATACGTTCCCTTACGTCATATTCATGGGGCTTAAGGCTGGGTAATGAAGAGCAAACCGCAATGTGCAGAATTATGGAGAGCTGGGGGACATCACAAGCTTCTTGGAAGTCCCATAGGATAGTAGAAAGGAATAAGGGCTGCTGGGATGTCCATTAGCATTAGCCGACGGAACCTGGAGGGGCTCTGTTATGTCCACAGGCCCCTCAGCTCATAGCATGTTATTTTTTAAATTCAATTTGTAGAAAAAGGAAATATTAGGAATGGGCCTCCTTCTCCAGGTGCTTTTGCTTATTCGACCTGGGAAGCCCACCTGAGGATTGCCTGGACCTTGTAGAAATAGACCCGTCTTGATGAAGCGACAAATGTCTGGGGCTTCCCGGGATAAGCAGGCTGGGTCCAACAGTGGTGTCTCCAGCTGAAAGCAGTTGGGAACAGCGATGGCTCCTTTTGGAGCAGATTTTAACCCAGTCCTATGAGGGCCTTTAAGGCTTATGACCTGTGGAGCCCAGCAAGGCAAACACAACGTTTGCCCAACTCCAGTTATTGCAGAAACAAGGGCCACGTTGTCCCTTTTCCACTTGCATGACTCCCAATTCACAGCCCACAGCCACTACAGGCTCAGCTGCGTTGTTCCGCAGGGGAGTAAAAGGTGCTATTCCGTGTAATATGTCTAATTGCGACATTCACAAGATCGTGCACCAAAAATATGAATCTGTTGCTTCCCCGTGCTGGCCTGACAGAGTTCACCATCTTTTTGTGATCTCCCTTTACATACGTTGTGCAACACCAAAACTTGCAATGTTAAATACGGCGCTTGGTCCAATAGTCTGACCTACTGACGGAACGCCCCTAAATTGTTTAGCATGGAGGCCAGCGCAGCTGCGCCACAAAGGGTTGCCCGCGACACAATAGCGCCATAGACACTTCTTAAATACCTATCATATAGGACAAAACCTGCACCAGCTAAAGAGTATATAAAGGTACCAAAAATGCCAACACACTATAGTGACAAATTTACCAAACAGAGACGCAAAGAAGTGTGTATAGGCCAAAAATATATACAAATCTTATTCATTATTGACAGACCACCACATAACAAACATTTTAAAAATACCTAAAATCTACACGTACCTACAACCTGACCCATGTATTGAGATCAGATAGATCAATACAATCACTCACCCCAAGAAACGTAATGTTGTTTATTGTTCCTGTCAAAATAATGAGTAAATGGGAACTTTAAATCGTCATAAAGATGTTTAAAGTAATATATGCGTTCATCTCGCCGGCTTACAAGTCCCGCGCGACTTGCTATCGTCTTGCCACTTCGCCGCCTCCCAAGTCTCTCGCGCGACTTGATACTCAGTGACTAGTCACATGATGTACATAATCTTCGCGAGACGTGTGTTAGACTGGCCGCCCTTGCATACCACGGGGGCCTGGATAATACTATACAGGTGCCAACATCAAATGATGTATGTATTGGCCACAATTCCACCCTGGGAGGTCACATATGTATATATGGCGGACGAATCCGATAAACACAATGGACCCCTGCCGGAAGTCACACCCAGCGCGAAACGCTTGGGGTATTTTCGCCCACATCGCACCTTTGCACACACTGTGTTTATCTCAATCACTATGGGAATGGGTAACTATTACCGCTGATCAGTCATTTCTTCTCACTTCAGAGTGTGCCTTTTGTTCCTGTTAGCACCATATGCATCTGTCAAACTGCATATACTTACTTTAACACTCTTTATGTACGATTTAAAGTTCCATTTACTCTTATTTTTGACAGGAACAATAAGCAATACATCTCCTGTTTTTGGGGTATGTGATTTGTTTGATCGATTGTGATCTCAATACATGGGTCAGTTGTATGTACGTAGTACTTTTTAGGTGTTTTTAAATGTTTAACGATGAATAAAGATTTGTATATATTTTTTTGGCCTATCACACTCTCTTGGTCCTCTTGTTTGTAAACTTCTTAAATACCTGTGAAAGCCATGTCTGTTTAGCCAGAAGAACGACACAATCCGACAAAAGTGCAGTGGGACCCTTAGTAATGTGCCCAATTAATAATCAGGTACTAACATCATTAAATCCATTAGCCATCTGTTGTTGATCTCACCTCTATTTCACCGCTTAACCCTTTCTGGCCCAGTTATTTCAGCAGCTAATCTCCATCGTGATACTGCCGAAAATGTTTTGCAACAATCCATTTTAACCTCTTTTGCTAACTGCCCATTCATTGTTTCTTTAGTCCTGATATTCAAACTATGACAGTGTCATCCAAATAGCTGAGATTTACAAAATGTAGTACACACATTGTTTGTGTTTCAGTTGATAATCTTTTATTCTTAATTAGTATTACAATGTCAACCACAGATTTTTACTAGGTTGTGGATCTCTGCAGCAATGACATGATTAGAGCCACACTTGTAATATCCCAAGACTCCAACCACGTGCGTTTATGTTCTCTTCAGCAGTAATTTTTCTAGGGGGGCAAGTGGCACCTAAAACTGGGGACTTAAACCCGTGGAAAAACCGCATCCCTTATTCCAAATGTTTTTCATCCTAAATATCTGACCCCATGGTTCATATATGGCTTGCTGGTCACTCCTCCCACCGCGCAACATAGCGTGCACCCTCCCTCTCCTGCTCCTTCACAAGGTCACAGCCAGGTGAGGCTGACGTGGGAGAGGGAGGAGCTGTACAGAAGCCAACCCCTGTGACTAAACAGATTCTGCAGGTGCAGTAAGTTTAACACACAATTTATATGTAATGCATAATGCTTAGGGAAAGCAGTAAGACAGATATTGCTAAGCAGATGTCATGGGCTTTTGCAATCTGTCTTAGTGAAATGAGGTCCCTGGTGACAGGTTCCTTTTAAAACCCTCCTTACAGGATAAATAATTTGTTTTAACTACAGTAAGGCGATCAAGGGGTGATATAGATACATAGAGTCATTTTTTATTCATAATATAGTATAACCCCAAATTCAGGAGACTAACCGTCCCCTTTTTCTGCCTTTCTTAATAAGATCCTGATTGCATTTAAGTTCAGACAGAGCATGTTTGTTGTAAAGCAGACACTTATCATTTCGTTTGCATACATCTTCTGCACTGCACTGATTGCAACCGTGTCAAAAGGAGGATTATGACCAGTGAAATTGCGACCACTGGGTTCAGCCATCGCATTTTGTTGTTTTCCCGGCGATTTCCGAGTTGCGCCCCATTTAACAGGGATTTTGGCACACATTGGATTTTGTGGCATTGGCGGTGGCTTTCACCTGACACAATCGGGGTGCGGCAATTGACGATCCACAGATTCAGACAACCCTGGGATTTAACATCGGAAATTGTGTCACAAGACACGCACTTACAAGCCCGGAAGAAAAGGTGAACTCCGGCGGACCTCAGTGGGAAAGCGACAGATACACAGCGAAATCGGATCGCACACACTACGTGCAAGCACCAGACTTCATCTTTGTTGGACCGTCCGTATCGGATCGCGACAAGACTGGGGTAAAATTTTTGCCCCACGCTGTCATCATGCATCAGAGTATTCGGAGTCTTGGGATATACAAGTGGGGCCTAATAGATGTATTTGATGCAGAGTTTCGCAAAACTAAAGATGTGATGATGAGATTGATAATACTAATTATAGAATAAAGATTTTATCACGCAACACAAATAATGAGTGTAGTAAAATGTGTACATGTGTAATCTCTGCTATGTTACATGCACCATCAGTGTTTGAAATTCAGGAGTAACAACACTTAATGGGGCAGTCAACAAAGAAATCTAGTGAGGCACATTTACTACCCGCGAGGAGTTCAACCCAAGTGCATGTCTACGATAATGCACGGTGCACAATTCAACTAAGATCGTGCTCCGATATCTGCATGTGGCACTTCCCTGCTCAGGTCCGACAGAGTTCACCTTCTTCTTCCGGGTGTGTAAGTGCATTGTCTTGACAACACCAAAATGAAAGTTAAATCCCCCCGTCATTCCAACGCACCCCCCCTCCCAATTCTGTCTCATGGAAGCAACGCAGCTGCACCAAAATTCGATCACGCGCGACACAATCCTTGCTAAATACCTGCAACAGCGGCGCAACACACGAAAACAGAACAGTCTGACGAAAGTGCGACCGTGACCCTTAGTAAATAAGTCCCTTGTCGCCAAACATTTTCACATATCACGATGGATATTTAAGCTGCAATCAGATCACTTGGACTGGAAGGGGGTTAAGCGTCAAAACAATGGCTACTGATAGGGAAAGCTATTGCATTAAATATAATCAATACTATTATATCTCAGGGACTTCATGTGAGAAACCTACTTGATTAGTTTGTGTTGATTTTGTTTTTGAGGATGCACAGATTATTTAATATATATTCTTTGTATGGTATTCTACTCTTTCTGCTTGAACCTTTGCATTCCACACTAACTGATGTGTGTGATGTTTGGGGGATACTTTAGACACTATGGGGCAGATTTACAAGCTGTCTGAAAGTCAGAATATTTCCAATTGCCCATGCAACCAATCACAGCTCCCCTTAAAATATTCATGAGCACTGGTGAAATAAAGCTAGCTGTGATTGGTTGCCATGGGCAACTGGAAATATTGACTTTCAGACTGCTTGATAAAGCTGCCCAATATGTGTAATTCACTATGATTTAAGACCTTGACGGTCAGAACGCGACAGTTTGTTTGTGCTGTATTGCTTTTAATGCTGTTTATGTAACGATAAAGCTGATGCCAATTTCTGTTTTGACACTGAGTGCCGACCTTCCCTCGAAGTGTTGTTCATCTTTGTACTAAATAAAGAGGATATCCTTTAAGGCTGCACCCGATTAGTGAACTGATATATTCTGGTGTGTGAATTGCATTTGATGTCCAACCCTATCTCCACGTGGTGAGACTTGACTGCCACTAAATCAATGCCCTCTCCCTCACCATCTTCCCGGGATCTGGCCTGTTCAACGGGTCCAAGCAACCTGACACTATTGCTATGCCATGCTTCAACCAGAGCATTCAAGTATGATGACCAATTTAGTGAGATACCTTTTAGATACAGTATAGTGAGGGTTGATGCAGTGTAGTCCATATAATTCATATCTACACATATTTTTTGGCTCATAGTCCTTAAGCTACTTTAGGGTATCACTGTGTTTTAGCATCACTGACTTAGCAAACATCCGCTCAAGACAGAATAATGGAACTTGACATCTCAATCCGGAAAGCACAAGCAACACAAAGGGAATATGACTGAATGTAACTACTAAAATGTTTAACTTGTTTAACATGGAAAGTAAACTAATTAAAATGTTTCAGTGAGATTAGAGAGTTCCCTATAATGTAAAAGAGATTAGTTCAATATATAATTTGTCAAGATGATGTATGTTATACGCCTTTTATGATTAGCATATAATATATCACTATCAATATTAGGATTTTTGCCCAAGACCCTGAGTCTGTGTTGATTGCATCTGTTCCTGACACCAATAACTATTCTAAGTCCATATACTCACGCACTGTTCGACTTGAACCAACCCAACAGTACCAGGGGAATTCAGCTGCCCCACCCACACCAAAAGGCAGGCCCGTTGGGAGATGTTGCAATGGCTTTCACAAATGTGGATAATTACTTTCTGTGCCTTGCTGGCATTCACAAGCTGCGTTGTATGACATAAAACTCACACAGTCTCTTTATTCCAAGACTACAGCACAGCAACAGTAACAGCTGCGGTAAGTGGCTGGAGTTGGCTGAGGCTTACTGCCTGGGTCCTTACTCTGCCTGGATGCAGTCTGGATGTAGCTCACAGGCCGTTCCAGTGGCCTAGGGTGGAGAAGTGTTGGTTGCACAGCATGAGTTTAGGCAAGCTCTGTATGGGACAGAAATGCAGGCCTAGCAGAGGGGAGTAAGGGGAGACGCACCATCAACTGCAATCCTCCTCCCATGCTCTCACTTCTGTTCTAGACTGTTCTATACTGTTTGGGACCAAAATAACAGCTAGAGAGAATATTTCTACTATCTTCCTACTCTTTAGGATTCCATCCAACCTTTCACCAATACAGAGCTTGCTCATTAGTGATAACATTGTATAACATAATATTGTCACATCTAATGACGTTAACCCTTCCCCTAATCACAACAAGAAGTAGAGCAGCACTGTGAAAGTACGGATTCAAATCTGTTTGGGTAGGCTTCTAGGGGTCGCGACTCACGATCCCGGTCCACATTCCAAAAATCCAAGACAAGGAAGCAGCACTCCGTGAAAACTAGTGTTTTATTTCACCGTAAAAAGTGCTCTCTCAATGTAGCCATTTCCAAGCATAGGGGTGTTACATACAGGCGGGTTTATATCCCCCGCAGGATGTGACATCATCAAGTAGAAAAAATCAGTAGAAAAAAAATCATGTGATTTTAAACCTATTTCATATAATCACATAGGGGGTCATTTTACTAAGGCCCGATTTGCGTTTTCCCGACGTGTTATCCGAATATTTTTCATTTGCACAAAGACCGTTTTACCCCTGAATTGCCCCGGATTTTGGCCACGCGATCGGATTGTGGCGCATCGGCGCCGGCATGCACGTGACGGAAATCGGGGCGTGGCCGAAAAAACCCGATGGTTCGAAAACTGCCCACATTTTTAAAAAAAAAATCTGCTTTGAGCTTTCGCTTACCTTCACTCAGCCCCCCGTTGAACTCCAGCGCGTTCCGATGCTTCTCAGCACACAGCAGCGCCACCTGGGGGAACTGGTGGACGGCGGAGGAACTACCTTAATAAATCCCGGCCGGACCCGAATCCAGCGCAGAGAACGCGCCGCTGGATCGCGAATGGACCGGGTAAGTAAATCTGCCCCATAGTGTCAACAATCTTAATGCATGTATTAATACATCAGGTGCTGTGTTGATATAAAAATGTCATAGTACCCGACAATCAACCCAGGGCGCCGTCACGCCAATGTTTTTCAACAAACCCACAGCGCATGTCAATGTGGTTGCTAAGCAACTCAGTTTAAACAGGACGCCTTCTCTGTAAACCACAAAATAAATCAAGGCTAGAGTACGTCTAAATGCACCACTTATCTGATTGTAGGCATGCCTCTGCTATGGTGGGGGCAGCAACCCGAGCGGACTCACTGGGACGATGTGATCACGTTGCGGAGCTGTGTACAGCCTCGCCGCAATCTACCACGTCATCCAGTATCGTTACTGCCTCAGAATTGCCTCAACTCTCGCGAGACTTCACCCAAACACAGCGGCAGCCATCTCAGATCTGGGCATGCGTATATATTGCCCATAAGCAGGTAGATGTGGCAGGAAGGTTATCCAAACTGGAAAGGTTTTTTGACTGTAGAGCGATCCCACGGAAAAATATATAGGAACCACTTGGTTGGGGGCAGCCTAGTCAGGATCCACCCAGTCATGGTGAACTTCTGCATGTATCGCTGTGTCCATCAGGAACATCCGTGTTCTCCGTTATGCTCATTAGTCATATTCTTCCAGTATATAGTGAAAACATGTCACTTGTGGAGGTTGTGAAGAGTAGATGAAAAAGAGAACGCAGGCATAAACCACATTCCAAGGAAAAAGATGTTGGCAGACGGGCTCAGGGTCCGGCAAACATTGTGAAAGGATCTGAATCCTTAGGATTGGGAATTGTAGTTGGGGTGAACCGTTGGCTAACCCCGCGGGTGTGCAGCTCAACAGTGTGTTGCAGGATCACTCCCTTACTGCGTTTCTACTGGCCAGTCTACAGAAGCCAACATCCGGGAGATGCATAAGAGACCTGGAGCATACATTATGTATGAAGGACCCAGAAAGCCTAATCTTCGGAAAGCCCAATGTGGATAATTAAGGGACTGTGAGTATCTGTATACTATCCCCACTAAGGGAACTTTGGTAACCTAGCTAACTATTTATGATTCACTGTCCCGATTTATATCTGTGGATTAACTAATTATCACTAACCACTAATTACTGATCACCTATTGGTATGGATGATGCTTTTCATGAGACCGGCTGAATAACGTGTGTCGAGGCCAATTGTAAGGGGTGGTGAGATCCGTATAGTTTGCGGCCCTCCACAGGAACACTTGGAACACTAACTATCTATGACCACTACAGCCAGTACTCATACCACCAACTAACTAAACTATAGTAACTCATCTCACTCGGTTAATTGATTTTGGAGGATCTATTCTATGAAGGACGATTGAAATTGAGTTTGATGGGGCGGTTGCCCGGATTGTTAATCCCTACAAAGGGAATCTCTATATTTTCTCTGTTAAATAGTTTTGGATATATAACATTGGTGGTGGCCCTTGACATGAGAATGGAACTTTGTAAATACTAATTACTACTATATTCCATGATTATTTTTTGACATTTGCTATTATGGTATAGTGTTATTATAGTAGTGTAAAACGGAGACCAGTAGTACGGGAGACAAGTCTGCCAAATTAGATAAAATATGGAAGACCCCCCCCCCAGTTAAAAAACCGGGCTGTTTCTCAATTTTACAAGATTCAGATTGAATCAAGGATATTACCCCCTTCCCGCTGCAGCCCTTTTTTCGTTTTGCTTTTCATTTTTCATTCCCACCTTCAAAAATCTATAATTTTTTTATTTTTTCCATGTAACGAGAGCGTGTGTTACATTGTTTTATTTATTTATTAACAATTACAAGTTTCCAAATGGTGGTATCTAGTATTATCCAGCCAGTACTGGAGCTGGAAAAAATTCAATATGCCTGTAAAAAAAAAACACGCATTTTGTGCCGTATCTTGTGGGCTTGGTTTTTTAACGATTTCACTGTATGCCCCAAATGACAGGTCTACTTTATTCTTGGGGAGGTACATTACGGAACAACACAATTTGTATAGGTTTTTATCATGTTTTCCATCACTTGTACCAAATTAAAACCTCTGTTCAAATAATTGGGGGGGGGGGGGATTTGTCTATCTGTTGCGCCTAATACTTTTTTATATGGTGCAAACAGGAAAAAAGATGTGGCAAACTCGCCCCCACCCAAAAGAGAATCTTCTTTATTCAAAGCAATAATATGGACAGGAGGTGCAGCAACGCTAAAAAACACTCCGGCGACGGACCCGTTTCGCGCATCCTGCGCTTTGTTCTGCCGTAAAAAAATAACTTTTTTATAACTTCTGGTAATCAGGCATTTTGGGAGTGTCGTTTTGTTGCCACTTTTTGATGACGTTTTCAATGTTACATTTTTAGGACGGTACAACCTTTGCATCACTTTTCATAGAATTTACACTTTTTTTTTAATGGCAAAAAAGTGCCTCCATTTTTTGACTTTTGGGTGTTTTTTTCCATACGGTACGGTTAAATGCGATGAAAAAAGTGTTATGATGATTTTGTCATAGATCGGGCATTTCATGGCGCGTCCTACCGTAATGTTGTTTATGATTTTACTGTTTGATTTATATTTATATCACTTCTCGGGAAAGGGGGGGGGATTTGTTGTTTTATATTTTTTTTCATACCTTTTTTTTTTTTTTATCTTTTATCCTCTTTTTCAACGCTACCTAGGTACTTTACCCTAGGTGTGGTACTATTACGCCTATCTACTACTGCCATACGACGCATGGCACTATATGGTGGATTTTCCTCCTCATTCATACAAATGAAGGCTAAACAAACGCAGGCTCGGGTCTTCGAAGACCGAGCTCATCATGGGGGCGGATGAGTGATGTCACAGGGAGCGACAAGACTCTCGCAAATGGCGGTGCCCATCGTGGCGCCATCTTTTTGAGCCACCGGCTAAGAGTCACTGCTAATAAGAAATCTAACAAAGTTTAGGGATGACAGAAACTACAGATAGATGGTTCAAAAGTGGAAAAAGAAATGGCCACTTTTGAAAAAATAATAAGTAACCTATGACAAGCAGAATAAACTTAAGGGAAAAATAGCAAATCTATAGATCTTTCTAGAGGTCTAATTAAGAATCCTTGGGGTACCAGAAAAGGCTGAGGTCAACCCTGTTCGTTTTTGTGAAGGATGGATTAGGTTAATACCATAGGGAAGGATATATTTTCGTTGATTTTGATGTGGGACTGGGCGCATCGGACAGGGATCCTGAACTCCTCATATTCCTGTAATTCTCCACAAACGATTCTTTTTGTAACACAACTCCTATCGGGACTAGGGCATGCCATTTTTAGGAGACCCTTGAGTTAAAATATAACATTGAGGAGCACAAGTTTCTGTTTCCCTGATTTTTTCTAGGGATAACCTTACAAAAAAGAAAGAGTTTGTGGAAGTTAAAGAACGTTTAAGGAAAAAGGTTTCCGGATTCACTATCTTCCCATCGCAATTAAAAATTAGATATCAGGCAATCCCACTTCTTTAGTCCCCAAGCAAATCATCGAATTGGTTTGGTTCAAGAGACTTGTAATTGGGGGAAAGAAGAGTAAAAGAAAAAAGGGGAAAAAACTAAATGTGAGATTTTTAATTATTTGTTTATGTCATGGTTCTGTGTTTGGGGAGCATGGAGGATGAGGGGATAATGTGCTCCAGTAGGTAGAGTTCTATATGTAGTATTAGGACTGGAGTGGGGAGGGGGGAGGCTCTCCCTTTGCTGAGGTAAAACTTTCTTTGTGGTACGTAATAACTCAGTATAAGCCGACCCGAGTATAAGCCGAGAACCCCTATTTTACTACACCAAAAACTATGAGAAACCTTTGAATTCGAGTCTAACCGCGAGGGTGGGAAGCATTGGTCCAGACCCCCCAGCCTCCCCCTATAACTAACCACTTGCCCCCTAAGTAGACGCCTCGCCAGTGTATCCAGCCTGCCCCCAGTTAGTATACAGCCACCCCAGCCTGCCCCCAGTAGTACTAACACACAAAGCCCCATCCTGCCCCCAGTAGTATAACACCACCCCAGCTGCCCCCAGTAGTAACCGCGCCCAGTAGAAAAGTCCCCCCATTAGTATACATCGTCCCGCCATGTATACATCAGATACCGCCCACGAATTTTAAAATAAACTTATATACTCACCTTCTCGTGGCCCCGATGCGCAACGCTGCTCCCCCCCTCACCTGTCATCGCGGCTCCTCTTTGCTGGCTTCCGGCGTCGTCTCTTCTTCTTGCCCGCGCCGTCCTTCTGTCTTCTTTAAAACAATGCGTTGGGAGCCGTAACATTCTCTCACTCTCGCTCCTCTCCCTGGCCTAGATGACGCGCCGCTCGACGTCATAACTAGGCGCCAACCACAAGGGAGAAGAAACAATTGCGCTGCGCCCAGCAGAGATGTTAAAGAGAGAAGAGAACGCACGTAAGCAAGAGAGTATGCCGAAGCCAAAGAGGAGCCACGATGACATCGGGGAGCACGCTGCGCCGGGACCACCAAAGGGTGAGTAAATAAGTTTATTTTTTTTAGTCCATTTTTAATTTTTTTGAAGTCATTGACTCGGTATAAGCGAGGGGGGACGTTTTTCTTAGCACATTTTTTGTGCTGAAAAACTCGGCTATACGCTAGTATATACGGTATTTTTCCAGTTATTTACTGAGGTTTTACTGTTTGTTTTGGTCCTCTTCCATATATGTGTGATCAATGGAACTAGATTAATAGCTTGGATATTAGAGGATGAAGCCGCACTAAACGTTGGCAAGTTTTTTTTCTATATTGGAAAACCTACCAGCTACTGTCATCTTGAACAGGATTCTTTGTATGTAAATTAAATATAGTGGATATATTCGTTTTTTCTTCTTTGCTAGAGAATGTCCAATTGTTCTTCATGGATCTATTAAATTGAAATGATTTGATTCCTGATTGGATTATTGGAGTGGATTATCGATATGTTTTTTTCATGTGGAAATATGTGAGGCAAGAAATGGTGTAACGTGGAGGGGTATATTTCCCAAAACAGAGAACCCCGTTTTTGCTATGATGTACTGCGTCAATTAACTAACTTATTTCTAAGGTGTAGGAGATTTTCTGTTAGGATTATGGGTGATTTAAACTATTCTTCTCGTAACATCAAGATCGAATACGTAATGTAAAAACCCAATTGGGCCATATAAACTGGCCCTTTTCAAGTTTTGGAGGAGGGTGGTCTCATTCCATGTAGATGAAAAACATAAGGGGGATGCGTTGCATATTCATGTTTATTAAATGGCACATCAATCCCCTTCTCTATAATTAACTGGTATTCGGCAAATGAATTGAAATTTGAATGGTAATTTGCGAAAATGTGTTATTTAACCGTATTATTCATTTAATCTCCCCCACGTCACCCAGTCGTCTTCATCAAATAGTGAGGAAACAGATATATGCATAGGATATACTGGAAATGTAACCCATTTGCTGGTTGTTTGTTAATAACAATGTAGACAAATATTAAGACAGGGATTGTGTTGGTTTATAGAGTCAACAGACATGCCACGATGTTGGCAATTCTAGAACAACTTGAAGTCTTTTTTAAGAAGAGGAATCTTGAAGTTGAAGAATTATCCATTGCGTAACATTTGTGAAAGGAAAGCGCTTTGAAGGAGAATACAAAAAGAGAAATGAAGTCCAGGATTAACCGGTATAGTAGCCGAGATTACCTTGTAAAAGTTACAATAAGGCGCAGGAAAGTATAGATATCATAGTTGACTACCGGTATTTCTGACTATAGCCCTCTGCACCAGATTAATACACACCCCGGCACCACATCATAACCATGCACTGCTAAACTGCTAGTTAATATATAAGCTCCACCAGATTATACAGAGGCGCACACTGATTATAAGGTATGACCAGCAGTGTCAGGATCTGGTTCACAGGTTGCAAGGCACTGGTTGTCTGTAAGTATTGTTCATGTAAGGCGTCACTGACCATACGGCCCACCTTAAATATTATCTGAGAAAAGACAGGATTTTTTGTTGCGCCTGTATAGTCCTAAAAATGTTGTAATAGGCTTACCGCAAAAATAATTCTTCTTCTAGATCAAAAAGAACTGTGATAACGGTGGTGTACCCCTCTGTAAGGGGCTAATTCAGAATATTCAGAAAAACAAGAGTTAACACTAGAATCTTGCTATTAAAGATAGTTTTGGGAAGTTGTAAC
The DNA here is from genome assembly GCA_019512145.1 of Engystomops pustulosus. Lineage (NCBI taxonomy): Eukaryota > Metazoa > Chordata > Amphibia > Anura > Leptodactylidae > Engystomops > Engystomops pustulosus. The sequence goes on along the minus strand of CM033642.1, from coordinate 236,847,306 downwards.
CTAAGGACGAAATAGTATAGGAATTTTCCTCTCACCTTTTTAATAATAATTTTACACTTTGAGAGTTGGATTCCTCATTACGGAATAATTAATATTTTGGAATAATTAACAATTTCCTAGTGTAGGAAGGGAAATGGGGGGGGACGCCCTCGTCGATACATACAACACAAAGAATCATTACCGCTGTGAATTGGAGGAGACGGTGGCTTCATGTAATGGAAATGTTTTCCCCCAGGACTAGATGGACTCCCTCATTGAGATTTAGATAAAGATGGTAATGTAACTCCGTTCCAATCATAGTAAAGTTTGGGAAAACGCACAGGTGGTGGGGTAAGAACTGAGGCTAATGACAGGCCTTCGTGTGTACAATTGTCACTACTGGTGTTTGTATAGTAGTAATCTTATCAGCGAACTGTGCCGGTTTATGGTTTTGTACAGTGTAATAGTCATAGGGCAATCCCGGAATGGATTTCACTACATGTTCTTTCTGTGTGTTCTTTTTCTTTGGTTTATATTACGTGAAACAGGTATGTTGAACTGGGAAACAGCAGAGATGCTCTCCTCCGTCCGTATGATATTTCGGTTTGCGCTCTGTCTGTGTATGTGCAGTTTGTGTCGCGCAGCACATTCTTCCATTCAACTTAATGGGAACCTGTCTAGAGTTTTGGCCCTTAATTGGCAGCAAGTTTCTTCATGCAGTTTTGGTTTACCAATGCTTTTACTATTACCTGCTTTGATGCAATTCCATCTCCACCACCATCCCACATGCATTCTGAATGAAAGTGGAGGTGTTGTGGTCACCTTAGTAGCCAACCTGGAACATCCGACACATGGCAATGCACATTTTAGTTCACTTTCCATGTCCCCCCCCGGGTTCCTCCTCTTCGCTTATCTTCCCGGCGTGTCCGTTCGCTAGTCTTGAAACTCATCTAGAAAGGACATTTATAATTGCAGCACGGAGCATGGGAAAAGATGTACGGCACACATTTATGCACATCCCGCAGCCTCTCCCGTCTCCCGCACCTTTCCAGCATGGAGCTAATTATCCATTTCTTTCCTAGGTATCTCTGGCGTTTTTAAGCCAACCGACGACAGTGCCGGTCAATATGGAATAGGACGGAGTATACTACCTTCTAAACGTGAGTATACTATCCTGTATATAACCTGTAATATCTGTACCTCGTCTTGACTAACCTGGCCTGTACATTAGTTTATTTTTCAATCGATTTATTTCTTTTTACTGGTTAACATAACGATCCCATGAGAGTTATCTAGAAGAATCTGTCACGATTCCACAATATGGCCAATTTTTTTTTTTAAGGTTTTCCCTTGTTCCTTTCCCTGTCAATGTGGGGGTAACGAAGGACATACAAAGTAGATATTAATATCCTTTATTTATATAGTTACAATTACACATTGCACTACAAACAAAGCTCTTTGCCAAATAGGTCCCTATAATTACATTGGAATGAGAACTATCTCAGAAGGAGAGGAAGAGGCGCTCACATATCTTCTATCTAAACGCCACATCCAGCAGCTGGAGTCACATATTGCATTTTCTTTTCACTTTTCCAAAATGATTCGTCCACCTAGTATGTGCGGCTACTTTCTGCTGGCAGGTTTTTATTGATCCCAAAAATACATGCTTCTGTCAGTAATTTCTGTCTCCTTTAACCATTGTGTCACAGCATAATATCATCTCTATTCCTCTTTTAGTTAATTTAAAAAAGCTTTCTACTGCCATTTCCTATTATATTGCCCCCTTTATGTTCCTTAACCCTTTTTATGACCAATGGCAATTGGTAAGTAATGTCCAGAAATTTTTGCAGTAACTGTTCTTTGATATTATGTACAAGCTTACCTATTATAGCAAGTTTTTATTCCCTATGGTATATTTTAACAATGTAGTGTAATTTTATTGTCTTTATAGACTTATAGCTGACAAATGACCAAAATTGTGCTCAAAATATCTTTTTGGTAATATTTTCCCATAAATCGATGGAGCCAATCGTCGCCTTTTCACCGAGTTCAGCTACAGATGTCAAACGCCGGTGCGTCATACGTCTGCAGACTCTCTCTCTCTCTCCCGTTAGCTCTTCTCCATTCTACATCAGGCTGACCAGACTGGGCAGGCGATGGGGGGGTGGCACACCTACAGACGGTTATATGCTTCTGTGGAACCTAGAAACACAATCTGGTTCATAATAAGAGGAGAATCTCCTAATCATTTATCCTGAACTGGAAAACTGGAGATATCTATTGTTATAGTAACCAGAAGAAGTGGGCTGTATAAAAAATCCCATTTCTGGCTGCAATTTTGGATATTTCTTCGGTTTCTGTGTCACCTAAGGAGCACAATGGTCATTTATACAGTATTTTGTGTATGTGTGGTCCTACAACTATTTTTTCTGTGGGAGATAGAAAAAAATTACAAGATTTGAGATCCCACTTGTTAACCCCTTCCGCCACACAGTCCCTTTCCTTTTTTTTTGCTTTTTCATTTTTCACTCCCCACCTTTAAAAATCTTTACTTTTTTCCATGTCACAGACTCGTGTTTGCTATTTTCTGCGTACAAACTACACATTCAAAATAGTGCATTTAATATTCATGCAGCGTTTACTGGGAAGCGGTAAAAAAAATTCCAAATGCAGTGAATGTGAAAACATGCATTGCTGCGCCGTATTCTTGTAGCATTGGATTTAACGGCTTTCTACTGTTCGCCCCAAATGACATGTCGACTTTATTTTTTTGGCCGGTATGACTCAGGGGGGTACCTAATTTGTATAGGGTTTATAATGTTTTGATTAAAAATTAAAACCTCCTTACAAATTTTTTTGGATTTTAGACCTCTTCTGGCGCTAATAACTTTTTTAATACTTTTGGTGTTCGAGCTTTGGGAGGTTGTCGTTTCTTGCGACTTTTGTGACGTTTTCACAATGTTAGAATTTTTAGGATTGTACAAACCATTCAATCCCTTTTATAGAATTTTCAATTTTTTTTTAAATGGAACAAGTTGCCATTTTTGACTTTAGGCGCTATTTTATGTTACGGGTTAAACATATTGAAAAACTCTGGCTTTCGGACGCAGTGACTATGTAATGTGTCTTGACTTTTTACTGTTTATTTATATTTATATCAGTTTAGGTAGGGGGTGAGTTTTAAAAATTTTAGTTTTTTTAATTCTAATATTTTTTATTTATTTTTATTTTACTATTTCTCAGACTCCCTAGGGTCCTTTAACCCTAGGTTATCTGTACGATCCTATGATATCGCCTACCCATGGGGATTTGCTCCTCATTCATTACCAAGCTTATAGCACATGTGTAATAATGGGTATACCACAGAGATGACGTAGTATCCTCGTCGAGCTTGATTGCTCGTTCGAGTATTAAGTACTCGAAACGCCGTCTCGGTCGGACAGTATTCCCGCTGCTCGAGATCGAGCATTTATTAAACAACAACAAGTAAAACAACAATAAGAACTAGAATCAAAACTGAACACAGTGAACACAGATCATTTACGTGAAAAGACAGTGAAGAACACAGTGAAGAATAATTACAGATGTGCTTTCAGGCACATCTGCTTACTGTCGTGAAAGATACACGCGAACGCGCAGCAGGGAGACCATCAGCATCTAGTGGACAATCAGACACCGGGGAGACACGGAGCGGAACATCGAGGTCAGCGGGAGACATCGCATCACGTGAGACATCGGCAGGCACGGGGGGACATCGGCAGCACGGGGAGACTATCGGGCAGCAACGGGGAGACCATCGGCATCACGGTGGAGCATCGGGCACACCGGGGGAGCCTCGGCAGCACGGGATACGAGACGGGTATCTAGTGGAAAAGAGAGCGATATCCCGGACACGTATCACCCCGCAAGTAAGCAGATGTTGCCAACATCTGTAATCTAGTTCTTCACCTGTGTTTTGTCACTGCGTTTTCACTTAAAGTGTCCTGTGTTCACTGTTTTTTATTCTATTCTTCACTGTTCTCTCACATCTGAATAACTTGTCGGGAGATAATATACGCCTCGAAACACGTGTATAAATGATTGCGATGTTTGTATACATCTGCGAACTTATCATAATCACTTCTTTTTCAATTAAATAACACTTTACTTCCTGAACCATGTCCCTTTTAAAATGCTCGGTCCCCATTGAACTTCAATGGGCTCTGTATTCGAGACGAGCACTCCGCATCTGAAAAGTTCGTCTCGAATAACGAGCACTCCGAGCATTTTAGTGCTCGCTCATCTCTAGTTAACACTAGCAACCTCGGGTGCTGCAGAAGACACCCAGCTGTCATGGCAATTCTGTATGCTATTAATAGAAACTACCATCAATAGGAAGTTACCTATTATGGGTAATTCCCATAACAGTACCTAAACCTAAACTATTACTTTCCTAATCCTACAGGTCCTTGTCTACTTATATTACCAGTTTATCCTAACTAATATCGATTTTTTCTGGCAGAGGCTACTGAGTGTGGATTATAACATATCAACTGCTTAAGTGAACCCGATAGGACTGCCAAGCTGACTCTCTAACATAGAAGCTGAAATCAATGGAATACGCAACACAAATCTTGTCCACTTTATACTATTTCTCTGAGATCCATTCCTGGTTTTTGGCTTACAGATACTGATCTAAATAACTGCCCGGAAAATACGTGCAGTGTGTACTGGCCTAACTGATACAGAACATACCTTCCACAACTTGACCAACACATCAGCTGCGACGATGAAGTTCAACTGTAGCAAGGATGACACCAGCTGAAGGGAATGGTGTTTTTGATAACGCAAAAGTGGGCTTATCACACGAGATTATCCGAATGAAGATATGCCCCTTGGTTAAGGCGATGGCCCACTGTGTTCGGGACGGCCGTTGACTAACTGTTCCGCCATCTTAGGATACAGCGGCCATGCGTTCCCTGACATTGTCAAGTTAAGTGGGGCCAATTTTCTTACCGGCTCCATTCGCGATCCAGCGCGTGTTCTCTGTGGTGGATCGGGTCCGGCCGGGCTATCACTAAGGACAGGTCGCTCCTCCGACGTCCACAGGTGGCGCGCTGCGTCTGAAGTCCAGGCTATTCCTTAAGTTACGTAAGTGCAAAAGCTCTTTTCGTTTGGCACACAACGCCCCCCGATTTCCGTCTCGTGCATGCCCGCGCCTGATGCGCCACAAATCCAAGATTATGTCAATGCGCCAAAATCCCGGGCAATTCAGGGAAAATCGCGCAATTCGGAATATTCGGGTAACACGTCGGGAAACCGGAATCGGCCTTAGTACAATGACCCCCACTTTTCTGATTCACACTTCATTTTATTAACATGTATTGCTCGCCTGTTCCGCTAATACCCTTTGACATTGTACTGAAAACCAGTCTGTCCTTGATTATATTTATTCTGGAGCCCACTTATCGTTATGTCTCTCAGCAAATTAGTATAAACAATACTGTGTACAAGGTCTCTGAGAACTGAGCACATTATTAACTTTTTCGCCAGAAGGTCTGACGTACCAATAGAATCTAAAGCGCCTTATCTCCTTTCATAGGCCCCCAAAATTCTGATTTTCTCTTATTAAAATACACTGTTTTTTTAAAATACAACGTGATATTGAGTGCATCGAAGAACCGGCACTGGTGTTTTTCTTTTACTCTGTTATCTCGCTGGGCCGGCACTATCTCATCCTCCCTCAAAGGGTATTAGACTCACCTTACAAAATCCAAGAAAGGTGTTTGGGGGCCGCCATAAAAATCCCTATCACCCCTTGTGATTCGCTGCTCCATCTAGCAGGTTGCCAGGTAGGCTTACAAAGTAAATTTTCTCGGGAACTATGCATTTTACGATAAAAAACACTGATTGGCAACCAATTAACTGATGCTATGTTAACACATCCACAGTCACATTTACTACCGTCCAGTCGCGATCCCCGCGACGCGATGTTCCGACAGGATTCGTGTCTGCCGTGATTCACTACAAGGTCGTGTCTTGATAGCCGCGGTGTCGCTGCTGCGCTGAGCGTCCACTGGAGTTCACACCTTTTTCTTCCCGGTGCATTTGAGTGCTTGATCTTGCGACACGTTCTTTTTTAAAATTCAGCGTTTGTCCGAATCCGTCGGTTGTCCGAGGCCATGCCCCCCGTTTCTGTTGCATGCACCACGCCGGCGCCGATGCAACCACCAATCCGATCCAAAACTGGGCCATCCGCGCAAAACGGAAATATTCGGGAAAACCCGGATGGAATCGCGGCCCGCAAGACCTTATAACTGTGCCCCATATGTTTTATTAGTTTTGACAATTTGATTTAAAATGCGCCTTGCAATTGTAGAAGACAGAATGTCTAATATCTAGCTCTCCTACTCCATAACCTGCGATAGGACACTATGTCAATAATCCTGCAGATAGACACTTGTACAATCTGCTCAGCTCATTGCGTCTATACCCTGCTGCCGTCAGATAGACACTGTGTACAATCTGCTCACTCCTCCTACTCTCATAACATGCTGGCCTGCAGATAGGACAATGTTTGTACAATCTGCTCATTTTCCTCCTAACACTGTACATACTGTCTGCAGATAGTACACTACTATCCCCGGTTTCCCGAATTTGGCCGATTTGCCGCTGATTGTCGCCTCCCGTGATTTGGCGCATGGGTGGGGGGGGGGGCTGTCCGCGAAAACCTGACTGAATCGGAAAAAACCGCGATTTACAAAACATTGTGTGTCCAAGAATATCACTCACATACACCGGAACGAAGCGTGTGGTGACTCCGGCGAACCTCGGCGCAGCTGCTGCACACCCTTGTGGACGGGCAGGCGCACGACCTTAGTGAATCGCCGGCAGACCCAAATCCTCGTCGGATAACGCGCCCGCTGGATCGCGACAGGACCGGTAAGTAATGTGCACCTATGTACAATCTGCTCAGCTCCTCCCTCTATACATACACAACAAAAAAGCAAATTACGCCGGCACTGGATGTCTTCGCTCCATTTTACATCTTTTTTTTCATGCAGTCACAATGTAGTAGAATAAAGCAAGGCGCACGTATGTAGCCCACAACAAACCGTCTGAATTAAGCATAACCAAGCCTACAAACGTTTCAAGTGCCATATGCCTCTATGCCCCATGCGCTGCGTGCAGTTTGATGCAATTCACCACATCACACTTGAGAGTGTAGAAGGGGCTTAGAATGGCCATCAAAATCATTTTACCTTATATATCGAGTATGAGCCCTAGTTTTTTTCAACACTACAATTTTGTGCTCCAAAACCCTAACGCGGGCTTATACTCGAGTCAACTACAAAAATAAAGTCAAAACTCACCTTTTCTGACCTCATCTGACATCATAGGTCCTCTTCTGTCTGAGACAGTCTAGACAGAAAAGAACTATGCGGACTTCGGAAGATGAGTAATGTTGTTTTTTTTTCCTACTACAAGTTACCGGGTTGGCATCTTACAATGCTACAGGGCTCGCAGCTGTAGCTACAGGCTGGCAGCGGCTGTATGCTACCGGGGCTGGCAGGCGTAATGCACAGGGGCTGGGCAGGCTGTATGCCTACAGGGGCTGGGCCGGCTGGTATGCTACAGGGGCCTTGGGAGGCTTATGCTACAGGGGCTAGGCAGGCTGTATGCTACAGAGTCTGTGCAGGATATTTCTACAGGTGCTGGCAGACTATAACTGGGAATCTGTAACACTGCATTTCCCACCCTCGGCTTATACTCTGTTCGGCTTATAACTCGATTTTATAGGTAGTTTCAAGACTTAAAATACGGAGTACCCTGATGACGTAATTGCTACCTCCGTAAGATAACTAAAAGAGAAGAATCAACTGTGTACAATGGGGGATATATCAACCCCCAATAATCATATGTCACGTAGATCAACACAATCAAAAACAACAGAACCATCTAATCCATAACATATTTCCAACAAATGCATACACAGACGGCTAAACCTTTCTATACAATATTACTGCGCGTGCGTGCGGTGAGTATCAACAAATTTTAACCTGTTCTTCTGAAGTGTATATAATGAAAAGGAAGCCCACTTATCCTAAAAAAATGTGCGTGCTCTGAGTAATCGTGCACCATAAGACCCAGCGAGCCCGCAGACAAGAACCTCTATATCACCCTTTTAAGATACCTCCTAGCTATCACCTCTTTAAGTACATGGCGGTCCCCTACTTAGAACACTCGACTTACTACCACCCATAGTTACAAACGGACCTCTGATTTTGGGGGTAATTTTCTTGTTTTACTTTAGTCTAGCACATAAACAGCTGAAACAGTTTATCAAATGTGTCCTGTAATGAAGTTTTAGTGTTAATATTGATTCTTATGCCAACCCAACATTTTAAAATCCACTGTCACATAGACCAAAAAGTTCTGGCGGGCATTATCATGATAAAATATAAGTTCCGACTTACATATAAACTCACCTAAGAACAAACCTACAGACCCTATCTTGTAGGTAACCGGGACTCCTGTATATGTACTAAGCATTCATTATATTGAATAATGATCATTCTCAGATGACGAAGTATCTCGTCCGATTAATACTGCTCTGTCGAGTATTAGCATACTCGGACCCTCGTTACTCGGACGTATCTCTCGCCGCGTCGAATCGACATAAATTAATAAAATAATTTGCTAAAAGTAATTTTTATTATAAAAAAAATATTACACATGGTTTCCTATTTTTTACTTGTAAGAACACTTGAATAACACTATTCTTCACTTTGGGCCAAACTGGTTGGTCGCTGCGTCTCCCCTAATTTAGGATGTTCGGAACATCGGAATGTGAAAATAGTTTTCTTTGCAGGGCTGTCTGCCTTAAATTGGTCCTGATTCCACGTTTTTTTAATGTTTTAATCTATTCTTCACTTTGGGCAGCTGTGCGCTTGTACTCCGAATCTATCGTAGGACAGGCGCGCCACACCTGCAATGGGTGAGAGGGAATAAATTAAAACATTAAAAACATGAACCAGGAGCATTTAGTGCAGAACCCATGAAGAACACAGCTTTCACATTCCAGATGTTCGTGCACATCTCCTAACTTCGCGGGAGCCACGCCGAACACTGCAAGTGAAGAATAGTGGTTAGTTCACCTGTGTTCTTACAGAAAACATCTGCAACAGCTGGGACTTTTTTTTTTCACGGTTCTGTTACTGTTTTCATTTACTAAAAAAAAAATGCTCGGTCTCCCTTGACTTCATGGGCTTCGTTATTCGACAGCACGCGAGCACTGGGCACAGTTCGTCTCGAATAACGAGCACCCAGCATTTTAGTGCTCGCTCATGCTGTTCTGAAAGCATATTACCCTTAGGCCTGTAGAAATTTACGCGATGTAGCTAGAGAATTCACCCCTTGTTAAGAGATGGCACTGGTTTCGGACGGCCTCTTACTACTTCCGCCATCTTAGATACAGCACCCTGTTCCCGACCATGGGTCAAAGTTAAGGGCCAGAAGTTAACTTCTTAACCTGTCCATTCGCGATCAGCGCGTGTTCTCTGTGGTGGATTCGGGCCGGCGGGTTCACTAGGTCGTTCCTCCGACGTCCACCAGTTGGCCGCGGCGGCGCTGATCCGGCCTATCCTGGTGAAGGTAAGTGCAGCTCTTTTCGTTTGGCCACGCCACCCCCGATTTCCGTCTTGTATGCCAGCCGCTCGCCAAAATCCATAGCATGCGGCCAAATCCAGGGCCATTTCATCACTAACCAACTAATTACTGATCAGCCTATTGGTATGGATGATGCTTTTCTATGAGACCGGCTGAATAACGGTGTGTCGAGCTGGTAAGGTGGTGAGATCCGTATGTTACCCTCCACAGGAAACACTTGGAAACTAACTATCTATTAACCAACTACTGGCCAGTTACTCATTATCCACCAACTAACTAACTATTAAGTAACTACTCATCGGTTAATTGATTTGGAGGATACTATTCTATGAGGACGATTGAATATTAGTTTGATGGGCGGTTAGGCCCGGATTGTATCCCTAGCAAAGGGAACATCTCTATATTTCTCTTGTTAAATAGTTTTGGAATATATAACATTGGTGGTGCCTGAATGAGAATAGGAACTTTGTAAATACTAACTTACTACTATATTCCTATGATTTTTGGACATTTGCTATTATGGTATAGTGTTATTATAGTGGTAATTGTGGCATAGAGGCGGCGGTTAGGCCCGGATTGTATCCCTAGCAAAGGGAACATCTCTATATTTCTCTTGTTAAATAGTTTTGGAATATATAACATTGGTGGTGCCTGAATGAGAATAGGAACTTTGTAAATACTAACTTACTACTATATTCCTATGATTTTTTGACATTTGCTATTATGGTATAGTGTTATTATAGTGGTAATAACGGGAGACAGTAGTACGGGAGACAATTCTGCCAAATTAGATAAAATATGGAAGACACCCCCCCCCAGTTAAAACACGGGCTGTTTCTAATGTTTAAAAGAATTCGTATGTAAGTGTGCTTAATTTACAATCCTTGAGTCTGGTGGTAGATGTTCTATAAAGGCTTTCAAAGATTAGAAATTATGTCCATGCATTTCTTATAGTTCAGATGACAGGGCTCTTAATCAGACAAATATTTCAAAAAAATTCTACACCAGGATAAAGGATTGTAACTAAGCACACTGACATACTGGTAGGATCCACTCTTTAAGCTTCTTATGCCCTTGTTTTAAGAATAAATGAAAGCCCCTCAGGCTCATTAGCAGGATTTGAAAATTCCTTTTTGTTAAAAACCAGGGGAATAAGAAGCTAAAAGAAGAGTAGATTCTGAGGGCACACACCAGCATGTAGTGTGTTCGGTTTACAATCCTTTTATCCTGGTGGTAGAAGCCATTGACAGTGACAGTTTGATGCTGCCTTGATGGTGCACTGCCATAGATGAGTAAATGACTTGAGGAGGAAGACGAGGGACCTGGTCTGAGCATGGCTTAATTGTTATTTTTAGAGATAACTTGCAAATTAAGCTTGAGAGGTCTGGAGGACAAAGGGTTCCTGGAAATCGTGTGAAAGGGAACTATGTAGAAAAACTGACTTTGATTTTAAATAATTGATTGGTGGTGCCCATAGAAGTGTATGGGGGACGTATCGGCCGTATATACGGCGGCGTATATACGTCCCCCATCGTTCGTGTGAATATAGCCTTCGTTAGAAAGTTTCACCACTACTTCTGAGTGTTAACAACTAATACATAGAACTATATGATATCACTATATATTATCATTTGTATGTAAATAATATCTCACAAAAAATGGCTGTTAGCCTTCACCTCCCCCATCTATATGCTGCTACTATACTAAGAACCAGAGGAAGCTTCAGCAGTTGGCAGAGGGAAGACAAAAGAGCCTCCGTGTGTTACCTAAGAAGTCATGTAGTGTACATACATATGGTCAGCATCTGAAAGCTTTCCCCATTATGTTGCTAGAGTATATTGAACTGAGGAGATCAGTCATAACTCATGAGGGTCCGGATCACAGCCGCACACTTTAGGAGCTGACTACAGAGGTGGCGGAGCAGCGATGAGACAGGTGCTATGCTATACTCACAGCATGTAGCCCCAGTTCTGACACATTTATAAAAGCTCCTATCCATGTTAAATGCTTATATGCCCTCAGAGTGCACCCTACCCCTAACCACTCTCAAACCTGGGGAGAAAGGGGGTCTAAGTAGTGTCCCACACATGTTTTAGTAAAAATTGACAGCTTCCTGTTTCGGTCCTAGGGGTAAATACGACCCTGACTCCTCCCTCCATCTAGTCTAATCAGCCTGGAAGTAGGGGATGGCAAGAAAAAACTCTGTGGTTGATTCACAAATTGTATAGATCCAGCTATAACTGCTGCAGATGTTACTCATGATCTTGATGGTTTCACAGCAGTGGTGATGCTGTACAAAAATGGTCCATTATAACTACTGCCAACAACATTTCTATTGGTCCATTTTAGTAGGGACAACATCATTTTCTATAGATACTAGTTTATACAAACATTGGGACACATTTAAAAATGCCACTAGATGCAGTTTGCCTGTGTATAGTGCCGAGTGTGCCAGATTCAGGATTTGTGGAGCCTCGTTCTTCATGAATCTGGAGTGCACCACAGAGCGAAACGTGCAACACATTTATCATGACAAATTCCAAATTGTATCGAACCTTTAAATATGGCGTGCGTAAATTCGGACTTTACATGATAAATGTTTGCACGGTCGTATACTTATGGGGAAGATTTACTTACCTGTCCGTTCGCGATCCAGCGGCGCGTTTATCTGCGCTGGATTCGGGTCCGGTGGGATTCATCAAGGCAGTTCCTCGACGTCCACCAGGTGCGCTGCTGAGGCTGAAGTTCCTGGAACGCACTGAAGTTCACGATCCTAATCCTGGATGAAGGTGAGTGCAAGCTCGCGACACAATTTCCTTTTTAAATGCGGCGGTTTTTACCGAATCCGTCGGTTTCGTTCGGCCATGCCTCGATTCCGTCGCGTGCATGCCGGTGTCGAGCGCCAATCCGATCGCTGTGCACCAAAATCCCGGGGAATTCAGGTACAATCGCCGCAAATCGGAAAATATTGCGGTTAACACGTCGGAAAACGCGAAATATGTTGTAGGTCTGTATATGGTGCTCTATGTGTGTGTATAGTGATGTGTATATGTGCATATTTGTAAGGCTACATTCAACGATGTATGCCCGCCGTACCGTAGTAAGGGGGCATACATCGGCGCGCGGAAGGAGCAGGGGATGAGCACTGCTCATCCCGCCCCTCTCCATAGGAAGATACAGCGCATGGCACCGTATCACAGGAAAAGATAGAACATGTCCTATCTTTTCCCGTGCTACGGAGCGGTACGGTGCCGCACGTGTGCTGCACCGTACCGCTCCCGTACAGGGCCGTGAGCCCATAGGAGTGTATGGGGGACGTATATCGGCCGTATATACGTCCCCCATACATGTGTGTTAATGTAGCCTTAGAGTGTATAAATGTTTGTGTTTAAGTGAAGAACTGTATGTTTATGTATATACAGTGGGTATAGAAATGCTTGTGTATATATGAGTGTAATATGTTTTTTTTATGCCGGAAGGGTGGCCCCATTGAGTCTGCTATTGGGCCCTGCTTCTCCTAGTTATGCCCAAAAATCTAATACAGAAACCTGTAACTTCTAGATGTTTTCAATCACAGTTTTATCATATATTGTCATACTGGCAGATTATAAGGCTGCTCATTTTAGAAAGAGGTTTCTCACCTGTTATTACACACTCCAGTGATGCTGCGGTAGGGCGTCAGGTCGCAGACTTTTGGTAGATCCTGATTCACATCACTGGCACATTCAGTCATCTGGGAAATCATTTCATTCTGTTCTTCTGTCAGAAGAGTTACATAGTAACATGTGCATGTTATTTATTATGAGATCTGTTTCAGCATTACTTGTAGCATCTAAATTTACAATCTATATCTAGAAGCGGTAACTTGAAAAATTTTTCAGATATTTTAATTCAACCTGTAAAAATATAGAAAGATTCCCTGAGCAGATTGTATATATTGTCCATTCTGCAAGCAGCATGTTATAAATTAGGGGGAGCTGAATAGATTGTACAAAGTGTCCTATCTGCAGGCAGCATATAATAATAATAATAATAATAATAATAATAATAATAATTACTTTATTTATATAGCGCACACAGATTTCGCAGCGCTGCACAGAGTTTGCCAAATCAGTCCCTGTCCCCATGGGGCTCACAATCTACCAGTATGTTTTGGAGTGTAGGAGGAAACCGAAAGACCCGGATGAAACCCATGGAAACACAGAGAGAACATACAAGCTCTTTGCAGATGTTGACCTGGATGAGAGAGCAGGAGTAGCTGAGCAGATTGTATATAGTGTCCTATCTGATAATACAACGTAAAGGCAATTCGCTCCGGCACTGGATGTCTTCCATTTTAATTCTTTATTTTCATGCAGTCACAATGTACAGTAGTAGAATAAAAGCAGGAGATTTAGCCACACCGTCTGGATTGGCAGGAACAATCTTACACGTTTCAATTGCCTTCTGCACTCTTAGTCATGGCATAAAAATCATATGTAGTTTCAGGCTTAAAATACTGATGAATACCTGATGATGTAAATTCTGTACATCCGGTAACAGCTTATAACTAATTAGCCCCAAAAATGCTGATATACGTAAAATACAATATAATAAATGAAAAGAGAAGATTCAGTATGTGTACATGGAGGAAATATCAAGCCCCAAGAGACATATGCCACGCATATCATACACTAATCAAAAATAACAGGAAACATGATATTCAATAACATATTTCACAAATGGATACACAGACTAGCTACCCTTTACTTATACAGTATTACTCATCTAGAGATATTCAACAAATGTTACCTTTCTTGAAGTGTATAATATGAAAAGGAAGCCCATTATCCTAAGAAGTTCTAAGTTACTGTGCGCAAGTGCGGACGATTCCGGCACACCACAAGACCGAGCGAGCCGCATACAAGAACACAGCTGTTTAAGATAACTCCTAGCTATTAAATATTCATTATATTGAATTAATAGATTATTATCTTAAGCATGTAAATGCAGGCATCGCATCACTCAATGAAAAAGATTGGGAATGGTTGGATTTACAATTGCAACCTTTAGTCAAAAGGATACCAGGTTATCACCTTAAAATGGTGGATAAAATTAACTGGTCCACTGGTTTCCATTGTCACATCCCTATACACGTTTATACCAAATACAACAGCAATGGAGGCACTCGAACATCATCTGAATAAATATAGTGCCTATGAATTAAATCATAATTATCCAAGAACTTACATGGTATCTAATAACTCACAATTATTTAACTTTTAACAATGTGTTTTACTTGCAGACCCGTGGTGTTTCTATGGGTGCCAAGTATTCTCCATCCTTAGCCAATTTGCTCATGGCCTTCTAGGAAGAAAAATATCTGTAGTAACCCATTTTTGGGTTTGTTGGATTGGTAAGGCAGATACATCGACGATCTCCTCATCATGTGGAGCGTGATGTGTCTGCCATACCGATGTTCATCGAACACATAAATAATAACCCTTATAACCTACAATTCACACATACTGTGAACGATAAGATAACGATAAGTATTGTTGAAAAAGGGAATATACAGTCCAAAACATACAGAAAAGAGACCTCTGGTAACACCATATTACACGCTACAAGTTCCCATCCCTGCAGGAGAATTAACCAGGGCCAAAAGAAATTGTAGTATCATTCAAGACTACAATGTGGAAGCCGGAAATATTATATCTCGTTTAAAAAATTAAAAAATATCCCAACTGGTCAAATGCAAAAAACCAGAGAAGTTCTCTTATATGGGAACCATTTCGAGAACACAAATAAGATATCTACGAATGCCCCTTACATAACATTACAATACAGCAACTAGAGATGAGCGAGTATACTCGTCCGAGTATACTGCTCGGTCGAGTATAAGCATACTCGGACCGGCTCGTTACTCGGACGAGTATTTCCCCTGCTCGCGATCGAGCATTAAATTAAGTGAAGAATAGTGAAGAACAGTGTTTTTATTGTTTAATAAAATATTACAGATGTTTCCTGATGTTTTGCTTGTAAGAACACATTGAAATAACACTATTCTTCACTTTGCAGGTGTGCGCGCGTGTCTCCCGCTAGGTTCTGAGATGTTCGGAACATCTGGAATGTGAAGAATATTGTTCTTTCAATGTGTTCTGCACTTAAATGGTCCTGTATTCACTGTTTTTAATGTTTTAATTCTATTCTTCACATTGCAGGTGTTCGCACGTGTCTTCCAATAGGTTCCGTAGCACGGGAAAAGATAGGACATGTTCTATCTTTTCCCGTGATACGGCACTGTGCGCTGTATCTTCCTATGGAGAGGGGCGGGATGAGCAGTGCTCATGCTATCAAACTGCGGCCCCCACATTTAATGATAAACCCCTTAACAGTGTCCATTGTATATGGCCCCATACTTTACATGACATTAGAGATGAGCGAGTATACTCGTCCGAGTATACTGCTCGGTCGAGTATTAGCATACTCGGACCGGCTCGTTACTCGGACGAGTCTCTCGCCGGCTCGAGATCGAGCATTAAATTAAGTGAAGAACAGTATTTTTATTACATAATAAAATATCCCAGATGTTTACTGATGTTTTGCTTGTAAGAACACATTGAAATAACACTATTCTTCACTTTCCAGGTGTTCGCGCGTGTCTCCCGCAAAGTTAGGAGATGTTCGGAACATCTGGAATGTGAAGAATAGTGTTCTTTCAATGTGTTCTGCACTTAAATGTTCGTGTTTTCACTGTTTTTAATGTTTTAATTCTATTCTTCACTTTGCAGCTGTGCGCGCGTATCTCCGAACCTATCGGGAGACACGCGCGCACACCTGCAAAAAACTGTGAATACAGGACCATTTAAGTGCAGAACACATTGAAAGAACACTATTCTTCACATTCCAGATGTTCCGAACATCTCCTAACTTTGCGGGAGACACGCGCGAACACCTGGAAAGTGAAGAATAGTGTTATTTCAATGTGTTCTTACAAGCAAAACATCACAGGGACCAATTTGTCAGGCTTTGTGCAGCGCTGCGGAATCTGTGTGCGCTAATGTTTCCATTATTCCTGTCGCTTCTTTCTTACCTTCAGCCTTGTCCTGGTGGTCTCCAGTATTGCCCCTGGTTGTCTCTATGTTGCTCTTCCTAGACTAAAGCTTGATCACCAACTCTCACCACAATCCACCAGCCTTGACCTGAGCCTGTACCTGGCATCTCTAAGCTGTTTTTCGGATCTGGGCTGAATGTCGCCCACACTGAGCCAAAGCCAGAAGGGAGCAACCTGGTCATTGCCCTGCAACAAACTGGAAATACTAGAATACTAAAAAGAGTGGACTGAAGACTAACCAGTTGGATGACAATCAATAGTAGGTGCCCCATAATTTTCTGACTCCACCTGTACCTGTACCTAGCCTCGGCGGAGTTCAGCGCAGCAGCGACACCTGGTGGACGTCGGAGGAACTACCTTAGTGAATCCCGGCCGGACCCGAATCCACCACAGAGAAAGCGCAAGTTTTTATTTCCCGCCATCCTCCATTATTTACACCTATGTTATGATTAGAGATGAGCGAGCACTAAAATGCTCGGGTGCTCGTTATTCGAGACGAACTTTTCCAGATGCTCGAGTGCTCGTCTCGAATAACGAGCCCCATTGAAGTCAATGGGAGACCCGAGCATTTTTCAAAGGGACCATGCTTCAGGAATAAAATGTGTTATTTAATTGAAAAAGAATGTCTTCTGATAAGTTAGCAGATGTATGCAAACATCTGCAATCTATTCTTCACTGTTCCGCGCGTATATTATCTCCCGACAAGTTAATAATATAATCAAGGACAGACTGGCTTCTCATTAAATGTCAAAGGGTATTAGCTGACAGGCGAGCAAACATGTTACATAAAATGAAGTTTGAATCATGACATTGGGGGTCATTTACTAAGGGCCCGATTCGCGGTTTCCCGGCGTGTTACCGAATATTTCCGATTTGCGCCGATTTTCCCTGAATTGCCCCGGGATTTTGGCGCATGCTATCGGATTTTGGCGCATCGGCGCTGGCATGCACAAGACGGAAATCGGGGGGCGTGGCCAAACGAAAAGAGCTTGCACTTACCTTCACCAGGAATAGGCCGGACTTCAGCGCAGCAGCGCCACCTGGTGGACGTCGGAGGAACTACCTTAGTGAATCCCGGCCGGACCCGAATCCACCACAGAGAACACGCCGCTGGATCGCGAATGGACCGGGTAAGTAAATCTGCCCCATTAACTTGACAATGGTCAGGGAACATGGCTGCTGTATCTAAGATGGCGGACAGTAGTCAAGATGCCGTCCGAAACCAGTGCCATCTCCTTAACAAGGGGCATATCTTATTCGGATATATCTCTGTGTGACTAAGCCCACTTTGCTGTTATCAAAAACCCCATTCCCTTCAGCTGGTGTCATCCTCTGCTACAGTTGAATTCTCTGTCGCAGCTGATGATGTTGGTCAAGTTGGAAGGTATGTTCCTGTATCAGTTAGGCCAGTTACACACTGCAGTATTCCGGTCAGTATTTAGCATCAGTATCTGTAAGCCAAAACCAGGAATGGATCCTACAGAGAAATAGTATAATGGAAAGATTTTGTGTTGAGTATCCATCTGATTTCAGCTTCTATTTCGAGATCTCAGCTTGCAGTCCTATAGGGTTCACTTAAAGCATTTAATCATGTTATAATCCCACACTCCAGTAGCCTCTGCAGAAAAATTAGCATATTAGTTAGATAAACTGTAAATTAAGTTAGAAAGCATTGTAGGATTAGGAAGTAATAGTTTAGGGTTTAGGATGTTACTGGGAATCTACCATAATAGGTAACTTCCTGATGGTAGGTTTCCTTTAATAGCATACAATATTGCCATGACAGCCTGGGGTCTTCTGAAGACCCGAGGCTGCTTTGTGTTAACCCATTCATTACAATGTGCTATCAGCGTCCGAAAATGCCCAGTTTTTCAATGTGTTTAACCCCGTAACATAAAATAGCGCCTAAAGTCAAAAATGGCACCAATGTGCTATCAGCACATTGTAATGAATGAGGAGCAAAATCCCCATGGGGTATGGCAGTATATCATAGGATCGTACAGATAACCTAGGGTTAAAGTACCCTAGGGAGTCTGAGAAATAGTAAAAATAAAAATAAAAAAATTATAATTAAAAAAACATAAAAATTAAAATCACCCCCCTTACCCTAGAACTGATATAAATATAAATAAACAGTAAAAATCATAGACACATTACATATCACTGCGTCCGAAAATGCCCAGTTTTTCAATATGTTTAACCCCGTAACATAAAATAGCGCCTAAAGTCAAAAATGGCACTGTTTAACCCCGTAACATAAAATAGCGCCTAAAGTCAAAAATGGCACTTTTTTGCCATTTTAAAAAACATGAAAAATTCTATAAAAAGGGATTGAATGGTTGTACAATCCTAAAAATTCTAACATTGAAAACGTCATCAAAAGTCGCAAGAAACGACACCTCCCAAAGCTCTGAACACCAAAGTATAAAAAAGTTATTAGCGCCAGAAGATGGTAAAATCCAAAAAATTTGTACAGGAGGTTTTAATTTTTAATCAAAACATTATAAAACCTATACAAATTAGGTAACCCCCTGATCATACCGGCCCAAAAAATAAAGTAGACATGTCATTTGGGGCGAACAGTGAAAGCCGTAAAATCCATGCCTACAAGAATACGGCGCAAATGCATTTTTTCACCAATTTCACTGCATTTGGAATTTTTTTCCCGCTTCCCAGTAAACGGCATGAAATATTAAATGCCACCATTTTGAAGTGTAGTTTGTTACGCAGAAAATAAGCCATAACACAGCTCTGTACATGGAAAAAAAGTAATAGATTTTTAAAGGTGGGGAGTGAAAAATGAAAAAGCAAAAACGAAAAAGGGATGTGGCGGGAAGGGGTTAACAAGTGGGATTCAAAATCTTGTAATTTTTTTCTATCCTCCCACAGAAAAAATATTGTAGGACCACCATCCACAAATAATACTTGTATAAATGACCATTTTGCTCCTTAGGTGCCACAGTACCGGAAATATCCAAAATTGCAGCCAGAAATGTGATTTTTGTATACAGCTCCACTTCTTACTGTTACTATAACAATAGATATCTCCAGTTTTCCAGTTCAGAAATGCATCTAGGAGATTCTCCTCTTTATTATGATACCAGAATTGTGTTTCTAGGTTCCACAGAAGATATAACCGTCTGTAGTGTGCCACCCCCCCTCCCTGCCCAGTCTGTCAGCCGATTGTAGAATGGAGAAGGAGCTACAGGGAGACAGAGATGAGAGTCTGCAGAAGTATACGCACCCGCTGCATCTGTAGCTGAACCTGTGAAAAGGCGACGGATTGGCTCCATACTTTTATGGGAAAAATTTACCAAAAAGTATATTTTGCGCACAATTTTGGTCATTTGTCTGCTAAGTCTATAAAGACAATAAAATTATCCTACATGTTAAAATCTACCATAGGTAAAAATTGCTATAATATGTAACGCTGTTCCAATAATATCAAAGAACAGTACTGCAAAAATTTTCCTGGACATTTACTTACCAATTGCCATTGGTCATAAAAGGGTTAAGGAACATAAAGGGGGCCATATAATAGAAATGGCAGTAGAAAAGCTTTTTTAAATAACTAATATAAGAGAATAGATGATGATATTATGCTGTGACACAATGGTAAAGGAGACAGAAATTACCTTGACTAGAAGCTGTCGGGATCACTAAACCTGCCAGCAGAAGTACAGCACATATAGGTGGAGAATTCATTTTGGAAAAGTGAAAGAAAATGCAATATGTGACTCCAGCTGCTGGATGATGCGTTTCTAGAAGATAGTGAGCGCCTCTTCCTCCTCCTTCTGAGAAGTTCTCTATTCTCAATGTAATTTATAGGACCTATTTGGCAAGCGCTGTGTAGTGCTGTGTAATCTGTACACTATATAAATAAAGGAATTATTAATATTACTATTGTAATTGTCCTTCGTTACCCCCAATTACAGGAAAGGAACAGGAAACTTAAAAAAAAAAATTGGCAGATATTGTGGAATTTGCAGATTCCTTCTAGATAGCATTTCATGGGATCGTTAAACAGGTAAAAAGAAATAAATCAGATTGAAAATAAAACTATGTACAGGCAGGTTATGTACAAGATGGGTACAAGATATTACAGGTTATATACAGGATAGTATACTCCGTTATACAGGATAGTATACTCCGTTCCTCTTCATATTGATCCCGGCACTGTCTGTCGCTTGTCTTAAAAACGCCAGGATCACCTAGAAAAGAAATGGATAATTAGCTCCCATGCTGGGAGAGGAAGGTGCGGGATGTGCATAAATGTGTGCCGTACATCTTTTCCCCATGCTCCGTGCTGCTAATTATAAATTTCTTTTCTAGATGAGTTTCAAGACTAGCGACGGACAACGCCGGGATCAAGACGAAGAGGAGGACACGGGGACATGGAAAGTGAACTAAAATGTGCAATTTGCATGTGTCGATGGTTCCATTTGGCTCAAGTGACCAAACACCCTCCACCTTTTCTATTCAGAAACGTGGAATTGCATCAAAGCAGGTAAAGTAAAAGCATTTGGTAAACCAAACTGCATGAAGACATGCTGCCAATTTAAGGGACCAAAACCTACTGACAGGTTCCCATTAAGTGAATGGAAGATGTGCTGCGCGACACAACTGCCACATTGCATCTCCCGCTGTTTCCAGTTCAAATACCTGTTTTCAGTAATAAACCAAAGAAAAAACCCAGAACATGTAGTGAAATCCATTCCGGATGCCTGATCTATTACACTGTACAACATAAACCTGCCACAGTCGCTATACAGATACTACTCATACAAACACCAAGTAGTGCACAATGTACACACGAAGCCTGTATTATGCCTCAGTTCTTACCCACCACCTGTGCGTTTTCCCAAACTTTTACTATGATTGGAAGGAGTACATTACCAAATCCTTTATAAATCTCAAGAGGTAGTCCATCTAGTCCTGGGGAAACATTTCCTTTACATGAAGCCACCGTCTCCTCCAATTCCACAGCTGTAATTGTATGCGACAGGGCGTCCCTCCCTTCCCTTCCTAACACTGGAAATTGTATTTTTCCCAAATATTCCTTTATCTCCTGTAATGCGGAATCCAACTCCAAAGTGTAAATATTATTATAAAATTGTGAGAAAATTTCCTTCATATCTTCGTCCTTAGTTACAACTTCCCCAAAACTATCTTTAATAGCCAAGATTCTAGTTAACTCCTGTTGTTTCTTAATCTTCTGAATTAGCCCCTTAGAGGGTAGCCCACTTTCACAGTGTCTTTTCTGATCTAGGAAGAATTATTTTTGGAGTACCTTATTACCATATTTTTAGGACTATAAGGCGCACAAAAAATCCTTTAATTTTCTCAGAAATTTAAAGGTGCGCCTTATGGTCCAGTGCGCCTTATACATGAACAATACTTACAGACAACAGCTGCCTTGAACTGTGCACAGATCTGCCACCTGCTGGTCATTCATCCTTATAATCAGGTGCGCCTTATAATCTGGTGCGCCTTATATATTAACCTAGATGTTTTAGCAGGCATTTATTGATGGTGTGCCTTATAATCTGGTGCGCCCACTCAAGGGAAAATTTTGTGAATAATAGCCTAACTATTTATGAATTCACTGCGCCCGATTTATTACTGTGGATTAACTAATTATTCACTAACCAACTAATTACTGAGCTCAGCCTATTGGTATGGATGATGCTTTTCTATGAGACCGGCAATAAACGGTGTGTCGAGGCCTGTAGGTGGTGAGATCCGTATGTTACCCTCCACAGGAAACATTGGACACTAACTATCTATTAACCAACTACTGGCCAGTTACCATATCCACCAACTAACTAACTATAAGTAACTACTCATCGCGTTAATTGATTTGGAGGATAATATTCTATGAAGGACGATTATATTAGTTTGATGGGCGGTTAGCCCGGATTGTATCCCTAGCAAAGGGAAATCTCTATATTCTCTTGTTAAATAGTTTTGGAATATATAACATGGTTGGGGCCTGAATGAGAATAGGAACTTTGTAAATACTAACAATTACTACTATATTCCTATGATTTTTTGACATTTGCTATATTGTGTATAGTGTTAGTATAGTAGTGTATAGACCTGTGAGAAGTAGTACGGGAGGACCATATGTCCTGCCAAATTAGAAAAATATGGAGGACCCACTACACCCCCCCCCAGTTAAAACACGGGCTGTTTCTAATGTTTAAAAGAATTCAGGGATTGAGATCAGGATATTAACCCCCTTCCCGCTGCAGCCCTTTTTCGTTTTTGCGTTTTCATTTTTCATTCCCCACCTTCAAAAATCTATAAATTTTTTTATTTTTCCATGTACAGAGCTGTGTTATTGTTTTATTATTTATTAACAAATTACAATTCAAAATGGTGGTATCTAATATTCCATGCCATGTACTGGGAAGCTGGAAAAAAATTCCAAATGCAGTGTAAAAAAAACACGCATTTGTGCCGTATTCTTGTGGGCTTGGTTTTTACGAATTTCACTGTATGCCCCAAATGACAGGTCTACTTTATTCTTTGGGTGAGTACGATTACAGGGATACCAAATTTGTATAGGTTTTATAATGTTTTCATACATTTACAAAAATTAAAACCTCCTGTTCAAAAATTTTTGGGGGATTTTGCTATCTTCTTGCGCTAATAACTTTTTTATATGTGAAAAAGGAAAAAAGATGGTGGCACTCCCCCCAAAAAAGAGAATCTTCTTTATTCAAAGCGATACATAGGACAGGGAGGTGCAGCACGCTAAAAACTCCGGCGACGGACCGTTTCGCGCACTCCTGCGCTTCGTCTGGCCGTATAAAAAATAACTTTTTTATACTTTGGTATACAGAGCTTTGGGAGGTGTCGTTTTTTGCCACTTTTGATGACGTTTTCAATGTTATCATTTTTAGGACTGTACAACCTTTTGATCACTTTTCATAGAATTTAACTTTTTTTTTAAATGGCAAAAAAGTGCCATTTTCGACTTTTGGGCGTTTTTTTCCATTACGGGGTTAAACGCAGTGAAAAAAGGTTATTATATTTTGATAGATCGGGCATTTTCATGCGCGTCCATACCTAATGTGTTTATGATTTTTACTGTTTATTTATATTTATATCAGTTCTAGGGAAAGGGGGGTGATTTGAGTTTTTATGTTTTTTTATAAAACTTTTTTTTAATTTTTATTTTTACTATTTTTCAGACTACCTAGGGTACTTTAACCCTAGGTTGTCTGTACGATCCTATCATATACTGCCATACTACAGCATGGCAGTATATGGGGATTTTCCTCCTCATTCATAAGAAATGGCCCTGGATTTGGCCGCATGCTATGGATTTTGGCGAGCGGCTGGCATACAAGACGGAAATCGGGGGTGGCGTGGCCAAACGAAAAGAGCTGCACTTACCTTCACCAGGATAGGCCGGATCAGCGCCGCCGCGGCCAACTGGTGGACGTCGGAGGAACGACCTAGTGAACCCGCCGGCCCGAATCCACCACAGAGAACACGCGCTGATCGCGAATGGACAGGTTAAGAAGTTAACTTCTGGCCCTTAACTTTGACCCATGGTCGGGAACAGGGTGCTGTATCTAAGATGGCGGAAGTAGTAAGAGGCCGTCCGAAACCAGTGCCATCTCTTAACAAGGGGTGAATTCTCTAGCTACATCGCGTAAATTTCTACAGGCCTAAGGGTAATATGCTTTCAGAACAGCATGAGCGAGCACTAAAATGCTGGGTGCTCGTTATTCGAGACGAACTGTGCCCAGTGCTCGCGTGCTGTCGAATAACGAAGCCCATGAAGTCAAGGGAGACCGAGCATTTTTTTTTTAGTAAATGAAAACAGTAACAGAACCGTGAAAAAAAAAAGTCCCAGCTGTTGCAGATGTTTTCTGTAAGAACACAGGTGAACTAACCACTATTCTTCACTTGCAGTGTTCGGCGTGGCTCCCGCGAAGTTAGGAGATGTGCACGAACATCTGGAATGTGAAAGCTGTGTTCTTCATGGGTTCTGCACTAAATGCTCCTGGTTCATGTTTTTAATGTTTTAATTTATTCCCTCTCACCCATTGCAGGTGTGGCGCGCCTGTCCTACGATAGATTCGGAGTACAAGCGCACAGCTGCCCAAAGTGAAGAATAGATTAAAACATTAAAAAAACGTGGAATCAGGACCAATTTAAGGCAGACAGCCCTGCAAAGAAAACTATTTTCACATTCCGATGTTCCGAACATCCTAAATTAGGGGAGACGCAGCGACCAACCAGTTTGGCCCAAAGTGAAGAATAGTGTTATTCAAGTGTTCTTACAAGTAAAAAATAGGAAACCATGTGTAATATTTTTTTTATAATAAAAATTACTTTTAGCAAATTATTTTATTAATTTATGTCGATTCGACGCGGCGAGAGATACGTCCGAGTAACGAGGGTCCGAGTATGCTAATACTCGACAGAGCAGTATTAATCGGACGAGATACTTCGTCATCTGAGAATGATCATTATTCAATATAATGAATGCTTAGTACATATACAGGAGTCCCGGTTACCTACAAGATAGGGTCTGTAGGTTTGTTCTTAGGTGAGTTTATATGTAAGTCGGAACTTATATTTTATCATGATAATGCCCGCCAGAACTTTTTGGTCTATGTGACAGTGGATTTTAAAATGTTGGGTTGGCATAAGAATCAATATTAACACTAAAACTTCATTACAGGACACATTTGATAAACTGTTTCAGCTGTTTATGTGCTAGACTAAAGTAAAACAAGAAAATTACCCCCAAAATCAGAGGTCCGTTTGTAACTATGGGTGGTAGTAAGTCGAGTGTTCTAAGTAGGGGACCGCCATGTACTTAAAGAGGTGATAGCTAGGAGGTATCTTAAAAGGGTGATATAGAGGTTCTTGTCTGCGGGCTCGCTGGGTCTTATGGTGCACGATTACTCAGAGCACGCACATTTTTTTAGGATAAGTGGGCTTCCTTTTCATTATATACACTTCAGAAGAACAGGTTAAAATTTGTTGATACTCACCGCACGCACGCGCAGTAATATTGTATAGAAAGGTTTAGCCGTCTGTGTATGCATTTGTTGGAAATATGTTATGGATTAGATGGTTCTGTTGTTTTTGATTGTGTTGATCTACGTGACATATGATTATTGGGGGTTGATATATCCCCCATTGTACACAGTTGATTCTTCTCTTTTAGTTATCTTACGGAGGTAGCAATTACGTCATCAGGGTACTCCGTATTTTAAGTCTTGAAACTACCTATAAAATCGAGTTATAAGCCGAACAGAGTATAAGCCGAGGGTGGGAAATGCAGTGTTACAGATTCCCAGTTATAGTCTGCCAGCACCTGTAGAAATATCCTGCACAGACTCTGTAGCATACAGCCTGCCTAGCCCCTGTAGCATAAGCCTCCCAAGGCCCCTGTAGCATACCAGCCGGCCCAGCCCCTGTAGGCATACAGCCTGCCCAGCCCCTGTGCATTACGCCTGCCAGCCCCGGTAGCATACAGCCGCTGCCAGCCTGTAGCTACAGCTGCGAGCCCTGTAGCATTGTAAGATGCCAACCCGGTAACTTGTAGTAGGAAAAAAAAACAACATTACTCATCTTCCGAAGTCCGCATAGTTCTTTTCTGTCTAGACTGTCTCAGACAGAAGAGGACCTATGATGTCAGATGAGGTCAGAAAAGGTGAGTTTTGACTTTATTTTTGTAGTTGACTCGAGTATAAGCCCGCGTTAGGGTTTTGGAGCACAAAATTGTAGTGTTGAAAAAAACTAGGGCTCATACTCGATATATAAGGTAAAATGATTTTGATGGCCATTCTAAGCCCCTTCTACACTCTCAAGTGTGATGTGGTGAATTGCATCAAACTGCACGCAGCGCATGGGGCATAGAGGCATATGGCACTTGAAACGTTTGTAGGCTTGGTTATGCTTAATTCAGACGGTTTGTTGTGGGCTACATACGTGCGCCTTGCTTTATTCTACTACATTGTGACTGCATGAAAAAAAAGATGTAAAATGGAGCGAAGACATCCAGTGCCGGCGTAATTTGCTTTTTTGTTGTGTATGTATAGAGGGAGGAGCTGAGCAGATTGTACAT
Source organism: Engystomops pustulosus (assembly GCA_019512145.1). NCBI lineage: Eukaryota > Metazoa > Chordata > Amphibia > Anura > Leptodactylidae > Engystomops > Engystomops pustulosus. Next base: position 236,820,484 of record CM033642.1, on the reverse strand, counting down.
AGGTGCACATTACTTACCGGTCCTGTCGCGATCCAGCGGGCGCGTTATCCGACGAGGATTTGGGTCTGCCGGCGATTCACTAAGGTCGTGCGCCTGCCCGTCCACAAGGGTGTGCAGCAGCTGCGCCGAGGTTCGCCGGAGTCACCACACGCTTCGTTCCGGTGTATGTGAGTGATATTCTTGGACACACAATGTTTTGTAAATCGCGGTTTTTTCCGATTCAGTCAGGTTTTCGCGGACAGCCCCCCCCCCCACCCATGCGCCAAATCACGGGAGGCGACAATCAGCGGCAAATCGGCCAAATTCGGGAAACCGGGGATAGTAGTGTACTATCTGCAGACAGTATGTACAGTGTTAGGAGGAAAATGAGCAGATTGTACAAACATTGTCCTATCTGCAGGCCAGCATGTTATGAGAGTAGGAGGAGTGAGCAGATTGTACACAGTGTCTATCTGACGGCAGCAGGGTATAGACGCAATGAGCTGAGCAGATTGTACAAGTGTCTATCTGCAGGATTATTGACATAGTGTCCTATCGCAGGTTATGGAGTAGGAGAGCTAGATATTAGACATTCTGTCTTCTACAATTGCAAGGCGCATTTTAAATCAAATTGTCAAAACTAATAAAACATATGGGGCACAGTTATAAGGTCTTGCGGGCCGCGATTCCATCCGGGTTTTCCCGAATATTTCCGTTTTGCGCGGATGGCCCAGTTTTGGATCGGATTGGTGGTTGCATCGGCGCCGGCGTGGTGCATGCAACAGAAACGGGGGGCATGGCCTCGGACAACCGACGGATTCGGACAAACGCTGAATTTTAAAAAAGAACGTGTCGCAAGATCAAGCACTCAAATGCACCGGGAAGAAAAAGGTGTGAACTCCAGTGGACGCTCAGCGCAGCAGCGACACCGCGGCTATCAAGACACGACCTTGTAGTGAATCACGGCAGACACGAATCCTGTCGGAACATCGCGTCGCGGGGATCGCGACTGGACGGTAGTAAATGTGACTGTGGATGTGTTAACATAGCATCAGTTAATTGGTTGCCAATCAGTGTTTTTTATCGTAAAATGCATAGTTCCCGAGCGAAAATTTACTTTGTAAGGCCTACTGGAACCTGCTAGTGGAGCAGCGAACACAAGGGGGTGATAGGGATTTTTATGGGGCCCCAACACCGTTTTCTTGGATCTTTGTAAGGTGAGTCCTAATTACCCTTTGAGGGAGGATGAAGATAGATGCGGCAGCGAGATAACAGAGTAAAAGAAAACACCAGTGCCGGTTCCTTCCGATGCCTCAATACAAGTTGTATTTTAAAAAGAACAGTTATTTTAATAAGAGAAATCAGATTTTGGGGTGCCTATGAAAGGAGATAAGGCGCTTAGATTTATTGTACGTCAGTCCCTCTGGCGAAAAAGTTAATAATATGTGCTCAGTTCTCCAGAGACCTTGTACACAGTATTGTTTATACTAATTTGCTGAGAAGATGATAAGTGGGCTCCAGAATCAAATATAATAAGGACAGACTGGTTCTTCAGTTACAATGTCAAAGGTATTAGCTGAACAGGCGAGCAAACATGTTAATAAAATGAAGTGTGAATCAGAACAGTGGGGGTCAGTACTAGGCCCGATTGCGGTTTCCCGACGTGTTACCCGAATATTTCCGATTGAGCGCCGATTTTCCTGAATTGCCCCGGGATTTGGCGCATTGACATGATTTCTGGATTTGGCGCATCGGCGCGGGCATGCACGAGCGGAAAGCGGGGGGCGTTTGTGCCAGAACGAAAGAGCTTTGCACTTACGTAACTTACAGGAATGGCCTGGCCTTCAGACGCAGCAGCGCCCACCTGTGGAGTCGGAGGAGCGACCTGCCTTAAGTGATGCCCGGCACGGACCCGAATCCACCACAGGAGGAACACGCGCTGGATCGCGAATGGAGCCGGTAAGAAAACTGGCCCCACTTAACTTGACAATGTCAGGGAACATGGCAGCTGTATCCTAAAGATGGCGAACGTAGTCAACGATGCCGTCCCGAACCACAAGTGGGCCATCTGCCTTAACAAGGGGCATATTCTTCATTCGGAATATCTCGTGTGATAAGCCCATCTTTGCGTTATCAAAAACCCATTCCCATTCAGCTGGTGTCATCCTTGCTACAGTTGAACTTCTCTCGCAGCTTGATGATGTTGGTCAAGTTGTGGAAGGTAGTTCTGTATCAGTTAGGCCAGTTACACACTGCGTATTTTCCGGGTCAGTTATTTAGATCAGTATCTGTAAGCCAAAAACCAGAATGGATCTCAGAGAAATAGGTATAATGGACAAGATTTTGTGTTGGTAATCCATCTGATTTCAGCTTCTATGTTGAGATCAGCTTGGCAGTCCTATCGGGTTCACTTAAGCATTAATATGTTATAATCCACACTCAGTGCCTCTGCCAGAAAAAATCAGTATTAGTTAGGATTAAACTGGCAATTAAGTATAGACAAGTCCTGGAGGATTAGGAAGTAATAGTTTAGGTTTAGGTACTGTATGGGAATCTACATATAGGTAACTTCTTGATGGTAGTTTCCTTTAATAGCGTACAATTGACCATGACAGCATGGGGTCTTCTGAAGCACCCGAGCATTGCTTAGTGTTAACTAGAGCATGAGCGAGCACTAAAATGCTCGGGTGCTCGTTATTCGAGAACGAACTTTTCCAGATGCGGAGTGCTCGTCATGAATAAGAGCCCCATTGAAGTCAATGGGAGACCGAGCATTTTTCAAAGGGACCATGGTTCAGGAATAAAAGTGTATTTTAATGAAAAAGAGAGTTTTATGCATAAGTTAGCAGATGTATACAACCTCTGCAATCTTTATACACTTGTTTTCAGCGCGTATATTATCTCCTCGACAAGGTATTCAGATGTGAGAAGAACAGTGAAGAATAGAATAAAAACAGTGAACACGGACTTTAAGTGAAAACGCAGTGAAAAACACAGTGAAGAATAGATTACAGATGTTCGGACAATCTGCTAACTTGCGGGGTGGATACGCTGTCCGGGAATCCGCTCTCTTCTTCCCTGTATACCCGTGCTGCCAGGATCCCGTGCTGCCGAGTCTCCCCCGTTGCTGCCCGATGTCTCCCCGTGATTGCCGATGTCTCCCCGTTGCTGCCCGATAGTCTCCCCGTGCTGCCCGACGTCCCCCCGTGCCTGCACGATGTCTCCACAGTGCTGCGATGTCTCCCGCTGCCCGATGTTTTGTCTCCCCGTGTGTTGATTTCCTAGATGCTTGATGGTCTCCCTGCTGCGCGTTCGCGTGTATCTTTCCGACAGTAAGCAGAGGTGAACCACATCTGTAATTATTCTTCACTGTGTTCTTCACTGTCTTTTCACTAAATGACTCTGTGTTCACTGTGTTCACTGGTTTTATTCTATTCTTCATTGTTTGTGTTCACTGTGTTTTGTTTAATAAATGCTCGATCCTCGAGCAGGGGAATACTCGTCGACCGAGCACGAGCGTTTCGAGTACCTTAATACTCGAACGAGCACATCAAGCTCGACGAGGATACTGCGTCATCTTAGTGTTACCCATTCAATTACAATGTGCTATAGCACATGTAATGAATGAGGAGCAAATCCCCATGGGTATGGCGTATATCATAGGATCGTACAGATAAACTAGGGTTAAAGTAACCCTAGGGAGTCTGAGAAATAGTAAAAAAAAAAAATAAAAAAATTAAATTAAAAAAACATAAAATATTAAAATCACCCCCTTACCCTAGAACTGATATAAATATAAAAAACAGTAAAAATCATAGACACATTACATATCACTGCGTCCGAAATGCCGAGATTTTTCAATATGTTTAACCCCGTAACAAAAATAGCGCCTAAAGTCAAAAATGGCACTTGTTTGCCATTTAAAAAAAATGAAAATTCTATAAAAAGGGATTGAATGGTTTGTACAATCCTAAAAATTCTAACAGTGAAAACGTCATCAAAAGTCGCAAGAAACGACACCTCCCAAAGCGTCGAACACCAAAGTAATAAAAAAGTTATTAGCGCCAGAAGATGGTAAAATCCAAAAAATTTGTAAGGAGGTTTTAATTTTTAATCAAAACATTATAAACCTATACAAATTAGGTACCCCCTGATCATACCGGCCAAAAAAATAAAGTAGACATGTCATTTGGGCGCGAACGTGAAAGCCGTTAAATCCATATGCTACAAGAATACGGCGCACGCAATGCATTTTTCAACAATTCACTGCATTTGGAATTTTTTTACCCGCTTCCCAGCAAACGTGCATGAAATATTAAATGCACCATTTTGAACGTGTAGTTTGTTACGCAGAAAATAAGCCACACAGTCTGTTACATGGAAAAAAGTAATAGATTTTTAAAGGTGGGGAGTGAAAAATGAAAGCAAAAAGAAAAAAAAGGGATGTGGCGGGAAGGGTTAACAAGTGGGATTTCAAATCTTGTAATTTTTTTCTATCCTCCCACAGAAAAAAATATTGTGGACCACCATCACAAATATACTTGTATAAATGACCATTTGCTCCTTAGGTGCACAGAACCGGAAATATCCAAAAATTGCAGCCAGAATGGATTTTGTATACAGCTCCACTTCTTACTGGTTACTATAAAAATAGATATCTCCAGTTTTCCAGTTCAGATTAAATGATGCTAGGAGATTCTCCTCTTCTTATGATACCAGGAATTGTGTTTCTAGGTTCCACAGAAGATATAACCGTCTGTAGTTGCCACCACCCCATCCCTGCCCAGTCTGTCAGCCGATGTAGAAATGGAGAAGGAGCTAACGGGAGAGAGAGATGAGAGTCTGCAGAGAACGCAGGCGCTGCATCTGTAGCTGAACCGTGAAAAGGCGACGGATTGGCTCCATGAATTTTATGGGAAAAATTACCAAAAAGTATATTTTGAGCACAATTTTGGTCATTTGTCAGCTAAGTCTATAAAGACAATAAAATTACACTACATGTTAAAATATACCATAGGTAAAAATTGCTATAAGAGTAAGCTGTTCAATAATATCAAAGAACAGTACTGCAAAAATTTTCCTGGACATACTTACCAATTGCATTGGTCTAAAAAGGTTAAGGAACATAAAGGGGGCCATATAATAGAATGGCAGTAGAAAAGCTTTTTTAAATATAACTATAAAGAGGAATAGATGATGATATTATGCTGTGACACAATGGTAAAGGAGACAGAAATTACCTTGACGAGAAGATGTTTCGGGATCACTAAACCTGCCAGCAGAAAGTACCGCACATTAGGTGGGAATTCATTTTGGAAAAGTGAAAAGAAAATGCAATATGTGACTCCAGCTGCTGGATGGGCGTTTCTATAGAAGATATGTGAGCGCCTCTTCCTCCTCCTTCTGAGAAGTTCTCATTCTCAATGTTAATTATAGGACCTATTGGCAAAGGCTGTGTAGTGCTGTGTAATCTGTACACTATATAAATAAAGATAATTCAATATTACTATTGTAATGTCCTTCGTTACCCCCAATTACAGGGAAAGGAACAGGAAACTTAAAAAAAAAAACTTGGCATATTGTGGAATCTGCAGATTCTTCTAGTTAACCTCATGGGATGTTAGTGTAACAGGTAAAAAGAAATAAATCAGATTGAAATAAACTATGTACAGGCAGGTTATGTAAAGAGGTACAGATAATTACAGGTTATATACAGGATAGTATACTCCCGTTAAACAGGATAGTATACTTCCGTCTCATTCATATTGATCCGGCACTGTCTGTCGCTGGTCTTAAAAACGCCAGGATCACCTAGAAAAGAAATGGATAATTAGCTCCATGCTTGGGAGAGGAAGGTGCGGGATGTGATAAATGTGTGCCGTACATCTTTTCCCCATGCTCCGTGCTGCTAATTATAAATTCTTTTCTAGATGAGTTTCAAGACTAGCGACGGACACGCCAGTGGAATCAAGCCGAAGAGGAGGACACCCGGGGGGACATGGAAAGTGAACTAAAATGTGCAATTTGCATGTGTCGATGGTTCCATTGGCTCAGTGACCCAACACCCTCCACCTTTCTATTCAGAACAGTGGAATTGCATCAAAGCAGGGTAAAGTAAAGCATTGGTAAACCAAAACTGCATGAAGAAGCTTTGCCAATTAAGGGACCAAAACCTAGACAGGTCCCATTAAGTTGAATGGAAGTGTGCTGGCGACACAAACTGCACCATACACACGAAAGCGCAAACCTGAAATATCATACAGGCTGGAGGAGAGCATCTCTGCTGTTTCCAGTTCAAATACCTGTTTTCACGTAATAAACCAAAGAACAGAAACCACAGAACATGTAGTGAAATCCATTCCGGATTGCCTATACTATTACACTGTACAAACATAAACCTGGCACAGTCGCTATACAGATACTACTCATACAAACATCAAGTAGTGACAATGTACACACGAAGCCTGTTTATGCCTCAGTTCTTACCCCACCACCTGTGCGTTTTCCCAAACTTTACTATGATTGGAGGAGTTACATTACCATCCTTTATAAATCTCAAGAGGGGAGTCCATCTAGTCCTGGGGAAACATTTCTTACATGAAGCCACGTCTCCTCCAATTCCACAGTATGTGATTGTAATGACGACGAGGGCGTCCCTCCCTTCCCTTCCACACTAGGAAATTGTATTTTTCCGCAAATATTATTATCTCCTGTAATGGGAATCCAACTTCAAAGTGTAAAATATTATTAAAATGGTGAGGAAAATTTCCTTCCTATTTCGTCCTTAGTTACAACTTCCCAAAACTATCTTAATAGCAAGATTCTAGTTAACTCCTGTTGTTTCTAATTTTGAATTAGCCCCTTAGAGGGTACACCACTTTCACAGTGTCTTTTTGATCTAGGTAAGAATTATTTTTGCGGTAGCCTTACTACCATCATTTTTAGGACTATAAGGCGACAAAAAATCCTTTTTTCTCAGAAATTTAAGGTGCGCCTTATGGTCCAGTGCGCCTTATACATGAACAATACTTACAGACAACAGCTGCCTTGAAACTGTGCACAGATCTGCCACCTGCTGGTCATTCACCTTATAATCAGTGTGCGCCTCTGATAATCTGGTGAGCCTTATATATTAACCTAGATGTTTTAGCAGGCATTTATTGATGGTGTGCCTTATAATCTGGTGCGCTTATAGTCCGCAAATACGGTAGTCAATATATATTATACTCTTCCTGCGCCTTATTGTAACTTTCAAGAGTACTCGGCTTCTATACCGGTAATCTGGACTTATTTCTCTTTTTGTACTTCTTCCTTCAAATGGCTTTTCCTTTTTCAACAAATTGTTTACGCAATGGATAATTTTCAATTCAAGATTCCCTCTTAAAAAAGACTTCAAGTTGTTCTAGAATATGCCCACATCTGCGCATGTCTGTTGACCTCTATAAACCAACCCAATCCCTGTCTTAATATTGTCGTCATTGTTAAACAACAACCGAATGGGTTACATTTCCAGTATATCCTTGCCTACTCGTATTCCTCACTAATTTGATGACTACTGGTGAGTGATCTAAAGAATAATCGGTTAGTACATAACACATTTTCGCCATACCATCAATTTCAATTCATTTGCCAATACCAAGTTCAATTTAGAGAAGGGATTGATGTGCATTATAAACATGAATATGCCAACGCATCCCCCTTCATGTTGTTTCATCTACATGAATGAGACCACCTCCTCCAAAAACTTAAAAGGGCCAGTTTTCATATGGCCCAATTGGGTTATTTACTATTACGTATTCGATCTTTGATGTTAGAGAAGAATGAGTTAAAATCACCATAATCCATAACAGACACTACTACACCTTAGAAATAATTGTAGTAATTGACGCCGTACATCATAGCAAAACGGGTTGGAGGAATATATACCCCTGCCACGTACACCATTTCTTGCCCTCCATATTTCCAAAAAATAAAACATATCGTATCCAATGCAATAATCCAATCCAGGAATCCAATCATTTCATTTAATAGATCCATGAAAACAATATGGACATTCTCTTAGCAAAGAAAGAAAAAAAGAACTATATCTTTTAATTATAACAAAAGAATCCTCTCAAGATGACAGTAGCTGGTAGTGTTTTCCAATATAGAAAAAAAATGCAACGTTTAGTGCGGTCTTTCATTCCTCTAATATTCCAAGCTATTAATCTAGTTCCATTGATCAACACATATAATGGAAGAGACAAAAACAGTAAAACCTCAGTAAAACTGGAAAAATACCGTATATACTCGCGTATCAGCCGAGTTTCAGCACAAAAAATGTGCTGAAAAAGAAAAACGTACTCCACTCGGCTTATACACGAGTCAATGCTTCAAAAAAATTAAAAATGGACTAAAAAAAATAAACTTATTTACTCACCTTTGGTGGCTCCGGCGCAGCGCTGCTCCCCGATGTCATCGTGGCTCTCTTCTGGCTCGGTCTCTTCTTGCTTACGTGCGTTCTTCTTTCTTCTTTAACATCTTGCTGGGCGCCGCATTGTTCTTCTCCCGTGTGGGGCGCCTAGTTATGACGTCGAGCGGCGCGTCTACTAGGACGATCCACAGGGAGAGAGAACTGTTACGGCTCCCAACGCATTGTTAAAGAAGACAGAAGACGGCGCGGCAGCAAGAAGAAGAGACCGGAAGCCAGAGAGGAGCCGCGATGACATGCGGGGGAGCAGCGCTGCGCCTCGGGGCCACCGAAGGGTGAGTATATAAGTTTATTTTAAAATTCTGGGCGTTGTTACTCTGAGGCACCTGTATACTACTGGGGCGACGATGTATACTAATGGGGGGCAGCGGCTGTATACTACTGGGGGGCAAGCTGGGGTGGCTGTATACTACTGGGGTGCAGGTGGGCTGGTGTGTGTATACTACTGGGGGCAGGCTGGGGTGGCTGTATACTACTGGGGGCAGGCTGTATACTACTGGCGCAGGCTGTATACTAGTGGGGCAAGTGGTTATTATAGGGGGCAGGCTGGGGGTCTGTGACCAATGCATTCCCACCCTCGCGGTTATACTCGATCAATAGGTTTTCTAGTTTTGGTGGTAAAATTAGGGGTCTCGGCTTATACTCGGGTCGGGCTTATACTGAGTATTACGGTACCACAAGAAAGTTTTACCTTCAGCAAGGAAGAGCCCTCCCCCTCCCACTCCAGTCCTATATACATATAGAACTCTACCTACTGGAGCCACATATCCCCTCACCCCTCCCTCTCAACGACAACCAACATAACAAATAATAAAAATCTATAATTTAGTTTTTCCCCCTTTTTTCTTTTCCTCTTCTTTTCCCAATTACAGTCCTTGAATCCAACAATTCGAATTTGCTCTGGGAGACTAAAGAAGTGGGATTGTACCTGATATCTAATTTTTAATTGCGTGGGAGATAAGTGAATACGGAAACCTTTTTCCTTAACTTCTTTACTTCCACAAACTCTTTCTTTTTGTAAGTTATCCCTAGAAAAAATCAGGGAAACAGAGCAACTTTTGCTCCCTCAATTGTTAATCTTTAACTCAAGGGCTCTCCTCAAATGGATCCCAGTCCTGATAGGGATTGTGTTACAAAAGTAATCGTTTGTGGAGAATTACCAGGAATATGAGGAGTTCTAGGATCCTATGATGCGCCAGTCCCCACATCAAAATTCAACGAGAAAATATCCTTCCCTATGGTATTAACTAACCATCCTTCCAAAACATACAGGGTTTGACACTCAGCCTTTTCTGGTACCCCAAGGATTCTTAGTATTAGACCTTCTAGAAAGATCCTTAGATTTGCTATTTTTCCCTTAAGGTTTATTCTGCTTTGTTAGGTTATTAGTTTTTTTTCAAAGTGGCCATTTCTTTTTCCACTTTTGAACATCTTCTGTAGTCTTCTGTCTATCCCAACTTGTTTAGATCTTCTATTAGCAGTGACTCTTAGCCGGTGGCTTCAAAAAGATGGCGGCCACATGGGCACCGCCATCTTGCGAGAGTCTTTCGCTCCCTGTGACATCCTCATACGCCCCCACATGCAGCCTCGGTCTTCGAAGACACGAGCCTGCGTTATGTTTAGCCATCCATTGGAATTTTTATTTTTACTATTTTTCAGACTACCTAGGGTACTTTAACCCTAGGTTGTCTGTACGATCCTATCATATACTGCCATACTACAGCATGGCAGTATATGGGGATTTTCCTCCTCATTCATTACAAATGAATGGCTAACATAAAGCAGCCTCGGGTCTTCGGAAGACCCGAGGCTGTCATGGGGACGGATGATGATGTCACAGGGAGCGAAGACTCTCGGCAAGATGGCGGTGCCCATGTGCCGCCATCTTTTTGAAGCCACCGGCTAAGAGTCACTGCTAAGAGAAGATCTAAACAAAGTTAGGGATAGACAGAAGACTACAGAAGAGATGGTTCAAAAGTTGGAAAAAGAAATGGCCACTTTGAAAAAAATAACTAATAACATGAACCAAGAGAATGAAAACCTTAAGGGAAAAATAGCAAATCTAGAGGATCTTTCTAGAAGGTCTAATATAAGAATCCTTGGGGTACCAGAAAAGGCTGAAGGTGCAAACCCTGTTAGTTTTGTGAAGGATTGGTTAGTTAAGACCATAGGGAAGGATTATTTATCGTTGAATTTTGATGTGGGACGGGCGCATAGGATCCCTAGAACTCCTCATATTCCTGGTAATTCTCCACAAACGATTATTTGTAACACAATCCTATCCAGGGACTGGGATTCCATTTTGAGGAGAGCCCTTGAGTTAAAAGAATTAACAATTGAGGGAGCAAAAGTTGCTCTGTTCCCTGATTTTTCTAGGGATACCTTACCAAAAAGAAAGAGCTTTGTGGAAGTTAAAAGAAGTTTAAGGGAAAAAGGTTTTCCGTATTCACTTATCTTCCCAGCGCAATTAAAAATTAGATATCAGGGTCAATCCCACTTCTTTAGTCTCCCAGAGCAAATATCTGAATGGTTGGATTCAAAGGGACTGTAAATGGGGGAAAAGAAGAGGAAAAGAAAAAAGATTCAAAGGGACTGTAAATGGGGGAAAAGAAGAGGAAAAGAAAAAAGGGGGAAAAAACTAAAATGTGATATTTTATGTATTTGTTTATGTATGGTTGTCGTGGAGATGGGCAGGGGTGAGGGGGGATATGTGGCTCCAGTAGGTAGAGTTCTATATGTATATAGGACATGGAGTGGGGAGAAGAGGAGCCACGATGACATCGGGGGAGCAGCGCTGCGCATCGGGACCACCAAAGGGTGAGTAAATAAGTTTATTTTTTTTTAGTCCATTTTTAATTATTTTTTGAAGCATTGACTCGTGTATAAGCCGAGGGGACGTTTTTCAGCACATTTTTTGTGCTGAAAAACTCGGCTTATACGCGAGTATATACGGTATTTTTCCAGTTTTACTGAGGTTTTACTGTTTTTGTCCTCTTCCATTATATGTGGTGATCAATGGGAACCAGATTAATAGCTTGGAATATTAGAGGAATGAAAGACCGCACTAAACGTTCTATTATCTTTTACTATATTGGAAAACAACTACCAGCTATTGTCATCTTGAGAAGGATTCTTTGTATTTAATTAAAAAGGGATATAGTTCGTTTTTTTCTTTCTTTGCTAGAGAAGTGTCCATATTGTTTCATGGATCTATTAAATTGAAATGATTGGATTCCTGGATTGGATTATTGGATTGGATTACGATATGTTATTTTATGTGGAATATTGGAGGGCAAGAAATGTGTAGTGGCAGGGGTATATATTCCTCCACCGTTTTGCTATGATGTACTGCGTCAATTACTACAATTTATTTCTAAGGTGGGAGAGTGTCTGTTATGGATTATGGGTGATTTTAACTCATTCTTCTCTAACATCAAAGATCGAATACGTAATAGTAAAATAACCCAATTGGGCCATATGGAAACTGGCCCTTTTTAGGTTTTGTGAGGAGGTGGGTCTCATTCATGTAGATGAAAACAGAAGGGGGGATGCGTTGGCATATTCATGTTATAATTGCACATACAATTCCTTCTCTAGAATTGACTTGGTATTGGCAAATGAATTGGAAATTGATGGAAATGCGAAAATGTGTTATGATAACCGTATTATTTTAGATCACTCACCAGTAGTCATCAAATTAGTGAGGAATAACAGAGAGGCAAGGAGATACTGGAAATGTAACCCATGCTGGTTGTTGTTAATAACAGATGAAGACAAGATTAAGAAGGGATTGGGTTGGTTTATAGAGGTCAACAGACATGCGCAAGATGTGGGCATATTCTAGAACAACTTGAAGTCTTTTTTAAGAGGAATATTGAATTGAGAAATTATCCATATGCGTAAACAATTTGTGAAAAAGGAAAAGCATTTGAAGGAAGAAGTACAAAAAAGAGAAAAAGAAGTCCAGATTACCGGTAATAGAAGCAGAGTACTCTTGAAAGTTACAATAAGGCGCAGGAAGAGTATAATATATATTTGACTACCGTATTTTTCGGACTATAAAGCGCACCAGATTATAAGGCACACCATCAATAAATGCCTGCTAAAACATCTAGGTTAATATATAAGGCATTTTCCTTTTTTTTAAAAAAAAAGATCAATTTGAAATTTTTGGGATCATTTATTTTTAAATAAATTAGTAATATAAATTATTTGAATCCCGCTGTGAAACCACCCATTTTCAAAAGTACACCCCTCAAACTACAAGAAACTGCTTTTAGGAATATTTTAAACTCAAAGTAATTAAAACAAAATGGAGTTGAAATTTAGAATGGTCTAATTTTGTCGATAATACATTCAATTAGCCCTAAAATTTGCACATTTCCAAAAGATTAAAAGAGAAAACCCAACTTAAAATGTGTTATGCATTTTCTCCCAAGTAGAGAGACACCCCACTTGTGGACGTTGTATGGGCACACAGCAAGGAGCAGAAGGGAAGGTATTGGACATGGTATACATGCCTAAATGCACTGAGTTGCCGGCCATGTATGGCTGATTAGAAATTAAGTGTTAACAAGCAGTTGGACAGGTTGTCCTAATAAAGTGGCCGGTGAGTGTATATATACTGTGTACTGTACATTGGACTTACCTATCTCCATCTCTGAGCCTGTGGAATGGTTTCATCAAGCAAGTTAACAATGTCCCAATTCTTCCATTTTAACTGGGGGCTCAGAGACTCCACCGACGAACAATACAATATTTCAACTGTTCCATACAGATTAATGAGCTTCTCGGCAAGTTCTTCAACACATCAGCCAATTCATCAAGATTATTGGTGCAGAAAGTTCCAGAACCTCTCCATGATTGTACCCTACGGAAGTTCCGAAAAGTGAGTACATTGAATTGCCTACTAGAACTAATAGGAATGTAGTTTGTAGGGAAACAAAACTACCAGATCAGAGATTTCAAGAATAATACTGACTGTGTTCAGATAGATCTTTTCATAATAATTCCAAATCTGTGTTTGGGTGGTTTTTAATGTAAGTTATAAAAGAAGATTAGGTATTATCATTAAAAAAAAACTATGGGAATCTGTATTAGGTGAAAATGGGAAATTCTCCAGAATGATACTGTGCAAAGTGTAACATGTCCTGCAAAAAACAGGCCATCCACCAGCTCCGTAGACAAAAAAAAAAAATAAAAATGTTAGCCACTTGGAAGACGGCAAGCAAAAACGATTTTTTTCCCCCACATTAGATTTTATTTTTTCAAATTTAGTAAAACGTAAGAAAAATTATTTAAGTATCGTATCCATGATCATACTGACAAAGAATAAAGATAAAATGTTATTAGGCTATATGGCGAACACCAAAAATCCATTACAGAACTGATGCTTTTCTATCCTCTGTCCCCCCCAAAAAAGTTAATACATTTTCAGCAATAGGGAATAGCAGCCCCAAAATGGTATCACTGGAAATGCATCTTCCCCCCAAAAAATGGCATTACATGACGCCACAAGCGGAAAACCAAAAATTTTGTAGCCCTAAAAAGGGTGCCAATGAGGAAACTAAACCACTTAGTTCTACTATAAAATACAGGGCAAAAACTGGTAACTGAATGCACTCTAAAAATCGTTTTTGCATTGCCGTCTTCCAAGTGGCATAACATTTTTATTTTTATTTTGTCTACGGAGCTGGTGGATGGCTTGTTTTTTGCAGGAAATGTTACACTTTGCACCAGTATTATTCTGGAGAATTTCACGTTTTCACCTAATGACAGATTCCCATAGCCTTTTTAATGATAATACCTAATCTTCTTTTATAACTTACATTAAAAAACCACCCCAAACACAGATTTGGAATTATTATGAAAAGATCTATCTGAACACAGTCAGTATTATTCTTGAAATCTACTGATCTGGTAGTTTTGTTTCCCTACAAACTACATATCCTATTAGTTTCTAGTAAAGCAATTCAATGTACTCACTTTTCGGAACTTCGTAGGGTACAATTCATGGAGAAGGTTCTGTGGACTTTCTGCACCAAATAATCTTGATGAATTGGCTGATGTGTTGAAGAACTTGCCGAGAAGCTCATTAATCTGTATGGAACAGTTGAAAATATTGATATGTCAGTCGGTGGAGTCTCTGAGCCCCCAGTTAAAAATGGAAGAATTGGGACATTGTTAACTTGCTTGATTGGAAACCAATTCCACAGGCTCAGAGATGGAGATAGGTAAGTGCCAATGTACAGTACACAGTATATATACACTCACCGGCCACTTTATTAGGTACACCTGTCCAACTGCTTGTTAACACTTAATTTCTAATCAGCCAATCACATGGCGGCAACTCTTGAGTGCTTTGAACGAGTTGGCATGGTTTGTTGGTTTCGCCAGGAAGGGCTGGTCTGAGTATTTCAGAAACTGCTGATCTACTGGGATTTTCACAGCACAACATCTCTAGGGTTAACAGAGTAATGGTCCAAAAGAAAAAAAAATCCAGTGAGCGGCAGTTCTGGTGGGCGTAAATGCCTTGTTGATGCCAGAGGCGAGGAGAAGGGGCATACTGGTTCGAGCTGATAGAAAACAACAGCGCACCCGTACAACCAAGGTAGGCAGAAGACATCTCTGAACCACAGTACGTCGAACTTTGAGGCAGATGTGCTACAGCAGCAAAAGACCACACCGGGTGCCACCCTTTCAGCTAAGACAGAGGAAACTGAGGCTCAATTTGCACAAGTCATCGAATTGAACAGTGAAGATTGGAAAAACTTTCTGGTCTGATGAGTCTCGATTTCTGCTGCGACATTCGAATGGTAGGTCAAATTTGGCGTCAACAACATGAAAGCATGGATCCATCCTGCCTTGTATCAACGGTTCAGGCTGGTGGTGGTGGTGTCATGGTGTGGGGAATATTTCTTGGCACTCTTTGGGCCCCTTGGTACCATTGAGCATCGTTGCAACGCACAGCCTACCTGAGTATTGTGCTGACCATATCCATCCTTTATGACCACAATGTACCCAACATCTGAGGCTACTTTCAGCAGGATAATGCGCCATGTCATAAAGCTGGATCATCTCAGACTGGTTTCTTGAACATGACAATGAGTTCACTGTACTCAAATGGCCTCCACAGTCACCAGAATCTCAATCCAATAGACATCTTTGGGATGTGGTGGAACGTGGAGATTTTCATAAAAAGACACTGGGGGTGCGGATGGCCATAGCACAGTTCGGATTGTGGTAATAACAGGTGAGAAACCTCTTTGCTAAATGAGCAGCTTCTTATATCTGCCATATGACAATATATGATAAAACTGTGATTGAAAACATCTAGAAGTTACAGGTTTCTGTATTAGATTTTTGGGCATAACGGAGAAGCAGGGCCCAATAGCAGACCAATGGGGCCACCCTTCCGGCATAAAAAAACATATTACACTCATATATACCAAGCATTTCTATACCCACTGTATATACATAAACATACAGTTCTCACTTAAACACAAACATTTATACACTCTAAGGCTACATTAACACACATGTATGGGGGACGTATATACGGCCGATATACGTCCCCCATACACTCCTATGGGCTCACGGCCCTGTACGGGAGCGGTACGGTGCAGCACACGTGCGGCACCGTACCGCTCCGTAGCACGGGAAAAGATAGTACTGTTCTATCTTTCCTGTGATACGTGTTGTCAATGCGCTGTATCTTCCTATGGAGAGGGGCGGGATGAGCAGTGCTCATCCCCTGCTCCTTTCCGCAGCGCCGATGTATGCCCGCCTTACTACGGTACGGCGGGCATACATCGTGTGAATGTAGCCTTACAAATATGCACATATACACATCACATATACACACACATAGAGTGCCATATACAGACCTACAACATATATTCGCGTTTTCCGACGTGTTACCCGAATATTTCCGATTTGCGGCGATTGTACCTGAATCTCCCCGGGATTTTGGTGCACGCGATCGGATTGTGGCGCATCGACACCGGCATGCACGCGACGGAAATCGGGAGGCATGGCCGAACGAAAACCCGACGGATTCGGAAAAACCGCCGCATTTAAAAAAGGAAATTGTGTCGCGGAGCTTGCACTCACCTTCATCCAGGATAGGATCGTGAACTTCAGTGCGTTCCAGGGAACTTCAGCGCAGCAGCGCCACCTGGTGGACGTCGGAGGAACTGCCTTGATGAATCCCAACCGGACCCGAATCCAGCGCAGAGAACGCGCCGCTGGATCGCGAACGGACCAGGTAAGTAAATCTTCCCCATAGAGTACCGTGCAAGACATTTATCATGTAAAGTCCGAATTGTATCGCACGCCATATGTTAAAGGTTGCGATACAATTTGGAATTTGCATGATAAATGTGTTGCACGGTTCGCTCTGTGGTGCACTCCAGATTCATGAAGAACGAGGCTCCACAAATCCTGAATCTGGCACACTCGGCACTATACACAGGCAAACTGCATCTAGTGCACTTTTTAAATGTGTCCCAATGTTGTATAAACTAATATCTATAGAAAATGATGTTGTCCCTACTAAAATGGACCAATAGAAAATGTTGTTGGCAGTAGTATAATGGACCATTGTTGGTACAGCATCACCACTGCTGTGAAACCATCAAGATCATGAGTAACATCTGCAGCAAGTTATAGCTGGATCTATACAATTTGTGAATCAACCACAGAGTTTTTTCTTGCCATCCCCTACTTCCAGGCTGATTAGACTAGATGGAGGGAGGAGTCAGGGTCGTATTTACCACTAGGCACCGAAACAGGAAGCTGTCAATTTTTACTAAAAAACATGTGTGGGACACTACTTAGACCCCCTTTCTCCCCAGGTTTGAGAGTGGTTAGGGGTAGGGTGCACTCTGAGGGCATATAAGCATTTAACATGGATAGGAGCTTTTATAAATGTGTCAGAACTGGGGCTACATGCTGTGAGTATAGCATAGCACCTGTCTGCATCGCTGCTCCGCCACCTCTGTAGTCAGCTCCTAAAGTGTGCGGCTGTGATCCGGACCCTCATGATTATGACTGATCTCCTCAGTTCAATATACTCTAGCAAACATAAGTGGGGAAAGCTTTCTAGATGCTGACCATATGTATGTACACTACATGGACTTCTTAGGTAACACACGGAGGCTCTTGTCTTCCCTCTGCCAATCTGCTGAAGCTTCCTCTGGTTCTTAGTATAGTAGCGGCATATAGATGGGGGAGGTGAAGGGCTAACAGCCATTTTTTGTGAGATATTATTACATACAAATGAATAAATATATAGTGATATCATATAGTTCTATGTATTAGTTGTTAACACTCAGAAGTAGGGTGAAACTTTCTAAGACTAAGGCTATATTCACACGAACGTATGGGGGACGTATATACGGCCGCCGTATATACGGCCGATATACGTCCCCCATACACTTCTATGGGCACCACCAATCAATTATTTAAAATACAAAGTCAGTTTTTCTACATAGTTCCCTTTCACGATTTCCAGGAACCCTTTGTCCTCCAGACCTCTCAAGCTTAATTTGCAAGTTATCTCTAAAAATAAACAATTAAGCCATGCTCAGATCCAGGTCCCTCTGTCTTCCTCCTCAAGTCATTTACTCATCTATGGCAGTGCAACATCAAGGCAGCATCAAACTGTCACTGTCAATGGCTTCTACCACCAGGATAAAGGATTGTAAACCGAACACACTGACATGCTGGTGTGTGCCCCTCAGAATCTACTCTTCTTTTAGCTTCTTATTCCCTGGTTTTTACAAAAAAGGAATTTTCAAATCCTGCTAATGAGCCTGAGGGGCTTTCATTTATTCTTAAAAACAAGGGCATAAGAAGCTTAAAAGAGTGGATCCTACCAGTATGTCAGTGTGCTTAGTTACAATCCTTTATCCTGGTGGTAGATTTTTTTGAAAATATTTGTCTGATGTTAAGCCCTGTCATCTGAACTATAAGAAATGCATGGACAATAATTTTCTAATCTTTGAAAGCCTTTATAGAACATCTACCACCAGGATCAAGGATTGTAAATTAAGCACACTTACATACTGGTGAGTGCCCCCTCTGGCAGGATCTGCTCTTCACTTAGGTTTTCACAAAAAAAGGCTTTAAAAATTATGCAGATGAGTCTGTGGGGCTCCAGGCTCCATAGGTGTTAATGGAGCCCAGAGCCCCTTTGGCTCATTTGCATAATTTTAAAGCCTTTTTCTTTAGAAAAAGAGCATAAGAGGCCTAAAGAAGAGCAGATCCGGCCAGATGGGGCACACACCAGTATGTCAGTGTGCTTGGTTTACAATCCTTCATCCTGGTGGTAGATTTGCTTTAATCTGTGATACTACATAAATATCATAAATTATCAAAGTATTTTACTTTTATAGAAAAAAACCATATCTTGGTTCGTCAAACACTGGCTTCACACGTTTTCTCGTGCCTGAATATGAAGAAAAGAAATCCCTACCACAAGGATGGACAGCTGACCTCCCCATCAATGGCTATCCTCTACCCCTGGTAAAATAGCTTTGAAATACAGAATAAGAATATTTTTCATTAAGCTGAAAACACAAGAACATGCTCAGTCCATAAAACCTGAAGCATGTGATGACTAGATTTCAGAGTTTGCAAGGCAAGGTGGTAGTTAAGAATATCGCCCTCTCCATGTCAGGATCCTGCCAACTCACCCAGAAGATAATGCTAAGAGAATATAGTATAATTGCAGCTGTAGTTTTCGCCTGGAAAGGCAACAGTTAAATTGGTGTAAGTAATTATCCAATTATGTGGCTGTATTGTTAGCTGCAGTGTTATTGGAGAGGTGCTACCACCTGACCAGGGGGGAGTATAAAACCCTTGCTCAGTGAGAGCACATGGTCTGTCTCAGGAGTCTGTTCAATGAGAGAGAAACAGTATGGAAGATTTATCAGAAGTGTCTTAGGTAAAACTGTTCTAGTTGTCCATGGAAACCAATCAGAGCTCAGTTTTAATTTTATAAACAGCTGTGGGAAAATGAAAGCTGAGTTCTGATTGGTTTACACGGGCAACTAGAACAGTTCTGCTCTCAGACACTTATGATAAATCTCCCCCAGTGTGTGCATTACGCCTTCAGTGCTGACACAGATACCACTCCCAGGAGCTGAGTCTGGAGACTCTATCCCAGAGATGCAGCTTTCACAATTTGGGCACAGCTCCACCTCAACTATCCCAGCCTGCATCTACTATCAGGCTGGTGCACCATTCCTGCAGTTAATCGTGTTTAGGCCTGTTGCCTGCTTTTTCGAGTTCAATAAAGAACTGTAAGTTGATTTGCACAACGTTGCCTCTGTCTGATCCCTGTATACGGCTGCTTACCACCACGGGCTTCCACATCCATTACACAGGGACTCATCTTACAGACACTCAGGGGTTGACCCAGGGAGAAACCAGTACATCAGCCTCTTCTTCCTTAGTTCTTGCACACACCACCTGCTGGAGGCCTGCCAGGCTGTGGGACAGCCCTCCGGTCCCTATACCAAGCACCGTGACATTATCGTGCTCTAGGCCGAAATAGCCAGCCACTCTGGTATTCTGGGCCCCGGCTGCCTCCAGACCCCAACAAAAGGCTAGGACCCGGTAGGGATATTGCATATGTTACAAGTATTTCCTGCTGCCCTGCAGAAATGTAACCTTGAGGAAACTATGGCGCTGTTTTCTCTGGATCTTGTGGTGACAAAAGTATTTAGAAAAATTGTCTTTTTTTGTGCTAAAGGGGTATTCCAACAAAGACAAGTTTCTTAAATGTACTCAGGATAACAAAATAACACATTCTCTAATTCACTGTTATTTACAAAAATACAGCATTTCCCAGATATAATTCCAACCTGTCTTTATAAGTCCTGGTGTCCTCAATTTCAGTTGCCCCTGGTTTCCGACCCTGTATCTTTTGACTTTAGGGTTTGCAGCCATCTTGTTCTTCTGTCTGATGCTGCATTGCGCTGCTCTCTGCCTTCAGCCCCCACCCATGCATTCTAGAATGAGCTAACACACACACTGACTTATTGCCAGCAAACAACACATCACATTGTGAGGAGAGCTGCAAGCTACAGGAAGAGAATGGGGCTCATTTACTAAGGGCCCGAATCGCTCATTTTCGTCGGGTTTCCAGAAAATTACCGGTTTGCGCCATTTTGCCCCGATTTTTTGGCACACGTGATCAGATTGTGTCGCATTGGCGCCGGGTTTCACGCAAAGGAAATTTGCGGTGTGGCCATCGGAAAACCCGACGTATTTGGAAAAACCACGGTATTTAAAAAAAAAATGTGTCGCTTGACACGCACTTACATGCACCAGGAAAAGAATGGTGAACTCCGGCGGACCTCGGCGCAGCAACACCTAATGGATATCGGGCGTACGACCTTAGTGAATCCCGGCAGACCCGAATCCTCGTCGGACAACGCTCCGCGGGATCGTGAATGGACCGGGTAAGTAAATGAGCCCCATTATATTTATCTGGGGGAGGGAGGCACATCAGATCTGACAATGTGTTGCAGCATAGCTAAGAATGTCATTGTTTGTAATATGCATCTCATGTATCTCATGGATTTCTCATCTATAATCTGTCTCAGCTCTCTTTCTATGTTTCAGATACTAGTAGACAGGTGCGGAGTGGGAATTTAAAGTGGCCCTGGGAAAAACAGTAAAAGTGGCCCCATTTTGTGGGTGGGGGCCAAAACAAGTAGGCATTGTCATGCAATGTGGGTGGAGTTCCTGAACTCCACACAAACTGTTTAAAGATAGTCTAAATTAACACGTACAGCACAGATTTTCATACTGCCTCCCTCATACAGGAATAAAGCTTCTTTTTATATACTTATATGTATATATACACACACACATATATATATAAATATATATATATATATATATATATATATATATATATATATATAGATACACAAAAAATGACTACAATACCTTATCCACCAAATAGGTACGGGAATATACCGTAGTTACTATAATACTGCCCCCTATGTACAGAAACATAGCTACTATAATACTGCCCCCTATGTACAAGAATATAACTACTATAATACTGCCCCCTATGTACAAGAATATAACTACTACAATTACTGCCCCCTATGTACAAGAATATAACTACTATAATAATGCTCCTATGTACAAGAATATAACTACTATAATACTGCGCCCTATGTACATGAATATTACTACTATAATACTGCCCCCTATGTACAAGAATATAACAACTAAAATACTGCCCCCTATGTACAAGAATATAACTACTATAATACTGCGCCCTATGTACAAGAATATAACTACTATAGTACTGCCCCCTATGTACAAGAATATAACTACTTTAATGCTGCTCCCTATGTACAAGAATATTACTACTATAATACTGCCCCCTATGTACAAGAATATAACTACTATAATACTGCCCCCTATGTACAAGAATATAACTACTATAATACTATCCCCTATGTACAAGAATATAACTACTATAATACTGTCCCCTATGTACAAGAATATAACTACTATAATATTGCTCCTATGTACAAGAATATAACTACTATAATACTGCCCCTAGGTACAAGAATATAACTACTATAATACTGCCCCCTATGTACAAGAATATCACTACTATAATACTGCCCCCTATGTACAGGAATATAACTACTATAATACTGCCCCCTATGTACAATAATATAACTTCTATAATACAACCCCCTATGTACAGGAATATAACTACTATAATACTGCCCCCTATGTACAGGAATATAACTACTATAATACTGCCCCCTATGTACATTGTACAAGAATATAACTACTATAATACTGCCCCCTATGTACAAGAATATAACTACTATAATACTGCCCCCTATGTACAGTAATATAACTTCTATAATACAGCCCCCTATGTACAAGAATATGACTACTATAATACTGTTCCCTGTGTACAGGAATATAACAACTATTACTACTGCTACTATGCCATATAACACGCCAGCCAGTCCCCTGTATATAGCCAGCCAGTTGCATCGGTATTCAGCCCGCCAACCCCCCAGAGTATATAACACCCCCCCCCCCAGTACATAGCATGCCAGCCTCCACCACAGTATATAGCAAGCCAGCCCCCTCACAGTATACAGCAGCCTACCCCAGTATATAGCCAGCCAGTCCCGCCGGTATTCAGCCAGTCAGCCCCCCCAGAGTATATAACCAGCCCCAGAATCTTGTCTTTGTGAGAATACCTCTTGAACTATTTCACAACAAACTGGTAGTTGTTTATTAGGGCTATTTCTGCTGACAGGTTTCCTTTAAGCAGTTTGATATTCATGAGGTAAATATTCTTTCCTAGGCACCCTTGTAACACGATTTTCAAATTTTTCTTGCGACAGGCACATGATGTATCAAATGAAGTTGCAAAAATATCCAAGAGATCCATAATAGAGGATTCCAGAATAGGACGAATGGTAATACAATTTGGGCGGTTTGTTGAACATGACATTACCTTCTCTCCTCCCACTCCAACTTCATCATTTTTGGAAGATGTGGATTGTAATCGCTGTGTTAAAACTCATCCCTGTTTCCCTATAATGGTAAGACCATTTCCTTCTGCATGTATAAATATTCTGGTTGTAGATCTTTCTAAGTGCTCTCTCTCATGCTGGGACTCCTTACACATAAGTATGATGCCAACAAGTCTTTAATTACTATGTAAATGTCAGCAAAAACGTCTTATTCACTTCAGTCTGGTATAAATTGTTTCAAGGTAGCTCAGGGCCACATCTGCCATGAGGCGTGATGGAGATATTGAAAAGCTGGCACTCTACTTCAGTCAGCTCCGCTCTGTATGTCTTAACCCGACGTGACGTCATACAGAGTAGTGATGGGAAGTCTGTTTTTTTACAGTAAGTTGGATCATCAGGCTCCACTCACTATAAAGAGCTGGCTTTTCCGGCTCCTGAGCAGCTCAATGTGTAATTACATATGCAACATCCCCCACCGGGGCCTAGCCTTTTTTTGGGGCCTGGAGACAGTCGGGGCCTAGAATACCGGAGTGGCTGACGGTTGCGGCCTAGGCACGCTAGTGTCACGGTGCTTGGTATGGGGATGGGAGGGCTGACACCCATCCCCACTCCAGTTTTAACGCAAATTTTTTTGGGGGGGGGGCTGCTTGATTGGGCGGGGATAACTGAGTCATTGGGGCACATTGACTTACCTGGTCCCTGCGCGATCCCCGACGAGGATGAAGTCTTCTGCAATTCAACAAGATCATGCGCCCGAGATCCTGCATGTGTCCCTTCCCCGCTCAGGTCTGCTGGAGTTCACCTTCTTTTTCCCGGTATATATGAGTGCATGTCTTGTGACACAATTTGACTTGTTAAATCCCGCGCCTAGTCCAAATCCGCCGGATCGTCAGTCGGCGCACCCGCTATTTGTGTTGCGTGAAAGTTTGCGTGATTGTGACACAATCCTATCGCTTCCGACGCAATCCCTGGCACGATCCCCGAAAACGTTGGCAAACCCGATGGAAATGCGGCCTCGGGACCTTAGTAAATAAGGCCCATTGCCTCTCTGCCAACACCCAACACCAGTCATTCACCATAAAGGGCAAGCTCCTTGAGCTGACTCATTCGCGAACATCTCATCACAAATGCAGAGCGACACACAGCTGCGTAGATGTTGCACGGCTGCAAGTAGGACGCTCCAGTGGCAAGGGAGAGCAGAGATGAGTAATAATTGTATTACCTGCTGCAGATTGCACTGGCACACTGACAGTGCCAGGCGATCCCCAAGACGATATAGATCACCTTCAAGCTGCAACAGCCTACTAATGAGGACAATCTATAACGCCTCACATCCTCAAGCAGTTAATAACAAATCCATGTGGCTCTTTACGTTCCCATAGTTTTGGAGAGGTGAATTACCACTAAGTTGTGTTACCCTGTGAGTGCTTGTGTGCTAGCAGTTAGCTATAAGCAGTGTGTATCCAGGTAGTGGATGGAGTAAGCATGTTAGGAAGCAGAGTGGTAGGGGAGTCTGATGAGCAGTTTCCTTGACAGAATTGGATGCTAGGTGGTAGGGGAACAGAATTTAGTATAAAGACTCCATCTTACGTAGGTGGATGGGGCTTTATTTGCTAAATTTGAGGCTCTCTAGAGTAGGTGCACCCCGTGACGACGCTCGGCAGTCGGGAGTTTGTCACAGTAAAGGACTACTAGTGTGTGAGACAGCATCAGTCTGTAAATTCAGGGGATCAGGGTGTAGAGAACTGGAGGGGGCAGCATTTAATTTTTTGTCTCAGACAGAAAAAAGGCTAGAATTGGCCCTGTTCATAAATAATAGTCTATGAATGTTCAGTGAAAATGGTTATGACTAGGACATGCTTGCTGTTTAAGGAATCATTTATATGGTCTGTTAAAAAAACAACCCTGGTTATTAATCCTAAAAAATATATTGTATTTAGTGCAGTTTTGTGCAATCCGTCCTAAAAATTGAGGGCACTCAGCCAATATTCACTGCCACGTGCACCTTTTTAAAATGGTTAATATTTCATCACAATTTATCAATATTTTAAAATCAAAACAAAATAGAAATATATTAGTTTTTGGAGTATAACATTAATATATTAACCTTTTATTCTGTATTTTTCCAGTTTTCACCAAGTGATCCCCGGTACATCAATGGGACGGAGTGTATCCCATTCACCCGCTCATCTTCTATGTGCAGTCAGACAAATCCTGTACGTAAGCAGGTGTACATGCAGACTTCATACCTTGATGGCAGCCAGATCTATGGCAGTGACAACAAACTCGCCAATATGCTTCGCAACAACACAAACCAACTGGGTCTTTTGGCTGTTAATCAGAACTTCTCTGACCATGGATTTGCCTTCCTGCCTTTTCATAGGAATGTACGTGACCAATGTTCTATGGCCGATCCATCCGTAAAAGGTCCTTGTTTTATAGCAGGTGAGATTATGGAAAATTTCATGGTGTGTTTAAAGAAAGTTTACTTACATAAAACAGTATGAGGCAATGATGGTAGTCCAGGAGGCGAGTGGTTGGATGGTACAGCTGTTTGTCACAGCTCTCTCCTGGTATAGGGCCCCCTCCATACGTGTTGGCGCCATCAGAGATGAATTATGATCGTAAGCTTCCCCCTGGAGCACTCCCGGCTGATGTTAAAGGGGAGGTCCGTGATGGTTAGTGGCTAGCCAGGACACATGCCATCTCGCTGACTGTTTACTGTCCAAAAGAGAACAGTCTGAACATCCATCTCTGGCGGCAAAGCTTGTTGCAAATTATCCCCTTTGTTGCTGGTGTCAGTCCATTGTAGCAAAAGTCTGCTGGCTAAGTCCTTCTCTGCTATATCACATAGCAACTCCAGACTCATCAACTCCTCTATCTCGGAAAGACTAGGACAGAAAAGACTAAGGCAGAATTCCCAACTGCACACAATCGTTGTCTGCAATCTGTAATGGCTTTTTGGGGGGCCGTGTGTGTGCAAAAGACAGAGCAGATATCATTTGCATGCTGGGCCACCAGTGCCTAAAGCGAGGGCAAGGTTACAACAATATGAGCCCCTCATGTATGACCGGACACCTGCAAAGTAATCATGACCAGTGGCGTAACTAGGAGTGGCAGGGCCCCATAGCAGGCTTCGGCTTGGGGCCCCCCTTCCCACTTCAAAATTATACATATTTGTATACTCACACATGCAAGTTACAATCACACATTTATACACATATGCACACTCATGTAGAGCATATACACACACATACAGTGACATATACAAACACACAGCATATATACACACACACAGTATATGCTGACGCCATACACCGTATACACATACAGCATATACACATCACAGATGCAGCATATATACATCACATATTTGTTATATACATATTATGATGTAAAAAGTGCAGCATAATATGGATATAATGATGCACATCCTCCACTCTTTAGTGGATCGGATGATGGGTCCCCCTGACACTGTGGGCCCCATAGCGGTTGCTATGGCTGTTACCACTGTAGTTACGCCCCTGATTATGACCTATAGTGGATGAGAAACCTTTTTTGGAGCATTCAAACACCTGGGCTCCCTCTGCTGCTTCTGTTGGATCAGCCTATACCACTGCTTCAGGAGTGACAAAACTACCAGTCTACCCACAAAGGGAGGATGTCCCACCACCACCAGCAGGACCACTGTCACCATCACCAAGCTAGTCCACACCATCCATACAGCTTCCATTTCCCTAAACAATTGATAGATTAGGGAAATTTGGGCCATCTCCAATCTGGTGGCAGCAACTTCCCTATAGTATGAAGTTCCCAATTGCCACTACATTTTCAGACAGGCCATCCCTGCCCTTTAAAAACAGGTTGTGGGCAAAATCAGATGGGTACTGCACAATGCCAGCTTCTGAGTAGGAGGAGTTCTGACATTGGGGGTATCATCCATTGTAGGGATACCCCAGTTGCTTGTCATATGATCTTGTTCCATAGTGGTAACATTAAAGGGGTTGGCTCCTGTATTTTGTAATGTGTGTATACGTGTGTGTGTGGGAGGGGGGGGCAGGATATTAGGCAATTTACCAAGATACATCATTAATAGTTCTGCTCCACTTTATTGATATGTAAAGAGAAGTCTCCTGTGTTTTACCTCATCAGCCGGACATTCCTGACCATAAAATGGCCGCAGATGGAGGGTCATGTGATCTCTATCTGTCCATGAACAATCACCAGTTAGAGATCCCATGACCGTCCATGCGGCCATATGCGGAGCAGAACTAGTAATAGATGTATATTGGTAAATTACCTCATATGCTGCCCCTAACACTTACACACACATTACAAAAAAATAAGGTAACGTGGTCAATCCCTTTAATGTCATCTAATTCATGGGTATAGACCATGTGATTCCAAGAGGGGAAGACTTGGACAAATCCATGTTGCAGAGAGAGACAAAGTGGATTTTTTTGTGTGATATTGTGATAAATATGATATGATGTTGATGTTGAATCGTCAGTCCCCCTCAACCACGTAATAATCCAGGACAGACAACCTCAGTTCTTTCCCTGAGATGAAAACTTCTTTATTGGATTTAAGGCTAGAGATGCCCAGACATTGACATACAGCCTTCTCTTCTTATACAATTTACTTCACATTGACTAGAATGTGGAAGATGTCTTATTGGTTAAAACAGAGATAACTAACTTTCTCACCACTGAAATCAGCTAATTAGTGCCTACAGGGCCGGCTACAGGTTTCAGTAGTCCCCTGGGCGACAGAGCCTCAGTGGGCCCCTTTGCATTGAACTCCCATCGTGGCATTAAAAGTTCAGAAACTAAAACAGTCTCCTGTTCCCTAAAATATTCCATTGTTTATCATACCAGAGAGCCCCCTCATGGTTATTTTGTATAAACATAATATACAATATATGCATTCATATAATAGTGTGGCTTCAACAACTGCAACACTACTAAGTGATGCTATAGGTAGCCTTGCAACGTATGGTGGTATCCGCTGAAGTAGGTGGCATCCGCTGTGTCCCCACCTCCAAAATTATTTATACATCTAAAAACGGAGAGGTGCGGATATATCTGTGAACTCTTAATAACAATATTGCTTTATTCTTTCCAAACTGTAAAAAAACGCATGATCTCATGCGTTTTTCTCAGCCATGTAAATATGCACCAGCAGCATTGAACAGAGAATAACTTATTTTGTTATTCTTAGGGTGCCGCATACCGCTACTCTTCCCTGCAATATTTATTGTTACCCACAGCACCCAGTATCTGATGTCCTGCACATCTCCCCGTATATATTGTTACCCACAGCACCCATTATCTGATGTCCCCCACAGCCCCCAGGATCTGATGTCCCCCACAGCCCCCAGGATCTGATGTCCCCCACAATCCCCAGGATCTGATGTTCCCCACAGCCACGAAATGTCTAAAGCCCAGTATATGATTGTCCCCACAGCCCCCAGTATCTGAGGTCCCCACAGCCCCCAGGATCGTGTTCCCCACAGCCCCAGGATATGAGGTCGTCTACCAAAGCCCCCGATATCTGATGTCCCCACCAATCACCAGGATATGAGGTTCCCAAGCCCTAGTATATATTGTCCTAAACAGACCCCCAGGATCTGATGTCCCCCACAGCCCCCAGGATCTGATGTTCCCCACAGCCCCTGGTATATATTGTCCTACACAGCCCCCATTATCTGATGTCCACCATAGCGTCCAGTATATATTGTCATCAATGGTCCCCAGTATCTGATGTGGACGCGACAGAAATCGGGGGCGTGGCTGAACGAAAACACGACGGATTCGGAGAAACTGCTGCATTTAAAATAAAAAAGGGTCGCGGAACCTTACCTTCACCAGGAATAGGATCGTGAACTCCAGCGGACTTCAGCGCAGCAGCGACACCTGGTGGACGTCGGAGGAACTGCCGCAGTGAATCGCCGGAAGACCCGAATCCACCGCAGAGAACGCGCCGCTGGATCGCGAATGGACCGGGTAAGTAAATCTGCCCCATTATGATCCCTCTAGTGCTGTTAGATACAGCATGCTGAAAATGTGGTTAGATTATCAGGGTACAGGGTTTATATAATTTACCTTCTGAACATTGTACTAGTATCTGACACATAGAAAGAGAGATGAGACAGATCAGAAATTAGATGATGAGATGCATATTACACACAATGACAGTCAGCTCTGCTACATATCTGCTCTATCACACTGTCAGATCTGACGTGCCTTCCTCCCCCTACCCTGATAAAGAACTTATCTGCCAGTAGCTTGTAGCTCTCCCCTCGCTGCTGCTGTTCTTTGCTGGCAGGAAGTCAGTGTGTATCAGTGTGAGCTCCTCCTGGAATGCAGGGGGGAGGGACTAGAGGCATAGAGACCTCAGCTACACAGCCTCAGGCAAGATGGCTGTCGACCCTAAAGGCAGAATATACTGTGAAATTGGAATTGCTTCACTTGATCCATATTGCGTGCAGAATGCCCAGTAGATGAATTAAAAATATTATCCATCAAGTAATATCTCTCAGTCAAATCATGGAAATCCTGCAGAGCAAGTGATACAGTCTCTAGGGAAGTGCTCTCAATGCCTTCTTTCATTTTGTATAGTTAGGAATTAATAGCTGCCATTGACTGACAATAAGGACCAACATCCAGAGAATTAATGCAACTTGAGAATCTGATGTTGGAAGGAACAGCTCATCTCCAGGGACAAGACTGAATAGGAAAGACTTCTGTGTCCTATGTGCATATACTTGTGATGTGAAACGCAATTTGTAGGCTTAAAAATGTAGATTTAGCCTTACTACTCCGAACACAGTAGAGTCGGCTGATGCTTTTTCTTCATACATCCCTGAGCAGCCAGAAAGCACCACAACATATGAAAGCTTCTTTGTTTACTTAGAAATGGTCACACAGGTCCAGGGCTCGGACCAGCTCTGATCACTGTATAACCTTTCATTAGACAGACAATAACATTAATTTATTGTAATGGGAAACTTCTTGTCGCAATGCCATTGAATCCACCAGCCTAATAATGTACCCACACCAGTGTTCCCCTACGAAGTATGCCCCCATGCAAGTAATGTCCCCTCACTAATTTTGCGCCAATGCCAGTAATGCTCCCCCACTATTTGTTCCCACACACCAGTTATGCCCCCTAATTGTACCCCCATTAATGTCCCTCCTATATGTGTCCCCACACCAGTAATGCCCCATCTTGTTTGTGGCACCCCACATCAGTAATGCCCAATCCTATTTGTGCGCCATCAGTAATGCCCCATCCTGGTTGTGCCCTCTCACTAGTAATGCCCCATCCTATTTGTTCCCCTCGCTCATTGTAAAATTAGATATTAAAAAACCCACTAATACTCACCTGTCTTTCGTCCTTGACCTTCCTCTTCTCACTGTGCTTGCGCACTACAGGACAAATAAACTAAAACTGGAAAGCCAAATTTATAGCAATGCCAAATGCCTGATTTTACATTTTACATCTTTTTTACAATTTAAATTTTTATCTTAGGGGACAGCCGTGTCAATAAGCAGCCTGTGCTGACTGCCCTCCATACACTCTTCATGAGAGAGCACAATCGCCTTGCGACAGAGTTGCGTAAATTAAACCCAAATTGGTCAGGAGAGAAATTATACCAAGAAGCCCGCAAGATAATTGGTGCCGTCTTACAGGTGCAGTATTATTATTTCAGTTTCCCTGCTGTAGACTTTTCCTTTTATTAAAGTTATAATGTTTAATATTTTATTGGTATTGACAGAAAGTAACATGCAAGGACTGGATGCCTCTAATGTTGGGTGATGAAATCTCAAAGGAGCTTCCTCCATATACATCCTACGATGAAGACGTGAACCCAGCAGTAGCCATGTCTTCCCATTGCCTTCAGGACGGGTCATATAATGTCACTTATTGCAGAGACTACTCCCCCACCAATGAAACATCTGTTACCCCATGGAGTAAGTAAAAGGTAACCTATCAATTTCATCGCAAATACATTTTGCATACTGTAGAAATGTAAAATGTCATAATAATTGTAGCTGTACAGATTTAATTCTCATACCAGTAATTATTAAAGATGACCTGTCACCAGAATTTTACCCCTCATATCAGTAATACTTGCTGGTAAAGGGTTAAAAGTCCTCCCCATATCCCCCAAAATTACCTGCCACTGAGGCGCTGTGCCTTAAATACAGCTGTTTTTCTGATATGCAAATGAGACTAGATGAGTCATTCTGAATAGAAGTGTTCCGTTTTGTACAGGCCGCCTGTGAACCCCGCCTCTTTCTTTTAATTGATAGCCTGAGCAGAATGGGAGTCTTCTTCCTGTCCACTTCCTGCTCTTACCAGAATGCTGTCCCTCTCACTGCATGTTGAATTTAGCAATGAGCACTCTGTGGGAAACTGCAGCTCCTGTTACCATTTCACACACCCCTCGATGGATGGAGCCACGCCCCAATGGGCGGAGCCAACATAGACTAAGCCAGAAAAAGTTTAGAGAACCAATTTTTTGGTGGGAGGAGATAGATTTAAACTGGGACACCTGTGCTTCACTTTTCAATAAAGGCACAGGGGTTGGGGGTGGGTGAATAAGTTTTATTGTGCCTGCTCTTGATGACAGGTTCCCTTTAAGCTGCCATCTCTAATGACCCTTTATTACGTCTACAGATGGATTTGATTCTATCCTCAGAGATTTATTATTGAATAAAGTCAGAAAAAACCTCCTGGTTAATGGTATCAGAACGGATCTAACATCAGTCAATGTACAGAGAGGGCGAGACCATGGAATACCAGGTAGGGTGTGAACACCTTTACAACTTTAGAAATATAAAAATTGCATATTTAATTTTTTTTAAAAGCATATCTCAAAAAATATATATAATGCAGTATAAGACAATGGCCCAGATTTATTAACGATAGTGGAATCTGTACTAGGTGCAGTTTGCCTCACTAACGTGCAGGTTGCCCCAGATTATTGTACACTGGCGCACAGTTTTCAATTATCTGGTGCCCCCCGTACTGCTCAGGAAGTGGGCACCAACTTTTTTTTGGGTGTACCTTTAACATAGAGCGTGCAACACAATTTTGTCGTTTCACAGTAATATTATGTGGTTCAAAAAACTGGCGCTGACACATTATGAACACATGTACAAGCAGTTTGTACGTTCTTTTCAATGCAAAGTCAGATAGAAAACTGGCGCAAGCACTTTAATAAATGTGTCCCAATATGTCATTATGTTAAGAAATTATAAAAAATTAGCAGCACAAAGTTAATTAAAAAACTGGTTCCAATCCTTTTACAAAATTCATTCCTACTCTTTACCCAGACCCATTAGGCTTCCACAACATTCACCAGGACATACGCAGTTTGTACCTTCAGGCACAGCCTCTTTTTTTTGTACTATGGGACGTGTCACTTTATATGGTTCCAACTTTTGAACACTTTAACTTGTTAAAATGATTTAATATTATTTTTTATTATTATTTTTATGTTACATTGTACAGGTATTGGACATGGTATACATGCCTAAATGCACTGAGTTGCCGCGCTGTGATGGCTGATTAGAAATTAAGTGTTAACAGCAGTTGGACAGGTTGTCCTAATAAAGTGGCCGGTGAGTGTATATATACTGTGTACTGTACATTGGACTTACCTATCTCCATCTCTGAGCCTGTGGAATGGTTTCATCAAGCAAGTTAACAATGTCCCAATTCTTCCATTTTAACTGGGGGCTCAGAGACTCCACCGACGAACAATACAATATTTCAACTGTTCCATACAGATTAATGAGCTTCTCGCAAGTTCTTCAACACATCAGCCAATTCATCAAGATTATTGGTGCAGAAAGTTCCAGAACCTCTCCATGATTGTACCCTACGGAAGTTCCGAAAAGTGAGTACATTGAATTGCCTACTAGAACTAATAGGAATGTAGTTTGTAGGGAAACAAAACTACCAGATCAGAGATTTCAAGAATAATACTGACTGTGTTCAGATAGATCTTTTCATAATAATTCCAAATCTGTGTTTGGTGGTTTTTAATGTAAGTTATAAAAGAAGATTAGGTATTATCATTAAAAAAAAACTATGGGAATCTGTCATTAGGTGAAAATGGGAAATTCTCCAGAATGATACTGGTGCAAAGTGTAACATGTCCTGCAAAAAACAGGCCATCCACCAGCTCCGTAGACAAAAAAAAAAATAAAAATGTTATGCCACTTGGAAGACGGCAATGCAAAAACGATTTTTTTCTCCCCCACATTAGATTTTATTTTTCAAATTTAGTAAAACGTAAGAAAAATTATTTAAGTATCGTATCCCCATGATCATACTGACCCAAAGAATAAAGATAAAATGTTTATTAGGCTATATGGCGAACACCAAAAATCCATTACAGAACTGATGCTTTTCTACTCCTCTGTCCCCCCCAAAAAAGTTAATACATTTTCAGCAATAGGGAATAGCAGCCCCAAAATGGTATCACTGGAAAATGCATCTCATCCCCCCAAAAAATGGCATTACATGACGCCACAAGCGGAAAACCAAAAATTTTGTAGCCTACAAAAGGGTGCCAATGAGGAAACTAAAATCCACTTAGTTCTATAGGGCAAAACTGGTAACTGAATGGCACTCTTTCCCTTCTGCTCCTTGCTGTGTGCCCATACAACGTCCACAAGTGGGGTGTCTCTGTACTTGGAGAAAAGCATAAAAAATTTTAAGTTGGGTTTCTCTTTAATCTTTTGGAAATGTGCAAATTTAGGGCTAATTGAAATGTATTATCGACCAAATTAGACCATCTAAATTTCAAACTCCATTTGTTTTAATTACTTTGAGTTTAAAATATTCCTAAAAGCAGTTCTTGTAGTTTGAGGGGTTGTACTTTTGAAAATGGGTGGTTTCACAGCGGGATTCAATAATTTATATACTAATTTATTTAAAAATAAATGATCCAAAAATTTCAAAATTGATCTTTTTTTTAAAAAAAAGGAAAATCTCTGTTCTATTTGTAAGCTGTCTACCGTCATATACACAATACAAGGACTTTTAAAAAAAGGATAAAAATATAAAGTTGAGATTTAGGAAATGTTAGTAAGTAACTTATTTTGGTGGTGGTAAAACTATCAATCAAAAGCAAGATTAATTTACATTTAGTAAATGACAAATTTTCTCAAAAGAAAATGGCATTTTTTTTAAATAAATACAAAACTTATCCACCAAAATTGCCACTAATAATGATGATTTAATATTATTTTTTATTATTATTTTTATGTTACATTGTACACATTAGTGGCATATTTTGGTGGATAAGTTTTGTATTTATTTAAAAAAAATGCCATTCTTTTGAGAAATTTGTCATTTACTAAATGTAAAATGATCTGCTTTTGATTGATAGTTTTACCACCAAAATAAGTTACTTACTAACATTTCCTAAATCTCAACTTTATATTTTTATCCTTTTTTTAAAAGTCCTTGTATTTGTATATGACGGTAGACAGCTTACAAATAGAACAGAGATTTTCCTTTTTTTTAAAAAAAAAGATCAATTTGAAATTTTGTTCCACCACATCCAAAGTGGCTCTATTGGATTGAGAATCTGGGACTGTGGAGCGCCATATTTGAGTACAGTGAACTCATTGTTCCATGTTCAAGAAACCAGTTGAGATGATTCCAGCTTTCTGACATGGCGCATTATCCTGCTGAAAGGCCATCGAATGTGGGTACATTGTTGTCATAAAGGGATGTGTATGGATAATTGGTCAGCACAATACTCAGGTAGGCTGTGGCGTTCTGAACGATGCTCAATGTGACCAAAGGGGCCACAAAGAGTGCCAAGAAAAATATTCCCCACACCATGACACCACACACCACCAGCCTGAACCTGTTGATACAAGGCAAGGAGGATACCTGCTTTCATGTGTTGACGCCAAATTCTGACCCTACCATTCGAATGCGCGCAAAGAAAATCGAGTACTCATCGACCAGCAACGTTTTTCAAACTATATCTGTTCAATGTCTGATGCCTGAGCTTGTGCAATTGTGCTCTTCCTGTTTTAGCCCTGAAAGGAGTGGCCACCCGGTGTTGGTTTCTGGCTGCTGAGCCCATCTGCCTCAAAGTTGACGTTATGATGCTTCAGAAGATGCTACTTCTGCGCTACCTTGGTTGTACGGGTGGCGCTGTTGTCTTTCTATCAGCTCGCAATTCCAGTCTGGCCCATTCTCCTCTGCCTCCTCTGGCATCAACAAGGCATTTACGCATCCACAGAACTGCCGCTCACTGATTTTTTTTTTCTTTTCGGACCATTCTCTGTAAAACCCTAGAGATGTTTGCGTGAAAATCCCAAGTAGATCAGCAGTTTCTGAAATACTCAGAACCAGCCTCTTCTGGACACCAAAAACCCATTGCATCGTTTCAAAGGCACTCAAATCACCTTTCTTCCCCATACTGATGCTCGGTTTGAACTGAAGGAGATTGTCTTGACATGTCTACATGCCTAATGCAACTGAGTTGCCGCCATGTGATTGGTGATTAGAAATTAAGTTAGTGTTAAACAGAGCAGTTGGACAGGTGTACTAAATAAAGTGGCCGAGTGCGTGTTATATTACTATGTGTAACTTGTTACATTGGCTTACCTATCTCCATCTCTGAGCCTGTGGAGTGGTTTCCAATCAAGCAAGTTAACAATGTCCCAATTCTTTCCATTTTAACTGGGGGCTCAGAGACTCCACCGACGAGAATATCAATATTTTCAACTGTTCCATACAGATAATGAGCTTTCTCGGCAAGTTCTTCAACACATCAGCCAATTCATCAAGATATTTGGTTGCAGAAAGTCCACATAGAACCTTTCATGATTTACCCTACGGAAGTTCCGAAAAAGTGAGTACATTGAATTGCTTTACTAGAACAACTAATAAGATATGTAGTTTGTGGGAAACAAAACTACCAGATCAGAGATTTCAAGAATAATACTGAGATGTGTTCAGATAGAATCTTTTCATAATAATTCCAAATCGTGTTTCGGGTGGTTTTTAATTAATGTAAGTTATAAAAGAAAGATTGGTATTATCATTAAAAAAGAACTATGGGAATTCTGTCATTAGGTGAAAATGGGAAATTCTCCAGAATTGATACTGGTGCAAAGTGTTACATCATGTCCTGCAAAAACAGGCCATCCACCAGCTCGCTAGACCAAAAAAAAATAAAAAATGCTTATGCCACTTGGAAGACGGCAAGCAAAAAAAAAAAAACACGGATTTTTTTCCCCACATTAGATTTTATTTTTTCAAATTTAGTAAAACGTAAGAAAAAATTATTTAAGTATCGTATCCCCATGATCATACTGACCAAACGAATAAAGATAAAAATGTTTATTAGGCTATATGGCGAACACCAAAAATCCATTACAGAACTGATAGCTTTTCTACTACCTCTGTCCCCCCCCAAAAAAGTTAATACATTTTCAGCAATAGGGAATAGCAGCCCCAAAATGTATACTCACTGGAAAAAAAAAATGCATCTCATCCCTCCCACAAAAAATGGCATTACATGACAGCGCACAAAGCGGGAAAAACCAAAAATTTGTACGCCCCTGTCAAACCAATACCTAAAAAGAATACATCAATAAAGGGCGGCCCGTCTCAACCACTCATCCCGTAGCCATAATCTTTAAGGAATTTTGGTCCTGTCCCCCGCGACCCCACATCCTCATGATATTCGCCATATTTTCAGACTGGCGTTGGGGCGCTAACTGTACGATTGTCTACCGCCTTCAGTTTTGATCTCTGTCGCATACGCGTGTTGCATCACTCCTCTATGGTCCCGAGAGTTGCGTCACGGTACATCGTATAGGATCTTATCCTCCGCCCTCTCTTAGGGTCAACCTTGATAGGCATGAGTGTTGTATGTGGGCGAATACATCTTTCCCGGGAGGTAGCATTTCGCTCCATAACATCCTCTCCCCCAGGTCACTTGGAAGAGTTTGGTTCATATATTCCGAATAATTACTTACACTCGCCAGAAAAATGGGGGAACCCAGGAAGACGCGGTGGGGGGTAACCCGGACCGCGGAGGGGAATCACTAAAAATCACTATAGGTTATAATAGGCGGCAAAAAAACTCGGTAAGTAAAACTTGCCAATGGTGACACTATTTCCCCTTATGCTCCGTGCTGCCCTTGTGCCCATACAACGCTCCCACAAAGTGGTGGCCCTCTTGGCCTTGTCTCTTACCCTGTACTGGCCGAGCAGGCAAAAAATGCTACCATAACAAAAATTTTTTAAGTTAGGGTTTTCTCTTTTAATGTGTCTTTGGGAGGGGAAATGGTTCAAATTGTTTTGAGGCCTGCCCTAACTTGAATCTCACCTATGTTATCGACCACAAAAAATTAGAACCTCATTCTAAATATTTCAAACTACATTTTGGTTTTAATACTTTGATGTTTTTAAATTTCATTTTTAAATATATTCCTAAAAAGCACACCAAAGCGTTTTCTTTTAGTGTAGGTTTTTGGAGGGCTTGTGCCTCTGGTATCTGTGCGACACTTTTGAAAATGGCTAAAATGTGGGCTGGTTTTTCACCAGGCGGGAGACGGGTCTATTGCAACAAATAACTTTTGTAGGATTACTAAGTAGGTAAAAAAAGAATAAATGGATTCCCAAAAAAAAGTGCAATTTAGGCATGTATACCATGTCCAATACCCATGGATGTGCAGCTGACAAATCTGCGGCAACTGTGTGATGCCATCATGTCAATATGGACCAAAATCTCTGAGGAATGCTTCCAGCACCTTGTTGGATCTATGCCACGAAGAATTGAGGCAGTTCTGAAGGCAAAAGGGGGTCCAACCCGTTACTAGCATGGTGTACCTAATAAAGTGGCCGGTGAGTGTATATATATATATTTACATACAGTACAAAGATGTCAAATTTGGACTCATCCGACCAAAGCTCAGATTTCCACTGATCTAATGTCCGTTCGCTGTGTTCTTTAACAAGTCTCTTCTGCTTGTTACCTGTCCTTAGCAGTGGTTTCCTAGCAGCTATTTTACCATGACAGCTGCTGCACACAGTCTCCTCTTAACAGAGGACTCTGTGTGACATTGACCTGGTTTCTAATCTAAACTGCTGCTGTTACCCTGCGATTTCTGAGGCTGGTGACTAAGATGAACTTATCCTCCGCAGCAGAGGTGACTCTTGATCTTCCTTTCCTGGGGCGGTCCACATCCCAGTTTCTTTGTTGCACTTGATGGTTTTTTAACTACACTTGGGGACACTTTCAAATTTTTCCCAATTTTTCAGACTGATTGACCTTCATTTCTTAAAGCAATGATGACCACTTGTTTTTACTTTACTTAGCTGCCTTTTATAGCCATAAAACAAATTGTACCAGTCTATTCAGTACGACTATCAGCTGTGTATCCACCTGACTTCTGCACAACACAACTGAGGGTCCCAACCCCATTTATAAGGCAGGAAATCCCACTTATAACAACTGACAGGGCACATGTGATGTGAAAACCTTTTCAGGTGACTACCTCTTGAAATTCATCAAGAGAGTGTGCAAAGCAGTAATCAAAAGGTGGCAACTTTGAAGAACCTAGAATATAAGACATATTTGCATTAGTTTCTCACTTTTTTGTTAAGTAGATAATTCCACATGTGTTAATTCATAGTATTGATGCCTTCAGTGTGAATCTACAATTTTTATAATCATATAAATACAGAAAACTCTGTATACAGGCAGTCCCCGGGTTACATACAAGATAGGGTCTGGAGGTTTGTTTTTAAGTGATTTGTATGTAATCGTGAACCTGTATATTTTATAATGGAATCTAGACAAATTTTTTTTTCTTTGCCCCAGTGACATTGGAGTTTGCAAAATTTTTTGGTGTAATTGGACCAAGACTTTCAATAAAGCTTCTATACAGACATCTTAACCAAGCTGATCATTGCAGCCTGGACTATAGTAAAGCATCCAGAAGCTTCACCATAGGTCACGAGTGGGCAGAGGGTCCGTCGTAACTATGGGTGTCTGTAAGTACCGGGTTGTCCTTAGTAGGGGACCGCTCGTAATATTACACTTTCTTTAATGAGTATTATTAGAAAAAAAAAATTGCCTGTGTGAAGATAATTTCCCATAGCTATATTTATATGGTCCCTTAGAAATGGAGGGCAATTGTCCTTAGATATGTTATGATTTTGTGTTATGATTGCACAAATAAACTGTTTTTGCATATGAACTGAATGGAAGTTACTGCATGTCCCACAGCTATTCTGTGGTAATGAACACTGAATCAAGGTGGTTGGGCACCTCAATAATGGTGGTGATCGTGTCCAATGACAACTATATAACTATCTCGTTCCTAAGGGACAACATGGCTTCCTTTATGGGAAATTAACTTCACATAGGTACACTTTTTAAAAGTTTTCCCGATTTTTCAGACTGACTGACCTTCATTTTTTAAAGTAATGATGGCCACTCTTTTTTCTTTACTTAGCTGCTTTTTTCTAGCCATAATATAAATTCTAACAGTCTATTCAGTACAACTATCCGCTGTGTATCTACCTGACTTCTGTATAACACAACTGATGGTCCCAACCCCATTTATAAGTCAGAAAATCCCACTTATAACACCTGACAGGGCATCTTTGATGTGAAAATCTTTTCTGGTGACTACCTCTTGAAGCTCATCAAGAGAATGCCAAGAGTGTGCAAAGCAGTAATCAAAGCAAAAGGTGGCTACTTTGAAGAACCTAGAATATAAGACATATTTTCAGTTGTTTCACAGTTTTTTGTTAAAGGGTTTTCCCACAAAAGAAAATTCTCACATTTCCCGTAGTGATGTTAACACAATAAAGATCATTTTAACCTTACTTTACAATTTTGCTCGGTTTTATTGCTCTTTTAGCTCCTATCACTCCCTAGGCAGACACGTCTAGTTCTGAGAGGTGACAATGTGGTTAGATTATCAGGGTACAGGTTTATATACACTTTCATCTGGTGTCTGACATTATGCTAACACATTGACACATAGAAAGAGATGACACACATCAGAGATGCATGAGATTACAAATACGCTGACAGACGTTTACACTGTTACACTGTGAGCTCTGCTACATCTCACAGATATGTTCCTGCCTCCCCTTTTCCCCGGATCACTTATCTCCTTGTAGTTTGAAGCCTCTCTCTCTGCTCTTCGTCTCCTGGCAAAAAGTAAATCAGTCAGTGTCTCTGAGCTCCGTGCAGGGGGCGTGGCTACAGGCTCACACAGAAATGCAATATGGCGGCCACCTGACCCTAAGTCAGAAGTTACAGGGTCGTGGCTAGGGGCAACTTAAATTGTGTACAGAGAGAGACAGGTTGCACTTATATCTGTGAAATGCTGTATTTTTGTTAATAACAGTGAATTAGAGAATGTGTTATTTTGTTATCCTGAGTACATATAAGAAACTTGTCTTTGTGGGAATACCCCTTTAAGTACAGGCGGTCCCCTACTTAAGAACACTTGACTTACAGACGACCCCTAGTTACACACGGACCTCTGGATGTTGGAGATTTACTGTACTATAGCCCTCGGCTACAATAAACAGCTAGAACACTTATTAAAGGTGTCTGTAATTAGGAATTAAAGAAATTTATCCTTCTATTTTCTTTTAGTTATTATTATGAACGCTCCACAGTTTTCAGCTCAGCACAAAGGAGATCCATAGAGTCAGAGACTTTGGCACAGATCATATGCGCTAACACCAACATTAAAAAAGTCCCTCCAAATGTCTTTGAGGCCAATGATTACCCAGCAGATTTAATGAAATGTTCTAACTTCCCAGTCATGGATCTGACTCCTTGGAAAGCTTAGAAGTCCATATTGTAAGTATGTCTCACTATAAAGAAATGAAATACTATATATTGTTCAATGTTTTAAATCTAGTTTACATTATACTGTTTACATTGGCTCTATGGATAACCATTTATTGAAAGGGCTT
Organism: Engystomops pustulosus; assembly: GCA_019512145.1. Lineage (NCBI taxonomy): Eukaryota > Metazoa > Chordata > Amphibia > Anura > Leptodactylidae > Engystomops > Engystomops pustulosus. Next base: position 236,779,498 of record CM033642.1, on the reverse strand, counting down.
GTTTTCTGAGTAACAAATTGTACTTCCTAGAGGCCTATTGAATATTCCATTCTATGTACTGGGAAGCGGGAAAAAATTCCGGAAGCAGTTAATTTGATGCATTTGTGGCAGTTTCTTGACGGGTTTGTTTTTATGGCTTTCACTATGTGTTTACAGCTTTATGGCTTTCACTGTGGTTGGTATAGCTATTCACTTGGTCGGTATGGGATAACCCAATTTATGTAGATTAGCCAGAATAGGCTTTCGCCATATTCTGGCATTAAAACTTTTTCACACTTTGGTGTATAGAACTGTGTAAGGTGTAATTTTTTATGTTTTAATTTATAATGTTTTTCGGACTGTAACACCTTTTAAATAATTTTTATTTAACTTTTTATGATTTACAAAAGTGCAAAAAAGTGATGATTTGTACATTTGGGCGCTATTTTCTGTTATAGGATTTACCCCATAGATCAGCAACTGTTATAGATTAGGAAGTGTTTAGGGTTTTTTTGGTTTATTTTTATATCAGTTCTAAGGAAAGTTAATTGAATTTTACTGTATTTTTTTTATCTCATATTTTTTTTATTGGACTTGCAGTTCCCCTAGGGTACTGTACCCCAAGGGAGTCTGATTGTTCCTACCATATACTGCAATCCAGCTGCATTGAAATATATGGTGATTTGGTGATGAGCTGTTACAATGTGCACCAGCATCAGAAATGACAATGCCTTTATTCTGTGTTATAGAGTCGATCGCCCTACCCCAATGACATTATGGGGAGCTAAAATCCTTTGAACATGATATAAATGCCACCAATGGCTTTGCCAACAAAATTAAACAGGCTAATATTAGCATCTGGTGTTTCCAGTGGGTGTTTGCTGCATAATGCAACAAACACCCAGTCTGTTGGTGTAGCCTGTGAGCCCTATTGAAACATCCATAAAGATAAACTGTATAAAAAGTATAACATTTTTTCCCTAACTCTACATTAATCTAAGATAAGCAATTTGCTAATTTGCACTCATTAGCTATTTGCATCCATTTTCCCGCTAGCCTTTGTTTAGAATGGTTGCCATTGGAATCCGTAGCTGGAGATGACAGGAGGGTAGGGGGATCTTATTGTGAGGGGCACTAGAAGAGGTGTGCAGGAGAATATCACTCCTGATAATTGATGGCAACCTGAAAAAATCTTGAGTGATGTCACAAGCACGTGACTGATCAAATGCTTCATGTCATCCAATTACTAGGAGGCAGCCTCTGCACACTGTGCATATGAATGATATGTAGCAGAGCTGGGTGTGTGTGACAGTTTGAATGCAAATATAGAGAGAGAGCTCAGACTCACTATCAATTGTAATGAATGGCATCACATCCTGCTCACACAGCACAGTGTATATACAGTGAAACCTCTTTGCACAGGAAAGGGGTGGTTTCCGGATACAGATAGCGGACAGCTTCCATAGAGTATAATGTCAAATCAACATACAATATATATATGTGTACACATACAATGATGTTGCCATGTGTTTATCTTTTTATTCCTATGTAGGTGTTTTATGGTGTAGGTGGACATGTTTTAATATATCTTTTTCTTTGTGGTGTAGTAGAGTACTGTATGAAAATTTTCATACTATGATGCAAAGATTGAGTGCTCTGTGCAGTCAGCTCTGTATCTTCCTTGCCTTGCTCTGCATCTCTGTACATGCAGTAATGCTTATTCTGTGTCCTGATTGGCTGGGCTGTTTGTCCACATTCACATGAATGGCCTCAGTGCTCTGGCCTCACTGCCCTTAGCTGATGTCACAACCAGGAATTCCCGCCCACCTTTGGAGAAACAGCAGCAGACTTTACAGATAAAGCTCATAGATATATCATATCATAATCATTGACCACAACTCTCTGGATACTATCCTTCAGCCAGTTTTCAATCCAATTGCAAATGATAACTGCCAAACTAATGGGTAAAATTAGGGCTATTGGTTTGGCAGAAATCATTTGCAATTGGATTGAGAACTGGCTGAAGGATCGTAAATTGATCATAAATTGAATAACAGCATGCAATGTCAATCAGCTGCCTCTAAAGCCAGCAAGATCTTGTCATGTATCAAAAGTGGTATGGACTCTCGTGATAGAGATGTAATATTACCACTGTACAAGGCATTGGTTCGCCCTCATCTGGAATATGCTCTCCAGTTCTGGGCACCGGTCCATAAAAGGATGCCCTGGAGCTGGAGAGGGTTCAATGTAGAGCCACAAAAATGATATGGAGATATGGAGAGTCTTAGGTATGAGGAAAGATTAAAACAACTAGATTTATTTAGTCTGGAAAAGAGACGACTACAAGAGTACATGATTAATTTATATAAATATATGAATCCATATGGTCCATACAAAAAATGTGGTGGTAAGTTGTTCCAAAAGACGAGGGGGCACTGTCTCTGTCTGGAGAAATCAAGGTTTAATCACCAGAGGTGACAGGACTTTTTTACTATGAGAACTGTCAACCTGTGGAATAGCCTGCCTCAGGCGCTGGTCACAGCAGGGAGAGCAGAGAGCTTCAAAAAGCGTCTAGATGCCTTTTTACACCTAAATAACATTGATGGTTATGTTATATAGAATTGTTTCCCTGGCTTCTACATATGGGACCGAATGGAGAGGGGAGAGTCCTGAAGAGCTGATTTGATGATACATTCTTTTTAATAAGACTCTTATGTTTTTTTATATTTATCACAGATAATCCCATGGAAAACTCCAAGTTGCAAAAACGAAATCTCTGGCCTAGAATTTCCCTTGCTGATTCCTGATCATTTTGTTCTGCTGATTCCACAACTATGACATCCCCTTTTTAAAACTTTCATTCTTTTCTTTGGATTTTATTCTGTAAATGTGTGACCTAAGTGTCCATAAGACTCCTACACACCTATGGAAACAGAAGACTCTGTAAACACTGGTTACCACTGCTTAGCATCGCACTGTTGTCATTTTTACTTATGTCTGCCATGCGTATAGGGAATCCAAAAATTCCTTAGGAATAAATTTGTCCTTTTTTGTTGCCCAAGGGAAATGTTTCCATTTGATAGGTAGAGTGAGATACAGAATATGTAGAGGACTGTTAGCACATGGATACTTTGTGTTGTAATTATTACAATAAACTGAAAACACATTACTGTTATGTCAGTGCCTGAAATCTGTATATTATCAAAGAAAATGCTGAGATTTTCTGAATAAATGACATGCAATGGTCTTTGTTTTATTATTGTTTTTTTAAATGAATCTAATCTCATCTGCACTACCCTACATAACCTCTGGAGGATTGTGGCAGTGTTTCTGAAAACATAAACTGCAATATCTTCTATTTCCCCTCCTTACTCATTTAACTCTTTCAAAACTTGGTCTGCGATAAGGTGACTTAAAGATATTTAGTTTTTAGTTACAGACAAACCTCTCTGGCTACTGTGACCTCTGGTGAGGCTCCCTGGATGCCTTAATGTTGTCACAGGAAGCAATGATCAGATGTAAGCTGTCTAATGAAGTTTTATTAACAATCCCTGTTCCCAAAAATGTTGAAAATCCAATTGTCACAGGGACAAAAAAATTTGGTCTGGAGCTACAATTATAAAATATTCCTGTTATGATTTACATACAAATTAGACTTAAGAACAAAACATATAATCTTCTTCACTAAGATCTACCGTATAGATACTATTAGAATATTACAGTTTATTGGGTAGTCAGATATAAAATTACAGCGTGAAATTGTCAAAAATATGTAATTATTGTTATAATATGTCTCATGTAATAATCTGTACATGTACTGGGAACAGAAAGACGCAGGCTGAGACTTCACCAGACTTTCCCTACCTACTTCCTCAAAACCACCATATGCAGCGTGGCTAGTAACTGGGCGACAGTCCCAGCAGACTGGGACAAGACAAACAAACGAATAAGAAATAGTCACCAGAGCCAAGTCAGAAACCTACAGGACATCAAAGTACAAAATCGATAGACAAAGGGATAACCCGGGAGAAAAGCCAAGGGGTCACAGCAGGTTAACTGTTAGTGAACCAGACAGGAGACTACTGGGTGTGGTGCATTATTAATAAATATGCTGATAGGAAGAAAAAGACCAGTGTTCAGACAGAACAGTGTAAATCAGCTCATCCTCGCCACTACATTGTTGACTGACAATGATGGCGGCACAGATATTACAATTTTAAATTTCTTGAAATGGTAGAATTCTAGAATTGTATAGTTGTAACACATTTTTCTGATTCCATGGTGTTTATGCTCATGTATACAAACAGGAGCATTTTTGTGCATATTAAAGGGCCAGTACCCCCAGATTACTGATGGTAGACTGTCCTCTTAAACTCGTTACCTCTAGGGCAGTGGTCCCCAACCTTTTTTGCCCAGGGACCGGCTGTAAACATATATTTTCTCCAGGGACCTGTGGGTAGGGGGATGCGGTCTGGTGTATGTTTGCATGCCCCACCATAACTCCCTGTGTGGCTAGCTTATGTTGTCCCATTTCCTGAAGAAGAACCCCCTGCTTTCATTGTCCCATTTCCTGTAGCGTACCCCCTCCAAAGTTTTCTTTCCCATGCCTTCCTCCCATGTCCCCTTTCCTTTAGCTGCCCCCTTCCTCTGATTCCAATACCCCCTTTTCCAGTCGTCCAGTCCTTCCTCATTACCCTGCAGCAGTCTTCTTTTTCTTCACTTCTCTTCCGCATTGATGCATGGATCTATTGTTGGCAGATATGATGTGATGACATCATGATGCTTGTCGCCAATAGAGCAGTGCATTATTATGGAAATTTAGTATAGGAAGAGAAGACTGCTGCAGGGGAACGCAAAAGGTGATTATATATATATAATTTAAAAAAAAAATTTTTTTTTCTTTTACTGAGGTCGGCCACGGCCCGGAACCAGGCGTTCCACGGCCCGGTTTTGGGCCACGGACCGGTGGTTGGGGAACACTGCTCTAGGGGATGAAAGTGATGTCTTTTGTTAGCTGCAGGGTTCTTGGATTTTGCAGAAAACTACTTTATAAAAATATGTAAATGAGCCTGAGGCGCTCAAGCTCACGTCAGCCGAGCACCTCATGGTAAGTTGTTTACTAATTATTCACGCCGCCCCCCCCGCCATTCAATCCGCCCCGCCCCACTCTGCTCAGACATCAGCTGGCTGTCTGCGAATCTCGTGCTTGTGCAGCGTGTGGCTGCGCAAAGAGCGACTTCTTGTGCATGCGCTAGATTTGCAGGCGGGCAGCTGACGTCACCGGCTTTCTGAGCATAGCAGGGCGGAACAGTGGGGTGCATATTGAGGGGTGGGAGGGTGAATTATTGGCAAACGGCATAGCCATGAGGGGCTCGGGTGACGTGAGCCTGAGCACCTCTGGCTTATTTACATATTTTTATAAAGCTGTTTTCTGCGGAATCCAGAAGCCCTGAAACTATGGCCGGCACGGTGGGCACAAGTCGGCGCTCGCGAGAGGAGGAGAGGGTGAGCGCACGGCACATGTGCTGCACCATACCGCTCCATGCCGCGCGCCCATTGCTGGCCTATGGGGGACGTACATACACTGCCCATATATACGCCCCCCCCCCCAACGGTTGTGTGAATGTAGCCTAACTAAAGTCAGTGCCATCATCCCTTTCAGGTAATGAGCATGCTTAAGAGGCTGGTCTACCATCAGTAATCCGGGGGTAGAGGTCCTTTAAGGACAATTTTGAGCAGCATGTGGACTATATGAGCTTAAAATTAAAGTCGTAGACTATACAAATGATTACAGGGTAAAACCCTTTGGTTCTCCCACAAAGAATTTTAATATGTAAGTACATGTTGTATTTGAGGGGATTGGATGGACCCTAGATAGATACTTAGACACCCCTGGACATGTTACCTTCGATAGGACAGTGCCTCCGGAGGTAGGAGTCATTGTCAGGTCGCCTGGAGGTAGGGTACTGTGAGGTTAGGGAGGTCCTCCTGTCTGACATGAAATACAGAAACAGAGGTTATCGTCAGTCATTATGGGAATATAATGTATTCAATACATAAAGACATTATTAATGACTTCATAGGAAATTCTACAATATGGCATCATAGTAGGCAATGGATTTTTGGAAAAGTGGATTCTCAGAAGTTCTAATAATGTTTCCATTTCCCCATATATATAAATCATATCTGGTAGGAAAATTCAATAATCCAGTCTCCGTAACACTATCGATTCAAGGAGTGAAAGAAGTTGCGCCTATCTATAGATCTCGGGCAGTTACAGAGACATGAATGGGGCAGCAGCACTTTCGTATTCTTAAAGTCTTATTGCCCAAACCCAAATTATCTACATATCCCCCTATCCAGTGAATAGGGGGTAATCTGTAAACTTGGGGCTACTCCTTTCGGATGAATCTTTTAAAATGGAGGCTATCTACTACTGAAAATAGATAGGAGCTTTTCATGGAAAATCTGTGTTTTAGATTAATTTCTAGTACAACCGGAACAACATTGGTTCAGACCAAATAAATTGGAACCTACACTAAATCTTTTGAAAAATTTGGCAAAGCTTCTGTGAAGTAAAACTCACATACGTTGGTTATCTCTAATGGGCACCTTATCAACACATGGTAAGAACCACCTATAACATGACTTATATTGTGGTACTAGAGCGAGACATACATGTGAATGAGAGTGGTGATAACCTATACATCATACACAGGAGTTACCTGTATATATAACACGTACCAAATGCTTCATTTTCTGATATGGATTTCTGTATGAGTGACCTGGATGAAGAGAACGGAAGTTATCAATGCCACATATGATGTGTGGTTACATTGTACAATGTATTCCTTCTACTTGACAATGTTACCAACACCTGGTGCAACATCAGCACCACTCAAGGCCAACAGAGGGGCAGTACTAGTGCTACAACCTTGATGGGCCTTGTCTCAGTGTCCAATCCCAGGCCTCTTAACTTTCTGGTGTAGCTCATTGATTAAAGGGGTTGGCCACTCTTTTTCAAAAGTTACCCATGTGCCTTTACAACCTTAATAATAATCCCTGAATGTTAAAGTGATTCAGCAGTCATGCTACTTAATTTTGTACTGTGTTCAGACTCTCAATGATTCTTTGTTTACATATCTGAGCTATGATGAATAAGAGGAGCTGCTGCAGGAGATTATGATCCTGCTCCACCCCACTCACCTCTCGCAGTCTCATTCAGTGTGGAGGGACAGTGAAAAGAGAGACACAGTGGGAGGTTCCATGCGGACGGGCTACAGCAATGAGAGAGAGGAAGTTGTGTGTATATATGCAGAGGGCAGAATGGTGAGAATAGAGAAAGCCTGCAGCTCTTAAAGGAGGCAAAGACACAGGTACATATACATGCAGAGACATGTCTTATGGAACAAGTTTATTGAAAGTGGCCAACCCCTTTAAGTACTAGACTTGACGATAAGTGTACCAGTTTCTTTAAGACAACAGCAGAGGAATATGTAGCATCAGATACAATGTTACAAAACACAGGATGTAGATTTATTTTACTTTCTACTTACTTTTTACGTATCTTGTTTGCATCAGTAGCATTCATGTCCGTCAGTTCCTTAAACCATAAAGTAAGAATTAAGCTGTAATAAATAATTGTCGCAATTCACTGGATTTGAAGAACTCTGGTGCACCTTCCTTCCTTGCTATGCTGTAGAAGGCTTCTGTTTCAATACTACAGCAGTTATTCAAGGAGATGAGCTGTACAGCAATACATTGAAGGGATCTCTCACACCAGTGCACCCGAGGGATCCAAGTCCAGCTACAATCCAGGAATATAGATCAATTTTAAACAGTCCTGCGGCTATTAACAAAACACACAAAGGTATGGTTACAAAGATTGCCAGGGCTGTTTCCGGACACCATCTGCAGTTATATGTGGTCAAAAGTGATGATAAGAAAAGCCTTGTATAGCCTTGTAAAAGCCAAGTCAAGAGGCCCCATGTCTCCATTGGGCACCCCCACTATGTGTGGCTGTAAATGGAACTGCAGTTCAGCCCTGTTCCAGAGAATCTGTCTAAACATATCTGTCTTATTTAAAAAAAGGATTCATCCCGAAAAGTGTCGCATACAGATTTTTATTCTATTTAACCTACTTTTAAATGAACACTTGCAGCGCCAATTCAAGCGACTCGAGGCATCGTCCTCCAGTACTGGGTAACCCAGAACATGCTGTGTTCAGCACTATTGTAAAGCAACTCTCCCTGGGCTTCCTGGGGCTGCATGAGCCCCACAATTCTTCCTATTCAAGGTAACCATAGGTGGAAGCTCTGAATTACCCCTCCTTATTTGAACTGTATGGACATCCTCAAGACACCAATACGATTGCAAGCTGTTGCAGAGCAGGGAGCAATGAGTTGCTGGTAAAATTGCTGTGTTGGCATTTTGTGGTAAATAAGCGGGGTTTACCATCACTGACCTATACTGTTCCAGAAAATGCCGGAATGGCTTTCTTTCGATGATCTTTGAGAAGGACTTGGAGATCGACCCTCACTGATCATGGATACAACAACCATGGCTTTTACGTAATTAATAAAGCTAATAAATAACTTTCCTTCATGAATAAGATGGAATATTTATTCATTTCTATCACAAAAAAGTCAAAAACATGACAAATAAATGATAGACTTTGCGTTTTTGGAAAAAAATGGAAGTCTCTCGGCACATGGAAATCTCTCGGCACATGGAAATCTCTCGGCACATGGTAGGAGCTGTGGAGAGACATTGGGGCTTATTAACTAAGGGTCCACGGCCGCACTTTTGTCAGATTTTCCAACGTTTTCGGAATTTGTGCCGCTGTGACAGGTATTTAACTGGGGATTGTGTCGCACGAGATCGGATTGTGGAGCAGCTGCGCCGGCTTTCATGCGACAGAAATCGGGGGGCGTGCCGTCGGACGATCCGACTAATTCGGACTGAGCGCGGAATTTAACTTTCAAATTGTGTCACAAGACAATGCACTTACATGCACCAGGAAGAAGAAGGTGAACTCCGGCGGACCTGAGCGGTGGAGCGACACATGCAGGATATCGGGTGCACGATCTGAGTGAATCGCGGCAGAGTGCATGATCGTCGGACAATGCACTTTCGGGGAACGCATTAGGACGGGTAAGTAAATGTGCCCCATGGACTGGACCCCAGTGACCTAGAGAACCTGTGAACTTGGCAATTGGGTTTTTGGTTTGTCGGGTTATTAATTTTCCTGCGACAATGTTATTCCTAATACTGTATGGCGCGGCTTAACCTACTGATGCTGAACATCTGTTAACAACTTTTACAAAGAGGTCTCTGAAGCAATTTGGGATTAAGATCTTACATATTCTGATTGGAAGTCACCAAAGCCCCATCTGCCTTTGGCAGGGAATGTTCATGGTTTCATAGGAAAATGTCATTAACACAATTTCCTTTCCGATAAGTTCATTATGTTTGTTTTTATTTTAGTTCTATGGTGGCCTCTCCTTGTTACTGTACATAGGAGGTAATCAATGGTATACCGGGTTTCCAAGAGACCAGAGACTGATTGTTTTAGCGTGGGTATCAGCAATGGGTTCTGGATTGATAATAACTATAAATGAGATTTCCCATCCATTCTATGTTATACTAAGGAGACTATGGCTGTGGTAACCTTATGGCTCTGTAAATAACACTTCTAAGCTGTATCCAAGGACTCCAGATGGCGGCTAAGGATACACTCCCGAAAAGATCCTGTTAATCGCAGTATGACTCTACTTACTTGTGGCCCATTCAAAATGCAGAAATATAAGCCCCTCGAGCTGCACAACAGGAGCCCCCCTCACCCGAGAGATGTACCCTAGCAATTACAGTAACTTGCCTATATCTATATGTCAGGGCCATGGTGTAGACTCACAGCAGCTAATTGTAGTAAGTGGAACAGAAACTTGGATAATTTACATGCAGGCAGCATGTTATAGAGCAGCAGGTGCCGAGTAGATTATACATAGGGGGTCATTTACTAAGGGCCCGATTCGCGTTTTCCCGACGTGTTACCCGAATATTTCCGCATCGGCGCCGGCATGCGCGCGACGGAAATCGGGGGGCGTGGCCGAACGAAAACCCGACGTATTCGGAAAAACCGCCGCATTTAAAAAAAAAATTGTGTCGCGAAAATTTCACTCACCTTCATCCTGGGTAGGCCGGTGTATTTCGAGGCATTCCAGCGAACTTCAGCGCAGCAGCGCCACCTGGTGGACGGCGGAGGAACTGCATTGATGAATCCCGGCCGGACCCGAATCCAGCGCAGAGAATGCGCCACTGGATCGCGAACGGACCAGGTAAGTAAATGTGCCCCATAGTGTTCTATCTGCAGACAGCATGTTATAGTGCAGAAGTAGCTTATCAGATTGTACATAGTGTCCTATCTGCAGGCAGCATGTTATAGAGCAGGAGGAGCTGAGCAGATTGTACATATTGGGGCAGATTTACTTATCCGATTCTGTCGTGATCCAGCGGCGCGTTCTCAGTCGAGGATTCGGGTCTTCCGGTGATTCACTAAGGTAGTGCGCCCGATGTCCACCAGGTGTTGCTGCTGTGCTGAAGTCCGTTGGAGTTAGCTGGAGTTCACCTTCCTATCGTGGGTGTAGGTAAGTGCGTGTCAAGCAACACATTTTTTTTTTTTAAATTCCGCAGTTTTTCCGAATCCGTTTTCTGATGCCCACGCCCCCCATTTCTGTTGCGTGAAAGCCGGTGCCGATGCGCCACAATCCGATCGTGTGCGCCAGGAGCTGAGGAGATTGTACATAGTGTCCATTTGCAGGCAGCATGTTATAGAGCAGGGGGAGCTGTGCAGATTGTACGTAGAGTCCTATCTGCAGGCAGCATGTTATAGAGCAGATTGTACATAGTGTCCTATCTGCAGGCAGCATGTTATAGAGCAGTAGGAGCTGAGCAGATTGTACATAAAGTCCTATCTGCAGGTCGTATGGTATAGAGCAGGAGGAGCTGAGCAGATCCTGTCACATCCTGTCACACAAATAGTATAATGACTTCTTGCACTGTAAATGTTACCCCTTCCCTGCATAATGCCCCATTAGGACGATGTATATATATATATATATATATAAATATGTCGTCCACATGGGGCATTATACAATTTGGGGGACATTAAAGTTGAGTGGTAGAAGTACATAGTCACAAAATTCATTTGCATACTCAACCAGTGACACTGAATAGTTTAGGTGTAGAAGTATTGAGATTCCATAAAAGAGTTACTGCAAAATCCCCATATTGTGCTATATACTATAACTAATATACAGTGGATTCAATATTCTATCAGTAAGTACTTTACTGAAAACTGCTATACGGACAAAGTGATGTCCACATATTACAAACATCCCAGTATAAAATAACAGAACACGTACATAATAAATGCACTTTACATAAAAACGCAATTTTCTATTTTGCGAATTAATCTCTAATCTCTATCTACCTATCCTATATACTGTTCTACAAAGCGGCCGAACAACATACCACATCCTGCAGGGGGAGAGCGAATATAGGACGCGCCGCTAGATCCTTTTCCTGATGAACAGACAAAACACAGAAATAACCTATGTGTCTGTATGTCACATCCGCAGCTAGAATTCTATGTAATTCATTATTATTAACACAGAAAAATTCCTTTAATCCGGCGTTCCACATGTGACAATCTTGGATCTTCATTTCCGTAACTACAGAACAGAAGTACGTTGTGAGCTGTATTATTATATTTTTTTATTATTATATCATTTTATCATGTTATACAGTTCTGTAGATATAATTCATTATGGTCACATTTCTAGTGATTTTCATTGTTTAATAGACAGTTTAATAAATCTGTCACAGGATGTGTCATAGATACAAGATAGATGCGAGTGTCACCTCTGGAACCTGCACTTACCTGGGGGAAGAGGAACCGCGGACCCCTTCCTGCAGCGCAGCCGATTAGAGATTTGTCTGAGCATGCGCAGCCACTTTCCATTCATGTCTGTGCACTCTCTTATTTTTGTCACTTCCATCAACTTGTACGGACAATGGTCGCTCAGGTGCAACAATCTCCCTGTTTGACCGGACTATGGGAAGGGAGTCAGTCACTTCCCATTCCTGAGACAGATGTAGGAAATCTAGGAAAACCGTGACTGTGGTAATCTTCTAATATTTGTTATCCATGGTCTCCTTCCTTCCTAAAATCAACTTTTAAAATTATGCAAATGAGACTGAAGGACCACCATTGACCCTCCATGCTGCAGCTTCACAGGCTGTTAGACTGTCTCCCCCTCCCCCTCTACTCCTTCACTGGGGGTGGGGGAGGCTCTATGTAGATGTATTACTGGGGTTGGCTGTATATATATAAATGTATTGCTGGAGGGGCTGTGTATAGATGGATTTCTGGGGGGTAAGGCTGTGTATATAGATGTATTACTGGGGATGGGCTGTATATATAGATGTATTACTGGTCTGGAGGCTGCATACACAGATCTATTACTGGGGGGAGGCTGTATATAGATGTATGCATTATATAGTATGCTACATTCAGTGGAGGCCCCTACCAGACTTTACGCCCAGGGGCTCCCACCCCACTTAATATGGCCCTGACTTGACCATTCGGCCTCTGTCACACATAAAAGAGGAGTAGATTGCTGTCTGTGGCCAAGGAAAGGTGAGTATCCCTTTTTTATTAGAACAGAGTGGGCACCATTGTAACAAAAGAGGGGGCACCATAAGCATTATAAAGAAGGGCTGCAGTAAGGGGGCCTTATAAGGAGCGGGCTATAGTAAGTGGACATTATAAAAAGGGGGCTATAGTAGGGGGGCATTATGCAGACTTGGTTGTCACAGGAAGGGGCATTTTACTATGTTGGAGCCACTAAGAGAAGTTTTATATAATGTGTAAGTCAATAAGGAATAGTATTATACTTTGTGGGTACACCAGGGGTGCAGTTAACAAAAGGCCTGCGCTGCCACCGATCCCTGGAAAAACCACTGGTTCAATTTAATTTTTTTCCCCCCAAACTTAGCCACATGCCATCCATTCTATACACATGACATGAGTCCTAGAATAATGAATGTGGGTCAACTGGCCCCTTCACACTTGGGTTAAACATTAGATCTATCTTTTGACATATACTACTGGCACTTGACATGACTCTGCTAAAGTCTCAGTCTACACAGAAAAGCTGAAACATATAAAGAGAAAATAGAAAAATTCTGAGACTACTGAATCATCTCCATATGGAAAGTCATTGTAATAATAAAGGTCAAAATATAATATTATAAATAGTTTTTTGTGGATGATACTTTCCCTTTCAGGTTATATTACTTCCAGCTTGGTCTGTGGGACACTGGGATAGCTACAAGCCAGGAATATTTTGTGCTGCGCTCTGAGATAATCTTTGAAGAAGATTATTTTACATAAATTTGCATCTCCGAATTTTCCGCCCAAACAGACTTGATTGATTATTGATTTGTTGTGTAATTACAATGAGGAGCCGCGACATCATAAAGGTTTCTTTATTTTCCATTTCATTACTCACATTTTCCTACATGAAAAGACAGTTTATCTCCCGTGTTCCTATCGCTACAGTCTTTACAGTAGCTCATTAAAAATCTTGCCGAAAAATAAAACAGAGCTCAGTAAAAACTAATTGCCCCTATCCAATGCTTGGGTGTAATTACCAGAGACTTTGTTCATTAGATCGGAGCTTCCAGAGTTTGTTTCATTTTTACGACTGTTTATATTTCGAGGTTGTTCTTCCAGAGTGAAGCGGCAATAATCACAGACGTAAGTCCGTCCTCCGTGATTATGTAGTGTATGGTATTTACAGATTATAAACATGACGTCTACATCAACTCAACCACTTTAAGCCGCTTCTGAGAGAGTAAAACAAGACTCGGCACAGAGAACGTTGAAGCGGCTGTACCAACTTTTATTGTTATATTGTTTTATTGTTATCCGCATAATAGGCGATAACAATCTAATCGGTGGAGGTCCACTCACTGATCTTGAGAACAGACCCGTACTTGGGGTCTAGTTTTCACTAATTGGTGGAGCAGCAGGTTGAGAATGCTCATTGCTTCTCCATTCAATACTATGGGAGCAGCAGAAATTGCTGAGCATCTTCAGCACTTCCATCGACTGTCTATGAGAGTGCCGGATAGCAGAGCGCTCTGCTTAATAACTCCTCCCAGACAGTGAATGGAGCGGCAGAACGTGATTTCATCCTGCCCAGTGGTGGATCTTCATCAGGCCTTTATGGGTGGTCATCCGAGGTCCCGCGCTCCTGGGGGGCCCATGTCTGTCTACATGGCTCAGTGTAAATCTGCTGTATCAGAGCTGAAGCAGACAGACCAATGGTCACAGATGGCCGTCAGGCATATGAACAAAGACAGAACTTACTGAGGCAGCTCCAGGCTAAGTTTTTTTTTAGTTTTTTTGTTTAGTCTTAAAATGTCTGCCCAAACTGTGCCACCCCAATAATCATGGTTCTCTTAACTGATGGAGGGTCAGGACCAAGGGTGCAGTATATAGCCTTTTACTATCCTTGGCTACTTTAGTTAAGTGATAACAAATAATCTTTCCCCCTTAAAGGACTTGTGTCATTACAGACACTTATCCCCTATGCACAGGGTAGTAGGTAAGTGTCTGATCACTACAATACCATATACACAAATAAAGCATATACACGCACATACTAATATAGTATATACACACCAAACACACATACAGCATATTCACACCCAATACACACCCAATTCCTTAGATGTCGGGCCCCTTGACACTGTTGGCCCTATAGCAGCTACTATGGCTGCTACTCCTGTGGTTACGCCCCTGATTGGGGGGGAATGACTATGTTCTTGTAATTGGTGGGGGTCCCACAAATAAATCCCACAGGATAGGGGACAACAGTTAGATGGGGTTTAACAGGTGACAATATGACTAATGTACTATTTATAGGGTAGGATATCAGTAGTAGATCATTAGTAGTTATTAGTAGTAGCTCACCATGGAGTAGGATCTTTCATGAGACGCCATCTTTGTGAAGGTACATGGAGGGCTGCTCGCTCTGGTCTCATTCTTCCTGGATGTTTCGTGTATGTTCTCCACCGGCTCATATAGACTGTCCATGGATCCCTCCTGCAATAATAACAAATTCACCACATATTCATCATCATACATGTGTATTATATAGTAATGTGAAGAGTTCTATGTATTTTTGGGAAATGTCCTTAAAGGTGATTTGTCCCTTGGTGGGTGTGGATTTTATGACCATTTTCTGTTATATCTGCGAAAGTGCATCAAGTTTTTAAAAACTAATATCTACACACAGTCTTAGGCCCCATGCACATTGCCGTCTATGGGGGATGTATGTATGGCCGCAAACTTGCGGCTGTACATACTTCCCCCATAGATGGCAATGGTCGCACGGAGCGATGCGGTTCTGCACACGTCACGTGTGACACTGTATTGCTCTGTAGCCAGGGAAAAGAAAGGATGTGTCCTATCAATCCCTGTGTGACTGGCCGTGCACCATGTTTTGCTATTGAGAGGGGTCACCCAGGGTAAGGGCGCATTCACATTGAACGTATGCCCACAGTGGGGCAGGCATACATTCGCGAGATTGCGCCCTTACACTAATATTAGTTTTACTCCTCATATCACTGGACCAATGGGGATACATAGCAGCATATTCTAAGGACCTATTAACTCATGGGGACAAAGTTAGGGGAGGTTTATCAGAAGTGTCTGAGATCAGAACATAACAACCAATCAGAGCTCAGCTTCCATTTCCCCACAGCTGTTTATATAATGATAGATGAGCTCTGAGGTAAAACTGAGGTAAAAATCTCCCCAAGAGAGTCTGTGTTACATCTTAACCTTCCACATGGAATTCCTTAAATGTAAAGATCCAGTAAGAAGGAAACATACATGGATACACAATGTGCATGGATCCACACAGAAAGGCGGCATCAATGGATCACAAAGGACATATATCAAATGTATTGATTTAACATAAAGTTTGGAAAGATACGGCCCAGGATTATCTCTGAAGCTACAATCCTATGTTGTACTTGAGATTACTTACCGTATCGGAGCCAATATCCTGATTCCCTCACAAGTCAACATAAGGGACTCCAAAATAAGTAATGTTCACTTCAGATCTGTCATTTACTGTACATTGGACTGAATACATTCTATATTTTACACAATGGGGCACATTTACTTACCCAGTCCATTCGCGATGCCGCGGCGCGTTCTCCGACATTGATTCGGAGCTTGCCGGGATTCACTAAGGTTGTGCGCCCAATGTCCACCAGGTGTTGCTGCTGCGCTGAAGTCCGCTGGTGTTCACCACTTTCGTCCAGGTGTATGTGAGTGCTATTCCTGCGACACAATTTTTATTTTTTAAATTCCGCCGTTTTTCCAAATCCATCAGGTTTTCTGACGGCCACTCCCCCCGATTTCTGTCGCGTAAAAGTCTGCGCCGATGCGCCACAATCCGATCGTGTGCCCCAAAATCCCAGGGCAGTTCAGCGCAAATCGGAAATATTCGGGAAACCCGACGAAAATGTGCAATTCGGACCCTTAGTAAATGAGCCCCAATGACAATGATCTATCTTTTTATCTAAAAACCATGTGTTAAAGGGGTTACCGGGTGTTAAAAAATACTGCAGGGGCTGGGGCTGGGGTGCGCTCTTTATAAATAATAAACATCAACTTACCTCGTCCAGGCTGCTGATGTCCCGTGACGCGGTCGTCTCCTCCGTGCGCACGGTTTGATTACATTCGACACCTTCTTTCAGCACGCACTACAATGCTGAGAGATAGGGACGGATGAGGCGGCCACATCGCGGTCGGAAGCTTTGTGTCCCTGTAAACAAACAGGGGCAGGGTCAAGCGGACCGCGGCGCTGGACATCGGTGGCCCTGGAGGAGGTATGTACATGTTATTATTTTTAAATAGCCCGCTCAGTCCGGCCCTAGTAATTTAACACCGGATAACCCCTTGAAAGGAACCTGTCATTTGAAATTGGCCTAGTAAACTACTACCGTATGTTGTCAGCTAAACAGCTTAAGAACTCGTTTGTTTTGTTTCATACTGGCATTTTATCCAGATAATTAACTTTGAAGTGAGTTGTAAATTGGTGTTATAAAGTCAAGGAGGAGGAGAGTTTAACCCAAGCTTTCCTGCCATAGAATGGCCCCTTCACTGTGACTGATGTTCCGCATCCACTGACATCATTGACCAAGATCTCCGACTAAGTCTGGCACATGATGCCAATCACTGGTAGGAGGTGCTCAGAGGGAGGGGGAGCTTTACTTTTATTACAATCCAACCAGGGTGTACTAGGCCTGAGGCACGCCATAGAGAGACCCCCCCCCCAAACCATATAGTAATATATCAGGGAGTGTCAGGACCAGATCCATCATATGGTTTGGTATGAAAATAAAGCAATGCAAAATGCATACAGCGTGCTGCCATGTAGTATAAAATGTATACAGTGTGCCGCTATGTAGTATAAATTGTATACAGTGTACCGCCGTAGTATAAAATGCCATACAGCGTCGCCGGTAGTATAAAAATGCTACAGGGTACCACCAGTAGTATAAAATGCATACAGCATCCATGTAGTATAAAATGCATACAGCGTACCGCTATGTAGTATAAAATGCATACAGCATACCGCCATAGTAGTATAAAATGCAACAGCATGCACGTAGTTAAAATGCATACAGCATACCGCCATGTAAATAAAAGCATACAGATATCGCCAGTGAGTATAAAATGCATACACTGTATCGCCAGTAGTATATAATGCATACAGCGTGCTACTGCCATTTGTAGTAAAAATGCAGACACAGTACCGCCATGATGTAGTATAAAATGCATACAACAGTAACCGCCCATGTAGTATAAAATGCATACAGAAGTACCGTCCATGTAGTATAAAATGCATACAGTGTACCACCATGTAAGTGTAAAATGCATACAGTGTACCACCATGTAGTATAAAATACATACAGCGTACCGCCATGTAGTATAAAATGCATACAGCGTATCACCATGTAGTATAAAATACATACAGCATATCACCATGTAGTATAGAATGCATACAGAGTAATATATATATATAAACACATAAATACTGTATACACATAACATCCATATACACATCCATATACACATCCACAAACATATACAGATAAACTTACTTTCTTTTCTTTAGGAAGCTTCTGCTTGTCCTGCACTTGGGGTGGGCACCTGGAGCGGATGGGGGGGGGCGAAGAGGCGGTGCAGGACAGAGGGAGCTGGGGGGGGACAGAGGGAGCGTGGGGGGAGCGGAGGGGGCAACAGAGGGAGGCGAGAGAGGGAGCCCAGCAGAGAGGGGCCCAGCAGAAGAGGGAGCGGAGGGGAGCCCAGCGGTGAAGAGAGGGAGCCGAGCAGAAAGGATAGGGAGGTCGAGAGGGAGGTGGATGTAGGAGAGGCCTGGCAGCGGAGAGGAGAGGGGACGAGCAGAGAGGAGGAGAGATGGAGTGGAAAGGAGCCGAGGGGGTATGCGGGGGTGGAAGCCCGGACGGGCAGATGGCGCTACATTTGGGGCAGGGGGATGGTGGGCGGGAAAGAGAAATGGCCAGCGTGGAGGGGGGTGTGGGTGTCAGCCTGGGCACAGACGCTGCCACCTTGGTCCAGTGATCAGCGTCTAGTAGCAACTCGCCTCAGGGCGGTGTGCCCCTGCAATCCAACTTACATCTTGCTTCAAATTTTTTTTCTATCAAGCTAGGCCATGAAAGAAACAAGATCTTGGAGCTGTTCAGCTGCTTGACACCATACTGGTAGTGGTTTATTAGGCAATTTCTGTTGACAGGTTCCCTTTACAACAAGTATGAACACACCATACTTAGTGGTGCGTAAGACCACCAGGAGCGCCTTTCTTTTCCCAGACACACACAACTTGAAATGGATGAGGTCAGCACTCACTGTTGCTTGAGTAGAGGTAAATTCTTATTATTTCATGGAAAGACAGCAGTTACGACTCAATAAGGTGGAAATCTGACGCGTTTGGACCTTTACGGTCTAGTATACTAAGGAAAGGTCAGAAACGCGTCAGATTTTTAACCTTATTGTATCGTACGTCTTTCCACAAATTAATTAAAAAAATTACCTCTACTCAAGCAACAGTGGTGCGGACCTCACCATTTCAAGTTGTGAAAACACCGTCAGACACACCTCTCCTTCGCTAGTTAGCTCTGATGGAAGATTGTGTGCAGCCATTTTCCTTTCTGGTCAAACTATTAGTCCTGCCCGGCTCTGTTATACTCTGTAATCTTTATTCTGTGTGCAACACCCACTGCCATTGCATAGGCAGGTGGTAGTTGCGAATAGCGCCCTTCTTTGTCAGGATCTATCTGTGGAGCCTGCGCAACTCCCCAGAAGATAATGCTAGGAAGAATTTGATGTATTGCAGCTGTTAGATACTGCCTGGGAGGCAATGGTTAAGTTGGTTAAGTAATTATCCAATTTAGTGGAGGGTGCTACCACCTGACCAGGGGGAGATATAAAACCCTGTGCAGTGGGAGACACATGGTCTGTTTCAGGATTGTTCTGGCAGTCAGAGTGAAGAGGAGAGACAGTGGGGCACATTTACTTACCTGTCCTGTGCAATCCCCTAAAGTGCATTGTCCGACCGGAATGCACATCTGCCGCGATTTCAAGAAGCTCTGCACCCGATTTCTGCAGGAAACCAAATAAACATTGCCTTCCCAGCAGTATCTACAGCTGCAATTACATCAAGTTCTTCCTAGAATTATCTTATGGGTGAGTTGGCAGGCTCACCAGATAGATCCTGACATAGAGAGGGCGTATTCGCAAACTACCCACGCCTATGCATGGCAGGGGTGTTCACACAGAATAAATATTACAGAGTATAACAGAGCTGGGCAGATTAATAGTTTGATCAATCAGCTTAACCAGCTTAAAGAGAGGGTGTCTGAGGGTTGGTTCACAACTTGAAATGGATGAGGTCCGCACTCACTGTTGCTTGAGTACAGGTAATTTCTTTATTATTTTATGGAAAGAAAGCAGTTACAGATACAATAAGGTGGAAAATTTGACATGTTTCTGACCTTTACTAAGGACTGTAAAGGTCAGAAAGGCGTTAGAACTATGCATTTTACACTACATGGTGGTACACTGTATGCATTTTATACTACATGACGGTACTCTGTATGCATTTTATACTACATGGCGGTACTGTGTATGCATTTTATACTACATGGCGGTACTGTGTATGCATTTTATACTACATGGCAGCACGCTGTATGCATTATATACTACATGGCGATACAGTGTATGCATTTTATACTACATGGCGATATGCTGTATGCATTTTATATTACATGGCGGTATGCTGTATGCATTTTATACTACGTGGCATGCTGTATGCATTTTATACTACATGGCGGTATGCTGTATGCATTTTATACTACATAGCGGTACGCTGTATGCATTTTATACTACATGGCATGCTGTATGCATTTTATACTACATGGTGGTACGCTGTATGCATTTTTATACTACATAGCGGTACGCTGTATGCATTTTATACTACATGGCGGTACACTGTATACAATTTATACTACATAGCGGCACACTGTATACATTTTATACTACATGGCAGCACGCTGTATGCATTTTGCATTGCTTTATTTTCATACCAAACCAATATGATGGATCTGGTCCTGACACTCCCTGATATATTACATATATGGTTTGGGGTGGGGGGGCGTCTCTCTATGGCGTGCCTCAGGCAGCAGAGAGGCTTGGTACACCCCTGGTTGGATGTATAAAAGTAAAGCCCCCCCTCCCTCTGAGCACCTCCTCCCATGTGATTGGCATCATGTGCCAGACTTCAGGAGATCTGGTCAATGATGTCATTGGACACAGGAACATCAGTCACAGTGAAGGGGCCATTCTTTGGCAGGAAAAGCTTGTGTTAAACTCTCCTCCTCCTTCACTTTATAAAACCAATTTACAACTCACTTCAAAGTTAATTATCTGGATAAAATGCCACCATGAAACAAACTAGTTCTTAAAGCTGTTTAGCTGACAACATACTGGTAGTAGTTTACTAGGCCAATTTCACATGACAGGTTCCCTTTCAAGGGGTTATCCGGGTGTTAAAATTACTTAGGGCCGGACTGAGGCGGGCTATTTAAAAATAATAAACATGTACATACCTCCTCCAGGGCCACCGATGTCCAGCGCCGCGGTCCGCTTGACCCGTGCCCCTGTTTGTTTACAGGGACACAGAAGCTTCCGGACCGCGATGTGGCCGCCTCATCCGTCCCTATCTCTCAGCATTGTAGTGCGCTGAAAGAAGGTGTCGAATGTAATCAAACCGGCGCACGGAGGAGACGGACCGCGTCACGGGACATCAGCAGCGCTGGACGAGGTAAGTTGATGTTTATTATTTTTAAATAGCGCACCCCAGCCCAGCCCTCAGTATTTTTTAACACCCGGATAACCCCTTTAACACATGTGTTTTTTAACCACAACAGTCGAGAAGAGGAGGTTTGCCTAATTACATTGCTGTCAACATTGCATTTACAAAATGCATGCATTAACACAATTAACACAATGTTAACATGTGTGTTAACATGGGGGTTAACAAACACATGCGTTAACGCATTTGTTTCCTAAACGCAATGTTGACAGCAATGTAATTAGGAAAATCTCCTCTTTTCAGGTCCTGTGATGCTTCGAAAACGCATGCGTTAACACCACGTTTAATCGGACCATGAAGGTGTGCAAGCCTTAACCCTTATCTAGTGCAGAGGTTGCTGCTTTGCAGCTGTCAGCAGTAGAGCGCAGTTCAGACTGCTGACTGAAAAGCATCAAGGAATTCAGTGCCCTCTCATTTGAAAAGCAGAAGATTGTGACACAACTGTAACGGTGGTACTTTGTCCCCTAGTGTGGTTAATGCTGAAGGGAACCCCAAAAGCACGGGGCTTAGAGTCTTGGGATATTACAAGTGGGGCTCTAATAGATGTAATTGTTGCAGAGTTTCGCAACCTACTAAAGATGTGATGATTGAGGTTGATAATACTAATTATAGAATAAAAGATTTTATCAACTGCAACACAAATAATGTAGTGTAGTAAAGTTTGTACATTGTGTAATCTCTGCTATGTTACATGCACCAGTCAGAGTTTGAACGTGAGGAGTAACAACAACTTAATGGGGCACTCAACAAAGAGGTTAAAAATCTAATGTCGCCAAACTTTTTCAGCAGTATCATGATGGAGATTTGACTGGCATCAGAGTACTTGGACTAAAAAGGGTTAAGTGGTTAAAACAGACGGTTACTCGATAGGAAAGGCTATTGGATTTTAATGATAAATACTATTATATATCATGGACATCTTTGGGGAGATTTATCATCAAGTTTCTGAGGTTAGACTGTTGAAGTTGCCCATAGAAACCAATCAGGGCTCAGCTTTAATTTTATAAATAGCTGTGGGAAAATGAAAGCTGTGCTCTGATTGGTTGCCACTTGAGACTTGATGATAAATCTCCTCCCATGTGAGAAATGACTTGATTATATTGTATTGATTTTGTTTTTGAGGATGCACAGATTATTTATATATATGTCTTTGTATGTGATTTTACTCTCTCTGCTTGAACCTTTTGTATTCCACACCTGGACTGATTGGGGCAGATTTACTTACCCGGTCCATTCGCGATCCAGCGGCGCGTTCTCTGCAGTGGATTCAGGTCTTCCGGCGATTCACTAAGGCAGTTCCTCCGACGTCCACCAGGTGTCGCTGCTGCGCTGAATGCACTGAACTTCACCAAGCGTGTCGAGTGACACTTTTTTTTTAAAATGCGGCAGTTTCTCCGAATCTGTCCGGTTTTCGTTCAGCCACGCCCCCCAATTTCTGTCGCATGCATGCCGACGCCGATGCGCCACAATCCGATCGCGTGCGCCAAAAACCCGGGGCAATTCAGGAAAAATTGGCGCAAATCGGAAATATTTGGGTAACACGTCGGGAAAACGCGAATCGGGCCCTTAGTAAATGACCCCCACTGTGTGTGATGTTTGGGGGATACTTTAGACACTATGGGGCAGATTTACTTACCCGGTCCATTCGCGATCCAGCGGCGCGTTCTCTGCGGTGGATTCGGGTCTTCTGGCGATTCACTAAGGCAGTTCCTCCGACGTCGACCAGGTATCGCTGCTGCTCTGAAGTCTGCCGGAGTTCACGATCCTATTCCTTGTGCAGGTAAGCACGTGTCCAGCGACACTTTTTTTTAAAAAAAATGTGGCGGTTTCTCCGAATCTGTCGGGTTTTCAGTCGGCCACGCCCCCCATTTATGTGGCATACACGCCAGCGCCACAATCCGATCGTGTGCGCAAAAAACCCGGGGCAATTCAGGAAAAATCGGCACAAATCGGAAATATTCGGGTAACACGTCGGGAAAACGCGAAACGGCCCCTTAGAAAATGACCCCCTATATGTGTTAGTTCACTTTGATTAAAGACCTTGACGGTCAGAAACGCGACAGTTTGTTTGTACTGTATTGCTTTTAATGCTGTCTATGTAACGAATAAAGCTGGATGCCAATTTCTGTTATGACACTGGAGTGCCGACCTTCCCTTCTGAACTGTTGTTCATCTATTGTACTGGAACAAGAAGAGGATTATACTTTAAGTGTGCACCCGATTAGTGAACTGATATATTCCGGTGTGTGAATTGCATTTGATGTTCATAACCCTATCTCCACGTGTGAGACTTGACTGCCACTAACATCACATGCCCTCCCTTCACCATCTTCCCGGGGATTTGGCCTGTTCAACTGGTCCAACCTAACCATGACACTATTGCTATGGCATGCTTCAAGCCAGCCATTCAAGTATGATAGTGATGCCCTATAGTTATAATTTGGTGAGATATAATTCCATATCTAACATGTATTTTGGCTCATAGACCTTTAAGCTACTTGGGAATCAAGGAGTTTTTAGCATCTCTGACTTAGCAAACATCCGCTCAAGACAGAATATAGGAACTTGACATCTCAATCCGGAAAGTACACAGCAACACAAAGGGAATAATGACTGAATGTATCTACTAAAATGTTTAACGTGTTTAACATCGCCATGAAAAGTAAACTAATATAAACGTTTCAGAGAGATTAGTGAGTTCACTATAAAGCAGGCCCCGGAGTGAAGGTGAAGACGTAACAAAGGGGACACATGACAGGGGCTGTAATCTTGCAGCCTCATGGGGGGAGGGATCATAGAGAGGTCACTTGGGAGGGGTTGTTTAGGTTACAGGAAAAGTTATGTTCAACATTAAAAGGGGGTGGAACAGAGCTTTTACAAGGGGCTTTCACAGGTGCATATTAACATTTGCTGGGTTAGAGCCGTTAGTGAATTTTCCCCTGTGACATGGATGCTTTGATGCAGCGAGTTATGCAGGCTGTCGCCCGGCGTGGAACAGCATGGCTGGAGCAGCAGCACCTCGATGGGGAGCCTGCAGGTCCCTCATCCCCAGCTGAGGTACCTGTAGTTCCGAGGAGGAGCTGACGTGCACGCCCTCCTACCAGGCTTAGTCCTAATATCACCCCCAGGCCTCAGCGCCGCCGCAGGAGCCCCAGCAGGGAACCTCCAGCCGCCTCTCGTAAACGCTCTTCCAGAGCAGAGGTTCGGCCTGAGAGGAATCCGGGATCGTGTCGGGGTCGCTGAATTTGTGGATACGGCTTACCGGGCCAGTCAGTGGTCGTCGAGGAGGCAGATCCCGGGAGCTTCGGCGGCTCCTCCCCCTCCCGGAGGGAGCCTACGTCCTTGGTCCTTAGTGTCGGACAGGACATCTGTGCGGAGGGGCCAGGAGGCTGCAGGCAAGAGCCGGCGAGTGGGACCCGACACCACCGGAAGTGGTGGTACGGCGACCATCTCTGGATTTCCAAGATGAGGGGGAGTGGCCAGAAGCAGGGGCGGAGCTGGAGGCTCTTCCCCTTAGCAACTTTGAGGATCCCTGTCTGGGCGGCAATGGGGGTGAGGGCCTGCCCCTCTCTCCTTCATTGCAGGAGCCGGATGTGAGCAGGGTGATTTTGGCACGGCAGCCGCAGTCGACGTCTGGATCCGCAACTGCCAAGCCGGGAGCTCTGTAACAGCGGCAGCTGGATCCAGGAGGGGACCGGGACCGCAGGCTACACCCACGGGGGGGACAGGTGAGGTTACCACTTGTGCGGTTGGGGCATTTGAGGTGACTACGGAGGGTTTGCAGAGGGTATTTTCTAGTGTGCAGGATCTCTTAGGGTTAGGGGTGTGCGGGTCAGAGGGGTCCCCGGCCCAGGTGAGGGAGGGGGGTCTATGCCCGAGCAGTTTCTATGACGAGCAGTTTCGTCAGCGGAAGGCGAACCACCCCTCCCTCAGGTGGGATCACAAAGATATTAATTTTTGAATGCGTCTGATTTCTACTCCGCGTGGGGGAAAGCCCTTTCGGGAGTTGGGAGGGGGGTTTGGTTACTCCTCTGCTAGGCCCACGAGTACGGGGAGGGGTTGTTGCTGGCAGTTTAATGAGGGCCAGTGCAAGTTTGGAAATGACCGTCGCTTCAAACACAAATGTTCAGGGTGTGGAGGAGCTAATGGATTGTCTCGCTGCTTTAGGAAGCACAGAGGGTGGAAAAGATGCGCCCGTACCTCGCGGCATACCCCAACAGGGAAGCGGTGCGCATGTTAATTGAGGTGTTTAGTGTTGGTTTTCGGATCCCGTCGATCCGAGCGGTTAAATGGGATTTGGAGCCGGGTAATTTAGTTTCTGCTAAGGGTCATTCTGAGGTGGTGAGGGAGAAACTGCTTAAGGAGGTAGGGTTGGGGCGCATGGCGGGCTCGTTTAAATGTCCTCCTTTTGAGGACCTTTTGGTTTCACCGTTGGGGGTGGTGCCTAAAAAGGAGCCGAATAAGTTTCGGCTCATTCACCACCTCTCCTATCCTACTGGAGCGTCAGTGAATGACGGCATCCCGGATGAACTGTGCTCGGTGTCGTACACGTCCTTCGATTTGGCTTTGCAATGGGTACGCTGGTATGGCCCGGGGACCCGTATGGCCAAGACAGATGTCGAGGCGGCGTTTCAACTGTTGCCTGTGCATCCGGACAGTTTTAAGTTGTTGGGGTGTAAGTGGGACGGGCAGTATTTTGTTGATCTCTGTTTGGCTATAGGCTGTTCGATTTCCTGTTCTTACTTCGAAAAGTTTACCTGTTTTGTGGAGTAAGAAGTGCGTCGGGAGGCATTGGTTGACTCGGTTTTACACTACCTAGACGACTTCCTACTGATTGGCCCCCCGGGTAAGTGGGTGTGTTCCCAGTTGTTGCTTACTATGGAGCGCATGGCGAGTAGTTTTGGCGCCAGAAAAAAATGGACGGCCTGTGTACGGAGATTACGTTTTTGGGCATTATTATCGAGTCAGTTGAGATGAAATGTAGATTGCCAGTTGAGAAAATGGAGGACATGCGGGCAGCGGTACGTAGGGCAGACAGGTCTCGTAAAATCAAGTTGCGGGACCTGCAGTCAGTTTTGGGCAAACTGAATTTCGCCTGCAGAATTATGCAGGCGCTTGGTGCAAGCGGCTTCGGGAGTGAGACATCCCGATCATTTTGTGAAGTTGAACGTACATCTACGGGATGATTTAAAGGTTTGGGAGGAGTTTCTGGAGCAGTATAACGGCCGATCAGTTATACAGTAGGGACCCGTAACTAGTGCGGATTTGGAGTCCGGAATCCTGGATATCGCAGGGTTTAGTGGCTAACTTGGACTTGCTTGAACTGTTTCCCATTATTGTGGCTATTGAGCTTTGGGGGGATAGGTTGCAGAACAGAAAAGTTCGTTTTAATTGTGACAACATGCGAGTGGTGCAGGCTATTAACAGGCAAACGGCAAATTCTCCACCGGTTGTACGTCTGTTGCGGCATCTTGTTTTAAGGGGGTTAGTGTTGAATGCGCAGTTTGGGGCAGTACATTTGCCGGGTGTCAAGAATGAGGTAGCTGATTCTCTGTCTCGTTTTCAGTGGCAACTGTTCGGGAAACTGGTAACAGAAGCAGAGGATCGGGGGATGGATTGTCCGGAGAAGTTATGGAGTCTGGTATGAAAGCGGGTTGGTTATTGGTCAGGCAGTCGGTGAGCGAGGGTACGTGGAGGACTTATCAGGCAGTTTGGTGTGATTGGGAGTTTTTAGTGGGTTCCTTGGGCTTCAAGGGGCCCCTGGTGATTGGGAAGCGACTTTGATGTTCTGGATTGAGGAGGTGTATAACGAGGGAAAATCAGGGGCTATTAACTCAAAAAGGATGTGAGCCTTGGCTTTTTGGTTTAAAGTGAGAGGTTTAGAGGACTTTGCTGTGCGACAGGCGCTGAAGGGTTTTCGGAGGATTAGGGTAGCCCGTGACTCTCGGAGGCCTGTGTCGTATGAGTTGCTGATTGGTGGGGTTCTATCGGACTTGTGTTGGTCCAATTTCGAGGTGTGCCTGTTTTGGTTGGCCTTTTCCTTGGCTTTCTTTGGGGCGTTTCGGATTTCAGAATTGGTTGCTAAGAATAAGACTGCGTTGGGGGTTCAATTGCAGAGCAGGTCTCGACCTTTATATTGTGGCTATTGAGCTTTGGGGGGATAGGTTGCAGAACAGAAAAGTTTGTTTTAATTGTGACAATGGTGCAGGCTATTAACAGGCAAACAGCAAATTCTCCACCGATTGTACGTCTGTTGCGGCATCTTGTTTTAAGGGGGTTAGTGTTGAATGTGCAGTTTGGGGCAGTACATTTGCCAGGTGTCAAGAATGAGGTTGCTGATTCTCTGTCTCGTTTTCAGTGGCAGCGGTTCAGGGAACTGGTACCAGAAGCAGAGGATTGGGGGATGGATTGTCCGGAGAAGTTATGGAGTCTGGTATGAAAGCAGGTTGGTTATTGGTCAGGCAGTCGGTGAGCGAGTATGTGGAGGACTTATCAGGCAGTTTGGTGTGATTGGGAGTTTTTAGTGGGGTCCTTGGGCTTGAATGGGGCCCCTGGTGATTGGGAAGCGACTTTGATGTTCTGGATTGAGGAGGTGTATAACAAGGGAAAATCGGGGGCTCTTATCTCAAAAATGATGTCAGCCTTGGCTTTTTGGTTTAAAGTGAGGGGTTTAGAGGACTTTACTAAGTCCTTTGCTGTGCGACAGGCGCTGAAGGGTTTTCGGAGGATTAGGGTAGCCCGTGACTCTCGGAGGCCTGTGTCGTATGAGTTGCTGATTGGTGGGGTTCTATCGGACTTGTGTTGGTCCAATTTCGAGGTGTGCCTGTTTCGGTTGGCCTTTTCCTTGGCTTTCTTTGGGGCATTTTGGATTTCAGAATTGGTTGCTAAGAATAATACTGTGTTGGGGGTTTAATTGCAGTGCAGGTCTCTGTGTCGGAGGGAGTCTTGGTGTGTTCTGTGCCTCGGTCGAAGACGGATCAGTTGGAGAATGGTGTTGAAGTCCGGTTGGCTGCCCTGCCGGGATCGGAGGTATGTCCAGTTCATTGTTTTTTTGGGTTATAAGGTGCTACAACCGGATCAAGGGGGTCCGGTGCTGATACATGCTGATGTTCTTATCTGTCACAGTTTGAATTTCGTCAGGTGCTAAAGAGGGCACTGGGGGTTTTGGGCTTGGATGCTAGTTTGTTCAACTCTCACTCCTTCAGAATAGGGGCTGCTACGGAAGCAGCGAAGTGGGGCTTGGGTGAGGAGTACATCAAGAGGTTAGGGCGGTGGGAATCGGAGAGGTTCCGGGGTTAAGTACGGCCGCATTTGATGTGTTAATGTTATATGTGTGCAACGTAGCTTAATAACTTTATTTCTCTCCTAAGGTTCGGGCCCTTGTTTGGCATGGATTACGGGGCACTCCTGTGTTCATTGGGGAGTGGTTTGTGCGGATCAACACCCGTCAGGTCGTCAGTTGGTGTTTCAGAGGGGTCAAGTTCAGGTCCGATGGTTGGGTGTTCGGTATTTACAGTGGACCAGGTTGTTGTCAGTAATACAGTATCACACGGATCTGGATAGGTCACCGGATTTGCTGGTAGGGGGGGGGGGGGGGGGGGGGGGGCAATGATTTGGGTTCCCGTTCATCTAGGGCATTGAGGGACATTAAGTTGGATTTGTTGCGTCTGTGGACTACATTTCCAGGTATTTTACTGATATGGTCAGACATAGTGCCAAGGGCCACTTGGAGACATGGACGATCCGTCGCTCAGATTTACAAAGTACGGGTAAAAGTAAATAAAGTTGTGGGCAAGTTTGTTGCGAGAAATGGGGGAGTGGTGGTACGGCATCAGGAGATTGAGGAGGGTGGTAGCCTGTATTTAAGAGACGACGGCGTTCACTTAAAAAATGTGGGTTTGGATTTATGGCTTTTGGGAATCCAGGAAGGTTTGAAAAAGGCTTGGGAGGTTTGGAGGGAAGTGAATCAAGAAGTTGAACTGGGAAAGGAAGATGGAACAGGAAACCTGTCTAGGATTGAGACGCTGAGCAGTCTGGAGGTACAGGAGATTCTTGTGGTCAGTATAGATATAGACTGGATGATGAGCTCCTTCGAGAAGATAGCGCCATTCCTCCAAAGCTAGCTTTATGGTAAGAAGTTCCTGATCACCAATTAAATAATTCCTCTCTGCAGCGGAGAAGGTTTTAGAGAAGAAGCCGCAGGTAAGGGTTCGGCCTTTGGGCCCTTTCTGGCTGAGAACGGCTCCAGCACCAATGGATGAGGCATCGACCTTTAGCAGGAACGGTCTCTCTGATCAGGCCGTGTAAAATCTGGAGCAGAGGCAAAGGCAGACTTCAGCTTAGAGAAAGCTTCTTCAGCCGCTGGAGGCCAGAGTCTAGGATTGGAATTCTTCTTGGTCAGCGCCACAATAGGAGAAAAAAGAAAAGAGATATGTTGAATAAATTGCCGGTAATAATTGGCAAAGCCCAGAAAGCTCTGTATGGCATGTAACCAACTGGGCAAGGCCACTGAAGCACGGCAGACAGCTTGGCATGATCCATCTTTAGTCCTTTGTCAGAAATAATGTATCCCAGGAACGGAAGGCTACTTTGATGAAACTGGCATTGCTTGAGCTTAGCTTAGGCCCTTAGACTACGCCTACAAACTTGCTGGACGTGGACCTGATGAGACTGCAGGTTGAAGGCTGTCTTCCATTCCACGCCTTCACGGATGCGGATGAGGTTGTATGCACCCCACAGATCCAGTTTGGTGAAAACCTTGGCACCCCCAATTCGATCAAAAAGGTCAGTGAAGAGAGGCAACAGGTAACGGTATTTCACTGTGATTTTATTGAGACCACGGTAGTCAATGCATGGGTGGAGAGAACCATCCTTCTTGGCCACAAAGAAGAATCCACCACAAGCAGGGGAAGACGATTTGCAGATGAATCCCTTCTGCAAATTCTCCTTGATGTAGGCTGACATGGCCGCGGTTTCACCTCGTGGAGGAGATGTACCCGGTAGTAGGTCAATGGGGCAGTCATAGGGACGGTGCGGTGGCAGAATCTCCGCAGAGGCCAGAGAGATGAGACCACTCAGAGTAGATGGCAGGTCACGTGCAGACAGCTTGTCTTTAACTTGTTCCGAAAGTATCTGTAACTGCTTTCTTTCCATAAAATAATAAAGAAATTACCTTTACTCAAGCAACAGTGAGTGCGGACCTCATCCATTTCAAGTTGTGAACACACCCTCAGACACACCTCTCTTTAAGCTGGTTAGCTCTGATTGATCAAACTATTAGTCTGCCCAGCTCTGTTATACTCTGTAATATTTATTCTGTGTGCAACACCCCTGCCAATGCATAGGCAGGTGGGTAGTTGCGAATAGCGCCCTCTCTATGTCAGGATCTATCACCCAGAAGATAATGCTAGGACAACTTGATGTAATTGCAGCTGTAGATACTGCCTGGGAAGGCAAACGTTAAGTTGGTTTCCTGCAGGAAATCGGGTGCAGGATCTTCTTGAATCGCGGCAGATGTGCATTCCGGTCGGACAATACACTTTAGGGGATCGCACAGGACAGGTAAGTAAATGTGCCCCACTGTCTCTCTCTCTTCACTCTGACTGCCAGAACAAACTCCTGAAACAGACCATGTGCTCCCACTGCACAGGGGTTTTATACTCCCCCTGGTCAGGTGGTAGCACCTCTCCAATCACACTCCAGCTAACAATACAGCCACATAATTGGATAATTACTTAAACCAACTTAACCATTGCCTTCCCAGGCAGTATCTACAGCTGCAATTACATCAAGTTCTCCTAGCATTATCTTCTGGGTGAGTTGCGCAGGCTCACCAGATAGATCCTGACATGGAGACTAGGAGAACTTGATGTAATTGCAGCTGTAGATACTGCCTGGGAAGGCAATGGTTAATTTGGTTTCCTGCAGGAAATCGGGTGCAGGATCTTCTTGAATCGCGGCAGATGTGCATTCCGGTCGGACAATGCACTTTAGGGGATTGCACAGGACAGGTAAGTAAATGTGCCCCACTGTCTCTCTCTCTTCACTCTGACTGCCAGAACAGACTCCTGAAACAGACCATGTGCTCCCACTGCACAGGGGTTTTATACTCCCCCTGGTCAGGTGGTAGCACCTCTCCACATAATTGGATAATTACTTAAACCAACTTAACCATTGCCTTCCCAGGCAGTATCTACAGCTGCAATTACATCAAATTCTCCTAGCATTATCTTCTGGGTGAGTTGCGCAGGCTCACCAGATAGATCCTGACAAAGAGAGGGCGCTATTCGCAACTACCCACCTGCCTATGCAATGGCAGGGGTGTTGCACACAGAATAAAGATTACAGAGTATAACAGAGCCGGGCAGACTAATAGTTTGACCAGCAAGGGAAAATGGCTGCACACAGATCTTCCTTCAGAGCTAACTAGCTGAAGGAGAGGTGTGTCTGACGGTGTGTTCACAACTTGAAATGGTTGAGGTCCGCACTCACTGTTGCTTGAGTAGAGGTAATTTTTTAAATTAATTTGTGGAAAGACAGTTACAGATACAATAAGGTTAAAAATCTGACGCGTTTCTGACCTTTCCTTAGTAACTAAGGACCGTAAAGGTCAGAAACGCGTCAGATTTCCACCTTATTGTATCTGTAACTGCTGTCTTTCCATGAAATAATAAAGAAATTACCTCTACTCAAGCAACAGTGATTGTGGACCTCATCCATTTCAAGTTGTGTGTGTCTGGGAAAAGAAAGGCGCTCCTGGAGGTCTTATGCACCAGTAAGGGTGTGTTCATACTTGTTGTTAAAGGGAACCTGTCAACAGAAATTGCCTAATAAACCACTACCAGTATGGTGTCAAGCAGCTGAACAGCTTCTAGATCTTGTTTCTTTCATGGCCTAGCTTGATAGAAAAAAAATTTTGAAGCAAGATGTAAGTTGGATGCAGGGGCACACCTGCCATGAGGCGAGTTGAGACCTGCTGGACAAGGTGGCAGCGTCGTGTGCCCAGGCTGACACCCACCCCCCTCCACGCTGGCGCATTCTCTTTCCCGCCGCACTCATCCCCCTGCCCAAAGTGTAGCGCCATCTGCCCGCTCCGGGCTTCCACCCCGCATACCCCCTCGGCTCCCTTTCCACTCCATCTCCTCTCCTCTCTGCTCGGCTCCCTCTCCGCTCCGCTCAGGTGCCTCTCCTCTCCGCTCCCTCTCGACTCCCTATCCTTTCTGCTCGGCTCCCTCTCTTCACCGCTGGGCTCCCTCTCCGCTCCCTCTCTGCTGGGCTCCCTCTCTGCTGGGCTCCCTCTGCGCTCCCTCTGTTGCCCCCTCCGCTCCCCCACGCTCCCTCTGTTGCCCCCACCAGCTCCCCCTTGTCACCGCCTCTGCCCCCCCCCCTCCGCTCCAGGTGCCCACCCCAAGTGCAGGACAAGGCAGAAGCTTCCTAAAGAAAAGAAGTAGTTTATCTGTATATGTTTGTGGATGTGTTTATGGTGTGTATTGGATGGATGTGTATACAGTATTTATGTGGTTTATATATATATATTACTCTGTATGCATTCTATACTACATGGTGATAGCTGTAGTATTTTATACACATGGTGATACGCTGTATGCATTTAACTTACATGGCGGTACGCTTGTATGTTTTATATACATGGTGGTACACTGTATGCATTTTACACTACATGGTGGTAACTGTATGCATTTTATACTACATGACGGTACTCTGTATGCATTTTATACTACATGGCGGTACTGTGTATGCATTTTATACTACATGGCGGTACTGTGTATGCATTTTATACTACATGGCAGCACGCTGTATGCATTATATATACATGGCGATACAGTGTATGCATTTTATACTACATGGCGATGTGTATGCATTTTATATTACATGGCGGTATGTGTAGCATTTATACTACGTGGCATGCTGTATGCATTTTATACTACATGGCGGTATGCTGTATGCATTTTATACTACATAGCGGTTACGCTGTATGCATTTATACTACATGGCATGCTGTATGCATTTTATAACATGGTGGTACGCTGTATGCATTTTTATACTACATAGCGGTACGCTGTATGCATTTTATACTACATGGCGGTACACTGAACAATTTATACTACATAGCGGCACACTGTATAAATTTTTATACACATGGCAGCACGCGTATGCATTTTGCATTGCTTTATTCATACCAACCAATATGATGGATCTGGTCCTGACACTCCCTGATATATTACAATATGGTTTGGGGGGGGGGGGGGTCTCTCTATTGCGTGCCTCAGGCCTAGTACACCCCTGGTTGGATGTATAAAAGTAAAGCCCCCCCTCCCTCTGAGCACCTCCTCCATGTGATTGGCATCATGTGCCAGACTTCAGGAGATCTGGTCAATGATGTCATTGGATGCGAGGAACATCAGTCCACGTGAAGGGGCCATTCTATGGCAGGAAAAGCTGGGTTAAACTCTCCTCCTCCTGACTTATTAAAACCAATTTACAACTCACTTCAAAGTTAATTATCTGGATAAAATGCCAGTATGAAACAAACAAACTAGTTCTTAAAGCTGTTTAGTGACAACATACTGGTAGTAGTTTACTAGGCCAATTTCACATGACAGGTTCCCTTTCAAGGGGTTTGGGTGTTAAAATTACTTAGGGCCGGACTGAGGCGGGCTATTTAAAATAATAAACATGTACATACCTCCTCCAGGGCACCGATGTCCAGCGCGCGGTCCGCTTGACCCGTGCCCCTGTTGGTTTACAGGGACACAGAAAGCTTCCGGACCGCGATGTGGCCGCCTCATCCGTCCCTATCTCAGCATTGTAGTGCGCTTGAAAGAAGGTGTCGAATGTAATCAAACCGGCGCGCACGGAGGAGACGGACCGCGTCACGGGACATCAGCAGCGCTGGACGAGGTAAGTTGATGTTTTATTTTTAAAATAGCGCACCCCAGCCCAGCCCTCAGTATTTTTTAACACCCGGATAACCCCTTTAACACATGTGTTTTTTAACCACAACAGTCGAGAAGAGGAGGTTTGCTAATTACATTGTGTCAACATTGCATTTACAAAATGCATGCATTAACAACATTAACACAATGTTAACATGTGTGTTAACATGGGGGTTAACAAACACATGCGTTAACGCATTTGTTTCCTAAACGCAATGTTGACAGCAATGTAATTAGGAAAATCTCCTCTTTTCAGGTCCTGTGATGCTTCGAAACGCATGCGTTACACCACGTTTAATCGGACACATGAAGGTGTGCAAGCCTTAACCCTTATCTAGTGCAGAGGTTGCTGTTGCAGCTGTCAGCAGTAGAGCGCAGTTCAGTCAGACTGCTGACTGAAAAGCATCAAGGAATTCAGTGCCCTCTCATTCGAAGAGGCAGAAGATTGTGACACACTGTAACGGTGGTACTTTGTCCCCTAGTGTGGTTAATGCTGAAGGGAACCCCAAAAGCACTGGGCTTGGAGCCTTGGGATATTACAAGTGGCTCTAATAGATGTAATTGTTGCAGAGTTTCACAAACTACTAAAGATGTGATGATTGAGGTTGATAATACTAATTATAGAATAAAAGATTTTATCAACTGCAACACAAATAATGTAGTGTAGTAAAGTTTGTACATTGTGTAATCTCTGCTATGTTACATGCACCAGTCAGAGTTTGAACGTGAGGAGTAACAACAAACTTAATGGGGCATCAACAAAGAGGTTAAAAATATATGTCGCCAAACTTTTTCAGCAGTCATGATGGAGATTTGACTGGCATCAGAGTACTTGGACTAAAAAGGGTTAAGTGGTTTTAAAACAGACGGTTACTCGATAGGAAAAGCTATTGGATTTTAATGATAATACTATTATATATCATGGACACTTTGGGGAGATTTATCATCAGTTCTGAGGTTAGAATGTTGAAGTTGCCCATAGAAACCAATCAGGGCTCATCTTAATTTATAATAGCGTGGGAAAATGAAGCTGTGCTCTGATTGGTTGCCACTTGAGACTTGATGATAAATCTCCTCCCATGTGAGAAATGACTTGATATATTGTATTGATTTTGTTTTTGAGGATGCACAGATTATTATTATATGTCTTTGTATGTTGATTTACTCTCTTGCTTGAACCTTTTGTATTCCACACCGGACTGATTGGGGCAGATTTACTTAACCGGTCCATTCGCGATCCAGCGGCGCGTTCTCTGCAGTGGATTGCGGTCTTCCGGCGACATTAAGGCAGTCCTCCGACGTCCACCAGGGGTCGCTGCTGCGCTGATGCACTGAACTTCACCAAGCGTGTGAGTGACACTTTTTTTTAAAATGGCGGCCGTTTCTCCGAATCTGTCCGGTTTTCGTTCAGCCACGCCCCCAATTTCTGTCGCATGCATTCCGACGCCGAGCGCCACAATCCGATCGCGTGCGCCAAAAAACCGGGGCATTCAGGAAAATTTGGCGCAAATCGGAAATATTGGGTAACACGTCGGGAAAACGCGAATCGGGCCTTAGTAAATGACCCCCACTGTGGTGTATGTTTGGGGGGATACTTTAGACATTGGGGCAGATTATATTACCCGGTCCATTCGCGATCCAGCGGCGCGTTCTCTGTGGTGGATTCGGGTCTTCTGGCGATTCACTAAGGGCAGTTCCTCCGACGTCGACCCAGGTATCGCTGCTGCTCTGAAGTCTGCCGGAGTTCACGATCCTATTCCTTGTGCACGGTAAGCACGTGTCCAGCGACACTTTTTTTTAAAAAAAATTGGGGTTTCTCCGAATCTGGGGTTTTCAGTCGGCACGCCCCCATTTTATGTGGCATACACGCCAGCGCCACAATCCGATGTCAGTTTGTGCGCACAAAAACCCCCGGGCAATTCAGGAAAAATCGGCACAATCGGAAATATTCGGGTAACACGTCGGGAAAACGCGAACGGCCCCTTAGAAAATGACCCCTATATTGTTAGTTCACTTTGATTAAAGACCTTGACGGTCAGAAACGCGACAGTTTGTTGTACTGTATGGCTTTTATGCTGTCTATTGTAACGAATAAAGCTGGATGCCATTTC
Source organism: Engystomops pustulosus (assembly GCA_019512145.1). Classification (NCBI taxonomy): domain Eukaryota; kingdom Metazoa; phylum Chordata; class Amphibia; order Anura; family Leptodactylidae; genus Engystomops; species Engystomops pustulosus. The sequence goes on along the minus strand of CM033642.1, from coordinate 236,742,913 downwards.
TGTTATGACACTGGAGTGCGAACCTTCCCTTCTGAACTGTTGTTCATCTATTGTAGGTACAAGAAGAGATTATACTTAAGTGTGCACCCGATTAGTGAACTGATATATTCCGGTGTGTGAATTGCATTGATGTTCATAACCCTATCTCCACGTGGAGACTTGACTGCCACTAACATCCCATGCCCTCCTTCACCCTTCAGGGGATTTGGCCTGTTCCAACTGTCCAACCTAACCATGACACTATTGCTATGGCATGCTTCAAGCCAGCCATAAGTATGATAGGATGCCCTATAGTTATATTTGGTGAGTATAATTCCATATCAACATGTATTTTGGCTCATAGACTTTAAGTTACTTGGGAATCAAGGAGTTTTAGCATCCTGACTTAGCAAACACCGCTCAAGACAGATTAGGAACTTGACCTCTCAATCCGGAAAGTACTACACAGCAACACAAAGGGAATAATGACTGAAGTATCTACTAAATGTTTAAGTGTTTAACATCGCCATGAAAAAGTTAAACTAATATAAACGTTTAGAGAGATTAGTGAGTTCACTATAAAGCAGGCCCGGAGTGAAGGTGAAGACGTAACAAAGGGACACATGACAGGGGCTGTAATCTTGCAGCCTCATGGGGGGAGGGAATCATAGAGAGGTCACTTGGGAGGGGTTGTTTAGGTTACAGGAAAAGTTATGTTCAAACATTAAAAGGGGGTGGAAACAGAGCTTTTATAAGGGGCTTTCACAGGTGCATATTAACATTGCTGGGTTAGAGCCGTTTAGTGAATTTCCTGTGACATGGATGCTTTGAGCTGCAGCGTTATGCAGGCTGTCGCCCGCGTGGAACAGCAAGGCTGGAGCAGCAGCACACGACTGGGGAGCCTGCAGGTCTCATCCCCAGCGAGGTACCTGTAGTTCAGAGGAGGAGCGACGTGCACGCCCTCCTCCAGGCTTATCCTAATATCACCCCCAGGCCTCAGCGCCGACCGAGGAAGCCCCAGCAGGGAACCTCCAGCGCCTCTCGTTAACGCTCTTCCAGAGACAGAGTTCGGCCTAGAGGAATCCGGGATCGTGTCGGGGTCGCTGAATTGTGGATACGGCTTACCGGCCAGTCAGTGGTCGTCGAGGAGGCAGATCCCGGGAGCTTCGGCGGCTCCTTCCCCTCCCGGCGGGAGCCTAGTCCTTGTGGTTTTAGTGTCGGACAGGACATTGTGCGGAGGGGCCAGGAGGCTGCTGCAGGCAGAGCCGGCGAGTGGGACCCGACACCACCGGAAGTGGTGGTTACAGGCGACCATCTCTGGATTTCCAAGATGAGGGGGATGTGGCCAGAAGCAGGGGCGGAGCTGGAGGCTCTTCCCCTTAGCAACTTTGAGGATCCCGTCTGGGCGGGAATGGGGGGTGAGGGCCTGCCCCTCTCTCCTTCATGCAGGAGGACGGATGTGAGCAGGGTGATTTTGGCACGGCAGCCGCAGTCGACTGGGATCCGCAACTGCCAAGCGGGAGACTCTGTAACAGCGGCAGCTGGATCCAGGAGGGGACCGGACCGCAGGCTAACCAACGGGGGGACAGGTGAGGTTACCACTTGTGCGGTGGGGCATTTGAGGGGGTGACTACGGAGGGTTTGCAGGAGGGTATTTTCTAGTGTGCAGGATCTCTTAGGGTTAGGGGTGTGCGGGTAGAGGGGGTCCCCGGCCCAGGTGAGGGAGGGGGGGGTCTATGCCGAGCAGTTCTATGCACGAGCATTTCGTCAAGGGAAGGCGAACCACCTCCTCAGGTGGGATCAAAAAGATATTAATTTTTGAATGCGTCTGATTTATCTTCCGCGTGGGGGAAAGCCCTTTCGGGAGTTGGGAGGGGGGTTTGGTTACTCCTCTGCTAGGCACGAGTACGGGGAGGGGGTTGTGCTGGCAGTTTAATGAGGGCCAGTGCCAAGTTTGAAATGATCCGTCGCTTCAAACACAAAATGTTCAGGTAGGTGGAGGAGCTAATGGATTGTCTCCGCTGCTTTAGGAAGCACAGAGGGTGGAAAAGATGGCACGTACTCGCGGCATACCCCAAACAGGGAGGAAGCGTGCGCATGTTAATTGAGTGTGTTTAGTGTGGTTTTGGATCCCGTCGATCCAAGCGGTTTTATAAGGGGATAGGCGGGAGCCGGGTCATTTAGTTTCGCTAGGGGTCATTCTGAGGTGGATGAGGGAGAAAATGCGTAAGGAGTAGGGGTTAGGGCCGATGCGGGCCCGTTTGTAAAATGTCCTCCTTTTGAGGACCTTTGGTTTTCATCCGCTTTGGGGGTGTGCCTAAAAAGGGGAGCCGAATAAGTTTCGGCTCTTCACCACCTCTCCTAATCCTACTGGAGACGTCAGTGAATGACGGATACGAACGACGGCGGACACTTCGAGTAATTGACGGTTCAGTCCTCGACGGCTTGCCAGTGAGTGTATGCCGGGGACCGTTTATGGCCCAAAGACAGATTGTCGCGGCGGCGTTTCGACTGTTTGCTGTGCAGTCCGCGGACAGTTTTAAGTTGTGGGATGTCATGGGAGGAGTTTGTGTGACTCTGTTTGATAGGCTGTTCGCATTTCACGTTCTTACTTCGAAAAGTTTACACGTTTGTGGAGTAAGAAGTGCGTGGGGAGGATGGTTGAACTCGGTTTACACTACCTAGCGATTCCTACGATTGGCACCCCCGGGTAGTGGGTTGTGTTCCCAGTGTTGCTTATATGGAGGCTCATGGCGAGTAGCTGTTGTGCGACCGCCAGAAAAAAACTGGACGGCTGGGTACGGAATTACGTTTTGGTTGGGCATTTTCATCGAAGTCAGTTGAGCTGAAATATAGCTTTGCCATTGAGAAAGTGGAGGACAGGCGACGGCAGGTCGTAGGGCCGACAGGTCTCGTAAAATCAATTTGCGGGCCCTGCAAAGTCAGTTTTGTGGCAACGATTCGCTTTGAGAAGTAGCAGGCGCTGGGGGCGAAACGCGGCCTCGGGAGTGAGACTCCCGTCATTTGTGGAAGTTGACGTAGATCTAGGACGATTCGACCGGTTGTGGAGGAAGGGCGGAGGCGTTTGGCAGCCGTAGAGGTCGACGGCTTCTTAAGTGTGACAGCATACGTGCGGTTTTGGAGTTGGAATCATGGATATCGGGGTTAGTGGCACTGGCATGATAAGGGTCATATGTGGCAGGGCGGGGATGGGTTGCAGAAGAAAAGAGTTGTTTGAATTGTGAAAAGCGAGTGGTTGCAGCATTACAGGCAAACGCTTCACGGTTCGAGAATGTCCTGTAGAAATCCTCTGTACGGTGAGTTCAGACTTTCAAATATTTACTATGCGGACCACAGCGCCGTGACACAGCGGGACCCGGGGAGGAATCCGTGACAATATCTAGCTGCCCGTGACGCGGGCAAGGGGTACGAAACAAACGGGAAGGAAAGTCCCGTCAAAATCGGCGGACGGTTGGGAGCTATGCACAGCCAGACGGCATTGTACTCTGGTCTTGTGCCACTCCTTCTGCTGACAATATGCAAGCCCCCTGTGGAAAGTGGGGAACGGGGCCCCAGGAGTGGAGAGGAGCTGGATCCCATACTGCACTTGTTATACCCATCCCTGTTTTGCCAGTATCAAGCCCCAGAGCCTGGAAAGATGCATAAAATTAGGAGGAACGAGGATCTGCGTGATTTTTTGCGACCTATTACATGTAAGGTTATATCACATACAAAGGAACATGAGGAGCCGACGGCCCCTATTTGCTTCCAGGCCAAGAGGCAAAGATCCACACAGCAATAAAGATTGCAAATTTTGGAGAGAATGCTAAATTGTGTCTCCCTGGATTTGACCTACTAAAAAAAACAATATAAGCCGCCATGATATTATATGTAAAAGACTTCTGTATATTGGATATCTACACCGGGACAATTATTAAAGGCGAGAATTCACAGGAGCCCTGTGCTCCCCGTTCGCCTCATAATGTGATGCAGGTTAAGGGCTCGGGTGATGCGTATAATCTTGTTCCTTCATGCTTTGTATAAAACCACAATAAAGATCTTCAAAGATACTTTGTTTCTAGTTTGTAATTAACTCCTTCGAGCATTCGCCCACTCACCCCAGATCCCATGGCCCGGTCTACTAAAATCAACATATGGAGGGATAGAGAATGATGCAAGAATAAAAATCCTGTATACAGCTATGGGAGTAACAATTTGACTTCAGTTATGGCTGCTTTTCAAGTTATTTCCAATGCAATAGCATTAAATGCATGGATTACTTGCTTTCCCCCCCATACTTTACACTGACAGTTTATTTGCTCAGATCTGCTGGGGCCCCATGACATTGGAGCCCAAGCAGTGGCTATGGCTGCTGCCCCTGAAGTTACACCATGGCGAACCTGCAATATCATGTTATACATGGTGGCGTTTCGAGCGGTCCCAGAACATTATTAGTTTACGTCGCTGGTATTGGAAGTTAGAGACATCGCTGGGAGGGCACTGCGGGTCTCGTGGGAATCTACTGCTCTGGACAAGGTCAGAGGTCCACATACAGAGGAGAACATGCACACACATGGAGCAGTACACGCATGAACTGTCACCAGTTACCCCACTAAGGTAGAGTCCTTGGTAGGTATAAAATATCCTTTCAAATTGTCCTTTACTTGAAAAGTGTACTCCCTGCGTCATATCGAAAACAAGGTGAAAAGAGCACATTTTGTCTGAGAGGAGTTAGACAGAGAGGGGCTAGGAGATGAACAGAAGATATTCCTTAGCTTGGGCCCATAGCAACTGGTTTTGGTGCCCATTTTAAAATAGAATCTATCTTTCAAAATGCCTGACGGTTGTGGTTATGTGTGAACAGAAGCACAGCCTTAGCCAGCAATTGGACTTGGTACTAGTATATTTGTTTTGGAGAACACATAACACAACCAGAGATGTGAATCTTAACAAGATACAAAAACCCAAATGTCTGGATACCACAAGTGTATCCTGGATATTCGAAGTGATCATCCTCCTTTAGCTTCATACTCATGCAAAGAGTGATTTTCTCAGCTCATGCATGGAATATGGAGGTGATTTTGAATGGAGGTTGGATTCTGAAAAGACAATTTTACCCAACATGAGGGAATGGTAATTTAGGGGTTCGTAAATGATTGGGGACAGGCTCCCTTTCAAGGCAGGATCACCAGTGACTGGGGGTGACACAGAGGAAGGAAAGATTAAGTTGTCTGGTGTTATATACATTATATAATATATAAGTCCACCAGGTACACAAGTTTCCAAATCAGGGTTGGATATAAGGTAATGGTTACTAAAAGTCAAGGGGTCAAAGGCCAAAATCCTCCATGCGTCAATAAATCAGCTCTATCATAACATGAGTAAGTACCCTTCAGTAACAACCAATGAGTTAAATCATTTTAGCCGTAACATGAGCAGTTCTGTTGTGATCCTTGAGAGTGTGACAGGAATCTAAAGGGAGACGGATAACCGCGGAGAAAAGTAAGAACACGAGATAAAGGTTACGTTCTTTCTGAGAGCGCTAAGCGAAAAAAAGATCTAGAATTTAAAGGTGGTGGGACAGGATTATGAAAAGGAATGATTTTAGGTCATGATAAACCAGAGGACATTACTGATAAATCCCGCATCGTGGGACTGTGATAATCTTCTTATATTTGTTATCCACTGGCCTCCTTCCTTCTAAAATCAACGTAAAATTATGCTAATGAGCCTGAAGCCTACTAGCCCCTTGTGATTTGACTTAAAAGTCTGAGTACACTGTCTCAACCTCCCTCCTAATGGGAAGAGGCTCACTGCCAATTGTTGAATAAAGGGGGGGATGAGACAGTGTGTCACCGCTTTTTAAGTCAAAATCACAAAGGGCATAGGTTAGCTCTCAGTGCCTCCATTAGCCATATTTTAATGTTGATTAGAAGGAAGGAGGCCTATGGATAACAAATATAAGCAAGATCCAACCAGTTCACGGTGCGCCTGGTCTTGAGGAATTGTCCCTGGTTAGTATGAGGGAATTGGCACATTCCTAATTTATATTATCAAAACATGAGGTTCCCATTAAATATGCATACCTGGCCGTGGCTAATTCCTACTAGTTCAGTTTTCAAATATTTGGGATTTGCATGCATGAAAAAAAAACAAATCTAAAATTTTACAGATTCCTAAAAAACTACACAGTTTAAGACTGCAACACACAATAAATATCTCGTGAAATACTTAAATGGTGAAGGAGAGAGTCCTCCATATTGGTTTGTGCCGGATAGTCCGACAACCATGCCCCACACAGTTCAGTTGTCTCCATAATGAGAGAAGCAGACAGCGCGTTTTCTGTTAGTGTGAAGCAAGTTACTGCAACTTAGCTCACTCTAACTAAATGCGGAGTCCGATTTGCCAGTAGTAAGTAACAGGAGGGCTGTGACAATAAACAGGAAATGGTGCCTATCTGCTTCCTGTTCCATTGTCCCTTATCTGATTCAATTAAACAGCTGATATTGGGGGGTGGTGGAGTGATGATGCGCGCTTTTGTGTACCCCCCACTTAATCTTATCTTAAGAACACATTCAGGATATGTTATCCATATTTTTAGTCTTCTATTTTATAGACATCAAAGGGGCTACTTATGTTTGCTATTGTTTTCACTCTACGGCTACATTAGATCAAGGACCTCTTCCTTGGCCCGGTTCAAGGACTGCGAAGGAGGTTAGGGGGCTTTATATGCTATCCAAATTAGATAAGGCATTCAAACTCAATGGTTCTCTAAATAAAAGGGGGTTACCTATGGAATGACATTTCGACGTATGGAAATGCAGCCAAGTAGCTGAAGAAAAACATGTTGTTCGGATATATGAGGGCCCGGGTAGATGTTCTCTGTCATCATCTTTTCTTCACTTATTTCCTCAGGTTGTCTATATAAAGTTGTTCCTTTGTGTGAAGGACATGATGTCTGTGAGGCAGAGGGTCCGATGGCTTTACATATGACGGAAGGGGTTTATAGTGTCAGCGAAGTAAGGACATGTGACCTATAGAATAAGAGATTCCGTACTTGACCCCGGAGGAGGCAATAGGCAGCATCTCTTTCTAATAGGCACAGGGTCATAAATCAGGGACACAACACCTCCAGTTCCATACAGGGGTCCGGATGACATTTCACTACGACACTGAATACTCTCGTCAGAAAAAAAAAATTTTCTGTAAAAATTAATTTTGAATTTTTATAAAATTGCCTAAGTACAAATTTATGCACTCATAATTAAAAGTTTGCACTGCAGTACACTTTTTACCAGACGCACTTTCCATAAACCACCAGTGCAACGCGCCCCCCATTTTGAATCTTCATAATCTGTGCTTTAAAGTTATAAAAAATAAACTCAAATAGAAGAACGATGTTTAGATTAAAAAAATACCGAAGATATCTAAAGGGACATCGCTTCTATGGACTATAAAATATAAGTGAGACCTGCAACCCCGTTACAGCGGAGTATCCTGGCAGAAGTATTAAAGGGGTATTTCAGACTTTTCTTTAAAAATAATATATCTTAGGCCGAGGTCTCAATAGACAAAGAGAATAGCAAAGGTGAATTTGGGTGAGGTGCAATGCCAAGTGTAGCCACTATACTTAGTAGACAGTGAAAAAGCCACAGTCCTTGTCCAATCAGTAGAGATCTCCTCAGAGGTGCAGTTGCAACATTGATTGCTATTAAGATCTTTGTGCTAAAAACTAAAAAAAATCCTGGAACACCCCTTTAATATCCCCTCATTATTCACCCAATAGGGATAATAAGAAGTTCATAAGAACTAGGCACCAAGTCTTCGGGATATGTAACAAGTGCCTCATCATGGAGGTGTTCTCAGGACTCAGGGACCCATGTCCATGACCAGGAGAACAAGAACTGGGGTCTAGGGTTTAATTTTCCTCTTTGAAGGACAATATTAGCCCCAAAGGAATTCACATGGAGCAGCTACCGCTCCAGTCCAATGGACACATGACACCGGAGCTCAGGTCTGAGGAATTTTAGGGGTCGTCCAAGAGGTGAGACCATCCATGACCAGTGAACGCCGACAATTTTTCATAGGACCTATGGATAGGGAGATGCAATCACCCCCAAAGCGTTAGGTTCTTGGATTTGGATCAGTGATATGGGCGCGACAGAGTCGGCGCTCAGGTTTCAGTAGGCCCCTACGGAGGACGAGCTCAGTGCGGACCCCCACTTTGCCAATGAACTCAACTGACGCATAAACATTCAGAATTAAAACAGTTCCTGTATCCACGATTAGTTATTATAACAAACAGCTCCCTCCCCACCACGGATTCCTTATGTACAGCCTTATATGGACCCCCCACACCAGCAGCTCTGGCGCAAATAACAATGCCAGTTATGGCCCAATAGCTGGGGCCGACATGGGGAGGGAAACCAGTTTAATATTCCATTTACATCATGGCCAACATAAAATGGTTATTATGAACAATGTGAGTCCTTGAGTATATCACAGCTCGTCCAACCTATGAATTCAGAAGAAATCTGATATTAGACTTTTAACACAAGACAACATGAAAATTCCACCAATACATGAAAATGTTCAACCAAAAAAAAAAAAAGCAGCCAAAAATATTCCTATAAAAACTTTTTTGTAATGTCATTGGTGTCATTGAAGGTTTATCCTCCAAGGATCCTGTAAAATTGGCACCTGAATTACAAGTAAGTCCACGGTTAGCTGGCTCTGTGAAGCCCCACATCGCGAGGCCCCCAGATTTACATTCCATTCAGGAACACATTTAAAACACGTCAATGATTATCATGAAGGGGCTAACCATGGCGAGGGAACTCGATATCTCTCACCTGTCGTGTCACATGTACTTGCGTCCCTTGATGGTTTCGCTGAGGTGTGAGGTCTGTACACTAACTGTGGCTTGTTTTCTTCTTCATCAAACTCTCCCATCCTCAAGAAGCAAAAGGTTCAACCAAAATAGTCCACCGTCCCATGAGCCTTGAAGGTGCCGAGCTGGTACGAGTAAACAAAGACGATTGACATGACGGGTTTAAAAACATGCAAGTCCAAGTGATTGGCCGACTATGAAGGGGCCACTGTTATTGAGTCCTGTCCATCACTTGTCCCCCACCCTACTTACACCTCTGAACCCAAATGTGTCATCTACAACAACTAAACACCAAGCCCACCAAGCAATCTTGCAAACAAACCAACCACATTGAGTTGAAGAACCTCCAACACTCCGGTTTGTTATTCCACACAGCTTATGGCAGGCTCCTCATTTCCAGAAGATGATATTTTTCCACATTTACAACATTTTTTTTTGATGATGTCAGGAATGTCTGCGGCGATGGAACCATACGGAACCAAAACCAACATATCCTCATTTGGACGGATAGTCTCGTCGTGTAACTGGAAGCAGATGTGTACCCCCAATGGTTGACAGCAGACCTTGACATTTGCAAAAGAACAGGACGCATTGAACCATAAGCTCATAACATATATAAAGTAACTTTCTGACAATTAAACGCAGCACAGCGGATTGGACCCCAGAGAGTGGATGAGACATCAAAATCCATAGAATCCAAAGTCTTAGTGAATTGGAAATCTAGAAAGACAACACTTACTAGGTCATATCAAGGAGTGGAACAGATCTTATACTCTGGACCAAAATGGAGAGGCTAACAGTGGCGTACTAGAAGCTGAGGGCGCCCAGTGCAAGTCTGTGCCAGGCATCCCACGACTATAAGTATGGTTTTTTATAGTAATAATCTTCTCATAGGGGAAAGTAGAATTCATAAGGGCCCCTAAAACCTCTTGGGCCAGTTGCCGATCCCAAACACGTCTGCCCACCCTAAAAGTTACGAAAGACCCAAGAAAGAAGCAACTACTGACTGTTTGAGAAGACATGACCCAACACTGGGGTTACCATTACACAAGATCTGTTAATCTCTAGATACTCCGTAACACAAGCAGGGAGTTTAGGAGCGTCGGTGAGCTCCAAACTGGGGTATAGCGGCATAGTATTTTTCATTTTATGTCCAGCAGAAGATTGGGAAAATTGTTCAATAACCGGAGACTCTAAGTACTATCCATATTTGGCCAATAGAAACACTTTGAGTCTCAAAATACTTTTTGGACATTCACTTTAAGGCACGGAAATGTGCGTGTGAATTACGGTGTAATGTAATCGGTTTGTTAATCTAAACCAGCCACTCAGTAGGTTTCCCCCCCCCCGTCGGCCGGGTTAGCAAATATAAAAGTATCTATCGAGGTAGTAGACACAAATTCATACAACCAGATAACAACCACATTTGCCTGACACATTAAAGCAGGAGCAGTTTTTGAAGTCAGAGCCCCTTTATGTGCAGGGAGGAAAAGATCAGAGAAAAGTAACCCTATAGAACAAGGAGTTTCTAGCAGGTTCAGCATTTTCATAAAGAGCTTTTTAGGTTGCCTGGGAAGTAGGACAATGTGTAGTTTGTGAGAAGGAGAGATTGTTGAGCGGGAAAGAAAGAAAACACAAAATCTACACTCTGTGCCAAATTGTTTAGAAATTTGCATGGAATTTAAAGGGGCAGGTCTTAGAATGGATTCTCAAGCAACACCTCTATAGCCCCAAGAAGTTGCCCTGTGAATATGAAGCCGGCCACTGAATGTTCCAAATCACTGATCCCCCTTCTTTTCACTTGACACCAACCTTATGAAAGCGGTGTACCACTGTGCAGAAACCTTCTTGTTTAATGACGCTGACTAGGGTGGTTTTGCCTGCAAAAACACATTATACAATTCTGATAATGAGTCGTTGCCTCCTGTGGCCTGCTCGGCGAAATTACCTCTTACCCCAATTATACACGCTCCAGAGAAAATGTAATCACTGTTCTGCCCTGACGGCAGAGTAAACATTGGGCACATCCCCAAGAGTGCTGTGTATGAGTCATTCAGCTCAGAATTGATTGGTCCTGTATGCGAACAGTTACCAGCTCTTTTAGGCACGAGACAGTCGCCACACAGCTTTTCCCAAGCTCCTGAAATTATGATTATTTTGAGCAAAACCAATCGGATCGGGGAATTAAACACGATCTGTTTCGTTCAATGCTACAGCCTACAGTCAAGGTATGTTTAGTTAGCACTGCAATAAAAGCAAATCGAGTTAGATTCCTTTATGGCCCCAAGAATCTGACTCAAGAGGCAGAGACCAATATTATAGGTATCATTATAGCTTAGCACCAGGGCTGTTATTGGATTGTTGGATCCAGAGGGGAACCGGATCTCTCCAGCCTACAGAAGAGGTCTGATTATCTGATTAAGGCCAGACACTTCATATAGACTCAGGGGACGAACCTGCCATGAGGCGAGGTTGAGACATTTAGCATCAGAGGCCGCGCCACCTGAGGACAAGGGGGCGGCGTGTGTGCCGCTCACTCGCTTGTGCTTCCTGTCGCACGCATGCTGATGTGCCTATCGCTGCCAGGGACAGACCTACCATCCATGCCGGGGGGGATCGAGGTGGAAATTCTCTTTCCGCCGCAAACATCCCCTGGCAAAAGTGCAGACGCCACATGTACGCTGAAGCGGGGTCAACCCCTCGCTTCACTCGCTCGGCTTACTCTTCCTCTCCGTTCCCTCTCATTCTTCGCCTCACCCACTCTCCTCCGCTATGCGCCCTGTCCGCTTACCTCTCCTTACGCTTCGACTCCCTCTCCTGATATTTCCCTCTCTCTACCGGTCGGCTCACTCATCCGACACGAAGCTACCTCTCCTAATCCGTTCCCTCTCCTCTGCGCGGATCGGCTCACCTCCGCACGGCTCCTCTCCTCTCCGTGTCACCTCTCCATATACGGTTAGCTAATTCCGCCACGGATTCCCTCGCCTACTCGTTCCTCTCCTCTCCGAGTGGATCATTCTCCGCACGGCTCCTCTCCTCTCCGTTCCTCGCCCCTTTCGTGGATCATTCTCCGCACGGCTGCCATCTCGCTCGCTCCATAATCCTTTCGCTCTGCGCCCTGTCCGATCCCTCTCCTCTACGCTCACTCTGTCGCCACCCCCCCCCGACTCATTCTCCCGTCCCTCCTCATCTCCAATCCCACCCACCCCCCGCTCTACCTCTCCAACCACACCCCCGCGGGAAACGCTTGCCCCCGCTCCCTCTCAACTTCATCTACAACCCCCCCCCCCCCCCCCCCTTCGCTCCAGGTGCCCACCCCAAGTGCAGGACAAGGCAGAAGCTTCCTAAAAGAAAAGATAGTAAGTTTATCTGTATATGTATGTGTTTGTGATGTATATGTGTATATGGATGTGATGTGTGTATGCGTATATGGATGTGATGTGTGTATGTGTATATGGATGTGATGTGTGTATGTGTATATGAATGTGATGTGTGTATGTGTATATGGAGGTGATGTGTGTATGTGTATATGGATGTGATGTGTATATGTGTATATGGATGCGATGTGTGTATGTGTATATGGATGTGATGTGTGTATGTGTATATGGATGTGATGTTTGTATGTGTATATGGATGTGATGTGTGTATGTGTATATGGATGTGATGTGATGTGTGATGTGTAATGAAGATGTGACCAAGATAGCCCAACACTCTCTCGCTCTCGAATCCTACCCTCAACGAGCCTGAAGATTGAGAGGCCGGGTGGTGTGTGTGGTGAACACAGTGCTGCTGAGACGGAGGAGGAGTCCTCGACCAGAACAGTGTTGGAAAGAGTGGCAGGGAGGGGGTTAGGGGGTGGTAGTGGGTGGGAAAGACGGGATAGAGCGAGAGAAGAAGAGCCCCCAGATGGCAGGGCCAGGAGATGTGCACAGACGGAGAAAGAGGGCGGCCAGGGCCAGAGCTGGTTGCTGCCATCAGCCAATGTGTCAACTAGTGAAGCTCTCCCGTGGCGAGGGTGTAAGTTGTTGAGGGCTCTGAGGGCTCTTGCGGCGGAGGGGCCTAGATCTTCAGAAGTAGGAGGTTCTTAAGGTAAACACCGGTATGACCGACGGGACTGTGGTGTGCAAACATTTGCAAACCAGGGCTCAGCAGGGGGTTCCACCACTACTAGCTTAACTACCCCCAGGAGTCTATGCGCCATGCATATGGGGGGAAAAAAAATGTAAACACCCCAACGAGTGGTCAACAAGCCCGTTAACACTGTATACCCGGCCGTGGTGCCCACCACTTCCTTCCCCTGTGTCAGCTGATAGGCGAGCCCCTGCCCGACGATGCCACAAAAAAAACCATCGATCGGACTCAACGAGACTAAAAGAAGCTTACCAAGTTCGGTTAAGCTCTCTATACCCCAAACGCTTTCGCTGGTGGAGCGGAAAACGCACATATAGTGAACCCACCCGCAGCCACAGCCCCCCTAATGTGCAATCTACAGATTGCTTAGCTGAGATGCTTGCCCTATCAGGCGGAGTAGAAGAGACAGAGGCCTTTCGCCACCTCATGGCCGGCGGCACCCCCCGCCCCTCGGATTCGGTCCCCAGACGCCACTACTTTTTCCCGATGTGCCCGTCACCAGCCATGCACCCGCAGCAGCACGTGTCAGACAACATCATCTCCGTGCCCTTGACCAAACGCCCGTTTCTGGGAACAAGGGTCCACCTGAACCACGGGGAAAAAGGGGAAAGAGGAGAGTGCCCAGCAGAATTTAGTGACTGTGAGATAAAGGTGATAGTGGCACGTGGACGAAGAGTGCTTAATGCCGTGCAGTCAGGGGCCACTATGGCAGGGCCACTTATATATCGCTGACGGCACATTGGGTATAATCTTGGGGAGGCTGGGAAGCGCAGTCTGACCCTGGGCTGGTCATATCTGCAGAAGCCGGAGGAGGGAGGGGGGGGCGGGAGAGGGAACGAAGCGGGCCAGGGGGGGGGAACGGCCCAAGGAAGCACGAGGCGAAGACGACGCCAAACCAGCAGACACCTCCTCCTCCGAAAACTACAATCCGTGGGGCACGCGCCATCAGTCGGTAGCTCTTTTTATTATATAGCTCTAGGAAAGCCAGCAGTGCCGTCGCTAAGCGGACAGCGGCGGCGTGGGCTCAAAACTGCTGAGCCTAGGCGCTATTAAATAAAAGGCACACCGCCCAAGAGCCTATTTTACAGGGCATCACAGGCGCCCCAGACTGATCTCGTGGCTGGCCACAGATGACCGAAGAAAGGCAGGGGCATTGGTGTGTGACAACGGCACGAAAATGGGGGCGGCTCTCAAATATCGGCAGGTATGAAACATGTGCCATGCCTGGTCTCCAATGGTTAAATCCCCTCGATAGCTTCAGCGTTTTCCTCAAGACACCAATCTGCAGATTTGCTCTACGCAACCCGGCGCGCCGCATCTGTGCGCATTTCAGGTTTCAGTCCAACAGATGATTGCCACTATCCGGTGCATGCGCCCCTAGCGCGCCTTCAAAGCTGCTCCCCGCTCCTCACCGACTGTTGTCGACGTGCCCCGAGGGTGGGAATTTCAACACTACCATGTTATCAGAGTTTACTAGCAGCGCGAGCGATTGTAGACGCCAGATGTCAACTTCCCCAGAAGGGTGAAGGGTCAGTCACTTCCTCAAGTCTACAATGAGGAGTGGAACGTGGGGATGTATGATATCTGTCAGGTTGCTGAGTAACCTTTGGGAGTCAACACAGATGGTCAGTGGCGATGCCGCCCTCAATCAGCCTAACCATCCCGCTGCTTGGCCTGTTGACACACAAACTCTCTATTTCTGCCGTCACGCTATGATAGTCGGCATCATTCCTAAGCCTGTTGCGCATCGTCACAAGAGACGGAGTGGAAGAAGATTCCCTTGTTGATAGCCAAATGTCCACACCTATTCAGTCCTGGAACACTGCTGGAGCATTGCAGAGTCCAAAGGGCATTACAAGATACTCAAAATGTCCGTCACGAGTATTGAAGGCCGTCTTCCATTCAACACATTCACGGATGCGGATGAGGTTGTATGCACCCCACAGATACAGTTTGGTGAAAACCTTGGCACCCCTAATTCGATCAAAAAGGTCAGTGAAGAGAGGCAACAGGTAACGGTATTTCACCGTGTATTTATTGAGACCACGGTAGTCGATGCACGGGTGGAGAGAACCATCCTTCTTGGCCACAAAGAAGAATCCACCACAGGCAGGGGAAGACTATTTGCAGATGAATCCCTTCTGCAAATTCTCCTTGATGTAGGCTGACATAGCCGCGGTTTCAGGCACAAATAACGGTATACCCAACCTCGTGGAGGAGATGTACCTGGCAGCAGGTCAATGGGGCAGTCATAGGGACGGTGTGGTGGCAGAATCTCCGCGAGAGGCAGAGAGATGAGACCACTCAGAGTAGATGACAGGTCACGTGCAGACAGCTTGTCTTTAACTTGTTCCGAAAGACTCTTTTTAAAGGTTGCAATCAGGGCTGCTTCGTTCCAGGCTAACTCAGAGGCCAGAGTATAGAACTTAACCGCATAGTCACCAACGGATGAGTCACCTTGACGCAAGTTCAGCAGTATGGCCTCAGCTGAAGACGCCCTGGCAGGATCCTCAAAAGACAGACGGGAATTCTGCAAGGAATGTGTCGAGAGTAGCTGTGACTGGATCGTTCCTGTCCCAGAGGGGAGTAGCCAATGCCAGGGCTTTTCCTGGGAAGAAGACTGATCACAAAAGCCACCTTAGCCCGCTCTGTGGCAAACTGCGCAGGCATGAGTTTGATATGTAGGGAGCACTGAGTAATGAAGCCTCTGCATAACTTGGCCTCACCGTCATATTTGGAGG